>JAWNLY010000188.1:0-1200000 GCA_035042045.1 Drosophila melanosoma | reverse complement strand
ACGAGCAACGTGAACGTGAATGCAACGCCGACGATCAACAGATGAGACGCGGACAACAGCTAACATCCGATAATAATGGCAAGTGGTGCTGTTGGTGGCAATGGAGTTGGTGGTGCTTGCTGCTGTGCACTCAACTGCACGCTGCCCAGTGGCACCTCGCTCAGCTTGGCCCGCACAACAGCAGCGACGACGAGTCCAAGTCCGAGTCGGAGTCGGAGTCCGATTCCGGGACGGACGACGAGTCCCCTACTGATAGCACTGGGACAACTGTTGCAGCCATCGTCGTCGTCGCAGTGTTGCTGCTGTGCTCTCTGCGTGGTCAACTTGGACAGCAACGAGCAAACGTCCGCCTAGAGAGACATCAGCTGCACACACACACATATATAGATTATATATAGAATTTCATATATAAATATATATATATATCTATTTATATGTATATATCCGACTAATATTCCGTGTGAATATGCGTGTGAGGAGAATCCCTGCCTCTCATCAAGTAATCGCAGCTCCCCTCAATCCCCAAAGATTCTTGTAACATATGTGGCAGGCTGAGAAAGCGATGTTGAGGTGAGGAGAGGATGGAGGGGGCTGGGCGTTATGATTTAGTAATTCTTATGATTATTATGTAATTTGTAATTCGTTTGCTAAATAGTTGCTTCAACTTGCATACATACAAAAAAAGAAGAAAAAAACAAGAAAAAAACAAAAACAAAAACAAAAATTGTGTATAAATCAAATCGATTCATAATGAGGAATGCAAAGCCACCAATAACAAAAATGTTCGCTTAATTTTTTAGATAATGTGTGTAACGATTTAGGTCTTATTTTCAAGATCGCCTAACTCTAAAAGCCTAAATATAATTAATAAATATATATTAAATATAAAACAGCAAAACAATAGCGCTCAGCCCTGCACTGAGCAGAGCAACCAACCAACCAGCCAGCCAGCCAGCCAAGCAACCAACTAAACTAAAATTAAAAACTAAAACTTAAACTAATATGCAAAAAATTAAACAACAACAGAAAACAAAAAAACTATAAACAACTCATGTGTTAAATAGCAAACTGTATATATTTGATAATAATTTTAAATGATAATAATGCTAATAAAAATATGTTTAGTATACAAATAATAATGTTAGTTGGCATCTCAACACACACAAACACACATATACACATACATAAATACATATATACATACATACACACATACAAAGAGGATGAACATTTGGCATTGGAAGCTTTTCCAGCTCCAGCCGTTTCAGAACCACGCGCTTTAGCAATGCTGCCACGCCCCATTCGGTTTGGGGCTGGCAGCGTGCGTTTAACAAAAAAAAAAAAAAAAACAAAAACACATGTAACAATTAAAAATATATATATATATATATAAATATAGTTGAGAATGTAGAGGAAGAAGAGAGTGGAACATTTTTCAATGTACGTAAATTAAATTAACTTATGCTGTAATAAAAACTTTAAACTACATTTAGTTATTTTAACTATGAAGCGAGCAAGAAAGTTACGATTAGCATTGATAACGATAACTGATCGATAGGGGCGACACATACATACACGCATACACACACACACACACACACACACAACAATACACACACTATTAAATGTATGCTCTTATTAATATTATTATTTTTATACAAGGTAATACTTTTAATTGTAATTGTAATTGTAAACAACTGTAAACAACAACAACAAAAAAAAAACAAAACAAAACAAATGCAAAATATGAATTCAATGCTTACGCATTCTGATATGATGAGTAAATATTTTAAATCCAAAACAGAACTTATGCGAAGGAAAATTATAATATAACATAATATATATATATATATAAATACTATATATGTATATGTATAAATTAAAACCAACAAAACAAAACAAAGCAAAAAAAAAAAAAAAACAAAACAAACAAAAAACAAATATACCATTAATATAAATGTAGCTGTACTTTCTTTAGTGTGTAAAACTAGCATCGTAAGCAAGCAAACGATAATAAATGGAAACAAAATGCAACTTAAAAACAATTAATAAAACACAAACAACAAAAACAAAACAAAAAATACATAATTATGGCAATTTCAAATTACAAGAAAAAACCAAAAAAAAAAACGAAAACTCAAATTGATTTGTTGATTTCTTTTTGTTGTAAGTATTATTCGAATTTTGATTTGATATTTCTTTATTTTTGTTTATATTTTTGTTTCGTTTCAGTTTTGATACCAAAACGATGGCATTTTTGAGTAAAAAGCTTTATATACTGAAATCAAACCCGACTTCCGCGAATAGAAAACTAATGTCTCTTGTGTCTATATACATAGATAAATACATACATATATATATACACACATACATTATGTAGCTAGTACGTATGTCAATGCATGTTTGTATATTGTACCTTACCACAACTATACATAAATACTTATGTACTTAATATATATATATATAAACACACACACATATATATATATATATATATAAATCGATGACCGCTTAAGGAATAATACTCAATATATACAAACACTCTCACACATACATACACACACACACACACACACACACATACACAAATCCAATAATCAGTAGCGTTAACATTTTTCTTTGGTTTTTGGTTTTCGATCGATTCGAGTTATTTACTTGACTAAAAGCAATTCTCCTCCTCCATTAACGAAATGTGATGTGTACTATTTGATTTGAAATTTGCAACTACAATTACGGGTAAAAACACGAAGAAACGAAATAATATATATAGGAAAAAAAAAATAATGGTATTTGACTACGCACATACATACATATACATAAGTGGACACTTTCACACTGACTGTTTGAATTTCAAAAAACAAAAAATAAGATTAACAATAAATAAATTATGAATATATATATATATATATATATATAGATTTGAACTCTTGTTGTTGCATGCATTTGTTTTTTCTCCATTACTTTCAGCATTCAACAAACAATTATTAAATCATTGATAATAATCGATATTAATCGATAGTAATCGATTTAAACAGACAAAAGATAATAGCTTTGATCCAGAGGCTCGTTTGTTAGTAAGGGCTCTCTGGTTTTTTTTTTTTCGATTCGTATTGTTTACCAATCCAATTTGTCTTGTAGCTTTGTAAATATGTATGTATGAGTGTAACGGTAAATATATAAATATATATATAATATTTTTTATATGTACTTAACAGTTTTTAACTTCCTCTTTTGCATGAAGTGTACACAATAAACCAATAACAAAAAAAGCAACAAAAAAAAAAGAACACTAAATATCGATACAGCCATTTTGCGTATTTGTATGAAATTAACAATAAGTAAATTTAATAAATTGTTTACAGCGAAATAAATAAACACATTCAAACACACACAAATACACACATATATATATATATATGTATACAAAACGGCACAGTTGCAATTTCTAAATCTTTCATTCCCCAAGACCCAACCTCAAAATCTTCCCCAAAGAAAAGAACAAGACATCCCAAGAAAAATAGCTACTTGATAACGCTCTCTAACTAACGGATATGTAAAATTACCAAACGAGTATTAATAGCTTAAATATGCATATAGTCTCTGTATAAATCTTCTACTATTTACAGATTGGTAATCCATTTTGAATAAATGCAGTCACGTTCTCAGCTTCGAATTCGATCAAATTTCTCGTCAAGTTCTTCACAATTAATAATTATTTATATATTTTATATTGGTAATCGAAGCCCAGAACGCGATTGTTTAATACGTATATATATATATAAAAACACATATATATATATTTATATATATATATATATAAATAGTTATTGTTAGTAAATCAAATAAGAAAACTGGAAACGCTTGTTGTGGTAATTAAGAAAAAACAAAAAACACAAAAAATTAAAAAACCAAAAAATTTATAATAAAAGAAATAAAAAAAAAAAAAATATCTCATATGATAATCTACATAATAGAAACATAAACGTGGTACACTGTAAAAAAAAAAACAAATTAAAAGAAAACAAACTAAAGCACAACATTATTATAAATAGTACATATAAATCATATGTGAAATATAAATAAATTAATGTTTATAACAATAACAAATGCCATAAGCGATTTTAACTGTTTCTTGCATAAGCTATCGAATTACGAATAATACCAAACTTACAATTAAATAAACACATATACATATATAAACATATATATCTATATATATATATATATCCATATATATATATATATGGCTAAATATGTATACACATATAAAACATATTTAGTTGCATACAAAAAATAATATGATTCATTTCAAAAACAAGTTCTGGAATTCAAACAAACACAAATCACGAAAGGTGTGTATATATAATTTATTACTGTCGACGAACCTATTCGTAGCAATCAACTGAAATGCGAAATAAATCTATAAAACTGAAGTTATTGAAGAGGACTCTAATATATTTTTGGATACCTTCTAAATTAGAAGGTGCATTTATGGGTAACTTTCTTTATGCGGGTTGAAGTAAACATTTGAATTAAGGCAACTATTTTTTTTTTATTGTTTTGTTTTCTCAGTTTTAGCAAACAAAATTGAAATTCCCAAATGCGAATCTTAAATTGTTGTTGCAATGCTTAGTTTAAGATTTCAACCTTCGAAATTGTATTCTCTTATTTGAAGTTAAGATGTTAATTAACTGCCAGTCTACTATATACAGTAACTTTATATATACGATGTTGGCTTTAATGCAATCAGTTAGCTACAAAGTAAGTGCATTTTACTTATTTGGTTAATAGTCAAATGCTTAAAGCCGCTCAACGACCAGCGCAACCGCTAACTGTCAACTGTTGCCAGTTGCCACAAGAAGAACACGTTCAAATTAAAATTTTAGTTTCTCTGTGAGCCGGCGATCAATTAACACTCAGTTGGCCATAAAGGCGACTGTTGACGGCTGTCAACTTGTTGGCGTACTTAGCTGCTCGTTAACGCGCCAAATTCAATTAACGGCAATAACAAATGCGGCTTTGGTAAATGGTCAAATGCGTATATCCGACAATCCGATCAAATCGAATAAATGAATGCCAAAAACTGAGCAAAAACGCCTGCCGAGTTTTGTTTTGCATGGCCAATCTGCACAACTGCACAATTACCAATCGAATACTTGATTTCGATATTCCCGTCGAAACTGCTGTTGGCCAGTTGACGTTTCGCTTGCCAACACCCGCCCCATTTCCCCCGCCGTTTCTACAACATGCGTTGCGAGCGTGAAAATTGTTCGATTTTAGCATCGATTTCAATTTCGCATTCATTCGGTGCGTTTGAGCAGGCCCATTGACCAGGCGTCTACACTAAGAAAAAAAATTATGAAAGTATTGCAAATTTGAATTAGGATTCACATTCTCAAGTCGAGCATTTTTTCTTAATCTAAATTTATCTTAACTTTTGGCTTATTTTTATTTTCTATATTGCTTATAGGAACTTCTTCAAATTTTGTTTTCTCTTTTTTTTCTGAGTGCAGTATTGACAGTTGGCAACATTGGCAGTGGTCTGGGTGTATTGGATACTGGCTATGGATTTGGTGTTAAATATTTGAAAGCAACTTTGTTGCAGTTGTCACTCACTGTTTTTGTTACTGTTGTTGTTGTTGTTGTTGTCGCTGAGATCTCAAAAGAGCAACAGAAGCTCATTTTGTTGTCATGTCGAGGTGTCATGTTGCAATGTTCCAGCTGCCGTTTGCTGGTTTGCCACTTGCAAGTTGCAAGTTTCCAGTTGATATTCACTTTTCACTATAAACTCTTCGCTATTCGTAATTTATTGGAAAACCCATTAGAAATTGATAAAGAGGGTATTATTAAAGTTGTGGAAACGGGCAGAGATAATATATATAGTATATATATATATCTAATTAGCATCAATAGGCGAATCCATGCCAGCGCTGTCTGGTTATAAATGTGGCATATTAATTCAGGAATAACAAATAAAAAAACAACTACGACATAAATCGGTAAATCTTCATATAAATTTATTTATATATTAAACATCTCTCAAATGCTAAGCAAGATAAGCTATAAATCTAAATGAATATTAAGCCAGACCTTAAAGACTTTGGTTCAGGGTGTCTCCCAGTTGAGCTCACTCGACTTGAACTTTCCTATTCGTTATTTTTGGTTAAGTCAAGGAGTGAAATGGCAAAAAAACTCTGGCATGAAATTCGTTAACGGTATGTTGACACTCTCATATCAAGATGTGTTCGTGGTGTCCCAAAGTCGACGTTGCACATGTAAATCTGTGACCTTTCCCCTAACACCTGCCCCCCCCAATTCCCTCTCATGATTAGCATATTGAAATCAAATGCACTGATTAGGTTTCATTAGGTTGCAATTAAATAAGTCCCCTTCTGGCCCCAACATTCCAGTATCTGCAACATATAAATACACATTTAAACACACAAACTTGTGTGTGTCTTCCACATGCGAGGGTTGCTTTATTTGTTCATAACAATAATTTTGTATAGCTCTTGTTTTTCCTTTGATATTTCCAACTTTTTTTTCCTCTTGAAGTATTTAAGTGCCAAAGCGTAAACAAAGAGACAACTGGAATTAATTTATTGATTTTTTAAAAGAATACCAAACTTATGAATATGAAATTTGAATATCTTAGAATTTGGAGAATTATTACTATGTTCATAATGCCAGAGTTTTTTTTTTGCCATTATTACTTTGTTCATCTTAATTTTAATTGTTGTCAAGTTAGATTATAATTTATAAGCTTTTTTTTGATACTTTCTTAAATTGAAAATCAAAGTTTTGCATTATGTAAATTAGTCGGAATATTTTACAATTATTTTTAATAGTTTTTTGCTTGGTGAACTCTGTTAATAATTTATAATTGTTTATTGTTTAGAAAAAAAAAACTATAAATAATATTCCCCCGCTTATTACTATCTTTTCTCTGCAAATTGACTGACGAATTGAATTCAAATTTAATTTTGGCATTCATATTTAATACTCACACCTCGATTGGCGACCCTCGCTGACATCCTGAAGTATGTGAATATTTAAGTATTCGAATATATATGTGAGTGTGTATGAGTGTGTATGAGTGTGTGTGAATGTGTGAGTATTCATTTGGCATGCATTTCTTTCTGTGGGTCACAGTTTTGTTGGTGGAGGAGGGGGGAGGGGAGGGGGAACAACACAATGCCTTTGGGGCTTGCCTAATTTGATTGCAGCGCTTAGATTTGTGTCTGGCTCTGCCATGGCAAACGTGACTGAGCGTTAACTTGGCTTAGAGAGTTGGGGCCTGCGGTGCAGCCTCCTTTCGATTTGGATGTCTGCTTCTGCTGCTGCTGCTGCTGTTGCTGCTCCTTCCCCTTCCACCAGCTGCTCCTCGCTGCTCAGCTCCTTGCGAATCTCGGCTGTTCGCCACAATTTTCGCTTGTCGTATTTCGCTTTTAATTGGCTACATGACGTGCCAAACTGCGCCTAGGATGCCAACTAACATGGATTCCAGAATGCAAGACATGCAGTTCACTCTTCGCCACTCCCCCCACTACACCTCCTCCAATCCTGAACCATCTTCAGCCGCCCGCCCCTCTCCTTCTGCCCATCTCCCTAACTTCTGTCTTGAATAGTAGCGAATGTCTCTGCGCCATATTTTGCACTCAATTCCAGATGCTGCCATCTGCTTAGCAGCTCCTCCTCCTCCACATCCTCTTACTCCACCTCCTCTTCCTCCCACTCTTAGTGCTGGGTGGGAAGGTGTTGCTGCTGTCTTCGAGCACCGATTTTCACTCGTTTGTTTTGTTTGTTAAGCATCGTTGATTCTGCATTTGTTGTTTTTGGTTTGCTGACTGCTTCGTTAACGTTGTCATGAGTTGATTTAAGCCACTTTTGTTAGCCAGCCCCCAACCATCGCAAGCACATTCGCTGTGAAATGCCAGGACTAAATCTTTTCAGCTAACCCCGTCTTGACAAGTTCAGCATGTTTAACTCCACATTTCTGAGTCGCTTTCATATTGTGACCTACCGGCTATCACAGACGGATTTTTGGCCATATAATAAGTAGTTGAAGTGAAAACTAACTTAAATAGTTGTTTAATTATGAATTTTAGATTTTTGTTCGACATTAATTCCAATTTAAAAAAATGGTGTGCAAATTTAAATGCCATATTAATAAAGTTGTCAAAGTTTTGGCAAAGTTTTTGGTAGTACTTGTACTAGTAGTAATATTAAGAGCAGTAGCAGTTATAGTAAAAGTAATGGAAGTAAGCGTAGTCGTAGCAAAAGTAATATTAATTATTATTAATTATTTATTAATTAGTAGTAGCAATAGCAACAGCAGTAATAGTAGTAGTTATAGTAGTAAAAGTAAGAGTATTAGTAGCAACAGTACTAATAATAATAGCAGTAGTAATAATAGTTATCATATTAAAAGTAGTAATAGTAATAGTAGTAGAAATAGTAGCAAAAGTAAGAAAGTAGTAGCAGTAATATTAAGAACAGAAATGATTATAGTGTAGCACTGGTAGTACTAGAATCAACATTAGTAGTAGTAATAGTAATAGTAGTAATAATTGCAGAAGTAGTAAAATAGTACCATTATTAGAAGTAGTAATAGTAGTAGTAATAGTAGTAGTAGTAGTAATAGTAGCAGTAATAGAAGTACCAATAGTAGTAGTAGTCGTGGGAGAAGTTTTTTACTCTTTAGTTGCTGAAAATCTCAAATATTTGTTGTCTACTTAAATCGGCCTCCATTCAAAATACCTGCAAATGAAATTACAATTTGAAATATGAACATCATCGACAAACAATTCACTCAACTTCAGCATCGGTTATTTAATTGGCTTAATTGCTATTTTGTATTATTAAAATCAAGACACTTAATAATACTACTGGAAGTGTGTTAATTCAAAGTAGAGAATAGTTAAAATTATTATTTACTTGCCATTTTATTGTTTTTATTGTTGTTTTTTATGGGCATAAAAATTAGCAGAGAAAAGTTGCTGCTTATTTTCGCATTTGCTGGTTTCCGTTGTAAGACACTGCGAAATTGCTATAAAAATTGCAAAAAACAATAATAATAAAATTGAAATAGCTAAAGAGAAAACAAATCTAAAGATCCAAGAAGCTGTTCTATTTTTTAAGTGTGTGCCTAATTATTATTTTATCTTAAAATATCTCTATTAAGAAATGTTCCTGAGTTATAAACCTATCTATTACATAACATGAGTTAAAGTTCAGTTTGTGCAATTAGTTTCTATTGTTTATTTTTTTTTTGCAGATTTCTGTTTAGCACAACATTTATCGATTTGTGGAGCAACTTTATTATTGGCTACCAATTTGTAATTTCGTTTGCGAGCTGCTGTCTGCTGTCAATTTCAATGCATTTCAGGCTGTCGGCAAATTGTCAGCTGCAATCAAGTTCTATGCAAATATCGATGGAATTGTGTTTGGATTCACTGTTGCTTCTTGTGTTGCTTGTGTTGCTTGTGTTTCTTGTGCCATTTGTTGACATTTGTTGGCCAGGACAAAGTTTAATGAGCTTTTGCTTTGGCTTTTGCTGCTTGCTGCGACACCAGAAGTTTGATCGATTCCCGCTGCTGATCCCAAAACATAGAATCTGCTACCCATTCACAATGGTTGCGAAAGAACGTTTCGCACATCGTTCACTAATCGTTGGCCATTGTGAATGGTGTCAAACTTTGTTTACAATTGCCTTGCTTGACTTCTTCTTCCCATGGCGGCCATTTTGCCACACACTTTTAATGAGACCCAACTGGGCCCCGTCGGTTGCGCAATTAACCGTTAACCGTTAACCATTAACCATTAACCATTATGTGTGGAGCAAGTTTTTTTTTTTTTGCAGCTAATTGCGAATCGGAGTCGCTTTCATCGTTGGCATTTCTCTCGCGCCAAACTCTTTGCACATTTCTCATTTCGTTATGCAGCTGCTCTGAGGCCAAGGGCAAAAACAGCGTGCACTGAGAGAAATGATTGGAGTACCGCATGTATTGTATATATAAGTGTGTAAGTAGATATAAATGTATATTCATTAAAATCTCTCATTTTATATAATCTACTTTTCTTTATATGGGCATTAATTTTTAGAACAATAAATCTTTAACTTTAAATAATTTCTCACTTTAATCACAATAAGAAATTCTGAGTAAATTATTGGTAAACTATAATTATTATTCTTTATGTCAATTATAAAAAAATAAGTTTGTAATTTAATTAAATCTGACTGAGAGATGAACTTATTATAATATTTATATATTACACATATATTGAATTATAAGCGATAAATATTTAACTATAAACGTATACATTAATAAATTTGATTTTAGTCAACTCAACTTAAGGGATGCTTGATTGTAGTTTTATAATCAGAAATAGTAACAAATCCTGAAAACACGTCTGCTGGCAGCATCGAGAATATAGCTATATTTAGTATCGGATTTACTAGGCTAATCTATCATATATATCATATATATCATATATATTTAAATGAATATAGTCAACAGTAGCGTTACCAGAAGACAAAAGGAACTCTACCCGAGCTCCTCCTCGGAACTCTGATTTAATCAATAAACAATTTTAATTAAAGTTGTCTATTTTATAAAACTACCTAGTAAAAATATAAAAATAATCTTGAATAATATGTAAAGCTAAGCTGACAATGTATAATATATAAAGTAATGCAAAGATTGATCGATTTTAAATAAAGAAAACACAAAAGATAAAAATAATATGACTGTTTATGGCTGATTTTTTGCAAGTGTTTGAGGCAAGCTGCAACTTATCTTTCTCCTCTGCTTCAGCATCTGCAACTGCATCCTCGTCTGCATCTGCATCGGCATCTGCATCTGCTAACCTCTGCAATGAGTTCGTCATGAACAAATCAATTTTGCAGCGCATTTGAACTGCGTTTTGCTTGGTGTTGTTCCCATAGACCGTTAAATGTGGCAAACATGCAAATTTTTGCTGCTTATGGCCGATGAGAGTGTTGCCTGCATTTTTATTCCTTAGCCGCTCGCCAAGTTCCTGTTTACCAAATGCAACTCCCCATTTTGTGTGCCTAAAGTCTCGTTTGACCTTTGATTTTTTTTGCTTTTTGGCGCTGCCATGAATGAAAACATTTCTTATGTGGCAACAATGTTGTTGTTGCTGTTGTTGTTGTTGCGGTTGTTGTTGTTGTTGCTGTTGCTGTTGCTGCCAAGGCAGCCCTGGGGGCCGACACAGTTCGAGTTTGGAGTTTGTTGCAAGTGGAGAGCAGGTGGAAAGATCATCACCATTGCCGTTTTTTTGCAAGTTGCGATTGTTTGGCGCTAATAGTTTTGTTGCTGTTGCATATTTCCATTTGCTGATGATTAAATTGCGATAAATTTTCGTGCAAATTGCAATTCGTGTACAACAAATTTGCAAAGGCGTTAGGATCGGCACACAGATCTCTGCCCAGATCGATCTACTCCTCGTGGGCGTCCAAGAGACTCCTCGGGTGAAAGCTCTTACTTCCCCTGCCACACAGCCAGACAGCGAGACAAACCCGACAATCCGACAGACATCCAAAGTCAAAACGAAAACGAATCGCCGACTTATCAACGATAAATCAAATATTTTTGCATGCTGCTACAAAGACAACAACAACAACAACAATTGACACATGAGACAGGAACAGCAGAGAGATGGCCAACTGGGCGCTGTTCTTGCCACAAAGGAGGCAGATGAATGGGCATACACAGCGAGAAATCATCGAGCTGACCTTGCATCTACCAATATTGATTAGATTATGAAGTTAAATACTTTTTAGTGATGGCAATTTTTTTTATTATATGCTTGACTAAAAATTGTAATCATAATGTTTGAATAATATATTCAAAATTACAAGTACAGATATAAATAAATATGAAATATATTTAATGATGCAAGTTCATATACAAATAAATATACTCGACTAACATTATATTCAGAACTTTTATCTTTTATTAAAATAAGTTAGGCTATATAAATATATCTAATATTATTTATCAGTTTATCCTTGCAAACCGCTAACAACTCTGTAGAAAATTCTGTCAATTTTCTTTTGGTTTTTTTTGACCCCATCTTTGCGACATTATTTAAAATGATCTACAATTTGTTTAAATAAGAATACTCAATTAGAGCATTACATATTCAAAATCTTTGCTTTTATTGATATCGGTAAGTGATGTAAATCGATCGATGCATAAAATGAAATAAATAAATAAACTAAGAATATATATATTGCTTAGGATGTCGAATCTATGATTTCAACTAATAAGTTTCCTATAATTATTTTGATTAATTTCCAACAATTACCTGATAAAATCATTTACCTAATTGATGGTCATTCGTAACTGAATGTGAACCCCACACAGAAAGCAGTGCAATATTTTTTCGTTCTGTGTAGTTTGGGGAGTGTGAGGAGCGGTAAATGGCATGCGATTGAAATTGAATGGTTTAAATGGTCATTTCAATGGCTGCAATTTAACAAGCCATAATTAGTTGATTGTTGTATTGTACATATACTAAATAAACAAGCAGCAGCAACAACAACAACAACAACAACAACAACCACAACAACAACAACAAATAACAAACGACGAGTTTGTTATAAACGCCAACTGACAATTGACATTTGCATAGAGGCAGGCCGCGATGTCGGTTAAATTGAAAGGACTCCACGATGCCACTGCCACTGCCACTGCCACAGCCACGTAGCCTGTTAATACATAAATAAGCAGGCGTTACAAACTGTTCAAAAGCACACACACACACACACAGAAATTTATGCACACACACACACACACACATACGCAAGGAGGGACGAGTGTAGCCATCACACACATGTCCATGTCACATCGCTCTGCTTGCTGCGCTGTCAGCGCTTTTGCCTTTGGCTTGTCCGCCATATTGTGTCTGCCACTCTCTCTCTCTCTCTCTGTCTCTCTCTCTCTGTTACTCTCGCTCGACCGCAGGCACCGTTATTGTTGCTGTACCGTGCTATTTATTAACCTTTTATTTAATGTTATTTGCTTAGATGTTGCTGCTCACACGGCGTAGCTGCCAACAACAAACAGCAACAATCAAAAACAACAACAACAACAACAACAGCAACAGCAACAACAACAAAAGGCAAGAAAACTGATGACAGGCCATCGCCTTGCAATTACCCTTACCAGTTGGTTGGCCCTAAACCAAGGCTTTTGGGGGGCCAACTTGGCCAACTTGGCCAACTTGGCTCTCTCGTATGCAATTAGTTGATTGTCTGTTCGGTTCAAATGTCGCGTTTGTTTGTTTGTTTGTTTATTTTGTCTTTTGCGTTTGTGACTGCGTGCCTTATTTTTTTTTGTATTTCTTTCAAGGCAAATATACGCCTACAGTGAAGCCCAGCTAATAACGGCAAAAACCTTTATTAACTTTAATGAAAATAATATCATAGTCTGGCTGTAAAGTTAAATATTTGAATATTCTTTTAAATATTTATGTCTTCTTTATTATTTATTTATCAATTAATTTCAAATAAATAATAATAACAGCTGATCTTTATTTTTTTTTTAATATAAATCTATTCAAGTTTGTTGAATAACATTTAATCTACATTAAATTAATTAAATTATACAAATACATTTTTAGTTTGTTATGCATGGAAAATCTTATTGAAAAACACTTAAAATGTATAAAAATTTAACAGGCAAATCTTCACTGTACAGTAGTTGATGTTATAGTTGGGCACAGTGGAGTCGGGACAAATGGGGCGATTGTCGGATCGTTGAGGCGTGGCCAATTGCGACAATGACAGTTGATTGCTGTCTCTTGATTGAACTACACATCTGAATAGATAGGATAGAATATGGCAAACGAATGCATTCACTCATTATTCATCGCATGTGCATATTCATTTTGATTCATTTGCGAGTTACACAGATTGCAAATGCCTATAATTTGCAACATTTGCACACAATTTCTTTATTCGATCTTCCATGCTTCAATTAATTTGATACCTGCTGATCACTTCCATGACGATATACCATATATATTTTTGGAACCATTCTCTCATGTCTATAATAAATAATGTTTAGTTTGAGAACCGTTTAATTAATTATAAGTTAAGTTGTCCAACCATTTTAATATCGAAAATCTATAAATAAATTAAAGTGTAATAATTATTATAGTATTTAAATATTAAAATAATAATATTTAAAATAATTCAAATTTAAATAGAATTTAAATGATATTTTAATTGATATTTAAAAAACATAAAATTACAGCAATTTATAATACTTAATAATAGTTTAAGTAATAATTACAAAAACAGTGGCACAATAATTATTCTAAAAACTGCTGGCACATTCAATTCCCAATAAGATTATTTACTTTTAAGTGCTGTTAAATGCTATGTTTACATTTAAATGTGCCCTTTCCAATTACCGTATCCAATCAGAGTGCACATACAATTGGAATCCATTTGCATGGCAATTGGAGAAAATCGTTTAGCTGTCAATTAAAAATTCAATTTCCACATTGGCTGTTTATTGATTTTTCCACCATTCCCAACCACCAACAAAAAAGGCGCAACTCGAAGTGAGTTGAGTTTGGTGTTGAGTTTTCTGATTGGAGCTAGCGAGTGGGGAGAGGATGGGGAGGGACGACGACAATCGACGGCTTTCATCATGTGTTAATTGCAATTAGAGCAGCACGCAGCCATGTTTGGTATCTATTTTTGTTTGTATTTGTATTTGTTATTCAAATATTGTAGCAGAAATACATTTATTTTGTTGTTTGCCTGTCAATGGGCACGGCAAACATAAATTGAGACAAATGTTTGCCCCATGACAAGAAAATCAAATCAGAAATCAAATGCAAAGCCAGCGCTAAATTGCGCAACACACACACAAATTATTAATTTGCGCAACAGTTGTAGCCATTTTGTGAACTGACTTATGACACAGTCAATGTCCATTGTTTGCTAAACGACATTAGACAAGCAAACTTGCAACAAAAACAACAAACACCAAACGACGATGACAACAATCGCGACAGTTGCAATAATAAATGCTACGATTCGATTAAAAGATCAGCCAACAAACGAGAAGTCGGCGCAAAATGCGCAATTCCAATAAGAGATTGACAATGAGTGAGAGGACCTGGCTGCCAATGTGTGAGTGCGAGCGAGCGGGAGCATACACAGGCAGGCAGGCAGTCAGGCAAGTAGGCAGACAGTTAGTCCAAGTCGAAGTCGGGCTTTGCTCTCTTATGTTGTTCTTGTTGTTGTTGTTGGCTCGTTTGTAAGCAACATACATTTTTGCGCGTCAGCAGCAGCGACGACAGGCTCTCGCTCTCTCTCTCCCTCTCTCTCGCTGTCTGCGTTGACTGCGCTGCGCTTTGTTTAAATAAAAGCCTCTTTAAGTTTATCTATTGGGGCGCATCTAAATTGTGTGTGTGAGTGAGGCGGGGGAGAGAGGAAGAAGGAGTGAGACCCACCGACCGTCTTTAGCTCTGCTGTGCGATTATGCTATTTGTTTGCTGATGCTGCGACTGCGCTGTCGACGTCAGCCAGCAGCAGAGACTCTCTTGTAATGTTTTGCCGGCGCGCGCTTTGCTTTGTTGTTGCTGCTGCTGTTTTTGTTGTTGTTGTTGTTGTCGTTACTTATTGCTTGCGTTGTACGCTTCATGTTTTGATTGTATTTATTTTAGTTTGAGTAACTTTACTTTTTACTGCTGCTGCTGCTGCTGCTAAGGCTGCTGCTTGCCGTCCATTTCTGATGAAGATTTTCTGCGCGATTAACTAGCCAGATCGCCTTACGCGCTGCTGCTCCCCCTTAGCGCTCCTCCCCTCGCTCGCTCTAAGCGCGGCATCTTTTATGTGAAAAGCGTTTCGTGCGCAGTTTTAATCATGTCTCTCTCTTTTTGTCATGGAACGACGCTGGAAAGATGAAACGGTTGAATTGGTGCGGGGAGCAGGAGGAAGAGTTGGAGGGTAATGGTCCTCATAATTGCTGAATGATGATGGTTACGGTGTGGAACAAGGGGGGTGTGGGAAAGGTTGTTGAATTTCGCATTTTGAGCAATTGCTTTTAATTTTATTCATAATTCGTGTCTAGGGTTTCTCAGCGGCTTTTAATCACTCTATAATTGTTGTGTATGCGAGTGTGTGTGTGTGTGTGTGTGTGTTTGTTGGTGTGTGTCGGTATGAAATTAAGCTTGATTAATTTGTTGGCTGTGTTATCGACGCGTCGGCATCTGTGGACCTCGACCTGACTGCCCCTGGAATGTGTTGGGTTTTTGGAGTTGTGTGCGGGGGTGGGAAGGCAAGAAAATTATTAAAGTCGATTGGGTGTGCAATTGGGGCGTGGCAGAGATACTACACACACACACACACAAACATGCGTTCACACACACACATAATAAGGCGTAGACAGCTTTCGATAAGTGAAAATTAGTTAAAATGCTCGTCTGTCGAGATACCTTCTAAAATATAATACATGTATTTAAGATAAATAAGACTGCTTAATATTTATTATTCTGATTTTCATTATAATCGCCAATCGATTACGCAAAACTTTTAATATTAATATTATTAATAAGATGCAAATTAATTATAAATTAAATAAAACACATACATAAATCTTCTCGGCTTTTGTAAATAACCAAGAATATAAATTTATGTCTATATATATTGTTAAGAGTTTTCGTATATAAATCGCGATACCCTTTCATAGAACATTAATGAGTAAATGGTATAAAAATTACTGGAATTTCTATTTTTATGGCCAACGGATGTAGTCCAAAGAGCTAAAAGCAACGCTTTTTAATGGCCCATTTCGCCAGATGAATGTAGATAAGATAAATTGTAGCTGATTAATTAGCTGACTATGAGTAATCAAAGCAATATTTAAGGGTTCATTTGCACTTGAAGTGTATCTCAGCTAATTTCAACACATTGCTTAACATAACCTCAACAAAGGGAGAACAATTCACACACACACACACATGTGCACATGTGTTTTGTGGCCCAATTAGACAAGCTCACACACACACACACACACACAACACGCGCATAGCTATCATCGTGTGTGTGTGCAGAAAAAGAGAAAAAAGGCATCAAAAACAATTATGAAATCACAGCAGATGTTTGTGCACCAAAATTTTGTGGTGGTGATTTATAAAGCGTTGTGCTAAAAACAGCAAACAACAAACAACAAAACAGCAACAACAACAATGACATCAGAAATTGCAACAACATCAACAAAAATTGTTTCATTTTTATTGAAAAAAAGGCGCAAGACACGAATCGGGTAGGGCAAGAGAGAGGAGAGAGAGACACAAGAACAGTAAGCATGTGTTACACACACATACACACGCAGAGACACTCGCATGTATGTGTGTAGGTAGGTAGAAAAGAGGATGGAGGATGCTGTCTGTCTGTCTGTTCGTCGAGTAAAAGGACTGCAGATGCGCAGCCACAAGCCCCAGAAACTTATGTACGTTTGGAGATTTACGACTTAAATGCTGCAGCGCATAATCAAAAAGACAAGGCGCAGATGGAGCTGAAGCTGTGGCAGCGACGCTGGCCGTGCACTTAATTAACAAATATACGAACACTTAACATAACCTCAACTGACAGCCAGCCAGGCACTGGCACTGGCACTGGCAGAGGCACAGTCAACGCATGAGCGAGACAACGCTAGTGTGCTGTAAAATGCCTCACACCCTTGGCGCACAGCGAGTGGAGGCTTGCCGCTCATTGGATATTCGAAACGGTGAGAGAGCAGCGAAAAAGAGAGCGCACGAACAGCGACTGCTGCTTGTGTGTGAGTGTGTGTGTGTGTGTGTGTTGTGTACATATTATTCTTATTGCCGTTCCGGTTTTTGTTCGTTAACTGGGCGGCTGCTCCGCTCTTGCGCTCACAGTTGCGCCGTCTCGTTTAGTTGCAAGTTCGCGGGAGCTTCAGTTGGTTCAGCTGACTGGCAGAGCGCACGTAACGGAAAAAACCGGGCCGAGAGATTTTTATTGCTTTTGCCATTGCTTTTGCTTTTAATAGTTTATCTTTGGTTATATGTACACATATTGAACAGACCACAGACGACGCGTGTGTATGTGCAAGCACCATCTAGCGGCGAGACGCAGCAAAAGTGTGTTTTATTTGTGAACCAATTGTGAATTGTAAATAAATTATTGTAGCAAAAAACGAAAACAGCAAGAATACAAAATTTACAAAAAAGAAGTTTTCAAAAATGCCGACGGCTTTGCAGCCGCTTGTCTAAAAACTGGCTACACTTATGTCCACGCTGGCCAGCAGTCGCCATCCGACGCTGAATCTGAATCTTAATCGAAGTCTCACGCCAAAGCGAAGTATCGAGAGTCAGAGAGTAGAATCCCAATTGGCGGATCAGCAGTCGGGATCCGGTTCAATGCATCCCGATTGCCTGCCACTGCCGCTGGATCCACTGGATCCGGGAGTTCCCGGTAGTCACGGCAGCAGTCCGCAGCTCCAGAAACCCAACGCTGGCGACGAGGATGCAAGTTCCGCTTGTGATGATGATGACGATGAGGGTCATCTGGTGAACATTTTGGACGATGATCATGCGGCAAACAATGGGGATATGATGGAGGAAGAACTGGACGAGGATTGCGAGGAGGAGTGCGACGATGCAGCCAGCTGTTGCAGCGAGAACAGCGTGTTGAGCGTCGGCCAGGAACAGTCGCAGGTTGCTGCTGCCCAGGCCAGGCAGCGGTTGCTCATGTCGCAACTTTATCGACCGTCGGCATTTAGCAGTGTGTCCGCTGCTGGCCAGCCCATTGAGGAGGATCCCGGTGATCCTGTGATAATTGCACCCGCTAGCTTCCAAGAGGAATTCCTGCGGAAATCCCAACTCTACGCCGAGGAGCTAATGAAGCAGCAGATGCAACTGATGGCGGCGGCTCGAGTAAATGCGCTAACTGCGGCAGTAATGCCGCTGGGCGGTCTGCGTGGTGGTCCCAAAATGACGCAACAGCTTCAAATGGCTGCAGCGGCAGCGGCGGCGGCCGCGATGCGACCCACAACCGGACAGGATGCACTTGCTCAGCTAACGGCGACGGCGTTGGGCATTGCACCACCAACTACGCCTCATCATTCGCATCAGCTATTGATGCAGCAGCCACATAATCCCTACCAGACACAGCAGCAGCATCTGCAACATTCTCCCCATCATCATTTGCATCATCAGCTGCAGCAGCAGCAGCAGCAGCACACTAATCACTACAACAACAACAACAACAACAACAACAGCAGCAACAGCAACAACAACCTAAACAACAATCACAACCTAAACAACAATGAGAATCTTCACGAGCGAGCTTTAAAATTCAGCATTGATAATATTTTGAAAGCGGATTTTGGTTCACGTTTGCAGCAACGTTTGGCGGCAAGTGGAGCAGCTGCAGCAGCTGCAGCGGCGGCGGCGGCAGCAGCAGCAGCAGCAGCGGGTGGAATAAGTTCCGCTCACTTGAAGGCGCCGCGTAAGACGCCAAAGCCTCTCAATCTCGCCCAGACTCAGTCGCCAGCCAGCGGTATCCAATTGCAATTGCAGCTGCAGACGCAAACCCAGCCCAGTTTGAGTTTCTCCAGCAGCTTGGCAAATATTTGCAGCAATAGCAATGATTCCAATAGCACAGCCACCAGCAGCAGCACCAACAACAATCCGGCTGCTGTTGATCTGGTCAAGTCACCAAATGCCACATCGCCGGCAGATGCGGCGAACGGGAGTAAATCGAACGAGGATCAAGGAGCAACAGCCACAACCACTTCGACATCATCGACCAGTTCCACGCCCATTGTGTGGCCAGCATGGGTCTACTGCACCCGCTACAGTGATCGCCCCAGTTCAGGTAAGTCGCAACATGGATAACTCTTAAAGAGATTAGGTTGTGCTTTCCTTTATTTAATTGATGATTTCCCAGCAATTTACTCCATTAAATATGGCATTGTGAAAAAGCATTCGCTTCGCAATTTAGCAATTGTTTTGTGAGTAATATTTTTGAAAAGTATTTCAATCAGGAAATTAAAAACAATGAAAATATTTAATAAACGTAAATAATTTTTTTGTGGTTGAGCTTCAAATAAATTACACTTTGAAAACAATTATATAAAATATATACTCTAAATGCAATTGAGACTCAATTTATGGTTAAAAAAATTCCGACTAAAGAAAGTATAAATTAGAATTGACATATTCATCTTAACTATTGCATTATAATTATAAATGTAAGCTTTTTGATTTAAAAAAAAATGTCTGAAACAATCCATAAATATTTTCGTATTAGAAAAGTCTTAGTTTGAACAAGATTTGAAACACTCTTAGAATTGCCGACGGAACATTCCAAATTCCCACAAACTGTGGTTAGACTCTGGTCTCTGGAAGCGACTTTAAATTATTATTATTATTTCCGCTTAACTTTTGTGGATGAAAATATTCAAAAAAAAAAAAAACATTTCATTGAGCTTTTTTTCGAAAGTATAATTTTTACTATATGTTCTTATTATATGATATAAGATGAAAACACTTTTATTAACCAGCCAAAATCTATAAGCTAAATGTATCTTTCATAAATAGCTTTAAATAAAATATATAGAAACAAAAAAATTATTAAAAAATTTAATACATTTGATATTTAATATATCTGAGCACTTTTACATTTGTCTAAATGGATAATTTGTATAATACCAA
Organism: Drosophila melanosoma; assembly: GCA_035042045.1. Lineage (NCBI taxonomy): Eukaryota > Metazoa > Arthropoda > Insecta > Diptera > Drosophilidae > Drosophila > Drosophila melanosoma. Next base: position 1,179,273 of record JAWNLY010000188.1, on the reverse strand, counting down.
CCGCAGCTAGTGACTCAAAATTAAAGTAATGTTCTTAACAAATTGAAATATGTGAAAAAGGATTTTAAAGTATATTATATAATATTAAATGCACATTTTTGATCACTTTCAATTTAAAATATAAAATGTGAAATTCTTTTAAGTGCATATCTCTAATCGGTAGTTTTATTAGTTAAAGAAACATTTTCTTTCTTTCTGCAAGGAGTACAAAAAGATGGCCAGAGACGGGCGGAGTGTGTTGAGTGGGTAGTGTTGAGTGGTTGACTAGTTGAGTGGTTGAGTGGCTCGTAAACAGTTGAGCAAACAAGCTGGCAACCACAGAGCACCACACTTCACTCTTCCTCACTCTTCCTCACTCTTCACTCTTCGTTCAGACAACGGCGTCAATCTGCAGCTCATTAGTTTTAGCAACCACCACCAAAAAGCAAAAAAGGGCAATACACAAACACACACACTTACACACACACACACACAAGCGCACCCTCAACCCTAAAAAGTTCCACTTGCCATATCCACACTCACACACACACTCACACACACATTCACATTCACAGGCACTCATGAAGTGTCTGCTCGAGTGGTTTTTATGTCCTTATGGCTTATGTAACATAACTTAAGCTCATTATGCGACTGCCTCTCACTCTAACCCACTCTCCCTCTCCCTCTCTCACTCTCTCATACACACATGGCGTGTGCGTGTGCAGCACCCATCTAACCACCCCCCCCCCCCTGGCTGGAACAATCATGGCACTCATGAATTTAGTTAATGCCACCGCAGGGAATTTTTGGTAATCGTTTTGCCTAATAATTTCATGTGGCCAACCACGAGAGCAAAATCCAAAAAAAATAAACAGGGGATCTCTCAGAAATTTTTAGGGTTGTTTCAATTTTGTGCTTGTCAACTTTGTTGACTATTCGTATTATCCCAAAAAAAAAATAATAATAAAACAACATTTCAAGTGGGCGTCACAATAATGCCTGGTAATAAGCTATTTATTAGCCATGTTCTCATTCTTGGTTTACTTAAATAATATTTGATAATAGTCTTTTTTTTATGTTAACATTATTATAATGAAATAATGCCTAATTCAAAGACAGGCAATAACTTAAGTTGATTACTTCAAAAAGTACTGACTTGCAGCTGCTTAAATGATAAATTATTATTTAATTAGCTTTGTTAATATACAAATTGGTAATTAAAGTGTATTAATTATTTATGTTCAATTCATTTTTGTATTTTGAAAAATGTCTTCTTATGTTAAGCTTGAAGGCAGAATTCGTTTTCAAGTTTCTCAGCTTTTCTTCAACAATCTTAATTTATATTTAATTCAATTCTTTTAACAATAATGAAAAATTTGTGGGTTTGTAATCGATTTTTTAGTAATAAATTTCAATTTAAATGTAACTGTATATATTTAAGAATTTGTGGTACCCCGGGTATACATAGAAACCCACCCATTCTACCCCTTCTCATATGATTGCCAATATGCTAGACTTCAATTTAGATGACCTTATTAATCTTTAAGTTTTCCAATTATAATTTATAAGTCGCTTGCTTAAAGCTGGCCACGCCCTTTTATAGTAAATCATAACTATTAAAGAAGTAAACTAACAATTTTTTTTTCATATATAGTTTATGATTATTTGTGTCAGCTATTTGGTTATTAAACTGATTAATGCAGGGTTAGCATTTGTATAATTATTTTGAGCGCTCTCCGTTGTCAGTCAACTGAATCGGCCTACAAATGCTCACTGATCCCCCCCTCTGCTCCTCTGCTCCACTCTCCACTGCATTCCATATTCATTTCCAACTGGCATCCCAAAAAAAAAAAAAAAAAACGAAAGAAAAGAAAAGAGTTGAATTGAGTGCATAAATCTACGCTTTTTGGGTGGGTTTGTCGCGTTCGCTAATTAACCAGAAAACGAAACGATTTTTTTTTTTTGGTATATTTTTTGTTGTTTGTTTGTTATTTTTTCTCTACCATTTTGTGGCAGTCGTCTTTTGCTGATGTTTTGTTATATATATATAGTTTTGAGGTGTGTTTATTGTAAAAATGTATTATGCATGTTTGTTGCTGTTGTTGATCACTTTTATAAATTTAGCGTGACTAAAACGAGATCTCGATCGCACTGCTCCATGGCTCCATAATTTGAATGAATGTTGTAGGCGATGGCGTCGAATGGAGTCGGAGTTGGAGTTGAAGTTGGAGTTGGAGTCGGAGTTTTAAGCTTTGAGTCGGAGCTGGTTTGGGCCTGGTCTCTTTTCAGCTGCAACAAATGATTTACCGTGAGATTTGCTTAACAGCAATCAAAACAAACACAACTGCAACAACAACAAATGAAACAGCAACAAAACAACAAAACAACAAACACAAAAAACATTCGTATCAACATTTTAATGCACACGAAATACCCAAATAAAAGTCATAAATTTAATGCTTTTGAAAAATTGCCATGACTACGACAAGAAAATTTATGAAATTTTATTAAAAGGTGTTAATTTGACAAATTAATGCGACATGCTAGCGACTATCTGTGTGTGTGTGTGTGTTGGAGTGTGTGTGTGTGTGCTGGAGTGTGTGTGTATTTGTTGTTGTCAGTTGGATTAGCATTTTGATAACTTACATTTCATAAACTCGTAAATTGCTATGAGTACATTTGTTAAATCGACACTTTGAAAAATTGCACAAGTAATTAAATATATTTAATTATAATCTTAAGCATTAAGCCAAGAGTTGTTGTAATGACTGTAATCATATTATAATACCTAAAAATTGGCAAAAAAAAAACCTATAATTAAGTGGTGTAAAATTATGTAACAAACAGAAGGAAAAATATTCGACCACAAATTGATTTTTGATCTGTATCAGCATCGATATAGCCATGTGCTAGATATGTCTCCCAGACGAAATCTGAAAGCCAATTATATTTATATTTTATAATCAGGCAACAATTTTTATTAATGAAATTAACACAACTCGAACAATTTACAAAATACAAAATAAATAATAAGTTATCTGTTTGGTTTTTTTTGTATATTCAAGTTGAGAACAATATGTAATTTGACAATTTTACAACAGTTGCTTGTTGAGTTATTAATTTATTAATAATAAAAAAATAACCACAAGCAAATGCTCAAGTGAGAAATGAGTATAATCGAAATGCCAAAAAGCCATCAAATAATTGCTACCTGTTTGGCCTGCACTTTAAGCTGATGTTGAGTTTAGTTTTGATGTGTGTGTGGCTGATCAGAAATATGTTGCTAAATTGATTATAAATTCAGAATTATACTGTTAAATTGAGTGTGGAGTGCACTTAACTATTGGCAGAAGGTATTTGGCTATGTGTTGTTGTCAACACACACACACACACACACACTAAAAGACAGCTGTGGCAGCTGCTGTGGGCAATTGGAAACGCAGCAACTGCGAAACAGTTAACAAATTCGATAAACTACTACAAAACTCAGTCACTCTGTCAATTTTCGCATTTAAAGTCCGGCACTTGGCACTTGGCTCATTTAACCGGTAGCCTCAGTCAGTGAGCAGCAACCTCAGTAGCCAGTAGCGGAGTCTCTTCTTGGCGGATCGCCACTGAACCATTAAGTAATTTTCAATTTGCCCACAACGACCAAACAACAACCAGCTCAGAACAACAACAACAACAACAGCAACAACAACAACAACAACAACAAACAAACAAAAAGCAACGACTGCCAACAACAATGACAACATAAACAAACGAATTTCAATTACCCATCAGAAGACTTGGCCTGCAATTACCTACCCCCAGTTCCCCATTCCCCCCACCACCCAGTCAACCATTCCTGCCACCATCTCGCTGAGTTTTCCTGCCTCAAGAATTTTCTGCGCAACGCAGCTGAAAATTACTTGAAAGTTTTTCGCTTTGCGCATTTCTCTATGGAAAATTTGCTTAGACAATTGGCTACACTCCCCCACCCCTTCTAAAAGAAATTGCGAGATGCAAAAAGAAAAATAGCGAAAAAGAATACACAAAACAGAAGATCAAAAAAAAAAAAGAAACAACGGTTTCCATTTGCCGTTTTTCTCTTAGTTAACAAACGGTTTGCTGCTGCCTATAAAAATGCTTCATTCATCACAAATTTAATCATAGTTTAAGAGAATACTTCGAGAATAAATAACGGTTAACCTACGCAAGCAGAATATTAAAAATGTGTCAATCTAAAAACACATCAATTGTTTATATGAATTTTATTTTTTATTTTATATTTAATAGTCCGATTTTTTTAATAAAAAGTATTTCTTTCTTACAAGAACTCATTTCTCTTGCCAGAATTTTTGTTTAGCATTTTTTCTACTTCATTCATGGAAACATTGAAAGTTGCTACATTTTTTTTTCTCTGAGTGTAGCTGCATACGCTGTGCTACTTATGATAATTATGATTGAGCATCGATTTAGGCGTCGCCCGTCGATGAGGCGCCATCTAAAAATCGATGTAAATGAAAATGCCTCGTTTCGATTTGATGTTCCTTTCGTTTGTACATCAAGGCAGGCGGCAAAAGAATAAGTGGCGCCTAGCAGCAATTTGCAACCTACTTGCAACACATTTAGCATGTGTCTGCAATTGTGGCAGTCGAGTCGAAGTACTTAACAACAACTAATTGGCCACGGAACGTGACCAACTCTCTGCCTCTATGACTCTATTAAAAGCCAACAGGCAAAAATGGCAAAAAATAATCAATAGTTGTTCTTGCCACACACTTAATGTTTTCTTTAAGTGTATGCCTGTGATTTGAGTAAAACTCTAACAGCAAAGCAAATTGTACAGTATTGATTTTATTTGTCTTTTAAAATATTTATAATTGTATTATTAAATTCAATTGATTTATTTTATATGTGGCAAGTGTGGCTTTAACTTGATTGATTGTCAATTTAAGCAGAGAATCACTTTAAAATTGATTTCACTTTCAGTTTTGTAGGACAAGTCAACGGGGACCACCCAACGTGCAGTCAATTTGCGTTTGAAATGCCATAAAACAACAATAATAACAACAACAACAACAAACAACAACAACTGCAACATGAAGAACACACAACAATAATAGTTGGGCCTTTAGCATGTTTATGACCCAAATGCATAAATATGAATATGAATATGAATTTGAGTATGAATATGAATTTGAGTATGAATACGAAGCTGTCACGTCACATGATAATCACGATATGGCAAAAGTTGAGGACTCCCTCCTTCGTTGCCCCAGAGGCCAAATTGAGCCATTGTTGCAAGTAACTTTTGCAACTAATGTTGTTATTGTTGCTGTTGTTTGCTGTTGTTGTTCTTATGTGGAAATATTGCGCATTGCCTGGGGAATGCGAAAAGCATTCGAAACTCAACACTTGCTTTCAAATTTGTGCGAATTTGAATTTAATTATGCATGAAATTAATGGCAGAAGAATAAAACGAATATCAAATGCGCTTTCTAGCTACTTCTCTATGTCTCTGTCTATCAGCTATCTCTCTTAGAAGTTTAGTTCTTAGATAATATTTTAAAAATGAAACTACTTAAATTTTTCTTAACTCCAATTTAATTAAATGAAAAGCTATTCAATATAATATGCTGCTCAATAAAGAGAATTAATTAATTTTCTTTATAAATACAATTTTAGAAAAAAAATTAAACTATTTAATTGTGTTTATAAATAAAATAAACTGCTTAACTCTCTTTGTATTTATTTGAATTTAGTTTTTCTTAGAAATTTATTTTTATTTATTTCATTATAATGATTAATTTTCACTCACGAAATATTCAATTATGACTAATAAATGCCACACCGTGTTGGAATTTATTGTCAGTGTAGTGGAGCCACTTTTTTCTTCGAGTGTAGCTCGTGCTTAGCATAGACATAACTCAACTCCTTTTTCGGGATTAAACATGGTGATTCACAGCAATGGCAATCAGCTGGTCGATTTATTAAGTGACAAAAATTAATTTCTACTGTTAAGTTATCGCAGCAGCAACTGCTGCAACAACAGCAACAACTGTAACTGGTGTCGCCTTTTAAGGTAGCAGCAGCAACAACAACAACAACAACAACAACAGTAGCAACAACAACAATCGTCAACAGCATCAGCAATGCGCCTCGTATTGGCAATAAAACTGTCGCGGCTTTGGGCCTGGCCAACAAACAGTTTACCCGTCCAAAACGAGACCATATCAGCTAAGCAAAAATGTCGTTTAAACTGTGCTGCTGACCGCATTTGGTTAATGTGATCTGTAAATGTTTGCTGTTTGTTGTGGTAATGTTGTTGTTAATGTTGTTTTCTGCTGCTGCTGTTGATGTTGCTGCTGTTGATGCTGTTTATTGTGACTGTTTTTGATATGGCCTCAAATTGCTGTTAATTGCCCTGCAGCATACCCAGTATTTTAAATTAGAAATGCTCATCAGTGTTTTAAATATTTATATATTAACTAATATTATGTATTAAGTTGCATTATCTTTCCAAAGAAATGTAGATGAATAAAACTATATCTTTCAATGGTAAACAAAATAGATGCAGGCAAATTTCGTATTCAAATATTCAAATTCATTATAAATTATTATCGTCCATTTTCATTAAATGAATTTAGGCATATATAATTCTTAGTTACTTACAGGGTATCTTAGAGGCTGCCAAGTCTATATAAAAAAAAATAACGGTTGTTGCTTTCATTGAATATATTTTTGGTAAATTTGGCATTCGGAATATTTCACACTCGATGGGCTTTGGTGGCGTCCAAAAAATGCCAGTGTTGATTGCGTTACATTTTTCGTACTTTAGCTACGTAATACACGTAAACAACAAGATATATAATATACAAGAAGAAAAATAAAACAAAACAAAACAAGGCAGTAAAAAGCCAAAAAGCTCAAGGGGCCACCCAGCAAGCAAAACTGAGTCAACTCAAAAGACAAGTTTCCGCATTTGGTTTTGTTGGTTTGGCATATAAAAATCATTTTTATAACTTCATTTGTGTTAATTTGGAAACGAGGCAAGATCGAGAGGCCCAAAACTCGTCAATATTTACAGCTGTCAAAATATATTTTCTACAAGCAAATGACTTCATTCATCACAAAAACAAAAACAATAACAACAAACAAAAACAACAAAACAGAAATTTACTTGTATAATAATCGTGGAGCTGCTCAAAGTGGGCAGGGCAGGTATTTCATAGTGTTGTTGTTGTTGTTGTTGTTCTATAGGTATTTATTTCTGTGAGATACAAATGCGATCAATCTTTGGCACGAGGTGACTGACAGTCAGCCAAGTTATTCACTCAGTCAGTCAGTCAGTCAGTCAGTCAGTCAGTCAGTCAGTCAGTCAGTCAGTCAGTCAGTCAGACGGCATCAACATGCATTAAAAGCCAAACGGGCAAACAAATAAACAAATAATCAAAATAAGCCTCATTATGACTGCAGACAGCAAGAGCGTATGCAACAACAACAACAGCAGCAACAACAACAACAACAGCAGCAACAACAGCAGCAGCAACAACAACAGCAACAACAATAACAAATAAGCAACAAAAGAATTTATTGAAAACTAATTAAACTTGACGGCAGCCACAATACATTTGTTTGTGGTCTTTTAATCGTTTATTTATTACGCCAGTTTCGTATCTGTATCTGTCACTGTATCTGTATCTGTATCTGTATCTGTATCTGTATCTGTATCTGTATCTGCAGGCCGTAAATGTATCTGTATCCATCTGTGGCAGCCACCGTTTGCCACCACAACAATGAGCTCAGCTCTCCGATGAGTTCTTGACTTCATTCTTTATATTCGACAAGTATTTGCAATTTGATTTTACTAGATTTTACTTAACCAGCGGCTAATTTGTTTGACTGATAATTTGAATTTAAGTGCTCAGCACAAATAACATTCAATTTATGTAATAACATAGTTTATCCTAAACAAGTAGACGACTCATAAATAAAATTGCAATTAATACGAAAATATTGTAAATTAAAATCAATGATTTAGTAAATAAATGCAAAAATGAAAAAATCATTGTATTAAATAGTTTTTTTTTTTTTAGTGATTTTACATAAGTAAGCGAAACTCTAACTTTACTAAAATATGTATAATAAAATCTATGATTTAGTAAATAAATGGAAAAATTAGAAATCATCTCATTAAATTGTATATTAAATGATTTTTTTTTAAGTCTCTTTAATTTATTGCAAATATTACTAAAATGATTAAATGCAAAATTATAAGTCATGTCATTTAATAATCTACTATATAATATTATAATTAGATAAATAATTAAGTAATTAAATGCAAAAATTAAAAATCATTTGATTTTAAGAGTCTATTTAGTCATTTGAAGTGTTTTTGTGTTGTGTGTGTTTGTCATTCGTGACAGATCTTAACCGATCAGTCAACCTTTAATTACCCAATCTTTCCTGCTCAGCGCTAATTGAGGCACATTGCTAACACCCTGTTTTGGGGGATCACAAGCCTAGTGAAACCTGTACAGGAATTTTTGTGGCATTTTGAGTGACCGATTCTGATGCTGCAATTGATGTTGTGGTTGTTGTTTGTTGTGTGTTGTTGTTGTGTGTTGTTTGTTGTTGCTGTGGATGCTGATGTGGTTGTCATACAGTTGACATGTCTGTCTGTTATCTGTTGGATGGGGCAGCTTTGATTATTTTATGACAGTGAGTGACAGGGGCAGGCATCTCTAAGAGAAAGAAAGAGAGAAAGAGAGAGACAGAGAGAGAGAGAGAGGCAGAGATGGTGTGCAAGATAACCAATTGATATCTGAATTGCCAGAAATCTTTAGTTACACACTCAGAACAATTTTGAACTAGAACAGATAGAACACAAAAAAAAATTATATATACATTTCTTACTAGAAAAATTTTCAATTTCAACGAAAACTTAGATTTATTTATTAATAATTGTGTAAAACTGTAAGATTTTGTGGTAATCTTCAAATATCAATTCATATTTTTCATGAATCCTGTTTAATATACATACATATACATAATAAATATGTATATACTATATTATATAATATATATGTATATATAAACCGATGCTGATAAGTTTTTGCTCTCTTTCAAAATTGCTTTCCCTTTCCAAATCCAGTTGTCTGAAAAATAAAACAATTGAAAATTATGTAAATGTAGCTTTATCAAGTTGTATGTCATTTATTTTTCCAAGTGCAGCCACTGACCCGTTGAGCGATGTCCAATGCTCGATGCTTGATGCTCGCTTCTCGGTTCTCAATTCTCAATGCTCGATTCTCGATGCGTGTGTGTGGTCAACCGCATTTGTCAAGTTTAATTGGGAAGCGAGCTGGGCTTTTTTGATGGTTCCTCTTTTGGGGCCTTTTGGGCTTTGGTTTCACTTTTGTTGAATGCTTTGCATAGCACAGCTACCCCCTCCCCATCTCTCTCTCCCTCTCTCTCTCTCTCTCTCTGGCACTTATCCGACATATGTTGGCGTCGGCGTCTTGGCTTGCTTATTGTTTGTTTATTACTTGTTTCGCTTTAATTACATGTTCGTGATGATGATGATGATGAAGGTGAAGATGCAGGAGGAGGAGAAGGATGGAGATGGAGGAAGTGCAGTTGAAGTCCAACTGGGGGTACTCTCTGTGTTTGTGTGTGTGTGTGTGTGTGTTTGTTTGTATGTCAGAGCATGGCGGCCCGCAGTTAAAACCGATAGTCACACTTATTGGAATTACTGCTTCATCAGTGCACCGACTTCGACGCCGACTTCGACTGCGACGCCGACGCCGACTCCGAATTGGTGTTGCTGCGCGTGTTCGGAGTTTTTGGAGCTGGCCAACTCATAATCTCTTGACTGACACTCGAGTGGCCCATTGAACTGATCTTCAGGCCAGCAAATTCAAATCAGCTGCTCTGCGATTAGTGAGAAACAAAAGCAGCCCACGAGAAACGGGCTCAAAAACCGCAGTTTGTTTGCAGTTAAGGCTAAAGTTAAAAATCCAATCCAAAGCGGCGAGCTTAAGTTGTGCTCCAAAAACTGATCCACAAACAGACTGTGTTGCCATCATGCATTGAGTGCTGTGTAAATATTCAGATTGTGTAGCGTATGATAATTGAGAGATTCTAAGATTCTCGCTTCTCGGAAATAATAATGAGGCGCAAGTGCCGCAAAAGCCAGGCGCCAATCATCTGAAGCTGCTGGTCTTTCAGTTGAAGTCTAAAATGGAGTTTCAAATAGAATCTGTTATGCATAAGTCTATAAATTTTGCAACATTTTCTAATGTTACTAAATAAATTTTGATATAGATAATCTCTCTTTATAAGGCAATTTGTAAGTGCGCACAGCCGACAAATGTGGCGAAAGCTAAATAAAAAAAGTGGCGCTTTAATCGAGAGACTCGTGTTATTTATTCCCACACACACACACACACACAGACACAGTTTATCTTGGCCAGGCCCAAAACTAATTGTGAGCCAGAAAAGAGAAAGGGGGGATGGCGGGGGAGATGGTGATCATAATGTCAGAGTGCGATAATGCCGAGTCTGATGACTCAAGCAAGCTGGCTGGCAAAGTGTTCCCACAAGGCTATCAGCTATTGTCTAACTTGAATCTACTATATGGCCAGAGTCATACATGCATGCCACATGCGGCAAGCTCTGCCTGTAGATTCTTGGGCGCATAATAAAATTAAGTCGATTTTGCTGCAGGCTGCATGCAGCATGCTGCACAAGCTGCAATGCCTCTGGACTGCACTCCAATATAAATTTGCGCTGATGTTGCTTTTGTTGCTGCTGTTGTTGTTGTTGTTTGGCTGGTGCCGCTGCTGACTGGGACCACCCAAGTTGACAGCGAACACGAACAGCGCTTAAGCGCTGTCCTCGCCAGCAGAGACGTGCTCTTCGTCTTCAACCTGGACTTGGACTTGGACTTGAACTCAGACTCAGACTCAGACTGAGACCCAGTCTCACAGCAGACCAGCGGAGCCAGTGAGGAGCCACTCTAATAAAGCTCGAATGCTTGTGGCTCCGTCGTCTGCTGTTCCCGTCTCGTTGCTGTTCCACTGCATACAAATAAATTTTATTAAGCAGTTAGAATCGAGCATTAATGAAATGCACTTTTCAGTGGCTCACCAAAAAGGGTGCAACGATCGGGGGGAACTACGTACTGAAACAGTACACTCAACGAAAAATTTCTGGAAACAGTTATAGAAATACTGCAAGGTTGAAAACTCTTTTCTGGCACGATTTACAAGCTAAATTTGTATTTTGTATTTTTTGACAATGTTGATATTTGTCAAATGAACAAATTGCTCTACTTTTTTGCTGAGTGCAGTCAATAACTGCGAATGATGATCTTCGCAGGGTTGTTCTTGTTTGCAGTTAGCAAAATAGATGGGCTGCAGCTGAGAGCTGATGAAACGGTTGCTTTTCAATTGTGGCTGCAGTAGTCACAGATGAAAGAAAGAGATAGGCCGACAGACGAGAAGATAGAAGAGAGAGAAATAGAGATAGTTTAAAAAAGAGCAGTGCAACTCAGTTTGCTGTTGTCCTTAGCTGCGCAGACTGATGCTGATATATATGTATGATGCATATGTATGATACGTACGTCTGTCTCTCCGTCTGTATATTTGTCTGTCTGTGTGTCTTTCTGTCTCACTCTGCCTGCGATTGTTCGTGATCGTCGATGGTCATTGCGGCTTCATTGCGATTTATGTGCGTAATAATTGTGACAATCACAGCGACTCGACTTTGCTGCTGACATCTGACAATGATGATGAAGATGATGATAACGATAATGATGATGTTGTTATTGATGATGATGATAATGATGATGATGATGATGATGACGATGTTATGAGCACACTGTAATTAAATTGCATTCCTCGACTCAGCGTATTAGTTTACTCATTTATATAGGGTTTCAACCCAGTTCAATTGAGACCCAAACGAAAGTTGAGCTAAAATTATGCAAAATAAATTGATTAAAATTATGATGAATGTTGAATAAATCAATGTGATGGATGAGACTGCGACCGAGACTGAGGCCACCCACATCAAATCAATCAGTTCGTTTGGTGTTTGCATAACATATTTGTAATTTGTGAAAGTCTTCACATTAGAGTTGTGTAAATATGAATAATATGACACTCAATAATATTGTCTGAACACAAAAATGTATATATATTTTTTTTTATTACATATGGCAATGGAAATACCCAAAGCAAACTTACGTTTAGTAAACAAACTTCTTAATTTGCTGTTGATAAATGCTATCGTCAAAATAAACCAATGCAAAATTGTGATCTATTAGCAAAGATCCATTATGACACTCGGCACTGGCAATCAGCGTTTTGGTTTTTTTTGTTGGCTTCAAGTGAAATTAGTTTTGGTATATTGAATTGGCAGTTACGCCTGCTCTCGACAACTTCAGAGCTCCATGGTGTCTGGAGTCTGGCTGACTGGCCTGAGGCACCTCCAAAGCAAAAAAAAAAAAAAATACCTAATGCTGGCGCAAAGTTTTTGTGTTGTTTTGTTTTTGTTTTTGATCTTGTTTTGCCAGAAAACGGTGTCAATAAGATTGATGGCTTGAAGTCTGAATCCACAACTCTGAAATACATAATCTGAGGCTCAATGAGAGACTGTGAGTAGCTCATAGATACAAGCTGCAACATTTGAAACTGGCTTGTGATGAGAGGGAAGAGAGCAGAGCATTAACAAAGATTTGAGCATGAAAATTGCTCTAATATATATGTGTGTGTCGCTGTGTGTGTATGTGTGTGTGTGCGTCACTTAACTTTGGTGTCAGTCAGCTTGCGGCTGGAACTGGAGCTGGAGTTGTAGATGGAGTTGGAGTTGGAGTTGCAGATGACGACGATGACGATGGTGGACCACACACGGGGCAAAATGTTGATTGCCGACTTGACTGACACTTTTTGATAAGTTGATTAAAATGTGTATGTCTGCGTGTGTGTGTGCGCGTGTGTGTGTGCGCGTGTGTCTTTGTGTGTATTTGTATTTTTTGTTTTTTTATACGCTTGCTGTGCAAGTCGAGTCTAGTCGAGTCGAGTGCATTGACATTGAGCTGATTTGATTGAGTGACTGAGTGACTGACTGACAGTCCAGTCGATATGGCCCTGCTCTCTGCTCTAAGCCAGCTGTAAAACAATTCTACGCAGCGCTGCACAACTCACGGGGCCCAATTAAAGTAGCTAGCTGCAATTGTCCTACACTGACAGAAAACAGGTGATGCTAACATAGGCAGTTTGCCCTCTAGTCTGGAAGAAAAGGTAAAAGGTGTATAATTAAGTACTGTAAAAATAGGTAACAGGCAAACGAAAGCATCTGCGAACACATAGTGCATATATATATATTCTTGATCAGCATTAAAAACAAAGTCAACTTTATCTGTCTGTATAAATGCGACGATCTCAGAGACTATACAACTTATGTATATTCGTAAGATGCAGAAATAGATCAATTATATTATTAATAACTTTACCTGCTTAACAAATATCGATAAATATCGATTACCGATAAATATCAAAGTTACAATTCTAAACTTTACGTAAAGAATGGTTTTATCTAAGTTATAAATGAGCTAACTGCTGGTCAAGTGTATCTGCTAGTCGAGCTCTTCCGACTATATCATTCTTGTGTGTTTTTATAGATGTGTCGATGCTTTAGTTCCCAGAAGCACAGCGAGTTCAATTAACGCGCGATAAACGCTGCTGGCGATTAAAATCGCGCCGTCCTCTGATGTAAAATGTATCTTTGCTGTTGTATCTGCCTGTGTTCAGGTGTATCTCTGTGCATCAGGCGATGCTTCAATTGCTTAATTAGAAAAACTAATGTGGTTGCATGCTGCATGCTGCATGCTGCATCATGAGTGCTGCATTTTATTTGCTTATTTTGCCGCTGGTCATTAATTCTTATTGGGTTTTGCTGTTGTTCTTCTCATTGCAGGTAATTGTTGGCATTTCGAGGCTGCTCTACGAATTCGTTGATTCGTTTATTTATTTATTTAATTGTTTATGGTTAATTGTTGATTGTTGATTGTCGCTGTGCCTTCAACAACAAACAATTAATTGTGCTACTTGGACAGCAATATATGACAAAATACACACACACACACACACGCACACACACACATGGGTATCCGAATCCGATTTCAATTCCTGTTCACTATGTAAGTAAGTTTCTCAGTGTATCTGTGTGTCTGTGTAAATGTATCTGTGTATCTGTATCTGTGTATCTGTAACTGAGCTTTGCGTTTGTTGGCGCTGCGTTTCAATTGCCATTTTAAAGGTTAAATTATTTTGTAGCTTATATTTGCTTATATTTGGTCTTGATTAATTGCAATTGACTCTCCGCCTTAATTGGCCAACTTGCTGAGTTTTGGAATTCATTGTTTTTTTTTTTTTGAGATTGTTTTTTGTTTCTGTTTAGTTTTTTACACATGACCATAAAAAGTGGTCAAGTCGTGTAAATGTCAAAAAACAGCAATCATTGCATAAAACATTCGAGACAATCAATTTGGTTAACCACAAAATCCTATCTTAGATTTATATGTATATATATATATATATATATATAAATATATATGTGTATATATATATGTATATATCATTTAGAAATGTGTGTGACGAGTGTGTGGATTGTGTGTAGCTGCGACAGTTGTCCAAAATCTGTTCTAAGTGCTGTGCTTGAGTTGCGTACAGTAAAACGCCGCTAAGCAAAACTATTTGTAGCTAGATATTTGTAGTAATTATAGGTTTATATAAATACTGATAAATATTGTTCGTACTTGATTATATATTCAAGTGCTCAAAATGCAAATAAAATAATATTTATTTTAATTATATAAAATAACAGAAACAAAATTTATTAATTTGATTTTCTGCCACATTTCTGCTTTGCTTTCTGAAGTTATAATTTAATTATTTCCGACAAGGGTTCGTTTGTTTATTTGCAAGTCTTCACTGTACTTGCTTGCAGTTGAATTATGCAAGAACATCTTGCTGACAAGAAACTGATTGTTCAATTAATATGATGCCGACAAACCGACAAAATGACAAAAAGACAAAAAAGAGGGGGAAAACAAAAAGGCATTCAACATAACTGAGGAGAAAAGCCCAGTTTCGAGGCGAGGCAAGGCGAGGCAAGTCGAGTCGAGTTGAGTCCCAATCAGAAGAATGTTGTCCATTAACAAGTTGTCGCCAGAGTCAGCCGGTTTGGGTTTCGGACTCCGCTTTTTATTGTGTCCTGCAGCAAAACATCTGCCTGAGTTGTGCCAGGATGAGTGCATCCAACTACCAACTATTTTTTTTTTTTTTAACTAACAGCTTCCTGCTGCTTCCTATTTGCATTTAAACATCGTAATCATATTTTTATTATTCGCAGTTAGTTTATTTTTCGATGGGAAGCAATTTTTTTTTTTTAGCTGAAAGTCGAGCAATTTATATGATTTAACTGCCTTTGATTGAAACATTTCATTATCAACGTAGTCAGCAGCATATTTTGTGCTCCTCTTTTTTTGTTTTGGGATTTAAATAATTGGATATGCGTGTGGTACTTCGAGCTGATGGAGAGCGACAGACAGACAGAGAGACAGACAGTCAGACAGACAGACAGACAGACAGTCAGCTCCACATTTCGACTGTGACGACGATGTTCATCTGCATTTTGGTTGACGTTTCGCTTTTAGTTAGTTGACTTGGCCTTAAATTGTGCTGAATTGAGTCAAGTTCCTTGGCGCCTCTCTGCAACTGTGCAACTGCAAATCGAACATCTGCAGCTGGCCTGGACTGGCCCAAGGTTTACCTACAATCCTCACTTGAACCCGTTGGCGCCTTGAAACACATCTCTTTTGGATATTGTGTGGTTTTCGGGCTACTTTGTGGTTAATCTGTGCTTTTTTAATGCCTTCGATTTGTGGTTTTCAATCAAATGTATTTTAATTCGAGTCATCGCTTTGATTTTGCAGCAGTTACCAATTTGTGGTCTCAATACAAATTATAGATTAAGTTTTAGTGCAGTTTGTTGTGGTTACAATTTAAATGTTCTTCCAATTAGTTAAAATTGGCCCATTTAAAATACCTGAATCGGAATGGGTTAATATCTCAAAATTGATATTTTAGTTAGTTAATTTTTAAAATTTTATTAGTAATAAATAAGCTCTTTTTATGCCTTCAAAAATTAATATGCATATATGCAAATTAAGAATTTGAGTTGTATTGAGCACGAAATGTTAATCAAACTTAATTATTTGATTAATTTGCTTAGTTGTAGATATAAATTAATTAATATGAACAATAATTTGTATTCATTTGCGTTTCGTGTTCTTCAAATTGCAATAAATGTTTAACAAGTATGCAAATTGATTTGATTTATATTTGAACATTTGTTAAAAATAACAAACGCAGCTGAAAATAATTGCAAAACTGCAAATTAAAAAAATTATTAATTGCTTCCTATATTTGTTGAATTGGCCGATTATATATATATATATATATATATATATATATATCAAAGTGTTTAGTTTGAATTTGTTTTCTTGGCCAAATTTCCAAATTGATTCCGAATTTTTAATTTAATGGCTTTTTTGTTTTTATTATTATTTGATTTTAAATTATTATTGTATTTGCATTTGTCGTCATTAATAATGAGTTTTTAATTAGCCGTTACTCCGTTTTTTATACCCATGTTTTTTTTTAACACATTTGATATATACATTCTTGAGCAGCTTGAGTTGTTAAATGAAAAATATACTATCAAAAAAATGATTTAGTAAAAATCAGCTAAATGTGAACTCCTTTTTGAAAAACTAATTTGTTTGTTATAGATTATTAATTAATAATTTAAATAGCTTTCATTGTGTTTGTGTTTAAAATTTATAGTAAATTTCAGACACTTCTGCAAGGGTATTTTACAGTCGGCCAGTTTTTTTTGTATTTATTTTTAGTTTGGTTTGCGAATTAAAATGTGACAATCGAGCAAGAAACAAAAACATAGACACAAAAAAAAAATGTATTTTTGCTTGTTTATTTATTTGTGTGTGCGCAAACAATGTATTTAAGTTTAATGATGTTGTTGCCTGAATGTTGCTGCAGTTGTTGTTAGTCGTGTGTCGTGAGGCACGTACCCCAAAAAAAACACACACACACACACACACACACACTCGGAGACGGAGTCAGAGTCAAAGCCATTCGCCATCTCCAACTCCATTCCCAGTTCGCAGTTGGCAGTGCTCAGGTGTCGAGGTCTGTTGCAGGTGTAAATATGTGTGTATGTGTGTGTGTGTGCAGCTCATTCTTTCACTTGCTCGCTGCTGTTTGTTGGGCTGTTTTGACAAACGCGTTTGCTGGTTGGCCATGTTTTGCCATTGGAGTAATTATTATTTATTATTGTTGTCGGCTGTCTTTCCACAGGCAACAGCAGCAACAGCAGCAGCAGCGGTGGCAGGTGTTAATTGTCCAAGTTGAGTTTTGTTTAACTGAGTGCCTCACTCAACATTTTTCTCATCGTCTCTTATTTTTCTCATTTTTTTTTCTCTTTCTGCTCTTTTTTTTTTGGTCTTTTCTCTGTTTTCTTCTGCAAGTTGCCATCACTCAAAATGCGTCCTCATTTTTCTAGGTCTAAGCCAACTAATTGGTACTGCTAACTTATAAGAATATTACACACACACTACACACACACACACACACTACACACACACTAACACACACACACACAGTTAACTAATGTGTGCTTAAAAAATGGACGTGGAATTTTGCTGTGAATGTTAAAGTTTGTCGCCATAATTGCACCCGTTAATCATTTGTGGCAGCAGTTGGCAAATGTTGCAGTTACGCAACAGCAACAGCAACAACAACAATCAACAACAACAACAATCAACTGATTGCTGTTTCAATGTTGCTGCTAAATTACTCAATTATTTGATTAGCATTTAAACTGTTGACTAACTTTTGATGATGATTGTTAAATTGACGACGAAAAGTATTAAAAAATTAACAAGATTTATGCTTTGTTTTTAACAACTCTGAATTAAAGTTAAAGTTCAATGTTTTAATTTCAAATACAGTTATTAAACGAAATGTTAAATGTTAACTTTAAATTAATTGTATTTGTAAATATTCTAATTGACATAGTTTTTTTTTTTAAGCTAATTTCATTATTTATATGAGACTCACTCTGAACTGAGCTTTGCTTAGCTTTATTATGCCACATTCTGTGCCTCAGTTGTTGCCACAATACGTTTCTTGTCCTATTAATATCTTTATAATGAATTAATAAATTGGTTTTTTTTTATGCATTAACCGCTGTTTTGCCACCCAACCTGGACTGCAATTTTTATGTGTTATTCGAATGACCTTCTTATTCAAATGCCTTAAACGTAAACACAGGCAATTATGTATTTGTATGTGTGTGTGTGTGTGTGTGTGTGTATGTGTGTGTGTGTGTGTGTGCGTTTGTTTAATGTGTAATGCTAAATCCATCAGCTGCAAAACGGCCAACTGACAGTTTGTTTGTATGTCTAAGCTGCGAATAGACGCGATAAAATGGCTTAAATAGCTGGCCAGGTGGGTTGCATGTGGAGTGTGTTGGCTGGAGGGGGGGAGTGGGGTAATGGGGAGTTGGTTGATGGCTTAAACAAGTGCTGCTAAATCGAGAAAGAAGAAGAAGAAGAAGACAACGAAACGCAACGAGAATCAGTGGCATGCGGCAAGCGAGGCACGCTCATCATCAACAATCAGCGAGAAACTTAACAAATGGAAATCTAAACATTTGAAATACCCTTGAAAAATTGTTCTAAAAGTGGGTTTCCATTTGGATAAGAATTTTGTTACCATTTGAATCAATATAACCTATAATGAAACCAATCTGCAAACAATTCGCTTGTGCCTTTAATTAGTTCAGACAATGAAAATTTGTAGTTTTTCATTTAAAAATCATCACTTTTATTAAGCAAACTTTTGACTAGACAAAGATAAATTTCTCCTCTATGGGAAATGCCCCTTTGGATATATATTGTGTGCCAGGGTATGTTGGCAACAACTTGAATGCCTGCTTGATGGGTCCAACTGAAATGGCTTGTTTTTTTTTTTGCAAAAAACTGACAAATGCCAGCAGAAAGTAAACATGATCCGTCCGAGACGAGAGATGCAGCAAAATGGAACCGGGTGCGACCAGCATTGCCCATGTGACCAGTCAACCAAATCAAATGAATCATTGCGCTCCAGTTGGACTACTCAAAACTTAAAAAAGATACCCCAAATACCAAAACCCCAACTCCCCCAACTCCCCCCAACTCCTCACAAAACGCATTTCCCCCATTCCGAGTCAAGTCGAGTGATTGTTATTAAATTGTGGGCGTTTCGGAAATTGTCGTGAATATCTTTGACATTAAGCGAGGAGAGTCGTGGCCATTTGTGGCAGGCTGGTTAATGTTGTAAGTGTGTGATTATGTGATTATATGGTCAAAGGGGGATCTGGGTTACAAAATGAGTTATTTTTCACTTTCGAGCCAACTGGCTGACCAAATGTTTGTCATTAAAAATCCATTAAACCAACCACGCCCGCAACTGTCGTCAAAGTTTGTGGTGTAACCAAAAAAAAAAAAAACAAAAAAAAAACAAAAAAAAAAA
The DNA here is from genome assembly GCA_035042045.1 of Drosophila melanosoma. Lineage (NCBI taxonomy): Eukaryota > Metazoa > Arthropoda > Insecta > Diptera > Drosophilidae > Drosophila > Drosophila melanosoma. The sequence continues at coordinate 1,159,645 of JAWNLY010000188.1, read as the reverse complement.
ACAAGAAGAAAAATAAGGCAACAGCTTGGCCTAAGCGTGTTTCAAGTTATTGCCTGACTAACTGACTGACTGAGTCACTGAATCAGTCTCACGAGACAGATACTCATAGACCACACACACACACACACACATAGACACACACACACACTCTCACACAGTCTCCATATACAATTTTCATTGTAAGCCATTAAAAAGTAGAAGCTTATTTCCACGATCTGCTTTGGGGGCCACCCACAATGCGTCGTTGCTTCAAAGCGTGTTGCCGCCGTGGCAAGCGAACTGAGATTTGCAAAAATATTTCACAACATTGCAAATGTGACGCAAAAGATGTCACAAAATGCAGAAAAAACACTTAAACGCGATGCAGCAGATTGCCTCGAAATGCAACTGCTGTGGCAAAGAATCCACAGTTTGCCAGACTAAAAGGGGGATAATACTTCATGTGTGATCTCTGCCTGTGTGTGTGTGTGCGAGTGTGCATGTGTGTGTGGGGTAGACTACGCACATAAATCAGGCAGTTGCATTGTGCCCCATTCAAGGGGCAAGGCAAGTTCTCAACTTGAACTTGCAGCAGCAGCTTCCCTTCAATTGCATTACATGGGTCAAAATAGTTGTTCTTAAAATCTACTTCAAAAATTTAGGGTCCTGTTTTTCAGACCCCAGAAATAAATTTTTTCAAAAAAATAAAATAATATGTGAAATACTTTGAAATATATCTTGTAATACTTTTATTCGGAATCTAAAAACTACAATTCATACATACAACATTTAACGTAACAGATTTTTCTGAATTTTATAGAGAAAGTTTCATAAAATTTATGTTTTATTAAATTAAATAAAATATTAAAGTTAAATAGTTTTGTGTTGATTTAGAAGCATTTATAATTTTAATAAAATTTTGTAAAACAACAAAATAAATAATTATTAAAAAAAAATACATATTGTTGCCAGGGATTCAAAGTTCAATTTTTTAGTTCGAGTTCCAGATGAGAGCGAGCCTATATACTTGTGGCTTGAGCTAGTTCACATATGTTTTTCTCAGTGTATAGTCAAGGGAAATGCCTGTTCCTGTTCGCAAAACCCCTTTCCTATTTCCCCTTTTGCTATGCCAGCTGTGGCAGCCACTGTTTTGCTTTCGCTGGCGCACAAATCAATCGAATTCGATGCCACAGCAACAAGAGTAAAAACAACAACAACAACAGCAACAACAACAGCAACAACAACAAGAACAACAACAGCAACGGCAACAATGCGCTGCCAGGCGCCACACAGACTTAATTAAGTCATCAACCAGAAGGCAGGCTAATTGGAGATCTGTGCCGCGATCACAGCCCAAGCTGCAACAATGTCCGCTGTCCCCCCGTCCTCTATCCGCCATCCTCTGTCCTACGTCTGGCCGTTAAGATCAGTGACCAAAAGACGCACCCGCAACTGAGGCGCACACAAGAACGCAATAATGATGAATCAACATGATCATAATGCTGATGTTGCTGCTGATGATGCTAAGCATGATGATGATGATGCTTGCTGCTGCTGCTGCTGTTGCTGCTGCGTTGGTTTGGCCGGCGATGATTCAGTACGTCAGCGGGGACCACACACAGCCAGGTCCACCTAGGAGTTCCCTCTGTGAGTCACAAGAGAACGAAACCAGCTTGCAACTTGCAGCTAGCTGCCTCTGCGACTTGGCAGCCGGGAGTCGGCGTCAAAAGTTTTGGCAAATCCGCCAACAATGGGAGCAGAGGCTGAGGCAGAGGCAGCAAAGAAAGGAAGGACCACCAAGGAAGTTCGAATGGAGCTAAAGGCTGAGGCTGGGGCTGGAGCCAGGAGACTGGAGGAGGATTGAGGATGAGAATTGAGGCTACTTTAGGGGTGGTCCTCGCTGTTTTATTGTGGTTTTTGTTGCTGTTGTTGTTGTCGCCGTTGTCGTTGTTGCCTTTTCCCATTTGCTACTGCTGCTGGCGGCTGTAAATGAAGGCCGCTAACTACAACAACAGCAATAAAGAGCAGCAGCAGCAGCAGCAGCGAAAGAACAACAACAACAACAATATTAACAGCACTGTGCGACACAAACAACAACAACAATAAAAAAAAACTTTGTTAATTCTCGTGTTATTTTTTGTATCTTTTGTGTTGTTATGTTGTACATTGTAAACAGATTTACAGATGGGACAGATTACAAGAAAGTTACACTATGCAAACTGTAATTAGTTTCAATTAGGGCATTAGACATAACAGTATATTTCTTATTATACGGAATACATCTAAATATAAATTGGTTCATCTAAAAAAACCTTGCATATATTTTAAATGTCATCTAAGGAGAATAAATAGATAAATAGATTTATAGATATATTTATAGTTTTCTTTATATATTGTTGTCTAGCAAATTAAATATCCAAATCCATCTCAACCCTTTTTAATAGACATTTTCAAACTAGTAGAAATATAAATTTTGTTAGACAGTGTAATTCACCTGATTTCGATAGTTGTCGTCGTAGCTGCTGCTGCTTCTGTTTTTATCTGCTTTGTTGTCATTCTCGATTGATTGGGGATTAGCTGCGGCTGCCTGCCGCTTTTTACTGTGGTTGTTGCTGTTGTTGTTCTTGTTTCTGCTGCCGTGGCTTGTTTTGCTTTGTTTTTTTTTTTAGTTGTTCTTTTTTGCGTGCTCTTCTTGTTATTTGTTATTTGCATAATGCCATTTGCAGTTGACATTTTTATTAACTGGTGGGCGCCATTGAAACAAGATTACGTTATCGTCAAGCCCTTCCTCCTTTCCCTTCAAAGAACATGAGTGTGAGAGGGGAGCGGGTGTTTGCCAACTAACCATGCCTGACCACACGCAAGCAGCGACCATAAATATTTACCCTCAATTGTAATTACAAAACACCGATAGGCATCTCGCTCTCACCACTCTCCGGCGCTCTAAACTCTCCACTTTTCGCTCTGCTGCGCTGCGCAGCGCTGCTCGTGGGGGTTGCATTCAAAACAATTTGCATTTCAGTAAAGCATTGGGGAATTAAGCAACAACAGCAACAATAAAGCGGGCGCCTCATCGCAGTGCGGCTGCTTTTCGGTTTCCCCGCTGGTCGCATATAATTAAGCGAGGCCTTTAAATTGCAAAGGGCAGCCAACTATGAGCGAAGAGGTTGCGATGTCTGCGTCTGCGTCTGCGTCTGCATCGACGCTAGCAGCAGCAGCTGTAGGCAGCAGAAGCAGCAGCTGCACTTGGGTGGTCCTCTCGTTGTCAAAATGTGTGGTCTTTATTAATAACAGCAGAGCGACAGGAGTAAGGGGGAGTGGGGAGGGCCCTGTCGCCAATACAAAACGGATGTGAGCGAAGGCAATGCAAAAACAACAACAACTGCAAATACTCGACTCGTGTAATCTGCACGCATCGCTCTTCTAGCACTCTTCGCTACGCTTCGAACATGTTCGAGATCGACAGAGTGTGTGAGGGAGAGAGAGAGAGAGAGAGAACAAGAGAGAGCGAAAGCGCGCGCTTAAGCGAAGTCAGCGATCAACGCAAATGGACGATTGCCTTTGTTGCTGTTTTCTGTAGTTGTTGTTGTTGCTGCTGTTGTTGTTGGTGGTTTTTGGGGCTGCCGCGGCATTTACGCCTTTGATTTTTTCCGCTCAAATGGGCAGAAGCTGCAAATTAAAACATTTTTATTTTCTCGTAGTTGTTCCTTGCCCCTTTTACAGTTGTTATTCTCTTGTTGTTGCCGTTGTTCGTTGCCTTTTGTTTGTTTTTGCGCCTTGATTCTTTGTTTGCTTTACTGATGACGATCATTTCGCGTTAAGTTTAATTTAAGTTGAAATTAGTTTGGTAATGAACTCATCAGCTCAGTCTTGTGCGCGTGTGAGTGTGTGCCACAGTGTGTGTGCTCCAGTGTGTGTGTGTGTGTGTGCAATTGGCAACAAACTTGACGCTCATGCCAAATGTTAATGTGTTAATTAACGATGTCAAGAAACGATGCTGTGGGTCCTCAACCACAACTACAACATTTTCAAGATACAAATAAATCCGCATTCGTTGCCAGCTACAAGCAACAACAACAACAACAACAACAACAACAGCAACTTTCAACATATGGCCAAGAAAAACTCTTGTGCCACACAAGCAAAAAATATGCATGTACATTAATAAATGCAAAAGGCAATTTTTAAGTCGACTTTGACTTACACTTTTTTTAATAGGTTGGGTTAGATTTAACCGAAGCCGATCAAAGTCGGCCAGTTTTGGCCCGTTGTAATTTGGTACTTATTGTATTTATGAATTTTTGGTTCTATATGTTATAAATAACTTAAATAAATAAATATGTGTACATTTTATATATATTTTAAATATTAAGTTATATTTTTATTAAGATAAGTTTTCTTAACCAAAAACTATTTAACCAACCAAAAAAAAATCTTCCAAATTCTGAATTCTGCCTTAAAAATAGTATATTTTGTTAGTCATAATCCAAATGGCTTATCAATTTTATTAGGTGTTAATTTTTTGCCCTGAACTTTTAAGATTGCTTAAATTTTATAATGAAATATGAGTTTTTGGCTAAAGTTCATTTGCAGATTGGACAACAAAATCAGAAATACTCTAAGCAAACTTTGTGCTGAAAAGAGTTCTTTTGCTCTCTCAGACGTAAATAACTCAAGCGTAGGAATTACATACAAAAACACACACATATATAGTTATATATATATATATATAATACATATATATATATATATATATAAGAACATACAAATATGCTCGTAGTATTTGCCCGAAATCAACGTGGAGGAAGGCAAAGCTTTTGGCTGCAGCTGTTGCCACTTGACTAAGTGAGACGTCTTCAGCTGCAACAGACCCGGACCCAGACCCAGACCCAGACTGAGACCCGAGACCCGGGCACAAGTGTCGCCAGAGTACGACATGGGTTGTGCGGGATGGAAGAGGGAAGAAAGGCGACGACCGTCTCTGCTCATATAAATTTCTAGCACGCGTGCAAGTAATTAAGCCCAAAGATGAGGCATCTTTTGGTGTGTCTCTTTGGCTTACACGGTACGCAAAGATCAAGCGACAGAGAAAGAGCAAGACAGAGAGTGAGAGAGCGAGATAGAGAGTGAGAGTGAGCGAGTGAGAGAGAGAGAGCAACTGACATGTATCTTGATATCTTATCGGACATGTTCATCGCAGCGACTGCGGCCTGAGAATAAAACACAGCGCCGCCCCTCCCCCTTTGTGTCTTTAAGAATTATTGTTATGACGACGCACACATAATTAATGGGGGGGCGAGAGTGAGAGGGAGGGCAAGCGGAGAAAGTAATCATGCGGCATGTGGCCTAATCATCTATCGAGTTGAGATGCGCTTTATGCTAATTTATCATATTAGCCAGCAAATGGTAGACTTTAAAATGCAATTGAATTAAATGAACTTAAATTATTTAAATAAATACAAAAATAATAATAATAATAAGTAGTAAAATTATTTAAAAGAAATTCTTGCGATTCGAACCAGTTTTCTATGTTTTTCTTAGAGTTTTTAGTCGCATCTAGAATTGCTTTTATTCTATTTACATATTAATGGATATTGGATGATAATTATCAGGACAAATAAGTTTGGAACTTATGCAACATTTAATATTCATCTTTTGCTGCATTTTAATAAGTATATGTTGGAAATGTATTGATTTAATTTTTAGCTATAGCTGAGATTTGTAAAATTCATTATTTTATTAAGAATATCGTGTGTAAATCATTGAAAAAATAAACTTATTGATAGCACAGACTACTATAAGAATAAGTATATAAATTTATCGAATTTAATTTAGTAGACTTAAAAAAGTGTATTGGGAATCAATCTTGAAACCATCTGTTTGACTTTTACTTCATTCAATAACTAAAAACTTTTCTTACAAGAGGCAAAGAAATTAAACCTTTATTAACTATTAAAAGGAAATTTTAATTTAAACAGAGAACTGTATGTATTTCGAGAGAGAGAGAGAGAGAGGGAGAGAGATAGAGAGAAATATATATATATATATATAGATAAAAATATCTCTTTTATAGGTAGATTAGATAAAATTATATATAAAAATTTATAGATAGATAGATAGTTAGCAAGATAGACAGAAAGAGATACAGAGTTGAGACATAAGTAGATAGTAAAAAGAATAGTAAACAATTTTATAAACTAAGACATTAAAATGTAATGCGAAAAATATGAAATTCCATTTTTATTAAAAGCAATTTTTTTTTAACTATAACCAAATCGAAACTGTCAAGTGGCCTTTAGTAAATAATACCTGTGTAGGCATAACTGAATGTCAGCTATATAAATAAATAATAAATAAATAATAAATAAATAATAAATAAATATATATCAGCCTTAACAGCAGTTGTAGTGCGGTAATTAAGTCTTGACAAATTGATAAATCAAGTGAAATAAATAAATTTAAATTGTTAAAGTGTTGAATGCAGTTGCGAATAACTTGCAACTGGACTTGAAATGCTAACATTGATTTATGCGATTGAATATTGCATGGATTTTCCAATATCACAACTTGAATTTGGGGCACAAACGTGGCAAGCGTTATAAATTGCAATTGAGCCTTACTTTCTATGCGAAATTCCCGACATATTTTATGACGCTAATTTCTTTATTCATGGCGCCAAATGCAACAACAATGTTGATTGTTGTTGTTGCAGTTGCAGTTGCTGCTGCTGTTGTTGTTGTTGCTGCTGTTGTTGTTGTTGTTGCTGAGCTGCATTTTCAGCAATAAACGCCTCAAATTGATTTTACTTTGGCTCGTTGGCCTTAATGAGCCACTGAGCTTCCTCTATGCGACTGTTATGTGGTGGATGTTGCCACATTGTGCATGCAGCACATGCAGCAGCGAGAAGACAAATTTTCTGGCATGCCACAGAGTCCTCATTGAGAGTGCAACAGCAGGAGCAGCGGCAGCCTCTTTTTTTTTCGATTTAATTGCGTGCATAAATTGTTTCAATTTCAATAAAAATGTTGCACAACTGGCCGATCGGGGAGTATCAATCACTGTGTGAGAAACCTCAACTTCGAATCGAATCGAAACTGCAGCCGGCAATGAATTAAAATGCTCAATCCCTCTCCCAGTCTGTCTGTCTCTCTGTTTGTTGTGGGTAATTAATATTCTGTGGCTGTGCTGTCTATAGATACAAACATACAGCAAACAGCTACAGATACAGATACAGATACATTTGGTGTAGCAGACACATTTAGCGTGTTAACAAGTTCAACAAGCTACCGCAAAACCAAAACATGTCACAACTTTGCCAACTTTGAATAATCAATGGATTCTAAATAGAGAACACGTGTATAAAATATATATATATATATATATATATATATATAGATATATATAGAGTCATGTTAACTGTCTGGTCGCTTTATTTATTTGGTCTTTTGTGGCAAGCGACAGTTGCTTTTTTGTACCAAGTAATTGAAATGTAATTGCCACAATTATTCCATTTGTATTTGACTTCGATTCAAACGTTTACTTTTCATTGACAATATTAAGCATACGCAACATAGTATGTGTGCATGTGTGTGTGTGTGTTAGTTGCACACAAGAGGGTTGCTGCAATGATTGCGCATGATTTTGGCCAAGTAACAAATGGAAAACAATTTAATTTGGCTGCCAATTTGAAAAGTTTACCCCAGCTTCAAAGAACATGACAAAGCACATCGAATAAATGATCGTTGATGAGGGGGAGGGGGGGAAGTGGTGGGTTTTTGTCAGCGGAAGGAGTATTAAATGGATTACAAATGAAATGTGATATGGCAAACAAACAGCGGCCAAATTGATGGACAACCATTAAATGTGTTCAATTTGGCTCAACAAGTTGCTCAAGTTGCCAAAATAAAATTTAATTAATTTCCCACACAGCAATCAATGTAAATTTGAAGGGGGCAAATGAAAATAGGGGGAAGGGGGGGGGGGCTGTTTAAAGCTATATTTATCAGTTTTAAGTTACTAACTTTTTTAAACTTACTATTTATTTAATTAAATGATTTCTGTATGCTATTTTTTATAATGATATTTTTTTGTGTATTTTTATGTTAGTTGGCAAAATTTTTGTTATTTAAAATTTATTTATCTTTGTTTCCTTCCTTACTAAATTAATTAAATTTAAATAATATCTTGTAATTGATTTCAAAAATTAGTTGTACTAAAAATTAGATTTTTCAGATCTTTTAGCTGATTTAACAATTTAAAGCAATTTTACCAGAATGTTGAATTTAATATTTAAATAATTTCAGTAAGTTTTTTTTTATATATTTATATTTAAATTAATGTTTAACAAAATCTATTCCTCAATACTAATTCCACTCTCTTGTTTGCTTCTTTAAAAAAATAAGCTATGACTGAATTTAAACGAAATCTTTTAACTGATTCAAGAAATTAGTTGTACTAAAAATTAGATTTTTTACATTCAACATTTTAAGTACTTCTTTTGGGAGGAATGTAAAAAATCATTTATAAAAATCTAAATTAAGCCCAAACATTTTTTATTATTTATTAAAAGTATATATAAAGAACTTATCAGAGTAATTCTCTACTGTACAATACAGGGTGTTCCCCATAAAGATGGCTAACACTTGTTCACAACTTGTTCTCAATGCCTGCACCCTCTTCGGAGGGTGTTCCGTTTCGCTTGTTGTTGCTGCCACGTGCTGCTGCTACGGCTGCTGCTGTGCTCAAGTGGTGCTTAAATGGTCCCATGAAAGCCGGCTTATCTTGTCGACACACTCAGCCAGGAAGGGGAAGGAAGTGGGAGAGTCTATTTGCCTTTGTCCTCAAACGGCCGGTGGGGTGGGGGGGGGGGTGTATATTGACTGAGGGGTTTATGCTGATGATGCTTATGATGAGCGTGCAAGATAAACATGAATTTCAATTGTGTTGTTGGTGGGGGAGTCTGCAACCATTTTGTGGCTAGATTATTGGGCGTTGGGCGTGGCCAAATAACTCATTGCAAGTCAAGCAACAAATCAGGAAAATAAACTTGTTGCAAAACGCCAAAATCGTCAACTTGAGGCTAATAACTCATTTAAAAGTGGCTGTCAAGCTTGTTGTTGCTGTTGTTGGCAGAGGTGCAGCTGCAACTGCAACTGCAACAAAATAACTTCATTTCATAAATGGCCAAAACCGGCGGATACGAACAATCTTAACTGGATTTCGAGTTGACTTGTTCAACAAAATAAAACTAAAAAGAAAAAGCGTGGTGGCTTTTAGCCATCAAATTGCTGCAGCATGTTGACTGATTGCCGCGGCCAACAAGCAGCATAACCACAATAATATACACATGTGTGTGTGTATATATTTATATGTCTATTACTAACTTGGCCAACTCGTGTTCTTAATTATGCTACCAACGCGAGTTTTTTTTTTTGTTAATTTTATATGCAAAAAGCTTAGCTGTTGTTGTTGTTGTGGCTGGTGGCATGCAACAACTGGCGCTGATTGTAAGTTGTGGCATAGTTATTATTGTTGTAGTTGTTGTTGTTGTTGTTGTCGCAACCAAATTGCTGCCAGACAGCCAATTTGGCTCATGAAATTATGACGGTGACATTTTCATTTTGGCTAATTGAGTTTGTGTTAGAATATTATATGTTGGCGAGTTGCATAAGGGGTAAGAATTTGGTGGCAGGATTGTATTCGACTTTCCATGCCACGCAGCTGAAGTGAGTCATTAGAATTTGATTTAATGTCGTGCATAATGAATAATGTGAAAATTGAGGCAGACACACAGCAGATAATTGCAATTGTCGAGCTTTATAATATCTGATTACGATTACATGATATAAATAATTATTTATTACAAGTTGACATTCTGTAAATCGAAAGTTGTCTAATTGAACTGCGTGTTGCACAATTCTATTTGTGCTTAATTAGCAATTAACATTGACACTTTAAACAAACACAATCTGAATTTTTCTTATATAAATTAACATACAATTTAACTCTTTTGCTGAATTTGGTTAATTTGTTTTGTTCAACAAAACTAGTTCTTCAATTTCACTAACAATTTATTTACTAATTACTAATTATTCTAAATACAAAAATTAAATTTGTGTGTGTTACAGTTATCCCAATAATAATAAATAAAAACCGAATTTATTAATATATTTTTTGTAATATAAATAAATTCATAATTAATAAAGCTTTATACAATAAATATTTTTCCAAACGAGATTATATATAATATGTAAATATTTCAGAAATCTCAGTTAGGAAAGATGAATTAATTTATTTAATATCCGAAATTGGTTTGAATATCTAAGAGGGGTTCAAGGTACTTTCTAGTCGAGCTCTTTCGACTGGTTTTCAATTAGAAAATCAAATGGCAAATTTAACACTTTGCAAACTCAAATTCACAGCAAATGCGAAATTTTGCAGCAGGGCGACAAAGTGGATGCAACAAAAATCAACAAATCGAAAATTGAGCGTCAGCAGACGCAGATACTTGTGTCACACACACACACACATACACACACACATACACACACATAGCGATTGTTTAGATACGGATCCGGATTCTGTATCCACCCGCCCCTTTGGAGTGCTATCAAAGCTGCATGGAAGCTGTCAGCTCGAGTTGAATTTAATTAAATCCTTCATGTCGGCGTGTCTGTTAAAAATAGACAAATGACAGTTTTCCTTTTTTTTTTTTTTTGTACGGTGCGGAATTACAGAAAGGATAACACAAAACACAGAGTGCGGGGGGGAGTGAAGGCTGGCAAAGAGGGCGGCAGATAAACTTCAGCTTCGATGACAGTTGAAATTGAAGCCGAGATTACCAGCGAAAATTGAATTGCATTTTTTATTATTCTCAGTTTAATTTTTTGTTGTTTGTTTTGTTTTTTGGTATTTTATTTGTATTTTTGTTTTGCGCTCGCCTCGTCACTAATTACTTAATTAAAGGCGCAATCGGTTGCCATTTCGAGACTCTCTCAACTGGGAGACTCTCGGGAGACAACAACAACAACAACAACAACAACAACAACAAACAACAACAAATCGCTCGATATTCAACTGTTCAGTTTGTAATTAAAAGTCGCCAGCGAGGAGCGTGAGAATTTTAACAAACTGCTTAGCCTTTATATCCAATCGATAGGGTTGCACTGACTGCCAAATCGGGCAACATCAGCAGGTTGTTTATTTATATATATATATATGCCATGAATATTGGTTTTTTTTTACTATATTGCTATGCAGTTGAAAGCGTTTCTGTTTTTAGACCCTTCAATTGTGTTAGAAATAGATGAGTGACGTGCTCAGAATTTAATATGAGTTTTAAATGAAATTTCTTATTGGTGCGGCTAAAGTTATTATTATTTATTTAATGCACTAAGTAAAATAAAGCTCTGAGCTTAACTTTATAAAATACTGATAATAATAAAAAATATACTGACCATTTTATGAGCATCAGCTTAGGTTAAAGTACAACCGTTTTTTCTTTTCTATTTCGGGTTTTATAGTTGTTTATTTATAAATTATTTTACTATAATCGACTGCTTAAGTATTACTTTTTCTACATAGATAAACTTATTATTTTGTTATGCTTCTTTTTACACAGTTTAATAATATTTAATATAACATAATCTATTATATCTACCTCTTTTAATTAATAAAGTAAATACATAATTATTATAATTTTTTTAAAATTATTTTAAAGTTTCCAAATTGCAAGAAAACAATTCACATTAACAACTTTTAGTTGTTGTTTTCTGCTGTTCACTATATATTAATACATTTTCTTATTAACATTTTAATGTTATGGGTTTTTTCAACAAATTGTAGTTGGTGCAGGGTATGCAAAAGTTCGTCCTTGCTCTGTTTGCCTCTTGTTTTGGCCAGGCATATTGTAAACATGACGAGCAGGCAGCAGTTAACAGTCAGCAGTCTGGCAGGAAATGGCGCACAAATTGTCAAGAAGTAGCTTCGTAAACGATCCACATTTCCCATACCCAGCACAGCACAACACAACACACACACACACACACACACACACTTGTATTCATTATACCATCTTCTATGCGACCCTGGCGCCAGTTGCAGATGCCAGTTCCCACACACACACATATACACACTCACACACACGCTCAGCTTGCCTGCAAGCTGCTGACGTCATAAAAACTTTGATAACTTAATTAAGAAGAACAGTCTGTGAAGATCTGCCCCAACTGCCCCGACAAACGGCGGCAGCAACTTCAATCAAGCTCAGTTTTTTTCAGTCACAGATCTAAATTCAAAGAAGTTGTTGTTGTTTGTGCTGTGTGCGTGTGTGTGTGTGTTTTGTGTGTGTCTGTATTTTATGCCTTTAATTTGGCCAAGAATGCGGTAGGTAAACTAAACCAAATTAAAAGTGATCGCATCATTTTATCGATAATTTATCAAACCAAAAACCCAGTGGCGAATACTTTCGGTGCCCTTAAAAGCAGCGGTCGCCCATTCATATTCCCTCCAGCCACTCCCCCCCCCTGCCCCTTGCCCACTGCCCCCTGCCCATCTGCGTCACAATGCGATGCGCGGCATGCGAATCGGTCAACGTGTGTGGTCCACATGGGTCTCTCGGACTGAGGCTACGGCTCAGCCTCGACGACTCTGGGCCCAGGCCTTTCAAAATTAGCATAAGAGACAGACAGCAACGCGCAAAGAGCAGAAGACGTCTCTTTTTGAGCGAAGAGCGCCAACTGTTTGGATCAGCAGAGACACATACAGTAACACACACACACACACACTCAGACGACGAAACCTGGCTTAAATCTGTAGTGTGGATGAGGGGGAGCGGCGAGTGCAGCTTGGCAACGGGTCATAAATCCGCACGGGCAAAGCACCACTGAGCCACCGCACAGGTGGTCAACTTGGGCGGCTCTCGGTGGATATATATTTAAAACAATCTGTTGCGCTTTTCAATTACTTTATAGTACACGTACACGATACGATATACGATATATATGTATATACCAGTTGCGGCATTGCTTGGAAAAACATACATAAAATCTCAGGAGCGGAGTTTGAGCAAAAATATGCAACTTGATTAATTCTATAAATCATTTCTCTTAGTTTTTAAATATTTGTATTCCTACTACAGTTATGGATTGATATATTGATTAGGAATTGCCTAGATTTTATTATAGTTTTTTTTTGACATTGTGGATGATCTTTAAATACTCTGTAATAAATCATTCGTATCTTATAGTCTATTTATATGATATATAAAAATAATAATATTAAAATAATAAACCTTATGATAGTAATATTTATAACTATATAGTCATAATAACAGAACTATAGAACTCTATTTTGAAAAAGTTTATTCGATAATAATCATTTTATAATGAGACCCAGCTTTCATCAATAGCTGAGGAAACGATCAAAACTCAAGTGTTGTATTTATTCGAACATAGAACATTTAATTTATCATCGATAGTCTTGCCAATTTTTATGAATCAATCCAATCCATCAAAAGTTTTGCTAATTTCCAATAATTCTATGAGGCCACACCTCACCCCCAAAGCGCTTGAATGCGCTCCTGAACTTCAACTCTTGTGATCATGCGCGCTGCACAAAAACTTATGAGCTCAGCTGTGCTATTAATTGTTTTATTAAGACATTTTCAGATTTAACATGCTACATACCCTACACTTAATGTGTAGAGCTGCAACGACTAAGCAAACCAACACAACAGTTAAGTAAAAGATAACAGTTCTGGGAACAATTCGTAATAGTTGTTGGTAGTAAAATGTCTTAGAAGGTTGTTTTAAAAAATGTCATTTTAATAACTGCAAATATGCCGTTAAGTCTTAAGTGTAGCGTGCATTTGGCTGCAGATCTGAAGCTTCCCATTGCGAGTGACCCAGAGAGAGAGAGAGAGAGAGAAACCCAGGTTCAGACACTGATATTGCTGCCCAGTCGAGACTTTGTCTGCGTTTTGCGTCTGCGTCTTCGACTTTGTCTCAGGCGTCGTCTTCTTGATCATCTTCTGCATCGATGCGCATGTGCGATCATCATCATCATTATCATGATTATCATCATTATCAAGTTGCTGATCATCATTAAAATGCTCATGTGTCGGCGTCTGTTTGGATTTTATGCTTTTTTTTTTCTGCTTTGTTTTTTTTCTGTATTTTTCACTGAGCCATCATCATGATGAGCATCGTGATGATGATGATGATGATCGTCATCGGTGTGGTCCTCAAGTGTTTTGCATCTTTGATCCGTGGAAGATTGATGTTAATGTTTTTGGGTGGGCATAGTGTGAACATACTTATTTCGCATATTTGTTTTCGTATTCTCTGCGATTCTCGCCGCATTCCTTTTTGGCCGCTGCATGCCACACACGTTGATCGTAATTAAAATAAGCCAAGACTTTGGCCCAGCGCTATCAGCATGAGCCACTAATAGAGCAATAAAGCGAACATTTATTGATCCACAAATTATTGGTGGCTGACGCCAAGCAGCAACAACCACAACAACAACAACAACAACATGGAAAGTCAAACTTCTTTCGGATAGGTTAAAAGTTGATCGTTCATCGCTGATCGTTGATCTCTCGCCTTGGACAATGGTTGGAGCCATTCGCTGGTAATCTTAATATTCATTAGGCAAAATAGTCTCTTGATCTTTTTCTTTTTTTTTTTTTGGAAGTTCTTTTTACCTTAATTTTTGTGTTTATGACGATTGCCCCATTTATTTCGGTTTGTTGTTGTTTTTTTTTTTGACTACCGCAACGAATAAAATAACAATCAAAAATCGACGGCCTTTGGGGTGGTCCTAAAGCATAAAGATCTAAAGCTTTATAGAGTTGATGAGTTCATTAAAGGGAAAGTTCAATTTGAGTTGTGTTGAGCAATTTGAAGGGGCCGGAAGGGGGGGGGGGGACTATCGATTGCTATTGCGTTAATTGAGAGGCCATAGAAGTGGCGTTAATTTAGTCGAAATATTCATGGAAGCGTAAAATGTTCACACCTCAAAGCTGCAAGAGCTGCAAAAGCCGTGCAACGAGTCTATTAGCTCAGCAGCAACTGCAACAGTTACAGATACAGATACAGATACAGATACAGATACAGATACAGATACAGATACAGATACAGATACAGATACAGATACAGATACAGATACAGATACAGATACAGATACAGATAGAGATACAGATACTTTTAGTTTGGTATCGATGTCGATATCTCAGAGCCACCTGATGATGTCTTATGGGCAAAAGTATTGATTGCAATTCTGCTTAATGAAATTGTTTGCTAATATCAGCGGAAAATGTGGTTTACAATTATGTTTCGATGTCGATGTGCGGTCTCACCGTGCCCCCATCCACCCGTCCACCCGCTCCCTCTTCCCATCCCTCATCGCCCCGCTCAGGGACCCAAATCAATGTTATGTTCGCAAGTAGTCACTGTGTGTTTGTGTGTGTGTGTGAAACTGGAAACCGATACCAACAGCACAACAAGACAGATCTGATCCGATCGCCACAATTTACTTATGAGTTTCCAGATCCAACCAGCTGCAACATTAAGGCGTGAGTCTGAAAAAATTGGCAAAGGTTAAATGAAGTTGTTTCATTCAGTCAGCGGAGTGAAGGGGTGCTAATGGGGAGATGCTATACATGGGTGTTGGGTAAACAGTCTCAATGAATATAGTCAGAAATTGACACTGTCAGCAATTGTGCAAATAATTTGTAGACTCTTTTAGCTGATAAACACTTTAACAATAAATTTCTAATTTCTTAACTTATTTTATTAGTTTTTTTTTTAAATGCACATTTTCTTCTTAAACTAATGAGGTGTTTTTCTGCTAACTGCCTATTAAATTATCTATCTGATTCCAGCTTAATTAAATAATTATTAAAGGGACCTTTGCTATTAAAAGTTGCAAATACTTTTAGCTTAAGAATTCTATAAAATAATATATGCTAATTAAGCATGTTAAATATTTTTCTAATAGTAAAAAACACCTTAAAGATTAATACAAAATAAAATTTATTTAATTTCTACTTATGAGTGTAGTTAAATTTTATATGTGCTTAACAAGCTCAATTCCCAGTTAATACCTAAAGTCAATCAATAAATTCAGATAAATTCGTATATTTTTTTTTTTTTTAGCTTTTTCCTTTATTACTTTACACATATTAATAAATTAAGGCTTAAAATAGTTATTTTAATTCCTGGGGTTTTTTTTCCATTTGTTATATGTGTAAGTACGTGATAAAAATCGCCTACTCTTTAGGCCATTTAATAGGCCTTTAAGTTTGTGCAGCTGCTCTTCACTTTTATTTTTTTATTATTACTTTTTTTTTTGTGCAACATGTTTTGACGCTTTTCACATAACGAGGCATATTAAATAAATTGCGGAGGATGATGAAAGGCGCAAACAGCACAGCGAACAGGTTGCGCCTATTGCTATGCATAACATGGCCAAAACATGCAAATAGCCAACTGCAACCCGAGTAAAAGCGGCAACAACAATATTGATAAAGCAATTAAAAACATATTTAAATATTTTCTTGTGACAGCGCCGTTTATGCGCCGGAATGTGGCAAGCTCGGAAAAGCCGTCAAAAGACAGCTACAACTGGCAACAAGTTGACCATCTTAGCCATTTAGCGTGTAATATCTATTTTTGATTTGAGCCAAGAAACGATTGAGCGATAGACAAACCGTTGACAGTTTCTGGCTACTTCTTCAGCGGCATCGTTTGTCATAAATAAATATATATTTATATATATATATATATTCCTAGGGAATGCCACTTGCAACTTTGACTTTGACTTTGACTGTGTTTGCGGCGTGTCAATCATTTCAATTAACGTGCGATCGAATCAATCGTCGCGTCAATCATCATCATAATGAATGCTTGTCAAATGCTTATGAGGCATTTGCAACCGCAGCGTTAATTTGCCTGTCATGCCTCCTGGCTAGGTGGCAAGGGAATGCTGGGGGAGCGTGTAAAAGAAGTGGCGAAATGGCAACTTGATTGTGGGTGCTGATAGCGAAAGGAAAGGTTAGGGAATGCAAAAGGAATAGGTTCGATCAATGGAACCGATATCTAACATATAAAATTAAGATTGGCATTTTTTGACATAATGTGCAGAATTTTAGATTAGTTTCAGATATTAATAGTTATTGCATAAATTTTATATATAAAATTATCTCAAATGAAACCCAATAATTATTAGAAATAGTAATAGTAAAAATTCATAAATATATATAATAATATTAAATGCTATCAATTTTAATATAAATATAAATAAATCATATGCCCACGATAAAAATATCTTAATTTTATTTAAGCTAAACAAATATTTAAGTATTTTCCAAGGGAAAGGTAAATTACTGTTATATAGAACCTGTCACAGTTATTTGCCTCGCCTGCTATGGATTCAATAATTTGGTTAATCTGTTCATCATCTTCATGGCTTGTCATGATTAATTGGCTTTCACTTTCACCACGCTTATGTTTCCAATGGCAAACGTGTTGGTTTTATGGCTTATTAATGAGCTGACTGATCATTAGATTGGGCAACAAGATCCGATAACAACAATTCCCCAAATACCCACCCCCCCCCCCTCCCCTTTCGACGCACAAAGAAGGAGCTGAAGAAGAAAAACTATAGCAAAGCCCCACACTTCGACACTGTCAAACATATCGCTTACATGGCTCAGTCGCCGTCTGGGCCAAGTTAACCAGCTGGCCGGTTCCCCTGTGAGTCGCCTCCGACTCTGACTCCAAGCCAGACTCCAACCTCGGCTCTGTGGCTGTGTGTGGCCCGTTAGTTTGAGATCTTTATAAGTCAATTTCATTTGTGGTCGTTTTCTTCTTGGCCAAGATGTTTGCGTGCATTACCTAAACCCAAAACAGGCATTTAGCGGCCGATTTCTACACTTGAAAAAAATGTTAGATTAAAGAATTTAGATGAGGGGTTATTATCAACTTTTTTTTTAGGTATAAATTAATATTAGGTATTATTTATTTACTAGCTAACATCTGTAAAATTATTTAATTTTTTTATTTCGAGGAAAACTATTTAAAAATGACAACAGAAAACGCTTTAAATTTATTTTGATAATGTGAGTAATAAATTTTTCACTCTGTTCATCTACGAGATCTTCTACAAATTGACAATAATTGCCTTTTTTTCCAATCTAGCAAATATTTTGAAATTCCAATGTAATGGGGAACATTGGCAGTTTGACTCTGAATTTTGAGTAGATCTCAGATAGATTCTGGAATTCTTGAGCAAACAATATCAAATTTTAAGGCAAAGAAATTATTAAAAAATCTCTTTTTATTTCGTAATGATTTTCTAAAATTATGGAACATGTTCCAATTTTTTTTTGAGTGCACAAGCCGCTCATCTCACTGACCTATATGCAGACAGCAAACCCAATGTGGAACTTATGGGTTGCTTCCTTGATCTCCATTCCTTTTTTGACATTTAATTGCGCACTCATTCATTTCCCATTCATTTGGTAACTCATCTTCCAGTTGCCACTCCTCTTCACTCCTTCCCCCTGCCATCCGACTCAAATTCTGTTTTTGGCATTTGCAACTCATGTTAAGCATAAATAAAACAAATGCGCTTATTTTAAACATATGCCCAAATTGACTCTGAATCTGAATCTGAATCTGAATCTGATTCTGACTCTGAGTTGGTTTCCTTTGTTTTTGTTTTTGTTGTTTTTGCTTGACTTGTTGGCTTGTTGGCTGTTTGGCTGTTGGCAGCGGGTCTTACCAAGTTGGGTTGCGCATTGCGTTTAACAGCCAATGATGAAGACATCTTCCCGTTTTTTGTGCAGCTTTTTTGTTGCATCTGTGGTTTTTATGATGTTCTCTCGGCAAATGAAAAGCAATTTATGCCTTTTTTGCGTGTCCATGTTCAACCAAACAGTTAATGTTTAAGTTTGCTTTTAAATTGTATCAAGAATTTATTTAATTTAAAAAAAAAAAACAGTTAAATAGCTTATGTTACTTGTTAGTATTTTAGATTTACAAACTATTGATTAAATTGGGATAGATTAGATTAGATAAAAGTAGCCATAAATTTATATATATATATATTGAAAGTCGTAAAAAACAGTTTTACAAACATAATAACTGTTGATTGATATGATAACTATTCAAGCCAAAAATTTGTTCATATATCATATATATACACCCTCCATTTTTAAATATATATATAAAAAAAAGATAGATTATATTATAACTGCAACATTTCAATGCCATGACAACATTATATCAGCGTTTCCTGCTGCTCAGTTCTAACGTTGATTGAGTTCATAAAATTTCTATTAAAGCCAATTTGACAAGAGACCATTTAGAGTCTCATCCTGCCATCCTTACCAGCCACTGTTGCGCTGCAAGGACACAACAAAATACATTAAAAACTTTTTATTGTGTCAAATTTCGCGCAGCAAGCAATGAAAAATTTAACACGCCATAAATCACAAATCTCAAAAAAAAAAAGTGGGAAAACGGGCAACAGATTTGACGCAAGCAATTGTTGCAGCTTACAAGCGGGGGTGGGAAAGGGGTGCAAGGGGAAACAGCAACTGGCTGGCTGCCAAGTGCGCTTGTGGCAACCCTCTTGGCAATGTCCTTGCGATGCCTTGGTATGCAACTTGTGCCCCTTTGGCTTATCTGCTTGGTAACATGCGTTGCTCCAGGGGTTGGCAGTGGGTGGCGGAGGGGGGGTGTCGGTGTGGGTCAGAGTCTATGGTGTGCTCTGGTGGCCGATGACGAGGCAAAAGTCGCCGTCGCGTCGTCTCCTGGCTGTCTGACAAGGTTTCAAGGTCTGTTGTTGTTTGTTTGTTGGTTGTTGTTGTTGTTGTTGTTGGGCTGCGTGTGAAATTTAAAACCGTGATAACACCTCAGCCGTCACGCCCAACACCCACTTCTTACCCCTCCACCCCCCCGCAATTTGTGGACAAGCACGTGCAGGCACGTTGCCAATGTACTGTTAATGTTTTCTTTTTTCTGTTATTTTTTTTTATATATTTTTGTTTTTTTTTGCTTGCTGGTTTAATTTTGCAGCTTTGGCATTTTGTTGACAAAATTGATTTGTTCAATTTTTCCAACGATTTAACTTAGGGCATGACTTGGTTGCCATTAGTTCCGGTACATTTGTTTTAAAGGTTGTTCAAAACTGCAGAAAGAGCAAGCAGAGAGGGAGAGAGAGAGAGAGAGAGAGACACAGCATTTAAGATTGGGTTTTCATTGCTTTGGAATTTTTACACGTTTTCTCGCAGCGAGCGACAAACTTTTCTTGTCTGCCTGGAATTTAATCAATTTTCGATATATTTTATTGATTCGCGTTAAAAGCAAATTTAATTTTCACTTGTCTAGCTTAAACAACAAGTTTAATGTTTTTTTTCTCTTATCTTTTCTTTCCCATTACAGGACGAAGTGAGTACAACACGGCAAGATTGACTGGAAAGTGGCTTAAATGGTCAATAAAATACTTTAAAACCTGCGCTGCAAATTAAGTATTCGATGTGAGGAGAAGTTCAGATGAGATTTGATGAGATTATTTAGGGTTATGTGGCAGTTTTGCTATGGAATATTTATTTATGAGTGGATGAGATACGATAGGTGGGTTTCTAGTGGGTTATATGATTAGGATTAGTGGAATATATGTTTAGCGAACAAGTATTTGTTGTGGGTGGTATCTGTATGGATGAGTTATGTGCTGATAAATAAAGAATAGTGATATGAATATGTCTTCTTTCTAAATAAAGATTGGCACTAAGAAAGAAGTCATATCTTAAACGAAGATTTGCAATGAGAAAAAAGTCATATTCTAAATGAAGATTTGCAATGAGAAAGAAGTCATATTCTTTATAAAGACTTGCAATGAGAAAAAAAGTCATATTCTAAATGAAGATTTGCATTGAGAAAGAAGTCATATTCAGAAGAAAAAGTCAGATTCAACCAGGAATCATTAACTGGATGCGATAACAGCATCTTTAATATAGTTAGGATTTGCGCAGTCAAGCTAAAATATAAATTGTTTTTTTGGTAAAAGGTTTTTTTTCCTATTTTAATCGTCAAGACTTTTTTAAGGTTAAAGATTTCAATTATTCTGTAAAAGGCAGTTGTAAACATCGCTGAGCGAATATATATATTAAATTTTATTTATTTGCTTGTAGTCCTATAAAAGTCAGAGACTTGAAATATTTGAACATTTGCCACACAATTAGGTAAGAAGCTCAGCTCAGTAAGGTCAACTAAAATATATTTATAAATATTATATTCAAATATAAATTCCTTTCAAGTGGCAAATATATGCGCATCCTTAGCAAACTAAATGTCCTTTGAGCTGGATATATGTGAGTTATCTTTAAACGGCCTTATGATGAATGAGTGTTAAAATTACAAAATATTTGTGGAGTCAAAAGACATTCAGAGAACCGCAAGGGAAACAACTTGCGGCCAGTTGGTGGCACGTTGCTATGGGTTGCAAGCAATGGCCATTAGTAAACCTCATAATTGCTTCATTTCCGTTTCAGTGGCAACTATTTCTTGGAAATGTGCTCAACTTTGGCCAACTAACCCCTTTTTGTGGCCAGCTCTGGCTATTTGCATAGCAATTCAATATGAACAGCAGAATCCACACACAACTTTTCAGCCACCCCCCCCCCCCCCCCCCAAACATTGAGTGGGGTAAATTGTGGGCGTGGCAGAGGATGATTCCTTCTGCGAGACGTTGATTCTCTGCGCTTGTCTCAGGCGCAGCTGTTAATTAAATGGAAGACAACTCAAGTCGAGAGAAAAGCGAAAATAGCTTTTTCTGTGTGAGGAGGGTTTTTTTCAGGGGGTGTGGGGGAGGGTGGGGGTGTGTATGCTTTGCTGTACGGAAAATTAGCCACAGTCAAAAGTCATTGCGTTGATTACTTTTCGAAAATGACGCGCACAAATTTTCGAAAACTTTAATTGTTTTGGCCAAGCCAGCCGGAGCCAAGCTTGGAGTGAGGGGGGTTGCCAGGGGTGGGGCGAGTTTGTCAGGGGTTGCCAGGGGTTGTGTCTGTGGCGCATTTAAATGTGAATTAATTGCTGGCCATAAGCATTGCATATATGAGCAGCAGGATTTATGTGTGCGCGATGAGTTGGCAGCCAGTTCAGTGCAGGAGTCCAGGAGTCCTGGAGTACCGGAGTCAGTGCAGGCAGGGTCCAGTCATGTTGTTGCCATTAACGGCGCCGTGTGGAATTTTTATGACCGTTTTGCTGCCCTCCTTCTCTCTATCCGGCAGGTCCGCGAACGCGCAAACCCAAGAAGTCAGCGGCAACGAGTGCGGCGGGCGGCGGCAGCGGCGACAAGTCCGATCCGGATGGCAACTCCGGCTGTGGCGGCAGTGCTAACAATGTGTCCGAGGATAAACGACCACGCACCGCCTTCAGCGGCGCCCAGCTGGCCAGACTGAAGGTGAGTCCATCACAACAATAACAACACTCGTCAAAAAAATAAAACAATTTAAAATTCTGAAATTTAAATTATATTCGATTTTTTTAAGCTTTTTTTTTTGATTGTTTTTATTATTACAATAAATATTTATTTAAGAATTGAAAATAAAATTGTTTAGAATTTAAACTTAAAAATAAATGATATTTTTAAAAACATTTAAATTTTAATATAAATATTAAAAAAATGAAGCGTTTCTAATTTTAGAATTTAATAATAATAGAATCAGTTAAGAATTATATTTTTAAGTCGGTTTTTAAGGCAAATATATATTTACAAAATCTCAGACTAATTCTTATTCTTTTCTCTCTTTCTCGCTTGTCTCTTCTCAGCATGAGTTTAATGAGAATCGTTATTTGACGGAGAAGCGCCGCCAGCAGCTGAGCGGCGAGTTGGGTCTAAATGAGGCACAGATCAAGATCTGGTTCCAGAACAAGCGGGCCAAGCTGAAAAAGTCGAGTGGCACCAAGAATCCGCTCGCCCTCCAGCTGATGGCGCAGGGACTCTACAATCACTCAACGGTGCCGCTGACCCGCGAAGAGGAGGAGATGCAGGAGTTGCAGGAGGCGGCAGCAGCGGCGGCGGCGGCAGCGGCGTCATCGTCATCATCAGCGGAACCATCATAGGGCAATAGTATATGTACACACTACACACATTATTATTAACAATAATTTAATATTTATAGCGTATCGTGTAAGTTTAGTGCTTAAAGTTGCCTAACAATTAAGTTGTAAAATATTCTAGTCCCCCTGTCGGAGCACGCGACGTGAATTTGCCAAGTTTTATCAGCTGCTGCTCTGCGTGTTTTTGTACAATAAATTAACAAACAAACAAAAAAAAAAAAAGAAGAAAAAATAAATTAAAAAAAAGAAGCATAAGAAGAGAGAAAAAAATATAAACAAAAAATAAAAGAAACGTTCACAAATAAAATAAATAAATTAATAAACATTTAAATTATACAAATGTCGCTGTTTTGATTTGATTAATTCTAGTTTTGCATATTATCAAGATAGGTGGTCCCCGCTCTTGGGAGATCTCTTACTGATCATTATGATGATGATGATCTGATGAGCTAATGATCATTATTTAGCTCGTTATCTGCTAATGCCTTAATGGGCCGTGGGCGTTGGCATTAATTACTCAATTAATGATGATCGAGATTGAGTTGAAGTTGGAGTTGGAGTTGGAGCTGGGCGATTTGGGTGGGGATCGACAATTGCTGGTATTACAATCGCATTAAATTCATTATGCAAATTATGGCTTGAAAGCAATCTTGGGCCATAATCACGCCTAATAGTTGCTGCCCATGCCTGAAAACGGGCAGAAAACGTTAACGTTTTTCTGTCTAATTTAGCCATTAAATTTGCATACGGCTTCGTCAAAGAAAATAATACAAAAACAAAATAAACAGCAAATTAAGCCGGCAAATAAAGTCGGTAAATTTCTGTCTGTATGCGTGTGTGTGTGTGTGTGCGTGTGTGTGTGTTTGCAGGTGTGTGCTGGCAATGCCAACGGCACAAATTGACACCTTGGCGACGGCGGACGCTTTTTAAAATATTTTTTTCTTCATTTTTTGCTTGAAGTGCAGCGCCAAAAAAAAATCCACGCGTAGGTGTAAAAAGTGTCTGTCATGCTGAGGAGGAGCCATGAGAGGAGAGAAGAGGAGACAGTTCAAGAAGTGCCAAAAATAATATATATGTAAAGGCTATACTCAAATTTATTAAGATGATGATGATGATGATGATGATGATAAATAAATCCGACCACTCTTTAATATTATGATGTGATAGGTCCCACAAATATACAAATTAAAACTTGATTACTTATTTAATAAATGCGAATTCAAATTGTGCTCAAAGCTGCTTTGTGTAAAAATACTTATTAAAAAAAAAAAATCGAGACATTTAAAGACAGAATTTGTTACAGGAATTACAATCAAAAATCATATAAAAAAGAAAAAATTTTATTTAAAAATCGATTACTAAAAATGGTTACTATAGAAAATTTGGCAGTATTCACATTTGTAATTTTATACGTAGCTACATACATACATATATGTACAGACATATTTGTGTATATATTCTGTATAGGTTTTGCTATTTCTAAAGTCATTTCCAAATAGAAATGCCAAAAAATTATTAGTAATTATTTGGAGAGAGATTTTTACGCGAAGTTCAAACCCAGTTTTATTTTTTGCAAGGCATCTTTTTTAGAAGAAGTTATTGTTGCATGTCGATTCGATAATTGAAAGCAATTTGTTTGCTACGTCAAGCTAAAAAAATTGAATGCAAAAATCACATAAATGTTTTGTTATTTAGTTGTTGCTACTGCTTGCTGCAGATCTCCAATTGAGGTGCCCCCAAAGGCAACTGCTGGGGGCAGCTTTTCATAATAGAGTATTTGTTAGTCTACGTAAAATCTTAAGCAAGATCAGCAAATTCTCTTATTTGTTTATTGAATTTTGATATTATTTGTATTTATTTTTTTGTATATTTTTATTTTTGTTTTGCCAATTTCAGCTGCGTGTTTTGCAAATATTTGGCAGTCGAAGAACAGCAATAACAGTAACAATAACAATAAAAGCAACAGTTTCGATTGCCACAAAAACATCTTAATTTTGTGGGTTGATTTACAGTTTGGTTTTGGGTTTCAATACTGGTGACATTTTTGGTCTTTTTGGGTGACAAAACCGGCAACAAAACTTTGAAGGCAAATTCGATGCTTGACTCACAGCGTACAACAAAGTGCAGTTTATTTGCATGGCAAGGGGCAAGTGGGTAAGGGGCAAGAATGAGAATGGGAATCAGAACGAGGAATCGGGATCAAGTTTTGTGTGTGTTTTTTTTTTTTTTTTTGAGTGTGGGTGTTGTTTGGCTAAGTGCATTTTTATGGCACGCGCTCGGCGTGCAGATGACTTCATAAAAAGTCAATTTAAGTTTAGTAATATTTTGTTGAATTTATAGTTAAGTATTTTGTTAAAGCATAATTTTTTATTGCTCTCGTCTTGAGCACAGCAACAGAACAGAAACACACCAGCAACTCTAGATGCGGAGGAGGAGAGGTGGGGACGCTGGGGGCATAGGGGTTCTGTATGGATGTGCAACTCTAAGAATGAGTCATGGCGCGAGTAAATTACGTTATAAATTCAATAAATGTGACCATAAAAAGCCCATTCAAAATACCTTGCGCTCCACGTACATTAATCCCGCCAAAAAAAAAAAAAACAAGGGCCACAGTCCGAGAAGTGCCCACATCCCAAAAAGCTGTGAGCTGTGAGCTGATGCCGATGCTGAGACTGAGACTGAGACTGAGCCACATTACAACGCCTCGAGAGCTGCCGCAAAATGTTGCTGGCCCCCAATGATTAATGTTCGGCAGTCGGTTGGCAGCCGCAGCAACAGCATCAGCCTTGGCTCTCAGTCCCAGTCTCAGTCCCAGTTCCAGTCCCATTCCAAGTCGCAGTCGCACTCTCAGTCTCAGTATCCGTTTGCCGCCTTCCCGGAATGTGAGCCCAAGTAACCCGAAAAAAGACAATACGCATAAATCTATGGGGTTGACACTTAGTACCGCTTTCGGCCCGACCACAGTCACACACACAGAACTACAGCTATAGTCTCAGCTATGAAAGCCAGCATACACTGAGAGAAAAATAAATAAGAGTATCTTTTTTAGCACTTTTCTAGCAACAATTCGTAAAATTAATTTAAAGAAATGTTCATATAAATATTTCAGCTACGAAAGTCAGCATACACTGAGAGAAAATTAATAAGAGTATCTTTTTTAGCTCTTTTCTAGCAACAATTCGTAAAATTAAAATAAAAAATGTGCATATAAAAATTTCAGCTAAGAAAGCCAACATACACTGAGAGAAAATGAAAAGGTGTACCTATTTCAAGATCTTGTTAGCAAGAATTGTAAAATTATAATAAAGAAATATTCATATAAAAGTTATACAATTATTTTTAAATATATTATTGAAAAGTTTTCTTTCTAACTTGGAAATAAAACCAAATTAGAAGTTAAAATAAAACTAAATCAGCTGAAATAATGAAATTTTATATTTTTAAACTTAGAACTTGGATGTTTCGCATTTGTTTTAAGTGCAAAAATTATAATAATAAATCAATAACTGTTGACTTTATTTAATAATCAATTTGAACGATTTCAATATTAATTCAAATTAAAAAAAACTTAAAATAATTCAAACTTTTTAAACTTCAAAACAAAACTTTTTGGCTCAGTGCAGCGACGGATTTTAAATGAATTTGTTAGCGACGCAAAGGATCTCTGAGCATCTTCGACTATGCTGGAGCTTCACTTGCCGCACGATGCTCGTCTGTTGGATGAGTTGTGGCAAGGCGCGAGGTGTCATAAAATTGGCAACAAATTGTTTTTCACGCCGTTTTAAATACGCATTTTTCGATACTTGGCCATAATGAGCGCGGCATCTCAGACTCCTTGTTGCTGCTGCTGCTGCTACTATTGTTGTTGTTGTTGTTGTTGTTGCAACAACGTTGGACTTTGACGAACTGCAGCGTTCCCTTTGGGCCAGCCTGTAACACGCTAATAAATTTGCGGCTAAAGAGATAAGCTTATAAATTTTAACTGTAATTATGCGACACAAGATTTATGTAGCTGTAGCAAAGTATTCTCTCTGCCTCTCTCCCTCTCTCTCTCTTTCTTTCTCTTTTTCACTCTCTCTCTCACTCTCTCTCTGTGTCGCAGTTTCCGCCGCCTGGATTATTAATGAAACACAGAGTTACAACGAAATGCGCTCAACTGCCGGCTTTACAAACGATGTGCTCCTCCAGCATCCCCATCCGTATCCGTATCTGTATCTGTATCTGTATCTGTTTTTGCATCTGTATCTGTATCTGTGTATCTGTGTTTGGTTCTTTACACTTTGAGTAAAGATTTATACACCATTCTAATTTGTTTGGGGGCACTTTTAATGAGCTTAACTCAGCATTTTTTTTTTGTTTGGTTTCTGCATGCAAATCCAAATATCTCTCTCCATCCCTCTCTCTCTCTCTCTCTCTGAGTCTGTCTCTGTCCCTGCCCAATTGATCTTCATAGCAATATACGCATGTGGGTGTGGGTGTGGTCCTACGCCCATCTGCTTCCCCTTTGCTCATTGGCGACCACCCACGTTGTTTAGCGCTGCGCCAATCGCACTTTGGGATCTGCGACGTACATTGACATTGCCTGCGCCTCATTACGCCTGCGCAGACAACAACCACAACAACCACAACAACAACAACAACAACAACAACAACAACAACAACAATCTCATCTTGAAAGTGTGAGCTGCGAGGCGTGGGAGCCAAATGCGTCTCAAGCGATAACTTGATAGACTAAATGAGTCTCATTTTAGCCAGATTATTGAGCCATATGCATATATAGATAAAGAACTGCGTTTTCAAGCAGCCATCAACTCGGAGTTGTTCCTTTGTTTCGATCATTATGGAATCAGGTATATCCACTTTTGAGAAGAGCCTTCAAATAACCATTCACAGAATATGCACATTTTTTTCAACTTGCAACAAGTTGACTGAAATTGCCAGTTTTGTCACCTGGTTTTCAGTTTCAGTTTACAGCAATTTATGGAGGAGTTGAATTTCATTGATTAAACTCAAGCACTGATATTATATAGTTATATATATATATGTTTTTTTTGTATAAATACAATTCAATGATTAGATAAACCAGATTGTATTTGCAATATTTTGTTTTATTTAAAATGAATATAATAACAATATAAAAATTAGCAATGTAACTTGAATAAATATATATATACATTTTTTATAAGTATATCTAAAGTCAGATCAGCTTAAACTTACAATATATCCGTCTAGTTGCTGCTGTTAAAAATGTTAAAAAATTTTTATTGAGTTATCCAACTTGTAAAGTCAATAAATAAATTTAATAGATTAAAATAAGAAATGAATAATTAAATAAAATTTTCGAATCGAAAGCGTTAAAGTAAAATAGATAATAAATGCAGCTTTTATTTTAAATTTTTGTTTATTATTTTAATCCAATCTAACAAAATAACCTGATTTTCCACATGCCTGCAATATTCATTAATTATACTTAAGGTTTTTTTTTTTTTTGAGAATGCTTTCAGTTCTGCTGCTGTTGGCTTTTGGGTGGGGCTAATTATGCAATAGAAATACTTTATTGTTATTAGTGACATATAAAAATGTGAAAATTGAATTTAATTAACATGATTATGGGCGACTCCATACAAGAGAATAAAAAATAAAATACCTCAACTAACGGAGTCAACGGGTAAATGACTACACGACTTGGTTAACACTGCCGTTTGCCATTGGCCCGGAAGTATCTTGTTAACATGCAAAACAAGCCATTTACCTGCCGCTCTCGACTACACTCCACTGCACAGTTTGGGGAAAGTGGGGAAGGTGGGGAGGGAGGTGAGTAGCTGGGTGACACTGTGTTTATGTACTTGCCAAAACGTGAATACAAACTTGGCCAAGTTCGTTACGATAATAGTTATGATTATGTGAAAACTTGGCCAAGAATAAATAACGACTCTTTGAATGTTTCACTGACTATTGGTTTGTTCAATTCAATTAGAGCAAAAATGGAATGCTTTTAAGAGGAGCACAGTACGGGGAGGGGTGGGGAGGGGGTGTAAGCGAATAATGGCAGCCAAAGCCGCATCATAAAATCTAACGATGTGGGCCCAACCCTTGAATTGCATTTTCATGGCACATTTGCAGCAATTTTAATTGTATCAATGCGCCCAACCAACCCATTCCCCACCCCCTTCTACCATTCCACAGCAAATGCTGAGCAACCCTTTTTTTTTTTTGTTATGCGTGCCTCTTCGCTTAACGCGATTGGACACGCATGTCCAAGTGCTGGTTGCAGGACTCGCCATGGACTTGGTGGCAATAAACACGTAACGCAAAACCCAAAACAACATTTAAAGTGTTATAAAAGTGTCACCAGGACAACAACGAGGACACAGATGTCCTGTGCGACTGTTTGATATTGGCTTTTTGATCAAACTGTAAACATCTGTGGCAAAGACAAGCCCAGCAGCAGCAGCAGCAAAACATCAATTGGACACACACTTCAGACGTCCCTGGTGACAACTGTGGCACTGTCAAAACAGAAATTGATTGCGTCTGGGAATGGGACTCGACAAGGGGTGTGTGTGTAGGTGTGTGTGTGGGTGTGTGCACACACCAATCAAAACATTACTTGCATAAATTATGAACAATGCGAAATGCAAGAGTGTCGCAAAAAAGCCGGCACAATGCATGTGCCACAAGCAGTGGCAAGGTCGCCACAGGCAGTCGCACGTAGACGATTCCCAGAAACACAACAATCACTCAGCCAGTCAGCCAGTCAGTCAGCCAGTCAGTCAGCCAGTCAGTCAGTCAGTTCGTTGAATCGATCGCTTTGAATATAATTAAATAATGAGAATGAGCTCTAAATGAGCACAGCGAGGGTTGCTCCGTACCTTAAACCCTAACCCCAACCGCATCCTTAATCCCCCGCCCCCACCCCCCCTGCCATGGCAAATGAATATGCACAGTAGCCGACCGCTTTCGTGGAGGTCCAATTAATCGCGGACGAGAAGTCGCATTGCGAGTCGGACATACAAATTGAGGCTCATAAATAAATAGTGTGTTTGTTGTTGTTGTTGTTGTTGCTGTTGAAAGGAGGAAATGTCACCAAAAATTATGAAGGTTCAGTTTCAAAAATGCATTTGCAGCAGCAGCGGCAGCAGCAGTGGCAGCAGTGGCAGCAACCGAATCCACATTAATTATGCTAAGGGCGTGCGCATTAGAGCCACGGTAAAAGACAAAGAGAAAGATAGTTAGAAGGGGAAACAGGCGAAGAAGGTGAACAGGGGGAAGAAAGTGGAAGAAGGGGAAGGTGGGAAGACGGGCAAAGGCACGATCCTCAGGGTTCGTTCGCATCTCGGGTGCAAGTGCAAAGACCCACCAAAGAGTGACAGTTGCAGTTGCAACTTGGACAAAGGTTCATTGTTGTTGTTGTTGTTGTTGTTGTTGCTGTTACTGCTGCTGTTGCTGTTGTTGTTGTTGCTGCTGTTGTTGTTGCTTCTGTTGTTGTTGTGGCCAATCTTAAGTCGTTCGGCGCATGCGCGCCTGCATATTAAGAGGCGATCATTGCGGCCAGAGCTGAACATCATGTTCTTGCGCATGCGTGTCCTGTGAACAGCGTAATACACTCAAAAAAAAAAATTGTGTGTAGCAAAAATTTTTTTGTAGAGTTAGAGCAGAAAAATTAATATATTCTCTATATAACCGAAACTTCTTTTAAGCATAATAACAATCGTAGCTGTATCGTATTTGTTTCCGCAGTTTAATAAAATTTTAAAACTATTTTTTTTCAGTAACTTTCCTTTTCAAAGAAAGCAAGAAAATATTTAAGTTAAAACTTAGAAAAATAAAATATATTTTTAGGTATTCCAATATATAACGAATGCCGTCGGGAGTCGTCTTTAGCGGGGGATTCACATCGTTCGCAAAGTCAGCTGTGGAGTTTGTTTCAAACATATTTTAATTAAATAAATAAATATATTTAAAAAAATTAAATAAATAATAAGTCATCAAAACAATAAGTAATGCAGATATATTATATATATATATATATATTATTTGGTCAGATGTGGAGTATGTTTTACTACTAATCAAAACAATAAATGATAAAGATATATTTTCAATACAGTCAAAATAATTTTAAAAAAATAAATAATTAATTTTTCACAAAGTATTTTTTAAGTTTTTAATAATAGTTCAAAGAATGTATTTATAACAATTAGAAAATCTGAAATGTTAACTATAAATAATAAAATTCTTCCACTACGACTAATTTATTTTGCGCAGTGTAGAGTGTGAACAATTTCGCTGAGTCTGTCCCAGGCTGCCAGTTATGATGAGTGACATTTGATCTTGTTTTGTGTCAAATTAAGAGGCTGCAGATGGCTGAAGATTCTCGTTGGCCGATCTTCGATCCTCCAGCGTCGATCGTCGCTCGTCGGTGTCGATGATCGTGCGACTTTTCTTTTACGTTCTGTATTTTTGGAGACACCAACAACCTGGCATATTTTATATATTATACATTTTTTACGTGTGTGTATTTTTTTTTTGCCTTTCTCATTTTGTGGCGCACACTTAAGCCGTTGAGTGCTTGATTCCTGGTACTTTGGAGGCGCTTCATCGAGGGCCACACACACACACACAGACACAAGCGTGTGTTCATAGGGAGTACATTGCAGGATCTGTGGATCGGGTCCACCTTGTGCGTTGTCATGTTTTGGCACTTGAGTGCCACAAAGCGTGGGCCACTCCTTTTGTGCTTGGGTTAATCAAAGCTGGCAGTTTTCTCCCTCTCACGTTTTCGCCTTAAGTGTTGATTTCGCTTTGGTCATTGATGCTGTGATGGCTCAATTGTGTGGACCACACCACAAGTTGCCCCGAAAAAAAAAATATACACAGCGATATGTGGAGCAAACCACTGATCGGTGGCACAGCCTGGCTCAGTCGGTTTAGGGCTTAAGGGTTTGCAGATGGCACAGATCACAGATCACGGATCACGGATCACTTGGAAACTGGACCACCTGGAACCTTGATACAGGCACCTGATACACTTTCACAAATTTTGCATCCAAACGTGATGCGGCAGCATGTGGCATGCATTGTTGATTTGTTGCATTGATTTGACTGATTATGTGATTTCTGTGGTAAATAAATAATTTTCTTTTACTTAAGTGAAGTATGTTAATTTCTTAAGCCATTATTAATAAGAATTTTTCTATTTTAACAAATAAATAACCATTTTCCACAGATCAATAAATATTTGAAATTAGATTTGAGGAGATAAATAAAACTTTAATTTGCTATATTTTAAATATAATACAAATAATAAAGATTATAATAAAGCAAAACTAATTGAATCTTAACGACATCTATATATATATTCGTATACGATTTAAAATTGAACTCTTTGCCTTCAATACATATTTGTTGCATCTGCAAGACTGTTGCAACATTACTCAAGTGATCTTAATCAATGAAAGTGATTTGTTGTCACACATTTGTCACTGTACAAAACACTCATCAAATTTGATTTTTTTTTGGGCAGGGCCAGCGCACAGATCGTTAATTGATAAGTAACCAAAAACAAAATTGTGACTCACTTCAACTGCAACTGCCACATCAACTGCAACTGCAACTGCAACTCCTCCATCAAAGTCAAAGTTGAGTCCATCAACACTTTTGCCTGCTCGCTTCGATTAATTACGAACGGGTATCGGATTGATGCATTGCTGTCCACTGCATTCACTCATTGGATTCATTGGATTCATTGGACTCATTGACTTATTGACTCATTGACTCATTGCCTCATTGACGCATTGACTCAATCTACGATCGACGTTTGACGATTGGCATCGCTGACAGTTGACTCGAAATATTTTCTGATTTCAGTTTTCTGGAGTTGTGTCAATTGTCTAAGTGCATTCGTTTGTCGTCGAGGGGCTACACCGGATTTAATTGCCGATCCGAGAGCGCTGATTAATATGTTTCGTGAATGCATAAATCGTGTGCAACCATTTCTGTATAACCCAAGCCCATTAACAATGCGAGAAAGCGTATAAATAAAAGGCATACAAATGACATGGATCTGCTTGGGCAGCCAAATCGATTTAGACATTTTATTCTGCCGATCTTAAAGACTATATCAGCTTTGGCATATAACTTCTCGTACACAACAGGCAGTTTAACTTTATAAAGAGTATTTGCTAGTCGAGCTATCTCGACTACTGCAATCGGAATTTGTTTTCATAATTGTGCTAGACTCAAACTTGACTTTTAATTATGCGCAGAGGGAGACAGAGACAGAAATTCAACTTATATGAAGTATATATATATTTGAATTTATATATATATAATGTGTTGTATTATGTATAAAGCAAACAATTCTTTTCTTTTTAGTTTAATTAAGCCATAATTTATCGCCAACAGCACGCGGACACGCAGCACAGCAAAAAAAAAAACAGAAAAAAAACATATATAATAAAAGGGCCACACTCGACGCATTCTCGTCCGGTCTGGGTATGGGTATGGGTATGGGTCTGGTCCTTCTCGTCTCTTGGTCTTGGCCCCGTTCGGGCTATCGGCATCAATTTAGGTTTCTGGCCCTGTCGACAGACTGACACCTGCGCGTGTAAATTAGCCAAGTTGCCTTGGCCAGCCCTCCTTCCCTCCCTCCTTTGCTCTACGCCCGACACTTTCAGCCAAGCAAATTTTGCCTATTGACTATTTTTTACAAGGCAGCCAACGATTGCTGGTCTGGTCTTGGCTTGGTTCTGGCTCGGTGGTCTAATTAGAAATCATCTTGTCAATTAGCCAGATGGCAAGGAACAGCCAACAGCGAGTGCACTGGGGAACTAATCGATCCCATCTAAAAAAACCTTTTAAATCTGTTTGCAAAATATAGCAGCAGATTTCGAGATATCCCTAGTATATATATATAAGTATATATATACATATACATATAAATTATATATATCCCATAATAAAAACATAAAATATAAATAAATTTCGATTAATGTCTTTAATTTTTTTTATTTGTATTTTTTAATGTCAACTTTAGTTTTCACATATTTTTAAGCAATCGAAAAAGTAACACAAAATATTTCTTATTGGCTTATTACATATAAATAATTTATGCTAGAATTACAGAGTATTTGCTAGTCGAGCATTCTAAACTCTATGTTGTTACCCTTTTTTTTTTATTTGTTTGTTATGTTGTGTTTGTTGTTTAGTGATCGATGCGAAAACACGGCTTGAGCGAAAATTGAGCTGGCTACCGTTTTGCTGTCGATTCAAATTTTTCAATTTGAGCAACACCACACTGCGATGTGTGTGTTGTGTGTTGTGTGTGTTGTGTCGTCCCATGTCCAGTTGTGGCAGTTGGTTGGTTGGTTGCACATGTTGTTGTGCCGGCCAGCGATCGATTGTCGAAGGTGTCCCCAGAGAAGTTCGATGCGCAGGTGAAGCGATTCTTGTGACTCGCTGCTGTGCCACCACGAGTCGTGTGCGTCTTCTTGTGCGTCTCTGCTGGCTTGTTGCATGGAATTCTCGATTTACGTGGAATTTCGACGCTTAACTAATGATGCTCATCAGGCGCAACTAACTGCATATAGCTACTGTATATCTGTATCCGTATCTGTATCTGTATCCGTATCTTTATCTGCATCTGCTGCAAAGTATCTGTGGCTGATCACTTTTTAAAATTTTCGTGGAACATTAAATTAATTTTCGTAAGCAAAGCATTCCAAAAAAAAACTTAATTAGCTGCGAGTTTTATGAAAAATTGCAGTCATTATTGTTAGTTGTTGTTATTGCTCTTCTTCTTCTTCTTCGATGTTGTTAGTTGTTGTTGTTGTTGTTGGCATCAAATTGAGTTTTCCAATTCCCAACTGGACATTGGCCGCTGCTCATCAAGGTAGCGTGTAAAAGGTTTTTCCGCATCTTGCAAAACGGCCCAAACGAAACCTTTGGCCCAGCAACGACAACAACAACAACAACAACAAACAGGCAACAACAAACAGGCAACAAACATCAGCGATCATAAAGAGTCTCAGTTGCAGGCTCCAGCTCGTACATGCCACAGTTGGAGGCTCACAGAGTCCACAGACACGGCATCTGGACCACCCAAGTTGCGTTTGGCTTAAAACCATTGGCGAGTGGCAGTCGGCAACAGCAACAAACACAACAGCAACAACAACAACATCAACAACGATTGCAGCAGCAACAGCAACAGCAGCCGTAGCGGCTATTAAGCTTGCCCCAAGTTGAGGCACTCGATGATTACTTGAAATTCAATTGCAGTCCATTAGGAGTGATTAATATGTATGCGATTCAAAAGCGCAGAGCGGCATTGCAAGATTCCCGATTGCGAATCCGAATGCGAAGAGATCGAGGAGGAGTCGCCTCCAAAGAGAGCAGCAACATAGCACACAGCCCAAAGTCGAAAATGTGTTGCACTTAAAATTATTGACACTTTAACCATCCAAGCATCGCATCCAATTCTAACTCATTGCTCTGTCTACGTGATCCCAGCTACTTTGACCAATCTTCTCAGCTTCCACACTCGACAAAAATAAATTCTCTAAATAAAATTACAAAAAAATGTATATTATTTTTTTTATAATTAGTTTCTAAGTTTCTGTTAAATCCATATTTTTTCTACAATTAGAAACTAAGTTTCTGTTAAGTGAAATTACAAAAATATTTATTTTATTTTTTCTATAATTAGTTTTAAGTTTCTGTTAAATCTGTATATTTTTTAAAGTTATAAATGAAGTTTCTATTAAGTAAAAAATTTTTTCTTTTATTAGGAGTGCCAAAAAAAAATTCTATATAAATTTTAGTTTTACAAAAATTTTACTTTTACATGTAAATCCAATTTTTTAGAAATTAATATATAAATTTATTTAATTCTTAGAACTTTTTGTGTTACATTTAGTAATTAGATTAGAATGTGAAATATTACGACTTTTAGAGATATTTCCATTTAGCTCAAAACATACATATAAATTTGAAAAAACTCACAAATTATCCTTTGAAATTGAACCAATTTTTTCAGATATTCAAGTTTTTTTCAACTTTGATTGCTTGAATTTTTTTTAGAGTGCATCGCTTTCAGCTGCCATTTCACAGTTTCGCTCTTTGGTTCGCTCTTAGCTAAGAGCCTTGCTAAAAGAAGACATTGCCACATTGAAGACCACACACGAAGCCATCTTGCATCCACCATGCACCAACGTCCACCGTTCAGAGCAGCGCCACAGGCAACCACAACAACAACAACAGCAACAACAACAACAACAACAACAACAACAGTCACAGTAGTTTTGCGGCTCGTTACGTCCCAGTCACAGTCACAGTTACCGTCCCAGTCACCGTCACCGTCCACCGTTCCAGCCCCCCATTTCAGTCCCCATTTCAGTCCCCATTTCAGTCCCGATGCGGGTTCCTGTCCTCGATTGATCTTCATTTTTGTGGTCGTCGTTGGTGCGGCGCCAAATTGCAGAAAAGTAAGTAAAACAGCGTTTAGCATTTGTAGCTGTTATTATGTTCTTTGGTCAGTTGAAAACCCAAGAGAAACTCACAGAGACTCAGCGAAATCAAGAGAATCTAAGAGAATTGCCACATGCAATTTAGCTGGTTGCATGTCGCATCCAGCTGCAGTTTTTTGTGCGATAAAGTCTCTATGGGATATTTAACTGTTTACAGCTAAAAGCCAAACTAATTATAAAGTGCAGTTAATTGATAGATAGACTAATTAAGATGATTTAAAACTAATCAGAAAAACTACAACAGTGGTTTTTGCTGCAATCAAAAATGGTGAAATTAAGAGCTGTGCAGAAAGGCGAATAAAATCATTGGTAAAGTTTAAGATTTTTCACATGACTTGTTTTTAGGTAGATGATAGTCCAAAAGCTAAACTAATCTGAAAATTGTAAGAGCTACTAAAATTAATATTTTCAAATGAGTAGAAAATCACAGTAAAAATGATCTAAAATGACTACACAATTTTTAAACAAATAAAAAGCCTTTCACATTTAAATTAAATATTATTTTGGATGAAAATCAGCAACAAAAAATTATTGCTTTTAAAAATCAAATCAGTTTTGACGCAGTTCTGTCAGCTTCAGGTCTAAGGAGGTTCAGATAACTTCACCTGTTACAAACTGTAATCAATGCTTAATATTGATGCCTTAAAATTAATTGGACTTAATTTTGGAAAGTGATATTTATCGTAGTAGGATTAATTACACTCAGAGTTTCGCTTTGTGAATGGCGTGCCATAAAAATCACATCAATTGCATCTGCTGCAGAAACTAGTTGCTATAAAACTGCAATTACCCGCATACACATACATATATCTACACACACACACACACACACACACACATACACATATCCACATAAAACATTTACCCCAACCATTCTGCAAGGCACTTCAATTTATTGTAGTTTCAGTTCTGTAGTCCCTAAAAAATAGAAGTGGAAAAAAGTAAGCAAAAAGCGCATTAAATCTCGCTGGCGAAATCTCACTTGAAATTTGTATGCCACGCCCCCTTACTCCCCCCATCCCCTGCCGTATATGTTGCTGGTGCTTCTTCTTCTTCTTCTGCTATTTTTTTTTCTAGTACTATGTAGTAGGGTAATTTTTCTCGCACGATAATAAAAGGGATACAAAAAAAAAAGAGGACGCAATGCAAAAGCTCAATTTGTACCTCAATTAAGGCGTCGTCGCCGCTGCCATGGCACAGTGGCGCAAAAGCTGTTTGCCCCAAGCTGAAACTGCTGCTTGTGGCGCATTTCCGTTTCCGCCAAGCGAACAAGAAGTTGAAAGAAGCAGCCCCAAATGCCCACCCATCATTGAGTTATGGCCCCGGTTCGTGCTCGGAGCAGCTGCACGAACCCAGATAAAAACTGTTTGCCTCACTCTGTGCCTCACCGCATGCCGCGTGCCTCGTCTCGCTGTTTTTTTTTTTTGGCTTGTGCTGCGCTCCTGAATGGAGAGATAACCGAAACAGTGGCGCACAATTTTCAACACATTTCGCCAGGATGCGAACAATATCCTTTTTTCGCTGCGTTCGCACAAGCTCTGCGCCTTCCCCTCATCCTTCTCTTCCTCCTCCTTCGCGTCCAACGTCCTTTTTATTGCGCCAATGTTCAAGCTGCATTTATTTTTTTTGTTGTTTTCGCCTGCTTTTTCTATTTTTTTTTTCTCGCCTTCCTTTTTTGTTGTTTGCTTTATTGAGCTTTCAGCACTTTCGCTGCTGCAAAACTGGCAAACTGGCAACAAGGAGCAAGCAGCAACGGAACGTGGTACGTGGGTCAAGGGACAGGTAAGGGGACGAGTGAAAAGTGCAGAATCAAATAATTTACTTTCCAATTCGCGCTGAGATCACGTTTTTAATTTGAAATTTTACAACTTGCGCGAACAATGTTTATTTTTCCAAAAAGGCAGCGAAGAGCCGGCAGAGCGAGTAAGTGGTGTTGTTGGGAAAGGGGGAAGGGGGACTGTTGCCAACTGGGTGGCAAACAGATTCCAATTGCGATTTCGATGCCATGTGCTTTTGGGTTTGGTGTTGCAGGGTTGGTGCGCAACGCTTTTGGAATCAGCGCCACATTTGTTTG
Source organism: Drosophila melanosoma (assembly GCA_035042045.1). Lineage (NCBI taxonomy): Eukaryota > Metazoa > Arthropoda > Insecta > Diptera > Drosophilidae > Drosophila > Drosophila melanosoma. The sequence continues at coordinate 1,120,937 of JAWNLY010000188.1, read as the reverse complement.
TGGCCCGCACATTTAACAATTAACCCTTATGTGTATGTGAGTGTGTGGTGTGTGTGTGTGTGGTGTGTTTGTGTGTGGTGTGTGTGTGGTGTGTTGTGTGTGTGTGCTTGCTTTGCATATAAACAATTTGTTTTGACACTCGCGTATTTTTTGCACACGTCTGCACAGCAAAAAAAAAACAAAAAGTATTAATTAAATATTTAGCAAAAACTTTTGCAGCAAGTAAAATAAAAGCAGTAAAAACTTTGCAACACTTGCTGTGCACCGAATATTAAATGTACTCATAAAAAAGAATATTAAATTAAAATACTAATACGTTTATAAGAATAAATTTATATTATTTTAATTTATAAAAATTTGATATTAAGAAAATTCTGTCTATACAAACTCAATTTACTAGCAACTCTTGTACAAAAGAACTGCAGTAAAAACTTATCAGGAAATGCAGTCAATCGCATTTAAAAAATTTAAATTATTATATTAATAATAAAATACTCTTATTGTTAATGTTTTTACCAAAAATGTATATATTTGTATTTACCAGAAATTGGAACATATACTTCCAAATAAATTCCATGAGTTTTCTTAATTTAGATTAGACTTTTTATGGTGCTTATAAGAATGTTATTTAAAATATCAACTTTATTCAAAGACTTAAATTTGAAGAATGCTGTTTAGAGACAGGCTTTCTTTATTTTTTCCCCTCTTGGCCAGTTGGACATTTTAGCTGTTATGCCGAGTGCAGTGTAAATGGGAAACAATACAAAACTAATTTGTTTCATTGCGCAAATATTTTCATTTAATTTGAGTGCGCGAAATGTTTGTCTTTGGTTTGGTCAGTTTGCTCCGTTGACTGGCTGACTTTTTGGCCAGCTTCATCCTGGCTTTAGTCTCCATCTCCGTTCGCGAATGGAATACCATTAATTAAACTAAATTTGGCTTTTGCCCACCCACCAAGCACAATGGAAACGTGCGATTTTGATATATGATCGAGATATATGTAAAAACAAGAAAAAGTGAGACAGTCAGAGTGGGTGAGAGAGGGGTCAGAGGGGGGACAGATCGTTAGCGATGCAACAAACCAATTTGTGTGTGTGTTATTTTTTTTTTTTTGGTGACTTTTGCATTATGCGAAAATTTCATCGCATGATAAATGACAAATTTCCGCTTCACTTTGCCCGGCGACATGCAACAAGGAGCAGAAGTGAAACTTATTGTTTGTCATATTCAAATGGCAACACAAATATTGTCATTATCGGGAGGCGACTCTGTCTGCTGCCTTGGCATTGTTTTGGCATCATTTGTCTTGCAATTGGAGTTGTTGCCATCTGCTCCTTGGGGGCAGCCACACACAGTCAGACAGACGACAGACGACAGTCTCCCCAGACTCACACACTTAGCCATGGCTAATGCATTCCGGCCTTAAGTCAGTCAATAACCTTAGCCAAATGTGTGCGCAAGATTCAGCTGAGTGGCATGTGCGATATGCCCCTCTATTGAAATGAGATCCTTAAGCAACTCAAAGTATGCGTAATTAATTTTATTTATTTAACATAATTTTATTCAAAGCATATGCTCAATTTAATCTTGTCAGCACCTGCTTACATATATACATATATATATTTTATTCTTGCATGTTTACTAAGAACTTAAATTATATTAAAAATACTCTGAGATAAATTACGATTTGCTTTCGTATTTCTTAACTGATACTAATGAAATTTGTACACATTATCAATACCAAGTTGAACCCGTTTATAAATGTTTTTATAACATAAACAATTCTAGTAGTAAATAGCATTTATTTCATGTATGATTTGTTTTGTAATCAATCACTCCCACGGAGCATTTAACAAGCTTATTTATTTCGCAGCTTAGCGGATACTTGAACCACAGTTCAAATAGATAATTGTTTTTGGCTTGTTTCCAGTTTTGTCTAAATTCCAACAAAAAGTAAAAAGACCCCCAATGTCATTTGCATAAAATGCAATTGGCTGTCCAGTCTATTAATTATATATATTTAATGCTTTTTGTGTGTGTGTGTGTGTGTGTGTGTTAAACATTATTAAGTACAAAATAATGTTAATAATGTCATCATAAGGAGACCCACCTCAACGTATGTACGAGGCCCACCCGTTAAATGGGAAATAAATATTCAATTTTTATTGCCTCGTTTGGTTGTTGTTGTATTTATTCATTATATATTTATGAGTGTTTGCGGCAAATGAAAATTCAATTCATTCGCTTGTTAAACATGATTCCCGCCGCTGCCTGCTATATCCGCCTTTTTTCGATGGTCTCACAGAGGCGCCACACTTGCCACACCACAGCTGACAGTGGACATTACTTATATATATATATACTGAATATGAATATATATTTATTCCCATTCTTACAATGTGTTTAGTGGCAAACGTTTTGATAGCTCGTAAAGTAGATGTCTACATGAATGGAATAACTAAACGAAGAATTTAGATATTTAGACACTTTCACATCAAAAAAAAAGGCAACCAAAAAGGGAATTTTGGAAATTATGTTGTGATTACGTTAATAGGTTTATATAATATATATATACATGTAACTGCAAATAGTAAAAATTAACAAAAAGATTAAAAAGGTTTTTAGTTATTTTTATAAATGATAACAAAACATATTTTTAGGAACTGTGTTCTCAGTCAGAGCCAGAAAATATTTGTTTACGCAAATCAATTTAAGTGCGCTCTGGCATCGATTTTTTGGTATATATCTAAGACGTTCGAGGCGCCTTTGTTGACCAACACAATTAGCGGGGCATTGAGAGCAGTTAGCGCCGCACTAACAAAAGATAGATGTAGATGGAAAAAAAAAAAACTGACAAAACGCAGAGAAAATTTCATAAAATGCATTTGTTGGCTTTGGACGAGGTGCAAATTGGCAGTCAAACAAAGGCGCAAGCAGTTTGACCAATTAGCGTACCCCTCCCCCACCCCTCTGCCACGTTTGGCTTAACAAAAGACAATCAATTACAAATTACTTGCACATTTTATTTAGTTACAAAACTCACAAGTTAAATAATTAAATATTTAAGGAGCGCTAAGCGCCGCTAAATGCGATATGGAATTGGTTTTTGGATTTAGGCTGATGAAGTTGATGATGATGATGATGATGATGATGATGATGATGATGAAGATGAAGTCGCAGAAGTGAGGTCTTGGAGTCTTACTGGACTCAAAGGCGTTGAGTCAACACAATTGACGTTTCGAGTTGACGGCAATGATGATGTGAATGTGAATGTGAATGTGAATGTGTGTGAATATTTGTGAATATGTTGGCGTTGACTTCTGCTGAAAATGTAGCCAAGTGTGGCTGCTGGAAATGCACGCCTGGCATTTGGAATGTTTGTTTAGGCTCTGAGACCAGCCAACCAACCAACCAACCATCCATCCAACCAACCAACCAACCAAGCAAAAGACCAAACCAACTAACCAACCAAGCGCCAGAGCGGGACAGGTTGAGAGATGCTCACTTGAGAGATATTCACAGCAAACTCACAATTCATTTGATATTGTAGACGAGTCAAACTCAGCGCCTGTCTGTTGGCCATAATTGAGTGCACTTTCCATGGAACTCTGGCAACGATTATGAAATGCCAGCTCCCAGACTCTAGCTGCAACAGTGCAACAGTGCAACACTGCGGCAGCAACTATAAACTATTAACGCACAAATGGCGCACATCATACATTAAAAAGTTTTTAGATTTCTGGCTTCTGAATGATGTTGGGTTGGGCGGTGGCAAAGGGGCGAGGTTGCCGGTACTGCTGCTGCTTGCTGGTGGGAGGTGATGGTGCATTTTATTATCGGATCGTAAATCAATTGATAAAGCGAAGCGGAAACAAGTGGCATCTCCAATTGCCCATTACGGGCAAATAAATCTAGAAGACGCCGCAAAAATATTGTTCGACATTTGCTAGATGCACAAAAAATGCATATAAATTGTATTAGTAATGCACTCGAAGAAAAAAAACACTTTGTAGTTTGGCTACATAACAATATTTGCCAGTTTTAAATATTGTTTTTAATTATCCAAAATTTGCATCTGATAAACTGTGTAAATAGTTAAGTAAATAAAACAAATTAGTCAATTAATAAATTAAAAAATTATTGGATTAATTAATTATGTGAGACAATTGGAATTCTACTTATCACTCGGAAAATCAATATACATATATAAGTAAAATACAAGAAGTCCCTGAAGTTATTTTTAAAGTTTATAAAAATTAAATCATGTCAAGAAATATTATTAATTTATTTTATAATTTGCAATAAGGTTGCAATAAATGAAAATGTAAAGACATAGCATATATTTTTTTTTGTATATATATTTAAGAATATTTTAAAATTAAAAAGGATTGATTATTGATTTTAGAAGATAAAAACGTAAGCTTTAGCTTTAGAAATTAGAATACCAATAATCCAATATAATATGGAAAATAATACAAAAACAGTTAACTTGCTGTACAAGAAGAAAACATTAAAGAATCAAAATTAGATAGTTGTAGATGCAAGTGCAGTCCAATTTCTTTGCGTGTAGTCGACAGACAAGTTGACTTTGTGCGGCCAGCAATTAATACGACAAACTGTAAAATGCCGCATCGGAGTTGTAGGCAACCAAAAACGCAATTAGCGAAGGGGCCGCTGCCACGTGGCGATATCAAAGGGGAAGTTTGCCACCGCCAGATTTCTTTCGCTGCGCATAAATCACACATGTGAAGCAGCAGCAGCAGCGGCAGAGAGAGGGGGGCAGCGCCCACACAGCTAGTCAGCGCCAAAAAAAAAAGGGGGGAGGCTGACGGTTGACTTATGTGGCAGACACAAGTGCTGCACATGGGGGCATACTTTATTTGGTGGATTTTTAATAGCTCCTCGATCCTCATCATCTACATTGTATGCGCTATTAAAATGCCTTCAAGTCAAATTTACTGTGTCAGTTGGCAATTTTAGCTAATTAGATGTGATGAAAGTGTTTGCTTTGACTATGAAATGAAATCAAATCAAATCAAATGACGAGTGGCAATTTCAGTTTCAGTTTGCAGTTGCGGTTTCGATTCGGTTTCGGTTTCAGTTTCGGTTTCAGTTTCGGTTTCAGTTCCAGTTCTTGACGACCAGTTCGACAACCAGTTCATTTGCGACTTGCCATTGCAATTGCAATTGCAATTGGCTAATTGGTTCATTACGCGCCCAAATGGATTTGCGCCTCTATAATACGCCTGATTACGCTGAGTAGTGGGTGCTCTTGAGAGGGGAGGGTTAAGGGGTATGCACATCTGCTCACACATAAACGTATTTCTTTCATTTGGCCACAATTAGCGTTGGCATTAATTCATTTAATGTGCTCGGATCTCGGCCAAGATTTCACATCAGCCTCAGCATATCAACGCTTGCCAGTAAATGTCAGTCGCCAAACTGCCCCCCGCTCATTCCCCTTGCCACCCCCCCCATTCTCCTACTACTGCAAGAAATTTTTCTATGCCTAGGCCTTTTAGAAACTGTGTTTTTTTTTTATTTTTGTGGTTTTGCATATATTTTCAGCAAATTAACGCGCGCCACAAAAAAATCTGTGCTAATAAATCATTTGATGTTGCTGCTGCTAAATTTCATTTGATGGCAACCGAGTTGTCTTCGTGCCACACAATATTTGTTTATGTGAAGATATGTTTTTAATTAAATGGCTGCACATCAAATCGTATCGAATGCTGTTGCCGTCACTCATCCCTCACACATCCACAGCCAACCCATCGCACCGCACCCGCCACCGCCACCGCCTCATCAACCACATCCCATTCCCATTGTGCCACCTAAGCCATGTGTACTGTGATTGTGCAATTAGCGAATCACCAGCAAATCCACCCTCCCCCAACCCAATCTGTTCCCAGTCTCACCCTCGACTGGTGGCAATTTTACATGATTTAAAGTTGCGACGGCGACGGCGACTGTGGCCTTTGATGTGAATCCAAAGCCAAATCTGAATCCGAATCCCATGCGAATGCGAATGCGAATGTGGACATGTCATTGAGTGGAGGCGACGGCGCCTGTCTGTTATTGGAGCAACATAGCCTATTAACCTGAATGTTCATATGAAAATTCGAGCAATGAGACAACATTTAAAAACGAGTATTAATTATCTCCTCATTAAAGTTACTAAAGAGTTTCTGATAACAGTAAAAAAAACTCTGATTTAATACGGGAATGAACCAATCTCTAATTTGTCAGCTTACTGCAATAAGTTATGAAAAATTCGTGAATCCGGGTTCGATGCCATAAAACTCAAATATTTCTGGGGGTTACGGCTATTTTAAAGTCTTGTTAACCTATTTGTAAAATAATTTTTTTTATAGCAAAAGCCATAAAATACAAGCTTATAAATATAGTTTTAAATTTTTTATGTGTTTCACTCATAAAGTTTTACGATTTAGTCTCGTAAGTTACAAATTGTATGCAAATATTGAATTTGTATCATAAACATTTTGAAAAAGTATAATGAAATTAGGCAAAATTATGGAATCATCTTCAATTCCATAATATATATATATATTGACAGACAGAAGTGTATCTGTTTGTAAGAACTCATCGATTTCGGAGAACTTTATCGATTACTGATAGCAAAACGTCAATTCTGAAAATATTCCGGTCAATCAGTTACCTTTTTATTAAGACATGATATCTCCAAGTCGAATCAGAAAATATTTGCATGATGTTTTCGATTTAATTCTGTTTCCTTTAAAGGCCCATTTTCAAAACAAAAATTGGGTTTTTTTATGTTTAAAGCTGAACCAAATTCGTTAAAAAAATTATTCAACTCGTATTATTGATATAATTTTTTGTTTTCGCAACCTGTCAATCTTTAGCCACTTATCAAAAACCATAAATTAAAAATTCGCATTAAATAATCTTTTGAAATAGTTTTTTTTATTTAATTCATTTTTTTTCTTTTTAAGTTTTCTTGTTGATGTTTTTTGTTTTCTTTTGTTTTAGCACAGGGATGTCAATAAATTGTTTTTTTTTTTTTATTTTATTTTGGGTGCATTTAAATTTGTATTCATATTTCTTTTGTTTTTTTTTTAAGTTTTATTTTCAGCGATAACATTTTCGTTTTAGCAGCTTAGAAACTAGAAATACTTCTTTTTAGTGTGTGTGTTTTTTTTTATACATTTTTTTCTAAACTAGAAATTAAGCTAAAGAACTTTTAAATTACTTATAACATGTTAAGCATTAATATTGAATTATACATAAATATTTGTTTGTGTTTTTCTTTTTGTCTAGAAATAGGTATAGAAAGATAGATAGGATTAAAGATTTGTTTTCTTGTTGAACTTTAGAGTGCAAAGCATTTCAAAAGCAGCTTGATTCGAAGGATAATAATACTTTTTAATGTGGATTAAATAAATACTCTTCTCAGCAAGAACTCAGAATAGAACGTTGAAGCTTATCAAATACAATACGATACGATACAATATAGATATAGATATAGATATATATATATATAGATAGTTGTATATTACAATTATATCACATGAACATTTTTGTACATCGCACAAAACTTTACAAAATCCATTTCCTTACATATTGCACACACTTGGAACCAGCCGGGAGTGGGATTGGGAGTTGGAGTTGGAGTGGAGGATAGATGAGGAGGGGAGATGGAGCCATCTTACGGTATCTGTCCGTTCATGCGCATCTCGAGCTCCTCCTCCTCTTTGGTCAGCGGCACCGTCGTATGATTGTAGAGTCCCTGGGCCATCAGTTGGAGCGCGAGGGGATTTTTCGATCCAGTCGACTTCTTGATTTTTGCTCGCTTATTCTGGAACCAAATCTTGATCTGTGCCTCATTCAAACCCAGCTCTCCGCTCAGCTGCTGGCGGCGTCTTTCGGTGAGGTAGCGATTCTCATTGAATTCGCGCTGTAAAACGAGACAAAGAGAAAGAGAAAGAGAGAGGTGAGATTGTGCGGATTGTGCGGATTGGATGCGCAATAAATGAGGCAACTAGGTAGGGTCTGACCAGGTCTGCACAAAAACAGTACCAAATTATGGAGATAGGCACAGGGCTGAGGCAAATCAATTATTTGCGGTTTAGTTGAAAGGCGACGACTGTGTGGCACTCTGTGGTACTGTGTGGCAGGCTGTGTGTGTGTGTTGTGAAATATGAGCATGTCTAATTGGTTTAGTCGAGGACACTGTGGACGACTGGGCAGCAACTCAGTGCGGTTGCCAGGTCGCCAGGATGCTGACACAGCGGGACACCAGCCGTAAAGTGTGTAAATATTTTGGCTATAAATATGACACAACACAACTAACGATTTTTGGCTAGCTAGATTGCTGTGTGTGTGTGTGTGTGTGTGTGCGAGTGTGTGTTTTGGCTACATTAAGCAAATAATATGCCCTAGTTTTAATTTTTAGTTTTTCTGTGATAGAATTCCTATATTTAAGATATTTATATATATCGAAATGTTTGCTCTTTTAAAAAACACAAAGAATTTGTAAACTGTCTTGGAAAATATTAGATATCTAATTTCTAATTATATCTGTTTTTTAGTGTTGCACAAATTATATACAAAAAAATATGACATATTTCTACAACAGAAATTAGAAATAAACTTTCTAAAAATAACAACACTTTCTATTTTGGTAATTTTAAGCCTGATCTAGGGAATTTTCTTCCCTAATAACAAAGATTATATTAAATTTCCAGATTCTGTTTTCCTAATTGAATTGGATGTGGAGTTGAGTTGAGGATTGCTTGGGATTGTGATGCTTACCTTGAGGCGTGCCAACTGTTCGCTGGAGAAGGCGGTGCGTGGACGCTTCTCGTCATTGGTCTTGTCCTTTGGTTGCTTGGGGCGACGGTAGCGGGGTCCTGCAAGAAGACAAAGAAAAAAAAAACAAATAGAAAGTTAGCATATTTGAGTATAATCCCACATACTTATGTCTGCATATAATTAATGATATTAATGGTTTAATTAGCATATATACTCATGGAATGTGTGTGTGTGTGTGTGTGTGTGTGTGTGTGTGTGTGTGTGTAGATGTTGCCTCGTTGTTGCTTTCTCAGCGAACGTTGTGGCATGCAACGTGTTCAATTTGTCAGCTGTCAAACTGGCGTCTAACTAACAAACGACATGCAGACATGGAGAAGTCAGTTTCCGGACCGGGAACCGGGCGGACAGGGGAGAGAAGAAATGAGCAAACGTCGCTGGCCATTTTGCGAGACAGACTTTAATTAATATGATGAGCGTTTTGGTCGAAGTGCCAAAGTTGAACTGACTGAAAACAGCCAAAGCAGCTCAGCTCAAAAGCCAAGATTGAAAATGACTCAATAAACGCCGAGCTGCCAACTAAATAATTAACTGTGATATTTAGCTAATTGGCAATAGAGAAAAAAAAAGGTTTCTCTCTCACTCTCTCTCTCTCTCTCTCTATTGGCCATTTAATTGCCAGTTTGCCAGACGTTTGTTAAATGCTGTTAATTGAAAATTTTAGTCTTTGCTTTTTTTTTCTATCTTATTTTTTTTTTGTTTTGGTTTGGTTTTGGTTTTAACACATTGTAAATTATAATTTAATTGCTCGATTGCTTAGATAATTTATTTAATCTCGCTGCGAGTAATCAACGGCTTTCAACGCCTTGTTGTTAGTTGTTGTTGTTGTTGTTGTTGTTGTTGTCTGTCGACTGTTTCTATATACGATTCCATCGACACCAAATTAAAAACCCATTTCAAGTCATAAAAAAGCACTTAACTTGTCAATTAACGCATCGCAGCAATAACACACACACACACACACACACACACACACACACACACACACACACACACATACGCACACACACACATGCGGAAAGAGAAAAATGATTTTTCCTTTTCCTCGACGGCTTCCAGGCTTCTTTCTGTATTTCTGTTTAGCTGCCTTTAATGGGCTCTCTCGCAACGGGGCTCGTCAATCGTCAGCGCATTTGAGTGTCTTGCAACAAAATCAGTAATTCGTGCCCTGTGACCTGTGACCTTCGAGCCGATACATGTTGTCACATAAAGTGTCAGCAGCAGCAGCAGCTCTGCGTGCGGCCATGCCTACCTCCCTCCCTCCCTTCCTGCCTCCTCCATCCAAAAGAAGAAAGTAAAAAAAACGCTCTGCCGACAATTGACAATTGAGAATTGAGAATTGAGAATTGAGCCTTTTGGATTGGGTCTCGAACAGTGTAATTGTTGCAACGTCCTTCGGCATTTTATGACACACAACAAAGCGATGTGGCACGCATATGAAAGGCTGCCGCTCGCATTGGGGGTGGTCCCTTCCTCTCTCCCTCTCTCTCTCTCTCCACAAACTACAAATATCATTGCCGTTTCTTATGACGGCAATTTGAGTGTGATTTTTAACTAGTTCGCATGACAGGGTTAACAAATAACCAGTTAAATTATTGATGCATAATCTTTCTATAGTTACCATATTAGATAATAATATGAATAAAAGATATAATCGATATAATATCTAACTGTTTGATTGTATTTAATCAATTGCTGAAGTATTTCTTAGCTGACTTCTGGTTTTCTTTAGAATATTTCTCGCTGACTTTAAATTTGAACTAAAGGAGCCAATTTTAAAAGATGGCAAAATTTTGACTATATTTCTGAAATATTCTCTAATTTGAGTTTTGCCCAGGGAAAAATCATAATATTTATGACTACCTTCAGAAAATGCATCTTAACCCATAAGAAACAGTTGCATCCAATTTGAAAATATTTTTTCAATCTTATATATACATTTTGGATATACACACCTGAGCTGGGACGATCGCTGTAGCGGGTGCAGTAGACCCACGCTGGCCACATCTCGTTCTTGCCGCCGTCGGTGGTTGTGGAGCCCGTCTCGGAGCGAGTGTCATCCGATGACTCCATGCCCGAGTCTCGGCTAACCGCGGAGGGTGGTGGAATGGGCTGGGGACTGTTAGCGGCATTGGCGCCACCTCCATTGGCCAAGCGACTGCTGGGCGAGGAGTTCAGCGAGCTGCCCGAGGAGGAGGCGCCACTGCTGCTGCTGCTGCTGGCTGCTGTGGAGGAGGAACTGCTGCTGCTGCTGATGGTGGAGGCATTCGAGGCGGGCGGTGGACTGGCCAAATGACAGGCGCTGCTGCTGCTTGAGGATGCGGCTCCAACTGGCGTAGTCATTGCCGTCGTCGACGTTGACTGTCCAATCTGGGAGACCGTCTTGCACAACGAGCCCAACGCTGACTTCTCCATGCCACTCGACTCCAGCTTGGCCGTCGGTGGCAACACCGCATTGGGATTATTGTTGGCGGCACTGCGTCGCAGGCGACTCTGGACGAGTTCCTCGTGGATGCGCGGATAGGCTGCGGGATTGAAGCAGTTAAGTAGATTGGCTCGCTCCAGCATCATAGCTGCTGTGGCCGCTGCGGCGGCTGCCTGCTGCTGCTGCCGACTGAACTCCAGCAGGTCCACACGTGTGAAGGCGGAGGGCGTGGCAGCTGCAGCGCGACTCGCCTCAAAGGGGCGAAAGATGAAGGATGCTGCTGCTGCTGCCGCCGCCGCCGTCGAGGAGGATGTGGATGATGAGGTGGAGGATGAAGTGGATTCGCCTTGTTTGCATTGCTTGGCAGCGTCGCCGAAGCGATCGCTGAGTATGTTGGAAATGGAGAAGGCCAGCGATGGCTTCGATTGCTTCGACTGCTGGTGAGCTGGCGGAGGCGGAGGTAGCTTTGTAGAAACAGAAGCCGTGTCATCCACATCAATGTCATCGTCCTCCTCCTCATCGTCTTCGGTGGCCATCGTGTTCGCGGTCTGATTGTGGAAACTATCTCCCATTATGGAATCGTTCTCCTCCTCCTTGATGGTCAGCGTGGAGGCGGGCGTGGAGCAGGCGCCCGTCGACTGGGCACCCGGCGAGCCGCCCGCGCTCAATCTCTGCTGCAGTGCAGCCGCGTGGAGAGCAGCCGCATCAAAGTTGGCCGTCGGATGATGAAAGACGCCGGCAGCCAATTGCTGCTGATGCAGTTGTTGCAACTGTTGCAGCTGATGCAGATGTTGCAACTGCTGTTGCTGATAAATTGAGGCAGCTGTGGCCACAGTGCCCGGCTGCAGGCTCATATCTAAAGCTGAGATTGCGATTGGTAACGAGTGAATCACTTGATGTGGATACTGCTGCTGCGTATGCTGCTGTGGTGTTTGTGGTTGACAACCTGGTGGACTGGGCGCTGTGTGTGGACTGCAGCGATCCTCAATTGCCATTTGTTGTTATCACTTTTTATATATATAAAACAGTTTGCAAATTTGCAATTTCAATTTGTTCTTTGGAATTATTCACACTTCACTCGAAAAATGCACTTTGCGTTTTGTTTGATTTGATTTGCGTTCGTTTTTCGTTCTCGTCTTTTTTTTTTTTGCTTTGCTACTTGCTGTTGCTGTTATTCCGACAACTGCGACGCGCACGTCTGTTCCATGCGAGCTCAACGACTAAATTAACTAATCACAGTTGGCCGTCGCTGCGACGAAGCCAGCAGAAGCAGCCAAAGCGAACGATTGAACTGTCAGCGACAGAGGGAGATAGACGACGACTGTGCTGTGTCTGCCTGTGTGCGTGTGTGGTTGTTGTTTGTGAGTTCGTGTCCGAGCATGCGAGCGAGCGAACGAACGAACGAACGAGCGAGCAAGCAAGAGCGAGAGAGAGCGAAAAGTGTCTCTCAATGTTTTCTATGAGGTGACAGTGACGAAGACGTTGCTCAGAATTCGAATAACTGTTGAACTGATCGATTGGCAGAGCTGCTCAGTCTCTCTCTCTCTCTCGCTGTCTCCGTGTGTGTTGGTTTTGTTGTGACACTCGACATTGTCACCTGTAATCTGACAGCGAGACAATGTTTTCCAGTCAGCGCACACTGCAAGAGCGAAGAGCCAACTGCGAACCGGTTTGCAGCAATTGAGTATTGAGCATGAGGTTTTTTGCTTGCTCGCTCGCTCAATTTTGATTGCTGGCCTGCTCACTCCGCCTTCGACATCGACGACAACGACAACAACGACGAGACACGAGAGCTTGGCTTGGAGCTCGCGCTCGCTCGCTTGTTAGAGCTCGATATGACTTTATTATTGGGAGCTGTCATGCGGTTGACAACTGTGTCGCTGTCTGCGTCTGCGTCTGCTTCTGCGTCGGTGTTCTCTCGCTGGGCTGATTGGGGCGTTGCCAGGCTGTATATATATGTATAGCTGGCTCGCTCGCACACACATGCGCATGCGAAGGAAAATGGCTGCATTTTGTTGGTTTTGCTAGTTGATTTATCAAAATGCGCTATCTCTGTCTCTGCCGAAACGGTTGAGTGATGCTAACCCACTCCGCCCCCTTCCCTTTAACAACAACACTATTCATATATAAGCATTTAGTTGTGTTGATTGTTGTTTTTGGCCGCAACGTTTCAATCTGTGTGTGTTTGTGTGTGTATGTGTTGTCTGCAACAACTTTATCGACACCCAGCACCAGAAAATGATCGACAACCGGCCGATGTTGCGAGAGCGAAAAAAAACCACAATTTAAATACAACATCAAAATTAGATATTTATCTATATCGATGTATTAATTTATTATTAATTTATTTTGAAATCACAATTAGTTCAATTGTAAGTCAATTTGATTGATTTTTAATTCATTTTTAATTTGTTTTAATACACGAAATAATATTAAATACACATTTATTTATTTTTTATTATTATTTGTGTCATGCTGCCAACGAAGCGTTGCCCATTAGCGTCTCCATCTCAAAAAGTAGAGGCAAAATAAATAAATAAATTACGTATCGATTTGGCATTGATCCACAACAATAACGACAACAACAATGCTCTAATCAATAGTTATATCTACACAAATGTGAAACATGTGCTAGCCAAATATTACATTTATAGCCCCTAAGATATGGCATTTAAATCAAAACTCATACAAAAAATATAAATAAATTAAGCATGCTAAAGATAAAATTATTCAAATCGCTAATGAATTTCATTATTATTGGTGTTTTAGTGCCAATATTTGGGCAATAAATGGTGTGGGGAATTTGTGATTTATTCTGTGATTAGTTGAATATCGAATTCCAATTCGAGCTCAAATTGAATGCTTTCCTGTTTGCCATCATACAAATGCCACAAACGACATAATCAAAAAAAAAAAAAAAAAAAAATTCAAACGCCTAAAAAAACAAGAACGACTTTATTCATATCAAGACTAAAAATATATATTATTAGAATTGGTTGAACCCGTTTCTTTTGTCAATTGAACGATTGATGTTATTTTTATGCGCATTTTAATTTACTTTGAATACATTTTTGGACAATTTTCGTAGACGTTTATTTTACTATTGTCAAATTAATTAAAAAGCGATAAGTGATAGGCACATTAACCGTTTCGGAAATAACCGGTTCGAAAGACTCGTACACTTCCAGTCCCGTTTCGGCAGTCAGCCATTACGCGCGCTCCCACTGGAATATCGAAAACATACACACACATATATCCAAATTCGAACTCGACGCACACACAGCTAGCTGACTCGCTCTCGCACACAAACTGTGTGTGCGCTCTCTTCTTAGCAATGGCTGCTGCTGCTGCTGCTGCTTGCCGTCGGCTCTCAGCTGGGCAATGCAAGCAGCTGTTGATTTTTCCCTTTGCAGTCCGTTCACCCCACCACTCCCCCTTCAACAATCACCTTTCTATTTCGGTTACGCTTTTATATTGCGGTGATATTCAATTATTACTGTTGTCATGTTTGTTTTGTGCACATCGGGTTGGCCGCAAAGGGTTAAGCAGCCGCCGACAGTTGCGTAAAAACGCGTTAATTAAAGTTTTTAACTTGTTTTTGATTACACATGTACTTGTTTTTTTTTCTCTTTTCATCATTTTTTTTTTTTTGCTTTGTTAATGATGCTTAGAAAGAGAAACGAGCTTAGGGAGTTGTCAGCTGCTAATGAGCTAGCCATATGCCCCTCCCCCTTCCTCTTTCTATATTTTCTCATTTGGCTACTGTTTTTTTTCTTGCCTAATGATTTGGTATCTGTTATAAATTGTTGGCTCTAGGCAAAAATTCAAAGAAAAAGCATAAAAGCCCTTCAAATAAAAAGCGAGTGCAATTTACAAACGGCAAATGAACTGCACTCGGCTTACGGGTATGTAAATCTTAATTGCGGCTACAACTCAATTTGGCCAACAACACTTTCGGCCAACCAAAATCACGTTTGTAATTAGTGCCTGCATTTCTCATTTCATATGTCCAATTGTTGCGCGACTTCCCAACCAACAAAATAAGAAAAAATATATTTATAAAACACATGTCCGACACTACACCCTTTGGCGGTCAGCGATGCTAAATGGCTTCTCTGTTAGTGTGTGTGTGTGTGTGTCTGTGTGTGTATGAGTGTGTAATTTAATATTCATATTTTAGCCACATCAAGAAACGCGTAAATCCGTTCATTGGACTTGTGCTGAGTGCCAGCGGATGGCGGCAAGAATTATTAATGATGTACAGCATCAACATTTGGACCCCATAACACGCGCAAATGCACACACACACGCACACATACATACATACATACACGAACACACATTAGCATTAACATATACACTAAAGTACTTAAAGTCTGCTGATATAGTTCAAGAAATTGTAATAATTGAGTTTATAATTGCTCTCAATCAAAACAAAAATATTAAAGATATTTTACCGCCTCAAAGTACGATTTTTATCGCAGTAAATGCCGACATTACTAAAAATAATAATGATATACGGTTATAGTACTAAAATTAATTAAGCTATTATAGTAAAATATAATTATAGCAATATTAATTATTTAAAGTTTGACTTAAACAAAGATGTACAAAGATATAGGGTGTATCTGCACATTAAAAAAAACGTGTTAATAAATTGGGCTTCAAATAATATATACATCTGCAAAGTAAGAAATTATATAAATATTTTATTTTATTTAGTTTCAGAAAGTAACTATTAAATAATCTAGTTTATACTTTTCAAGTCATACAAATTCAAACTGCCTTCAACAAAATAATGTGACTATAAAAAAGTCTAGTTTATACTTTAAAATTCATAAAATCTCAAACATGGGAATAGGCTTTAAATATCATTTGAAATTTTCCTCAGAATATATTTGTTAATGTTTTTGCTGTTGTTGTTGTTGTTGTTGTCGCCTTTGGAGATTTTATTGCGTTTAGGGTTAAATGTTAATGAACTTGTTGATTATAAATTTGACTACTTTATTTGCCAACAAATAGATGCAAAGAGGAGCGTTGTGAAGCGAAACTTGAAACGGGTTTTCTTGATTCGCCAGAAATTGTTAGTAGTTTATGAACAAATGGACCCCTCCAGAGATTTGGTCTCGGCTATTAAAAGCATTCTCAACGTGGATCTTTAACAAGTATTCAACATTTTTGAATCCATTTTTATGTGCGATCAAAATGAAAAGTTATAAAAAATTATATGTATATATATATAACCGTAGCAAGCAAATAAACCGAGAGCAATATATTCTTTATGACTTCATCACTTTGGGGCAGACACGAATTTGAATGCGTTGGCCAGTTTATCAATTTGGCCAACGGCAAAAAACAAAATGAAAAAAAAAAACAACAACAACGCAACGTGTTTTCAATCAATTAACAGATATTTAATATGCGCTTGCTGTTGCTGTTTTTTCAGTATTTTTTTTTTATTTCTTTTTTGTTCAGTTTCCGTTGCAGTTGTTATTGTTGTTGTTGTTATTGTTGTTTGTTGCTGTTTGTTGCTGTTAAACAAAATCGAGCTGCTGCTTTAAATTGCGGTTGTAACTCACCAAAATTGCTTTTCTCAGCTAATTTGTCAATTTGCCTACGCGTGTCTTTTGTGAGCATTTTTGAGCATCGTTTTTTTTCTTTTCTTTTTGTAGCTGGCTCGTTAAAGTCGTTAATTGGAAGCTAATGCCGAAGATTTGCTTAATATCTTACTTTATTATTTAAACAATTTGCTTAATTTGCACTTTCGCTTCCTGTTTTGTGTTATTGTTATTGTTGCTGTTGGCTTAAATTAAAAGTGAACTTTTTCGTATTGTGAAAGCGTAAGTTAAAATTATACATAATTAAACTAAATCATATTGAAAAGATAATAATTTTAAAGTCATATAATAATAAATTGGAAAATTGGTGTTATTAAATTTATTTAGTCGAGTAATTATGCAATTACATGTCAATAATTAATTTGTTTGTGTATATAATTAATTGTTATATATAAAAAAGTTTAAATTTATAATTTAAATAAGTTATCGAACTAACAAGTTCGTGTTTTAAGTCTTTAGTTTATTACATAAATTTTAAAGTAATATTTAAAATGGTTAAATTAAAATAAATTAAAAATTCATGTCTATATATCAAGTCTGTTGTTTTGCTAAGGATTTACTGATTTATTTTTAAATTAATTTCCAAGTTATATTAAAGAGAATTAAAAAAAATACACAAAATAAATTGGCAACACATGTCGAACTAACGAGTTCGTGTCCTAAGTCTTTCGCTAAGAAGACCAAAATAATTTTCCAGGAAATTGTTGGTCAAAGCTGATTCTGCAGCAGATTGCATAAGCCAAATACCAACGGCCACAACAAGGTCTTAACACACTTTTGTTTGGCCTAATCCAATAAAAACTTAAGGCGATTGTTTTCATGTTTTTATTGTGTGTGTATGTTTGCAAACAGGCCGAGTAGATTTAAAGGATAACTGGCCAAATCTGTAAATCTGTAAATTCGATTAAACCGCAAAGCATGAAAGCAAGCCGAATGCATCCGAAGGCGACCAGGCCAAGGACTCGCACAGCAAGTGCAGCGATTTGGCAGCAATTTGCAACAGCGCCACGGGTTGTCCTCGCACAATGGGACGCACCTCTGCACCTCTGTACAAGGTTTTGCTCTGTTCCTGTTCCTTTCCTTTTTTTGTAAATAATTGTGTGGTTTTGAGCGCAGTCACAGAAGCTGCAAATCAGTCGAGCAACAGCAGCAGCTGTAAATGACTCTAGTTTTGGACTCGTCCTTGACTTGGACGTTGGCACAGTTCTTCTTAGCTGCTAATGATGCTCTTTGGCATAAAAACATGTACTAATTTCATGTTGCAGTCGTCGTGTATCAATTGAAGGCCAAGTCATTTGGAGAACTGGTCACACGACCAGCAGCAAAAGGCAGCCGCTTGGGTGGCAAATGCAATTGTCCTTGGCCAAAAAGGAATCGACCTTCAAGTCAAGTCAAAATCATCCACTTGCTGAGCTGCCGGCTGCCGGCTGCCCGGCTGAACTTCAAACGTAATTCTTTATTATTATTTCTTACTGCGTAGCAGCCATTTTCTCATTTTCAAAGCTGAAAAATAAAACTAATTTATGAAGCGATCGAGCGAGGGAAACAAATAACCCAAAAAAAAAAAAAAAAAAACAGAACCAAGAACAACGTTAAGGGGCAAACCAAATGGAACACAGAGAATTGAAATCATTTATCATGACACCCAGGCTCATATCGAGTTAACATTGAGCACTTTCCTCCAGCTACGGGAGTCGCCCTAATGATGCCACAGTTTCTAGTTTTGGGGTCGACCCAGCTGGAAAGCGAGAGAAATCCAATAACATTTTAATAACAAAGCGCGCCCCATAAACAAGCGTATTTCCATGGAATGAATCCCAATCCACACGTTCAACCAAATGAATCCCAAAAATGAAAAAAAAAAACCACAGAAATTGTATCTATATCTATTCAAGCATAGTTCCACAATAAATAATTAGCTATAGCTACGCGCCTGATTGAGGATTTATATTGGAGGATTGCGGAGGCTGCGGAGCAGGCAAACACGCCCTCCAAAAAAAAAGGCCGCAAAAGAAGACACATAAAGATAGATACATAGATACATTCACAAGATGACGTTTGATACTGGGCCCCATCAGAGATTCCTTCTCTCTCCCTCTCTCTCTCTCTCTTTGTCTCTCCTCTAAGCCATAACTGAGCTCTACATGGTTTCTCACTTATGTACATAAGAAGAGATCAAATTAGTTGTGTGTGTATGAGAGTGTGTGTGTGTGTGTGTGTAGATCGGTCTGCGATTGTGTAGTCTGATTAGGGTAATCAATTTTTCATTTTAACCAATGCGCTGGCATTGGCCATAAATTAGACAGAGACCCTCTCTCCCATTGGTGATTGGATCCCCGCCAGCCGGTGACAATTAGTATCTTTGATTTGTTGCACAGTGTCACACTAGCTGGACATTTTTGTGGTGTGTGTCGAAATATGGGTATGGCATATTCATTATCAATTGTTAGTATTCATGCTATCAAATAAAGTAAGATAAATGCATGAGATTATGAATATATTTAAGCTAAAAGTATAAAATTATAATATAAATATGTATTCGAAATGTAAATGAATGTATAACTAAATATTCTTACCTTTCTAAAATTTACTTTTATTTATTCATTTATATTATTCTCATGTGACCGGCTTGATTAGTGGTTTTAATCAAGTGCTTAACCCATGTTAAAGCATAGAAAAAAGATTGCTCTGATTAAGCACGCAATAATAACAAATTAAATAAAGTGTAATTTGTAAATTGCGTGTCATAATTGAATAATAAGCAGATGTGAAATGTGAAAATTACTTCTATTTCTATATTATAACAATTATATGCTAATTTTTAATGAGCTGCTTTAATCATAGTGATGTATTTGATGTAAACACATAAGCGGATGTGTTAAATTGTCTATGTATATGGAATTAAAAGAGCAGCAAATTATTTATAATTTATCTAGAATCGAGTGGCATTTTATATTTAACAACTTTTTTATATAGTTGCAGAGAGTTAGTCTAACATAATAACTAATTCTGTTTGTTACTTTCTATATATTCTTAAGCCAATTGACGTCAAATGTCATTGATTTGAATTATATTTCTACTTTTACTTTTTTTTTGGGGTTGTCTCACAGTTTTGGTATTTAAGTTGTCAAGTTCTATGATATTTAAATAAGCTTATTTTTTAGTCATTCCCAATTCCATTCTACACGCTGAACAAAAAAAGAAGTTCCATTTATCTCTGGCATAGAATTCCAGTTGATATCAACTGTGAAAAGCATTTGAAATCTACTTTTCAAACTTGATTATAGAATGTGGAATGTGCATATGTCAAACACACACACACACACAATCACACACACACACACAGAGAGACAAACTGAAATAACCGTTAGCAACAATCAGGTGAGCAATCTGAAAACAGTGTAAATTATATACGCGCAAAATTGTGCGGTTAGAGAAAAAGTTTCAAATCCATAAATTAGCACCTCATTCCACATAATTGGCTGCCCCGCTGCTGTTGATTGAGGCGTATGACGGTGGCAGAGGGGTGGGCCGGTTGGGAAGGAGGAAGTGCGATGGGGAACAAGTGCTAAGTGCAGTGCAAATATTTAACAGCAGCCACGCAGCTTTTCCGCCTAACTAAAGTTTGTTTTTTTATTCATTTATCCAATCGAGCGAGACCAACAACTGAGTCCACTACTTACACACACACACACACAAACAGACACACACAAACAGACACAGACACACACACACAACACAGACACACACACCATACAGACAGACACACACCTGACACTTCTCCAGTTGGAGTTCCCAGTGGATGGTCCATGTCCAAGTCAGAGTCTTGGTCAATTCAATCAGCCAGACGCAGCACGCTGATTAGCAGCTTTACCCGGGACAGACGAGCCGTCAAATAGCTCATGGCTCTTAGCACTTGGCTCTTAGCACTTGGCACTTGGCACTTGGCAGTTCGCAGTTGCCAGTTGCCAGTTGCCAGTTGCCAGTTGCCAGTTGGCACTTGGTTCTTGGCTAAGCACGTACTAAATGGATAAATGGCAATCGCCAACTTGGCGCACTTTACTCAATCAGACGGCAACTATATCGAGTGTCCCCTGTTTGCCCCTGTCCCTCTCTCTCTCTCTCTCTCAATCGTCAGTCACTCAGTCAATTGGCTGAAAATTAACGCATTTCGCGCTTTCATCGTTAATCGATACTCTGTAATATCATCATTTGAGAGGGTATGCTCACTTAACGTAACAAATTTTGACTTTGGTAACAAGTATGGCCAATATTAGAAACAATTTTAAATTGTTATTTTTATTACTTAAGAAATAAAAGCCACAAATATTTAATTATATTTAAAATATTAATTAAACTCCATTTTTAATAAAAACTGTAATGAAAAATATAAGCGATTAAATACATATAAAAATAAATAAAAATTCTCAATTGCTTTTTTTATATATATTGCTAAACATATATAAAATATGACGAATTATTGCTACTTAACTTGAAACCCAGGGTATCTCGCAAGTCGGTTAGTATCTAAGCAGCTGTTCAATAATTGTTGATTGTTTTAAGCTCAACAAATGGCAGCTAACAAGGCAACTCACTAAGTAGCCACACAGCTAAGCGGCTAAGTAGCTAATCCAATTCGAACCCGTTTCCACTTAATCATTCGATCCAGCGAAAGCCAGCAAAATATTGTTATTAACAATGATGATCATCAGGTGGATCATAATAATCACATAGACGAAGCTAAAGCTATAACTGAAGCTAGACTTGAAGCTGTTGCTGCTTTGAGGCATTTCTTTGATAATGGCTGATCCCAACAAAAAAAAAAAAAAACCATATAAAAAAGAGATAGAAAGAAAAGACAAAGTGGAAAAAAAAATACAGAAGAACGCACTTTGTAAAGCGCTGATAGGCAAAAGAAGCTGCTACTTTGGTTGTGCCTCTTTAGGCTGCTGTCTCTAATCTTAAATTATGAGGGAATCATAGACGCAAAGAGTTTTTTTTTTTTTTTTCTGTTGCCCTTTTTGGTGGTGACCGATCCGATAAGCGGCCGGCGGACAAACGACAATGCAACAAGGACATTAGTGTCACATTTAACATGACCGCAGACGACCCTCAAAAGACGATCCCCTAAGATGCCCCTTAGATCCCTATTGAGTGTTGCTGCTGCTGCTGCTGCTGCTGAGGTTGCATCGGTTGCATTGGTTGCATCGGTTGCATTTTGGGAGCACATTGATGCATTTGGTGCAACCAACAGCTTATCACCGGCAGAGATGAGTGGGTAAAAAACCGCAGCAGTCATTTTTCATGTGTCTTGTTTTTTGTTGTGACAACAAATGGAGGTGCCACAGCCTCAGTTCGACTCCCGCTGCTGTGTGTCATTGACTGTTATTTAAATGCGCTCTAATCAGGTGTTTGAAAGGGTGTGTGTGTGTGTGTGTGGTCCTTGTACTTGGCAATTAAAAGCAAACCAAAAGCCGCTTAAAGACAAGCTGATGAGGATGGGCATCTTGGGCTCTTGGTCTTTATGCAGCTGGGCAGCTGGTTTCGTGCGTGTGCATTTAATCGCCGCTGAGGTGCCAAAAGTATCTCTGGCATGCGTAGAATGCAATGCAATAGCAACAACAACAACAACAACAACAACAACAACAACAAACATACAACAAAACAAACAACAACAACAGCAGAAGCAGCAGCAGCAGCAGCAGCGATCGGCAACAGTTGCCGATTTCGTTGAAATTCAGAATCGTGAGAGAGTTTCCGTCGTCGTCGTCGTTGCGACTCATTTAAATCTCGTTTGTGGCAGGCTTGGCCCTGACTCCTGCCAACGACTCTTGGGCTCCATAGCAGCCACAGCAGCATCGTGTGTGGTCCAACTTCAACCACAGCTACAACAACAACAACAACAGCAACAACAACAACAACCAGCAGCAGCAGCAGCAGCAACAGTCGCAACAGCAGCAATAAAGCGGCCCAATCAACATTAGCATCTACATAAATACTCGAACATCGGACGCAAAGCTCCATTGTCTCCGTTTTGGCACACACTCACATACGCACACACACACACACACACACACACAGACACACACAATTTGCACTTATCAGCAACTGATAACAAAACCCAGCAACAGCAGCAACTCCACTTGCAGCCAAACACTCGACGACGCCTGCCAATTAGGCCCAAGTACTCACAATCGCACTCACACTCACACTCACACTCATACTCATACTCATACTCACACTTACACTCGCACTCTGCACTCGTAATCGTATTCAAACTTAGAGCTCGAGTTTCAAATGTACCCACTACACTTGAAAAATAATATGTACTACAACTGCAAGTAAAATAAAATTGCTTAAAATTAATTGCAGTAATAATCACAATTTGTAAATTGTTTTTTTTATATATATATATATATATTTAAAACTTCCTAAAATGCAATACAAAATATTCCCAATAAATACAATAATTTTGCTGGATATTTGCCTTGTAACATTTTCTTACTTGGACAATAAATTAAATTAAAAAGCTACGTTTTGCATTTAGTTTTATTTTTTGTTTTCAAACACTTTGGGCCAATTGATTAATTTAATTTTAGATTCCTAACAAGTTTGCAATCAATTCAAAATTAATAACAAAAAAAAAACCTAAACTCTTTAGGTAAATATTTGTATATTCAAAGATGTAATAATTTTTGAGTGTGTAGTTAAGTGTAACAGTATCTGTATCTAATGGCAAGTGCCAAGTGCCAAGTGGCTGCTAATTGGCATCTATGGCCCGGCAAATGGACAAGGAGGCCAGGAGGCGAAGGAGGTGAAGAGCTCGCGTATCGCAAACGCGGGGCGCTGACAGAGTATGTCTGAATAGGTCTGACTGTCTGACAGTCTGAATGTTGGACTGTTTGACTGCCTGATTGCCTTGAGAGGCATGTGTATATGTGTGTGTGTTTGTGTGTGTGTGTGTGTGCATATCCGACAGCGTGTGGCAATCTGAAGTTGAAACCGAAACCGAAAACCGAAACCATTTTGAACGTCAACACGCGCGATAAGCAACTAAATTATTAACACGAATCCCAAAGCGACTGCAATATTGAAAATGCCGCCATCAGCCATCAGCCGGGTCCACATCCACGTCCACGTCCACGTCCACGTCCACAACTGCCAAGCGAAGAGTCGAGCTTCCCGACGGCTCCCGTTGTTAATTCTGTTGAATTTTCTGCACCCATGTTTGCAGCTCCACCAGTAACGACTCCGATATCAATACGAATCGCATTGACTCATAAACAATATCGCTGACGCTGATATGGCGGCGGCAAAAGCACCTGAAATTTCATTTCGTATGAAATCGTTCAAAAATTCAATTTCAAAAAGTTGATTTTTGTTAGTTGTACTGCTTCTGTTGCTGTTGTGGCAGCTGGCGCTGTTTACTAATTTATTAGTGAGGAAATATCAAATTTATAACACTGCCACGCTGCCAATCAACAGTGCCTCCCAGCCGCACACTTCATACAACCTGCCACCTTGCAGCTGGTAAGCAATATGCGCTGACCTTGTTGTTGCCTATGAAAACTTAATTTGCCATTGGTAAAAAGCGTGACTACCAATTGAGTTATGTCTAAAAAGAGCATAGAGACAGAGGAGTCAAAGGGGCAGAAGGGGCACTTGGCTCTGGTGGCATCAAGGGGGTAGGTAATGATGGGCGTTGCAGAGATGTGCACTTGTCAAATTTATGAGTAGTAAATTTAATGAATTCAACAAATTTAATTCAGTTAATGAATTGCAGAAAATATTTAAAAAAAAATATATAATATAATAATGATAATAATAAAACAAAGAGTTCAATCTGAATTTGAATAATAAAATATTTAAGTGTAAATAATAAGAAGATGGAAACTCAAAGTATCTAATATTATCTAAGTTTTTTATATATATAAAACTAATAATAAGTTGACTTTACAGCTTTTAAAGACCTAATGAAATTATTTATTATAATATTATATATATTTAATCTTAAATTAATATCTTCTTAAATAATTTTCGACAAATTAAGATATATTGTTATGTTATTATTAGCAGACTTTACGATTCTGATTACAGCTTATAAAGACTTAATAAAACTCATTAAAATCATAATATATATAATCAATCTAAATTTGATATCTTTTTTAATTGGATTTCGATTGATTTCTTTTAATTTTATTAAAGTTATTTAACAAAACTTTGCATGGGCAAAGTTTGCTTGTCAAAACTGGAAACTGCAATTAATTGTTAAGATGTAAGTCTTTACTCAACAAGCCACATAATCCGTCAGTTGGCCAACTTCGACCAGTTTGGTGTAGATCGGTGGCAGAACACACAATTAAACGATCAAGCAGCGAGGCAACAAAGGGGCAGCTGAGGCAGCAGAGGCAGCAGAGGCAGCTTTGGCATCAACCAGTCCAACGGTCCAGTCACCATCGGAGTCGATGATGTATTATCACGTTTGTCAAAAGCATCGTGTCAAAATATTCGCTACCAGGCAACCACCAGGCAGCGGCTCTGGTGGCAAGCTCACTCGCCCACGCAATATCCATATATACATATATATATATATATATATATGTGTGAGATCGGGTGTGCATAATAAAATTATAAGCGGGATTAGTGTCGTGCACACAAAGCCGCTGCCAACGAATTGAGACAAACAATGACAGACAAGAGAGTATCAGAGTGTATCAGACTGGGGCCACAGTGGCTTCCAGGAAGACACGACGCGACTCAAATCTCAAGACTGTAGAATTGAACATGGGGTTTTTTAGCTTCTACTGTGACTGATTGATTTGTGTGTCATGTTATTCATGTTTATTGTATGTATTATTGTGTGACTGACTGTGACTGTTGGCCTTTTCAAGGTGAGCATGGGAGCAATTGTGTGTGCGTCTGTCTAGGCACAGCTCCCCTGGGAGTCGACTGTTTCTTTGATTTTGACTTGCCTCATAAATCCATAAATTGCTCTAACGGGGCCTTCAAATTGATAGAGAGACCAATAAACGTTTTGTTAATTGTTGACAACAATCGTTCAGAGGCAACAGTTTAAAACGGCAAATCAAAGTCAAGGTCATCCATAAAACTGTTAGCACGTCCTTGTCCTTGAACGGACGAACGCGTGCCGAGTCGTGTGCCCAGCTCATTGTCCTGCTTAGATCTGCGCGTGGCATTCCATTCTACGGCTACTTAAGTTGAGCTAACTGCGGACACAATCCTCGAGGTTAGTGCTCCGACCTTGGCTTTTCCCGCTTTCCATTTGGCATTGATCCTAACTGCTGACTTAAGTGTGACACATGACAAAATAAGACTTAAGATATTATTTATAGGGTATCTATGTGACATGCTTGTCTGCACTTCATTTGCCACATTCCATGGCCAGTTCTTGCAGTCCATATATAGTAGATTGGGTGAAGGTAGTTGGACTTCATTAACGGTGATTTGTAATGGGTGTTCCAAGACAGCAACAGTTGCCACAGTTGCAGCAGCATCGATAAAAATCGTATTAAGCTCAATAAATGCGTTTGCCACACTCAGCCAAGCAACTTCAACACCGTGTCTGTGGCAAGCTTGCAGTCCGGAGTCCCAAGTTGGAGGCTGGGCATTATTAATTTGCAATTGTACCGGTATTGAAGCCATAGATCTTGCATTATATTGGCCTGTCCATGTGTCATATGCGTTCATAAGAAGCGCTTACAAATTGCCTTCGCCAATTATCGCCAATGTTGATAACGGACACATGGACATATGGGCAAAGATCAGCACAGCAGGCAGACGGATCAGGAGCAACTGCATCCAACATTCACCGAGCAGAGTTATGGCCACGACGATCAGCCTGCTAATTGCTTTTAACGGTTGCTCCGCTGATCGAACGAGTCGAGTCGTCTGCGAGAGAACACAGCCATGCCAATTATCCAGATGCATTTAGCCTGATTGCCACAAGGCGGCCCCAACCTGTTGCCATTTTTAGTTACCAGAGCCAGAGAAAGCGTTTCATTTGTGAGCAGCAAAAAGCTCATCAAAATTATTTTCATTATACAATTTAAACAATTTTCGAAATTATTTTTTATATGCTCCTCTCGTAGAGGCTATTATAATGTTGTCCTGATTAAAACCGACATCGGTGAACCCTTATAGAACTTACATTCTTGATGATTAACATCAAAAGCGGACTCGATATAACCAGTCTAGTTATGATGAATCCCAGCTTAAATCTGTATCTTTGCTTTATATTATATTTTGTATATATAATATATTATATAGCTGCCATAAAAAAGATCCATCGAAATATAAGTACCTGAATAACACATGCTTTTCTTTGTAATGGTATCTATATTTTTATTATGCTCTATAAATTATTAAGATATAACTACAATATCCCAAACATCCCTCGAAAGATTCTTTTTTGTATGAAAAAATTTAAGCTCAACCAATTATCCTATCTAATCTCTTCAGTTGTGTTATTTTGCTACTAATATTTTAAATTATCAACATCGGACTACTATATCATATGGCGTACCTAGGAACAATCCATCGGTTCTTTAATTTTTTAGTTAACAATGGTAATAATTTTGTAAATCTTTTTAGTTTTTTTGTTTACTATTTTGCGACAAGTAAAAAATTGTTTTTATGATTTTTTAACACAAAATGTGTTTCTAAATATAAATCTAAATCTTAATCTAGAAGACAAACCATAATCTAAAATATATTTTGATATTAATTTCAGCTTGAAAGCATTGCTATAATACCTGTAATAATTTGTAAACAACTAGATTCCTTAAGAGATGCCACAATATAAATAGTCACAGGCTAATAGACAAATATTCTGTAAATGCAATTTATAAAGAAATCAATATATAGTCTCCTATAAAAGTAATTGTATTGCATCTGACTCAGATAGAGATCACCCAATATGGATGTAAGGATATTTCCACTGATTCTCTCCCACAGCTAGAATTCGCTGTTGTTGTTGTTGTGGTGGTGGCATGCGGAGGGGAAAATGCTAAACGATTCAGTTAGCCAAGTTGAGTGCTTCTGACTAATAAATTCGTAACAAATCAATGACCCGACTGCTACAAGTATCGAATGGAGCTGGGATGGGATGCGGACAAATTGACAATGGGCCCGTGCAACCAATAAAAACTACAAGCATTTCTACTTTAGCACCCAGGGCAACTGTTCCAAGCGGTCTAGAATCTTGTAGTTGATGTCCAGTGCTCTGGTGCATTCTTCACGCATCTCAAAATGTACTGGGCCAGGCAGAAGGTCCACTCAAAGTCGAAAAATATTCAACAAAAAAAAGAGAAAAATGTAAAAAAAAAAGAGAAAAATTGTATGGCAGTCGATGGTCGTTTCGCGTTCCCACAAGTTCAACTCTAATTGTGACTTTATTTGCGCATTTATTGCGGCAGCGAATACAGCAAAAGATACAGATACAAATACGCAAACCAATACATGTGCAACATCAGTCTCCGTCGCAGCAGCAGCAGCAGCAGCATCATCAGCAGAAACAGCAACAGGAACAGCAGCAGCAGCAGCAGCAGCGCCCTTTGGAGCATCGCTGAGCTGAACGTCCACTTGGGTGGTCTCGAACAACTTTGCGGCGCATCTTCAAAGCCGACTCCAGCTTGGTATCCAACTTGAACATGCACCATGAGCGAACCAAACGAACAAGAACCAACCTGAGGCAGCAACAGCAACAGCAGCAGCCGCAGCAGCCTCAGCCGCAGCAGCATCGACTACGAGTTGAGCCTCGACTTCAATTCTGCTGCTTCGGCTGCTAGCATGCAACACAGTCTGAGCATGGGGCACGGATACTGTTTTTAGAGACACCCAAACTGAATTCTAAATGATCGTTGAAAATTCTGCGGAACAGTGTTTCGTTGGAATTTGCAAATGAGTTGTGTGTGTGTATCTGTGTGTGTAACTGTGTGTGTATGTGTGTGTGTATGTGTGTGTATGCCGTGTGCAAAAATTCTTATATACAAGGAGCACAAGGCTCAGTTTCTGGTTTATTTTATTTTATTTTTTTTTTTTTTGCATTTTCTTAGAGTTGTCTTTGATTCGAGTGCAAATAATAAATTTGCAGCTTTTGTCGGTGGAGACATCCCGGAGACGTTGTAATCCGAAGTCGACTGACTGCAACTGACTCCAACTCTGTCGGCACTGACCCATTTAGTGGTCGACTTTTCAGTCTTGAGTCATAGATTGTTCCCGGAGAGACTTTGCGTCTCGTAGGCTCCCAGGCAGATCTGAGGACCCGAATTCGCAGCTGCGCCTAACAAATGCAAAGCTTGTTTTATTTTATTGGAATTAATCATCGTTGTTGTTGTTGTTGTTGTTGTTGCTATAGTTTTTGTTGTTGTTGTTGCGCTGGTTGCAGCCCGGAAAAATCTTGTAATAGTTTTCATGTTTGATTGATGAAGTCGATTTTCGGATTTTTATACGATTTTATTTTTTTTTTTTGTATTTTTGCTGCCCAACCCGTTGACCATAAATCAAATTGGTAAACTGGCGAAACAGCCGCGAAACTTTCGCTGACAACCTGAGCGAATTGACCCGCAGTGTTGCCACACAATTTTTTTTGCCACAGTGTTGCCCCCATTGCTGACTGGTGCTGGCACCTCAACCAGCCTCTTTCCCCACCCCATCTTCTCAACCGATGTCGCGCTGCAAATCAGCATTTAAAGTTAATTAAGGTCCTGCCTGCCCGCCTGCCTGCCTGTTCGGAAAAAAAAAAATAAATAAATAAATATCTTTAACAGTGATTTCAACTCAAGTTTGGACTTGCAACTGCGAGGCAGCTTGCGGCTTCAGTTGGACCCCATTTTGGTAATGGCAACTGAGCCTGTTCCCATTCCCAATACCATTTGATTTTGCATGTTGATTGCCCCACAAATTAATGGCTAGTCGCGTTGACTTTTCTGGACCTTTGTGGCTTTCATTTTACGTATTTATTGCACTGCAAATTCGTCTTTAGATTTATTTGTTGACCAACAATTTGACCCCGGGCCGCTGCTGTCTAATTGCAAGCAAGCCAAATTTCTTGAAAATGCCATTTTACTGGCTATAAAAAATCATTTGGCTAGCTGGATTTTATGTGCGTGGAAGTGCGATTGATAGCAATATTTTTCATTATTTATTAGTTAGTTGATAAGAAAGATTTGAAATGTATTTTATTTAGAGAAAAATAATCATTAGTGAATAATATGAAATTATCAATATCCTAATTATGCAATATTAAAATTAAATTTATTATTATTAAGCACAATAAATATTTTATATACACAAAAGAAAACATTTGTGAATAATATGAAAATATCAACATCTTAATTTTACATAGTTATCAATAATATTATTATTACTAAGCACATTAAATATTTAATATACTCTCTTCAGAATTTGACTATTCCTGCAGATATAACATAGTCTCAAAATTTATAAAATTAAATTAATTCTTATCTTCAATGTAATTATGTGATGATAAACAGAAATAAACTTCAATAAAAAAATCGTGATTATTATGTTAACTCTCCGCCGTTGGCAACAGTTGAAAAAAATTAATTTCATAATAGAAATAATTATTTGATAACTAATTTGATAGATTCTCGCAGCTGGGTGCTAAACGGGAACAGTTAATAATAGTTGAGACTTAAATGGATTAGCACAGCTCAAATGGAATTCTAATCTGGCTATAATATATATATATATATAATGCAAATAAAACACCTGCTTAACGCATTAAATTATTTTATTGTCAACTCTTCAACGGGAGCTATTTTTATTTAATGTTAAAATTTAGTTGAATTTGATTTGGAATGTGCTTTGGCAAACGAGAAACGGGGGAAATTCTTTGCAACCTTCAAAGTGTTGCCTCTTTTAATTAGCCATTAAGGCCTTGCACTCTCTCTCTTTGCGCATAACTCAAGGCACTTGTTAGCCAAGTTAGCAGCGGAGCGTTACTAATTTTCAGCTACTGCATGACGGCACGTAGCTCTACAAAAGGCCATAAACAAAGCCACTGACAATGGCCAAACTGAAAAAGAAGAAGCCGACGACGACGACGACGATGCCGCAATTGAATAGTTATAAATAACTTCCCAATCCTGTCTTTATCACTGATAAATGAGCTCAAGTTTTTGAGACTGGCGGATGAGTTCTCATTTCTCCAGTGAATGTATTTTGTGGAGTATAGCAAATCCAGATTTAGTCTGATTATAGCCGGGAAACCTTTCTTAATGTGTTTGCCAGACTCATCTCTTTTTTTGGCATTTGAAGTCAGCTTAACGACTTCTTCTTCTTCTTCTTGAATTTAAATTTTCTGAAAAATGCAAAGCCTAATTAAAAATCAACTAAATCAACATTTTCAATAACAAATTGTTTAAGCAACGAAATTAGAAGTAAATCACAAAGGCCTGCAATTACCACAAATATTCTTAAGTCATAAATATGTATTTAATCATGTGCTGTAACTTATAGTTTGTGGCGCCACCAGCAGCAGACAGAACAACAGCGACAACAGCAACAAAGACAACAATAAAGAAAAACAATTACAAACAAAACTGACATTTTACACCTTTTCATTATCTCATTTTAAAGTGGCAAACAAATCGACAGACAGCAGCAACAGCAGACGAACAAATAAACTGCAACAGCAACAACAACAAAAGAAACAACAATAATCTAAATCAACAACAACAACAAGAAGAAGAAGTAGAAGAGGAAGAACAATGCAAACATAACAAATAACGTACACTGCACAAATAAGTAGGTGCAATGTATTATTTGTTTTATCGCTTAAATTGCGGGAATCGCAGCCAAACAAGCGGCTAAAAAGCGCTTAACGTTGCCTACCCCACACCCCCCCCCCACCCCTTGACCACTTACCACTACTACTAAAAACACCCACAATCACAAGCCACCATGTTGTTGATGCATATTGCCCCTCCCCCATACCGAACCCATTTTATCTGCCCGCTTCCCTCTGGCAATTTGTGTGCAGCGAGGCGCAAACTTCACCTTCCCCGCCAGCGGGGCAAAGCGACCGACCAGAAGATGAAGAAGAAGAAGAAGCAGAAGCAGAAGTCTTAAAGACTAACTAAACTAAGTAGTTGGAGCTGGCTGGCTTGGTGCATAATTAGCTTTGGCATTGGAGCAGCTTCTTAATCGTGATCCATTTCCTACACTTGGCTGAAAATGAAAACGTTGCACATAATTTATGGCCACGACTTGCATACAACAAATGCAACGTGGCATCTGCTCAAATGTCTTTACAAACACTGTATGTGTGTGTGTGTGTGTGTGTGAGAGAGAGGGGGCAAATATAGAGGAAGCAAGAGAGAGAGAGAGAGTGAGAGGAAATTAAAAAATTAACTCGACTACTGTGAAATTAGCAGGCCATAGAGGGCTGGCTGTTGGCCACTTGGGGGGCGGCGAGGGGAAGCAGCGAGGCGTGACAAAGCTAACATTGCGGCAAAAGGTGGCATAAATTAAACAACACAAACAGCCACGTATCATTTAACAGGAAATTGCGACGTTTTGAAACGAATGCCAAACATTAAGTCATAATTGTGTAGCGGCTTCAACAGTCTCATCAACTGCTGCTGCTGCCGCCGAGTATCTGTCAGATACTTTTCGAACTTCGATTGGGGTAAAGAAAGACAGCGACAAAATTCGAAGTTCGAAACCAGTTTGAGAATGAGGAGAAAAAAGTCTACACACTCCATACTCCACACTCCACACACATCCACACTCCACACACAGGCGCATCTTGAACTCCTGCAACAGCTGCTTACACACACACACACACACACAGAGACACACGCACAAAGATACAAATGTATCTTTAACTGTAGAGGGAGATGGCATAAAGTGGAGTCAGCTTTTGGTGGTTGTACCAGACTAAACGAAGAGGCGGAGTCAAGCACAAACACACACACACACACACACACACACACACACATAGGCAGCTGCTGTGTGTATGTTGCAGACGTTCCAAGGATTACATCCCCCATATGCGCCTCGTAGTTCGTCTTGATGGAATTATCAACGATTTTATTTATGACGCTCTTTGGCAACGGCCCCAAACCCTGCACGTTCCCAATTTAATTAGTCTTGCGCTGAACGCAACGAATCAGCAAAAAAAAGAGCAGAAACAGCTATAAAAAAAATAAAGTAATATTACAAAAAAAAAAAAAAAAACAATAAGAAACTCATAAACATCATGTGCGAAGTGCGCAGAACGTTCTTCTTTTGGTTTTTATTTTTTATTTTCATTTTTATTTTTTTTTTGCTTTACAAAACTGCAGTCGAGCCCAATGCCAATTAAGCGATCTTGCACACGAGCAACGAGCATCGAGCAACACCAACTGAAACAGCCAACAACACAAGCTGGCCAAAACACAACACAGCACAACCCAACTCAGCCGACCAGGCCAAACAGCCAACCAACTGTCCAGGCCTGGCCAAGGCATCTCACTTCTTCTCCAATTTCCGTTGTGCCTCGTAGCGTTTTTAGGCAGCAACAGACGGCCAACAAATTGCGCACAACTTCATCATAATCAACGGCTCAACGAACACACAGTCAGCCAACAATGGCCAAAGATCGGCCAGAGAGTCTACTACACTAACAGATACCCTACAGTTTAACTCGAGTTTGTTAGCAGTGCTTAAACTTATAACAATTGGAGAATTAAAATAACTATATTTAATATTTTATTTATTATTAGCTGGTTGGGAAAATTAATGTTTCCTATGGTCTTAAGGTATATTCCAAATTCGATTTTAATATATAAAAAAATTTTTTTTTTTTATTGGGTTTTTGTTTTGTGTAAAGACGAGCTTTGTTTAATAGCTCTTCTATATTTTTATCTCAAATGTTTTAATATATTCGATTTTAATTTATATAAATATAAATATAAATTTTTTATATTTCTGTTTTTACGATATATGTTTTAAGCTGCTGTTAAAGCGGACCTGTGGGCTCATATCTCTTCTAAAGTTGTATGCCAAATATTTAAATAAATTCAATTTTTAATATATAAAAATATGTTTTTCTATTGGGTTTTTGTTTTAACAATATCTTTCTCAAGCTGCTGTTAAAGCGTGGCATTTCGATAATATTTCGATATATTTTTTAATATTTCTGCATAATTAATTATTATCAATCGTTGCTATTAGCTAACACCATTCTCTATATAATATTGGTAATATATTGATTAAAAATGCAATCAATCCCCATTGTTAGGGTATGTTGGACAAGTGCAACATTTCGTTTGCTGCAAACTGGATGGCTGCCACAGAGCAGAGCAGAGCAGACGCTATGCGAAAAACTAAGGTTAAACGCTGGCTAAATTATTTTACGTGTCTGAGCCGAAGGCCCCCAGAGTTGCAGCATAACTCAGTATCGGCCAGGGATCGGGCGGAAAATGATGTGAAAATTGTGCCATAACTTTTGACTGCTGCTGCTGCTTTTGCTGTTTGCTGTTGCAGTTGCAGCAGTTGATGATGCGGATGCTGAATGCTGCTAAGAGGCTTGCCTGTCCTGTTGCATGCGGCATGTTGCATGGCTGTGTGGCTTTGCTGTTGCTTTTTGCAATTTTTTTTTTATTTGTTTTAGAAATCACAGCTGCAAATCATAAATTGCATTTTACGATATTGATTGGCCAAATGATCATCCTGCTGCTGTTGTTGTTGTTGTTGTTTTTGTTGTTTTTATTTGTGGGCGTGTTTGTTATTTGGCATTTTGTTGCTTTCGCAACTTGGGCAAACGTTCATTGCCATTTTTAGACTGTGCAAACAGTGTTTTTTGTGTTTTGTGTTGTTGCTTGTATTTTTTTTTATTATATATTTGTATTGATAGGGCTCTGGGCAAGAAATCAGGCAACTCGGCATTATTTGCTTAGCCGGAAATTATTATTATTTGCCAAGAGATTTAATATCATTGACTTATGGGCGGGCATTTCAAATATGATTGCCAGCCATTAAAATAGAAATGTTTTCGCGCTGCGGAGAGAGAGTTTCTTCAATTGAAATGTGAAGTGACTGCAATTGGGTATATGTAAAGCTAAGATAAGACGAATATATAGTCTTTGAAGTCGATTAGGGAATAAATATTGTAATTAAACAAAACAATCTTTAAAATGAGGAGTATGAGCAATATTTATTGAAAAAATAGATCTAAGTGCTTATAAGGTACTAAATATTTATGTGAAGTGATTCAATGTGAGTATCTATAACGCTAAGATAAGACAAAATATATATTAACGGAAGTCGCATAAATAACAAAAATTTTGGTAAAAGAAAACAATCTTTAAAATGAGAAGTATGAGCAACATATGATTAAAAAGATATTATTATTTATAAGGTGAGTAGTATGAGAAAAATATAATAAAAAAAAATATTATTAATATTATTATTACTATTAAATATTACTAAGTAAACATAAAACATTATTCTAAACAACTTAGTTACTGAACAAATCTAGCATATTATATAATTTAAAATATCTTATATATATAATTTAATTTCTAATTTACATGCGTTTTTACGTAATGAAATGTTTTCTCAATTTGTATTATATGTTTTTTATGTTCGGCTTACTTTTCTATTCAGTTTTAATTATAGGAAATTAAGCATATTAAAAAATTAGACGAAAACATTTATTACACACAATGAATATTTTCAGTAACCGAGTCACGTTCGATTTTTATAGCTTATCGCATATATAAAAAAAAGAAGTAAAATGAATTTGGTTTTCATGGTCTTTGTTAAATTGGAGCAGCTGCGAAAGTGGATGTGGATGTGGCTCTCTCTTTAAGAACCCATTAATGGGAAAGCAATTAAATGAAGAACGGGGCAACAACTGTATGAAGACATAAATTGGCAAATTGAAAAGCCTGTCCGTGATGATGATGTGGCCTGATCAGTGGATGGGCATTTAAATATTAAAACTCATTTCGACACTCTATGCAATTTAGCTGGTTCTGCGACCTGCAATTACACCATTAAATTAATGAGCAAGTGTGAGCAAGCCAAGATGTATCGTTATGCATCCATTTAACCACTTTGACGTGGACAGCCAAAGACCGGGCCACTTGACCAGCTAAATGAAAAACGCGTTCACAGTTGACACGCCCACTTCTGGCTGCCACCCAGCTAATTGCATATGTGGATGCAAGCCGAGGCTTGATATTGGCGGCATGAAAATTGCAAATTAAACAAGCAAGAATACACTAGACGAGAGAACCCGACTTGTAGATACACTGAAACCCTCAAAATGGAACATTAACTGTTGCGTAATTGGGTAAATATAATTAAAAACAGATCTTGATAAAGCATATAAATTATATATCAATTTACATGCCTAATTGGAAAGCCATCAATTTAAAATGCGAAATTTGAAGTCTTATTAAATAAAATGACTTGCTTACTTTTGCACTACTTTTGCACTATTAACTGTACTTGCAACAATTTCACATTTCTAACTAAACTTTAGAATATTTTGTAGATTATTAAATTTTACGAAAAGTACTATATTTATTTGTGCCCAATTTTCAATGGGGCTTATAACTAAACACTGTCATTGCAATAAAAAACTTGGCCAGATGAAGCGAGTGTTTAAATTGTTTTGGCTACAATTATATAAACATTAAATTGGGTGCTTAAATAAATTATTTAATAAGCATGTTGTTAATGTTGTTTTACTTTAAACAATACATATATATCTATATACATATATATATTTAAATGTGAAGAGTAATTTGTTGAGTGAGTGAGTCTTCATTTTGCAATTTCTCGTATTTAATCATTGCAATTTGGGCAAACTGGGAAGGGACAAGATGCCTACGGAAAAGGAGGAGCAAAGGAGCGGAGGTGCAGGGGGTGCAGGGGTTGCTGGGGGTTGCTGTGGTGCTATCAAAGTGAGCCTTTGATTTTATAATAACAATGCTGGTGCCGCCATAGCTGTTACATGGCCAACGGCCATGAGGCAAGTTAACAGCCGGCATCTATACATACATATATAAAATATAATTCTTCAGTTTATGACTTTGCTTTGCCCAGAGCCCTGATAATAATTCTGCCCTGCTCCTTCTTCCTGTGTTTTTTTTTTACGCTCGCACAATCTTTCATTTGATCGAACAATCATTTTGCGCTTACTTGCAGTGCAATTTAGTATGTGTGTGTGTGTGTGTGTGTGTGTGAGTGTTTGCCTCTACTCAATCACGTCCCCCCCCCCCCAGCCAACCAGGCACCTGGCTCGGCAAGCAACTTCCCCGCCCCTGCGTGGCCCCTGTGGCATGCTGCATTGTAATAAACATAATGGCGCGCACGATTTATGTTTTAATTTTGCATTTAAGCGGCAAGCAGCCGGCAAGCCAAGTTGAAGCTGCAAGTATGGCAGCCACATCCGACTCGACTCTCCAACACCCAACACCAACACCAACAGCAACACCAACAGCAACAGCGACTCCAAGCTTGATGCGCATGGCTCTGGTCTTAACTTTAGTTTGATTGGCGCTGATAACCATGCAATTGATGCTCCCTCTCTGGATGTGGTTGTTGTTGTTGTTGTTGTTGTTGTTGTGGTTGTTGTTTTTTTTATTCTTGGTTACACTCTGTGGCTGCTTTTGGAAATTATGTTTGTAGTCGCTACAAATCGATTAAGTGATCCTCATCAGCTGCATCAACGCTTCAAGCGATGCATTGCCGTTTTGGGGGCAGGTGCGACGAGCTGTCCGACGACAATCCATATCCAGGATCACATTTAGATGTGTTCCATTCACACTGATAGCATGGTGATCACTGCAGATAAAAACTCACTTCTCTAAAGAGTCTAAAATTTGATATTTGTGGAAAGTCTAATCTTAATTTAATTAAATATTTTTCCTTTTTATTCACATTTTGCTTTAAACTTTACATTTATTAATTATTATTTTTTTATTTAAAGTTAACTTTATAAATCGATAATTCGATTGTAAATTAAGCACAAGTTAATTAATCTATTTATCATTTTGTTTTTTTGGGCAAAAGAGTTGACTTTAATTAATCTATTTATAATTTTGTTTTTTTGACTTTAATTCAAATCATTATTTACCTTTTAAGCAGTTAACAATTAAGCCAATTGCAAAAAATAACCAGATTACCGAATTCAACATTCAACTGCAGCTAAAATGAGTTGGCTGTGAATGTTTTTTGCACACCAAGTTGGCCATATTAGTGCATTGTTTCATATGAAACCGCATACCACATTGGCAATTGAAAGGTTATTTAGAGCCAGTTGAATTGGTAACCTTTTGAGAGGAAAAAAAAACAAAAAAAAAAAAAAAAGACAAAAGCAGCTCAGCAATTTAGCATCTGGTTAATGGGAGAATAGGCGCGACATTCCCCCGCACCAAATGCAGCTGACAATTGGCAATTGGCAATTGTACGTTGCAATTTAGAGAGAGAGAGAGAGAGAGAGAGAGAGAGAGAGATCCCAGTTGCCAGTTGCCAATTGTCAATTGCCAATTGCAATTCCAATTGGCTTGGCATGGCCAAAAGACGTTCGCCAAATTGTCAGCGTGCAACAATCTACACCATTAAACAAACGATGCCAACGCAAAGAGACTACCATAAAAGGAGACCAGTTGAAAGCTGGCAATCTAATTAGTGTTCACCATTTGGCCGGGCCAACAACAATAAAGCCTTTTAATTACAAAACTAAAAAAAAAAGCGCCGCAATTAGAGTAACTAAAAATGCGCTCAACTTTTTCGATGCTGCAAGAGGATCGTGAGAATTGCTGAGGCCATTCCTGGTGCAACAGTCTGCTCCGACTATATATATATTTTATGGCAGCATCACTAGCCAAGTTGAGATAGCCAAGTCCGTCTGCTGGTTGGCTTGTATATGGCATATATCCGCAGAAAGGGTATGCAATCTTTGTTGTGGCTAAAATAGTCTTTCTTTCTCATTTTTTTTTTTCAATTTGGCTTTTGTTTTTGTTGGCTTACTAAATATTTGGTTAACCGCAGCAGACGCCGCATGTCGCAAAACCGCAGCGCGTTTAATTTGATGAGCTGAAAGAAGAAAAAAAAAAAACTAAAAACAAAACAGATATGTTTATAAGCAGAACACCTTGCTTGAGCTGCGACGGCGCAGCAAATCGTTAGCAGGATGAGCCAGGACACACTGGGACACAGGACACACTCTCTGTGTGTTGAGCTGGTCATGCAGCTCGAATCGCAACTGGCCAACACATGGCAGCCCGGCACAGCAGGACTTGGCACAACAATGCAATTGACTTCTTGTTGGCGCAACAATGATTAGTTTCGGTCAAAGTCAAAGGAACGAACGGAGTCGGAGTCGAAGTCGAAGTCGGAGTCAGGGGCATGGGTAGGGGTAGGTAGAGGGAAGGCCTCTAAGGATACGAGGCACTCGACGACAAGGCTTCATGTCTGCCGTCTGTCCACTATTTTGATCGGCTGCCGCTGCTGCTGCTGCTTGTGTGTGGGCCCTAAAAACAGGAGTTGCCCAAGGATTCGAATAGGAAACGGTTCGATTCGGTCGATATGCGTTTAGAGAAGGTCTCTCCTCAGGTATGGCTCGAACTGCGGTCGATTTGGCTGTCAAAACAAAACACGATTTATGCTTTGTATTGAGAGCAGTCCGAGGATAACAAGATGTTTGCCGACGCCCACAAAAGGAGCACGCTG
This sequence comes from Drosophila melanosoma, assembly GCA_035042045.1. Classification (NCBI taxonomy): domain Eukaryota; kingdom Metazoa; phylum Arthropoda; class Insecta; order Diptera; family Drosophilidae; genus Drosophila; species Drosophila melanosoma. The sequence continues at coordinate 1,081,328 of JAWNLY010000188.1, read as the reverse complement.
CTTGGAGGCATCCCTTCGGAGCGTCCTCGTCGCCTCCGTTGATGTTGATGTTGATGTATGGGTTCTGATCGTGCATTAGATGCCATCGCTGCGTATTTAATGACCCTGGCAATTAATCTACTACTTGCATTTTATTTATTCGTATTTCGTATTTCGTATTTGTATTTGTAGGAGTTGCCGTTGTTTCTCCATTTTGGAGGATTACTATTGCAGTTTCAACGAGAGCAGTTTGATGACTTCACATTTTATACTAGACAAAATGAATTTAAATGTGTATTTTTAGAGATATCAATTATAATATAACTTTATATTGCTTAAAGCCTAATTTATTTTACTAACACCTCAAAACAAAATTATTAACTTTAAATGTGTTTTCAAAAAGCAATCTTAAAACAGAATAGTAACAATTTAAATCTGAACATAACAATTAATCTATAATTAATGTGGATTTTTCTATAATTATTAAATATTTCTGAATGATTTTAATATTGTATATTTATTAAGTGTTGCAGTTAAGTTTCTTTATTATACATTTTCCCTTAATTTTGTAGAAGTTCTTCCCATGATTCCTTTCTATATAACATTTTCAATTAAGAAACGCTTTCCATTTTTACTTGTCTCATTTCGAAAGTGGAAAATCAATGACTACTTAGTTAATTTTGGTGTTCTTTTTTTACGACATCTCAGACTGTACAAGCGACCCTCGCACGTGTTTTATGGACAGCAAAATTAATGCAACAAAGCGTCGTTATCAGGTTCTTTGGGTCTCTGAAACGGGAGGCAGAGCTTGTATGTAAGTGGCATACACTGTAAATCTCTTTAAATGAGCATTTAAGCGCTGACACAGACACCGATCTCGATACAAAAGTTGCACTGCGACGAGGATTAGGATGAGGACAACGACGAGGACGAGGACGAAGACTTGGATTGCAGGCCGAGTTTGGGTTTTGGGTTTCTGTTTCTGTTTCGGTTTCAGTTTATATGTGTGACTGTAATTCAATGCTCAATGCGTTGATAGCATCGAGCTGCCAACCCTTTCTGCTCGGAACGGCTTTGCTCGCAGCCCCAGCGAGTCACAAAGAGCCACTGTCACAGCTACACTCAGAAAAAATTAAGTATTTCAATTATAGAAAATAAAAATTATCTGTTCAGTAGAAACAGTTTAACATCGGTTATATCAAAAATCTCTATTATAACTATTACCTATTTACTTTGTCAATTCGAAAACACTTTCAAAAATGTATAAATTTAAATTTAAATTACTTTAGTTTATTAATTGATAATAATTAATATTTTATAATAATAATTAAATTTAATATATTTTTGTTTTAAAAGTGGTATATATGCAGACCTAAGATAAGCTAGTTTAAATTTGACGAATAGATTGTAGCAAAGGTTTCCAAGTTTAAACTTGATTTACTAATCTAAGCAACAATTGATTATTCAATCAAATATAATTTTTAATAGATTCAATCAATATTTGCTGTATTATCTATAAAGTTCTTTGGTTAACCAACAAATTGATAAGTGTTTCTCTAAGTGTAGCCAGCCGCCGATCACTGATCGCTGATCCGGCACATTGTCTGCTGGCTGCTGGTTGCTGTCCTCAATTTCTTGTCTTCCACAGTGGCTGATATTTATTGTATTGTTGGTTGCATTTGTCGCTGACTTCGTTGTTGCTGCTGCTGCTCCTGCTCCGGCTCCTACTCCTGCTCCTACTCCTGCTCCTACTCCTACTCTGGCTGCTGCTGCTGCTGTTGAAATTGTTGTTTGTTGGTTGTTTGTTGCTGCTGATTGTTGTCGTCGTCATCGTCGATCGATTGATCGGCAGCATTTGGGTGCAAGCTGCAAGCTGCTAGTCGTTTTGTCGCCTTAACACTTGGCCAACAAATGCCATGTTGCTTGCCCCCTCATGTTGTTCGCTTGCAATGTTAACAAGCCCAAAATAGCCAGGAGCAAGAGCAGCTTGGCAGCCTGGCCAAATGATCACCCACTGACTCTGACTGGCAATTACAAGTCATATATCATGTGACATGGACATGGACACATGTGTGTGTTTGTGTGTGTGTGCAAGGATGATAGATCTAAGATGCCGCCACTTGTTGCAAGGACCACCCAAATGTTCGCATTGTGGTAATCACCCACAAAACTGGGCATTATGTCGGTCAGTTAACAGCATAAAAAGTCAATAAAAAAAAGATCCCTTTGACATTTTCGGGCGCGTTTGACCAAATGCCGACATAATTGTTGTGACAGCCAAGCACACAACACACAAACACACACACACACACATAAGAACAGTACGCAGGACATTGCAAGAAGCAAAAGGACACACAATAGCCCTAAGTAGAATATATACACAGACTGACAATAGCAAAATTAATGGGCACCGGCTTCCCTCTTCTTGCCACAGTCTCAACCTCAGCGCTCATCTTGTTCTTCTTCTTCTTCTTCTGCCCCTTCTGTCGTAATAAATGGTCACTTACAGCAGCTCAGCCAATGGGCAATCAGCGCTATGAAAAACTACTTGCTACCTGAGAGGAGAGAGAGGGGGAAAGTGTTTTTCCTTGCTGTCGGCGCGCCTGAATTGCATCAAAGGCAGCCAAAGCAGCCACAGATGCCACAGAAAACACAACAACAACAACAACAATAACAACAACAACAAGAAGAAGACACAAAGACACCAAATATCCCACAGCTAAAACGTTAAGTCATCTTTGGCCGATCTATCGATCTTTGCCTTGGATCGCTTACAGGAAGTCTTGCTGTGTGCATAAATATTTTGACACTAAGTTGCCTCCAAATCGGCGTTTGTCTCTAAAAAAAAAAAACTTTTTTCAAAGCAGAAATTTATTTTGCTCAGTTTTATTTTTGTTGTTGGGATTTTCTTTCATTTGTTACGTTTAAGCCATTTATTGCATTCGCCACACTTGCCGCATTTCCTTTGATATTTGACTTTCTTCTTCTTCTTCTTTGTCGTGTTGTTGTTGTTGTTGTTGCTGCTGTTGCTGCTGTTGTTAATGTGGTTTCTGTTGTTATTGTTGTTGGCGCGCCCACTAAGCATCTTATAATGGCCACTGAAGCGGAACTGGCCCGATGAAATCAGCCAGTCTGGGAAAAAATATCATTAGAAATGCTTATAACTAATATTTATGCCAATTGCACTTTTTGGATTGCAAACCAAAAAAATAAATAAAGCGAAAATCATTAATAAATATTCATTAAAATGCTCTTAAATATTTATACTCATATAATAAGTATAATTGCGAAAGAATTACAAAAGACCTGTCATAATTAATTTAGTTTTAATTAAATACACTGATAAACTGGAAACGCACATAATATAATAATAAATATAATTTGATGGTGATAAAGATGATATAAAAATATATTTTATGGTTTGATAGAGGCTTAGAAATATGCTTTAATTTGTCAATAAACTTGTAAAATCTGTAATTAAAATAAAAAACAAAACCAACGTTAATAAAAGATTATATTTTTTATTTACTTTCTGCCTTTTAATTTTTGTAATAACTCCTCTGGCATTATTAGCATAGCTGCTTGGCTTACATCTCACTGCTTAATATACTGCAAAAAGCCAAATAAAATTGCAAATGGATAAAAAATAAAATAAACATAAACAAAGGTATACAAAATATATAAATGATATGCTGCAAAATGTTTCTTTGCATGTTTCCCAGACTGTATATTATTTTTTTTTTTATTTGCAGAATATATATATATATATATATATATATATATATATATATATATTTGTGGAGCTCACATTCTGAGCTCGTCCTCCTGCTGTCTGTTGCTGTGTTACTCTGTCGTCTGTCCAAATCGAAGAGACAGCGACGAGATAATTTTGCAATGCTTATGGCCGCCAATTTGCGGAAGATCGCCGTACAAGGAGCGCACGCAAGCTATCCGACAGCAACAGCAGAAGCAGCAGTTCTTTTCGGGTTGCTGCATCTTGGATGCATGCCCCAAAACACACACACACACACACACAGACAGACAGATAGATACAGACACAGACACGATTGGGCTTGCAACACGTGTGTGTTGATTGGTTCATAAGAAACGGGCAGCAAACAAAAAACTACAGAGAGAAATCATTTAAAACAGCCAAACGGCGATCGTGCTTAAATATGCCAAAAAAAAAAAAAAAAAAAAAAAAAGCTAAGAAGAAATACACAAGACGAGAACAGCAGGCAGACAGGCAAAACGAGGAGCTTCAACGACTACGACGACGAAGTGCAGCCATGCCACCGATAGCTACAACTATATAAAGAGCCCAAGAGGCAGCCAGGCACAGGCACAGCTCAGACAACATGGACATGGGGGAAGACACAGACGAACAGACAGACGGACAGACAGACGGACAGTCGGACAGGCGGGTGCGGGAGTCGGAAGGGGGTGCAGCAGCGAGTGAAGCCGTGAGGCAGACAGGATCAATATAACAACAACGTCGTTTCGGGGCCTTGTACATAATTTTGCATTTTTTTATAGGGCTTCGGTTTTGGAAGGGCAGCGAAACAAAATGTCGGTTACGGCCAAAAACCATTAAAGGCAACAGGCAACAGGCAACAGGCAACAAACGGGCAACAGAGGCAACGAATGGAGCGGCAGCAGGTTGGCAAAAGGTAGCCAGGAACCAGGTTGGAGCAGCAGCATCCACAAGAATCGAAGAGAACAAAATTAAGAAGCGTCGCGGATCTGCAGTTTTTATTTCGCTTACATTTTTTTTTTGTTTTTGGATTTCTTTTTTTTGTTGTTATTTTGATCTTGTTATTTGCGACGGTCTGCGCTGCTGCTTTAGTAATTATTATATATGTATGTATGTATGTATGTATGTATGTGTGTATATAGAGTTGTGGACTTGTGTCCACCATGATGAAGATCATTTCAGGTTCTGTGTGCATATGTGCACGTGTGTGTGTGTGTGTGTGTGTGTTTGTGTGCATTTGTATGCTGTTGCAAGTTACTCGACTCGCATGTCATGTCCGCGCGCTGAGGCTGTCAACAGCCCCGGGATAAAATGATCAACATTGATCGCATAATGATCAAGCCAGCAACAACACTAACAACAACAACAACAACAAACATTTTTAAATGCTTTTCAGCTACAGATTTTTTTTGTTGTTGTTGTTTAGATACAGATACTGCGATGCGACTTCGGCACAGATTCAATCAACGCGAGCTGCTCTCTGCGCGATCGATCGTCTGGCAGAGATCAGCGAGACGGGAATCGTGGCTTTTATTTACTCGTCTCTGCGTAGATTGATGATTGAGTGCGTGCCTCAGTGTTGCCCCCAAACTGGAACTGGAAGTCGACTATAGATGGGGGGGGGGAGGTTGCAGTGTTGTCTCTGTTGCTTCTTGGCCGGGCTAAGTAAGCTATTATGCGTGTTGGTTGGCTTGGCTTGAGTTGGCTTTTTTTGCTTTTGGCTTTTGCCGGCGTTGCTATGATTTTGATCGCCACTTTTGTAGGTCCCGCATAATTTACTTAATTATATTTAATTGAATTTTAAAGCTACTGGTTAAAAGCAATCGATGGCGTTGTTGTTGTTGTTGTTGTTGTTATTCTTATTTCTTAATTGTGTATGTGGGTTATTCAACTTTCCCAGGCCACAGAGAGATCGAGAGAGAGAGAGAGAGAGAGAGTGAGAGTGTGTTCGAGGGAGATAGCTATATGTGTACGTGTCAAGCAGCCAAACTGACAAATTTGCGTTCTATCCTTCTTTTTTTTTAATTCCTTGGTGTGTGCTCACAGGATAACAGGATGACACTCGAACCATGTCCAATCTGAATCTGCGCAGTCGTTTATTACGGCAATAAACGATGCAACCAAAAGTCAAACAATAATCCTGCCGAACCCCTTTCACCAAAAAAGGCCCCCTTCTTGCCTCCTCTATAGAGCAACGAGGCGGCTGCTTTCCCAGGACGCGTGACATAAATCAAAGGGCCACACAGAGCACAGAGTCGAGCCTCAAAAGGGATTTGTTCAGGCAAATCCTTTGAGAATTGATTCGTGCACGCTAATAAGCCAAAAACAGAAAACTAAATTATGCCCAGCACACCCAAACATACACAAAACAATAGACAATATACAACAGACAGACAGACGGACAGACAGACAGACAGAAGGACAGACAGACAGACGGACAGGCAGACAGACTGGAAGTTATTTCGCTCATTTCCGGTTGTGTGTGTGTTGTGTGTTATGTGGTTTTTTTTCCAAGCAAATGACATAATCATAATGAGAGATACTGTGCTTCCAAAAGGGGCGCATATGAATTTCAATTTTCAACCACCCCGCTTAAGGGTGGCAATTAAAATGTTTGCTTTCGAAACAAAATGGCGGCAGCCATACAAAAACAACCATGAAACATGACTTCCCCTATGTTGCACAAAACAAACTTGCAACTGTTGCAAGTATGTGCTGTGCGGGCGACGATAAGTGGCCATGACGAAGGCCACAGCGAGTGCCACATGAGCTTCACATAGGGGTGCCAATCCGGATAGACTTGTTCTGCTCACCCAAAATTTATGTGGGTTAAAAATCGATTCAGTTGAAAATTAAAAAAATAGATTAATAAATGTTAATTGTATAAAAAGAGTTTAATGATTGCAATTATTACTCTTGATTACTATAAAAATAATTGTACATATTTTATATTTTATGTCTATTATGAAATATGTCTCAAAAGTTGACTACGCAACAATTGCACTGAAATAAATCGCTGATAAACTCGATATGGGCATTATCCTGGCGATTTGTGGCTGTACTTCCTGTTTTGGGCTATAAATAAATGTTTGTCTAATGATAGCCTAAATGGCAATAACGAATCTCTTCAAAAGACGCCCAACAACCTTTCATTTTCTATCTGCTCTGCGATTCATTTGATGCTCGCCGCGCCCATATGGAATTCCAAAAGGCTGCCATTACCCCCCGTCTGGTTGTTGTTGTTATTGTTGTTGTTGTTGCTGTTGTTGTTGCCATCGACTCTGGCCAACTGGCGGCGAACATTAACGTCCAATAAATTGTTGTCAAATGTCGCGCACCCCGTTGATTTTAATGTGGCTTAAATAGGATAATAAAACTAAACGCAGCGAAGAAAGAGCGAAGACGGAAAACTGGCTAAGACTGTATAGGCCACAATTTATTGTTCGCTTGTATATAAAATAGTGCGTTTTATATACCCACACACAAACGCACACACACACACACACACACACACGCACACACACGCACACACAGACCATGAGACAGGTTGCTCGCTGTCTGAAAAACCAATAACTTTTCCACTGAATAGTAATTTCACGGGCAGCTCAGCCAAGCGGATCAGTGCGGAGAGGAGCAGGAGCAGGGCACCAACAGGTGCTTATCGTGGCTGCATCGTGACATTTTATTGGCTGCCTCCAGCGGCTATGATGCTTATCAATGACCCAATGGCTACAGATGCCTGCATTTGGAGTGGGAGCTGCAGCTGACATTGGGCCTGGGCCCTAACTAATGCAAATGGTGCAACGAAGCCATATGGAAGCGGAGATGCACATAAAGAGCTACAACAACAACAACAACAACAAACATCGTTTATGACTGACACTCGCACTGACAGTTCGTAAAACGAAAAGAGAGACGACTCCGGGTTAAGGAAGAAGCTTCAAGTTCTGTGGAAATTTACATGTTTGCCGGGTTTTTTTTATTATTATTTCGTGGTTTTAATTAATTTTGATGAATTTCACGAGCAAAGCGCACGCGTCGCTGCCAGTCAAAACAGTTCACAATAAAGCGAGAAAATAACACCAAAATGGGTAAAAAAAAAAAAGGCCCCAAATTAATTTGCCCAATTTGTTGCCATACCCAAATCAGCGGCCCCGCTGGGAGTTCATCAATTAGCCATGGCTGTTGGAGTTCCTCTTGTCAGTGTGGCAAGTTTGGAGAGTGTCGGTGAGAATGAATTCCAGTGGTGCCTCACTTACATAAGAAGCTTCACAGGCGCCGCCTTCCCACAACTCATTCACATTCATATTCACATTCGCATTCACATTCGCATTGATATTCACATTCGCATTCACATTCGCATTCACTGTCTCAATTTTAGTGTCGCGGTGCTCAATCACAGACCACCCTGAAAAGACAATCGGGTCCCCTTATTTGAGGGATGACTGTGAAGTTCATTTACGCGTGGGTTAAGCAAACAAAAAAAAAATAAAATTAATTAAAGCTTTTTAATGATGCCGACTGACGGACGTCCACCAAGAAGACGCCAGTGATGCATCTTGGCAGCTTTAATGATTGCTTTTCGCACCTTTTTGATGTTGCCACAAGTGGCGGTCGTTTTATATTCCCCGCATTTATTAAGTAAATATTTTGACTCATGCTAATTACTAAGCAGCGATGTCAAACTAAATGAAGCCGATGATATGCCAAAACATGACACTTAAGATGAGCTCTGAGCAGGGAATGCGACTGTTTGTTGAGACCTGACAAGTTAAGCATATATAAATATATATATATATATATAAATATATATAAAATAAGAGTTGACAGCTGGTTAAAACTGCTGCTTTGATAAGCATGCCAAAATATTTGTTTAGTTTTTTATTGCTCTGCATTGGAATACGGTCAAGATTCTGTTAGCTAAATCAGCTAATCTTGGCTTATTCAATAAAGGAAATTAGACAAAAAAAAACAGGAAATACTTTCAAATTTAGAGAACAACTTTTACTCCTCAAATACAAGTATTTTGGTGTTTATATTTTTGCATTAGCTAATTCAACTAATCTTCGTTTATTCAATAAAAATAAATTCGACAGCGAAAAGACAGGAAATACTTTCATATAATTATTCACATTAAAAGAAAAATCTTTACTCCTCAAATAAAATAAAAGTATTTTAGTGTTTATATCATTTTGGGTTTCCTTGCTACAGTTTTTTTTTCATTTATCTTAAATATTCCTTCAGCTTTTCATTGAATTTATGAATCTGAGATTGCTTCTTATAACTGCCCCAATGGCAACAGCTGCACAAACTAAAGCAACAAACAACTACAACAGGAAACATTAGAAGGAGAATGGCAATTTGGCATTATCCATTAGGATGGAAGAAGACCAATCCCAATGAGGCAATAGTTGCCACAAATGATACAACAAACAGCACGCGCACAAAGTTTTTATATGAAAGCAAATTAATTTTTTTTTTGGCCCAAAAAGAAAAAGCAATAGAAAAACTACAATATGACAAAAAGAGCCGGACAATGGCAGATGGCAGGGGAATGGGAAAGTGAAAGAGGAAGGGGGCAGGGGAAGGCAGCGCCTGGTGGCCAAAAGTCAACAGCAATAAAATCGCAGCCGCAGCAGCCACAACACGAGCTGACAATGGACAGGAGCTGAACAGGAGGAGGAGGAGAGCAGAGCACGAGGAGGAGGAGGAGGAGGAGGCAGCAGTTGCGCGTCACGTTAACAACAAACTAAGGCAATAAAACCAAAATCAGGATAATGGCACAGCCGTCGCCGAGGCAGCCAAACTCGATGTCAGCAAATTATATAAATCCCCCGGGCCAGCAGATGTGCACAGACACCAACGAGAGCATGTGACACAAGCAGTCAATGTGATAGACAGAGAGCACAATAGAGAGAGAGAGTGAGAGTGAGAGAGAAGAGAGAGAGAACATGAGGCAGAGGCTTGTCATTAGGACAAACATTGTGGCCAGCGAAGCGAGCAACAAACTGTATTTCTGGCTATCAAATCAATTACATAATGAACAAGCCAACAAGCACCAAGCGAAAAATTCTACACTCAACAAAAAAGTTTATCAAAAACTATGCTTTTAATAATATCCATTAAAATTCAAAATAAGTAAATAAATATTTTTCTGTTTAGTTTTATTAAATATTTTTTACGAATAATACGAAAGTCAAAAAAATTTTTAATTTCTTTTAATTGAAATAAAATGCCTCAAAGCACTGCTAAAATAATTATGAATATTCAATCTGTTTTTAAGATATTCATTTCTTCATTTAAATCTATATTTTTGCGGTATATTTCTAATTACAATAATAACATTTTCTGTATATTCCTCCATTTCTTCGAGTGTATATAAATAGATTACAGAAGAGGCAAAAGACCAAAAGCCGATTTGTCCTTAAGCAGTTTAGTTGACAAAAAAAAATTGGCCAGCATTTACGGTAAAGGACAATGCCAAAAAAAAAAATGCACATGATGCCGGCTCGAGACAATGGCCAAGATGCAGTATGTTTTGGCCCATTTCTGACTTCTGTGCGGTTAGGCGCATAAAAACATAAAATGCATCCTGCTGCAAAAAAAAAAAAAATAACAATTGAGCACAATGCCCGTGCCCAGGGGCAGTAGCTGTATATGCAGGAAGCAGCGCAGCAGGACACGTGGTTTTATTTGCAAAACACACACACAGCACAGCACAACACACACACAATCACAAAGAAGAAGCAGAAGAAACTGCCACAAAGCAAACAAATTTCATTAAGCAAAAACTGCCATCAGTGACACTTGCCAGTCGAAAGGACGCAAGGACTTCCAGGAATCGCAATTCCCCCGCCTGTCTTTAATATAAACAAGCAACTCCTTCCCCCAACCCCCCGCACCAGTCTTAACTCTTGTGGCCAACTGTAAGACGACGGCAAATTGAGTTTTTCTACGCAAAATATATTCGGGCAAGTCGCGCCCTGCTTTGGATCCAAAAGTGTTGCGTGACTCAAATGTTTTCATCATTTCCGCTAATAATAATTTGCCATATAATATGGCACTCAGCCATAAAATTATGCCACAATAACAACGGCTATGAGTAATGCCCTGTCCTGGCAAAGGATTTCCAGTCTGCAGTCCCACCCACCCTCCACCATCCACCCTCGACAACTGAAGGCATGTGTCACAATTCCATTGGGAGAGGGGGTGTGCGGCGTGGAGGCCGGCATGAAAAACTAAAATGTCAAGAATTTTGACAGCTAACTGATTGTTGGCCAATAAGCTCAACATTTGTCGGCGTAATGGCTCGAAATAAACTAACCAATTTAGTTGTAGACAAATTTGTGACGGCAAAATGACTAAGAAAGATGGAAAAACAATTCTAAAAAAAAATAATATGATAAATATGTTAAAAATATCAATAACATATCAAAACAAGAATAACTAATAAAAAAAAAAATTATAGTCAAAGATATAAAAATTATAACTATTTTATACCCAGAACATTTCAGATTAGTAAAATATATATAACAAAAAAAATTACAAATAAAAATATACTTATGATAATTTTTGATTTTTTTTTAAATACCTGGGAACTTTGCAAAATCCATAAAAATAAACTGCCATTTTAATATCTATAATTTGGAATAAGAGCTGAATTTCTGTTGCATTTACGATGTTTTCAACACAAACCAATCAATTTAATGGCCCAGTTAATAAATATAAAAGCTGAAGAGCAAATATATATTAAAATGCCTGCTGGAAATATAAACAATCTTAAGATATATGAGCCCCAATCATCCATTAACATGTTCACTAATTTTACGATCGATTTCATAAACGTTTTTCAGATTGTGTACTTTTTTTGAATTCGAAGACGATCATAAAATATATATATAAAATACATATATGGATATATATATATATGAGCCAGGAGGGGTTTGTGAAGATTATACAATTTTATGCACAATTTGAAACAGTTAACAGCAAATTCTGAAAAGCTCATTTTAATACAAAAGCCGCAACAAAGACAAAAAAAAAAAAACTTGTCAACAATATTTTACGAGCGCGAACAGATTTTTTTGTTGGTCAAAATGAACGCAAAAGAAAAAGGCTGTAAAATCGAAAATCGTTAAATCGGCAACAACAACAACAACAACAACAACAAAAACACGAACAGCAACAATAACAAATCAACGAGAATGACGACGGCACCAGCTGCGCCTTTTTGTGTGGCAGGAACGAATGGAGGAGTCGCCACCAAAAACCCAAATCGACGACAGCCATATTGAAAAGTCGATGTTATTTGTTGGTGATGGTGATAGGGTCGGGAACGGAGGCAAAATGGAGTTGCCTCTGGGGCATTTCTCTCACATTCCCTCTCTCACTCCCTCTCCCTCTATCTCTCCCTCTCGATATCTCTGTTGGCCAGATGGAAAACCATAATCATAAATAATATTACAATATGTATTATATGACCGAGTCAGTTGGTCGCCAGTTTGTCGATCGCATAAACGCTAAAACGCGCATATATTTAAGTATCAAAATGGGACTCGCATTTAATTTATGATGTTTCCCCGCATTTTTTGATTGTCCGCAATACACACAATACACACACACACACAGAACAACACAACACAAATATGTTGATCGTCGAACGTTTTGTAAATGATCGATGATTGATTTGTTGTTGTGCGCCTGTCTGCCTGCCATTGAATTATTTAAAAACAACAACAACAAAATTACACTTTGCATTAATGTGCAGCCCAAAACGGTAAAAGGTAAAAAAAAAAAAATAAAACACAAAAAAAAATAAATAAACGGCAGCTGCAATTAAGTCGAATAAACGCCGTAGCAGCCAGTTGGCCCAATGGTGCAGCCAACAGATCTTTTAATATAGCGTCTGGCCATATGCGCAGCGCAGCGCAGCCAGCTCCTAATTTTTGTTCATTTGTATCGCATCGCATCGCATCGTATAGAGACGTCCAAGCCAAAGGCAACACCAAAAACGAAACATGAACAGGCCATAAAAAGAGGCCAACAAAGTTTACTTATGAATATGTAAGCGAGTCTGGGGCGTGGAGTTTCTAAATAGGTACAGACCAAACAGTCCAAACGGACTCCAGCCTCAACATGGAATCCAACTCCAACTCCAACTCCAGCTCCAGTGGACTTGAACTTCCACATAAGGCAGCAGGCAATAATCCTCGCACAATGGGCAAAATAATTGCATTGACCTCTCTTAACTAGTTTCAATTTACGTCAACAATTTCATAAATAAAACTCATTTATTTCATTATTATGTTTTGAAGCGAATACTGTATTTATTGCAGAAAATGTTTAAATAAATTTAGCTGGTTTTCCTTGAATTTTTGGTAAATAATAATAATACTTCATATCAAAAAGTTTTGATCATATAAAATTTGCTTAAACAAAGGCTAAAAACTCAATGACTAAAATAAATTGGCTCATATTATTTATGTTGTTCAAAAATGCATTTTATATTGGCATTACTTTGGTATTTGTTTTTTTTTAATATAAGTAAAAACTATTCCAAGGTCTTTGGCAAAAAACAAAAGTGAACATTTAAAACTTGTTAAACTTCAAAATTTATGCTTTATTCGACATTAAAAAGTTATTTAGCTAGGGAGATTTGCTAATGGGATTAATTTGCGCATTCTTTATCATTTTATATATAATAGTTTTTCTGATTTTATTTTAGCACTTTGCTCCACTGTTCATGATTGCCTTCTGGGTTGCTTTCATCTTGAACTCCATCTCGAATTTCCTTTGCAGCACTCCATTAGCCAAATGCAGAAGTCCCACTTCCAAGCCGCTGTCTGATAACTAAAGTGGAAGTTGGAGCTCCAATAAAAAATAAAAAGAAAGAAGGCAAAAAAAACAAGCATAATTTGCAGACTCTCTTTCTGTCCGTCTGTCGGTCTGTCTGTCTGTCGGTTTGGATGTCCATTTGGATTCGTTGGTATTGATAAATGCTATCGCTGAATATTTTGGCAAATGTGCGGCGCCCCCATATCAGATGCCGAATCGAGCGATATATATTTTATTTTATAAATGATGTGCTGCATCCTGGCACCAAACAAATTACAACATGTTGGACCGTCATGCTGTGTAGCACAAACACACACACACACTTACACACGCACACACGCAGAGGCAGACAATTGGAAAATACATTAAGGCAATCAAACAACCAAAAATTGAATTTGATAATGTTGCTGCTGTACGGGAAGGGGGAGAAGATGATGCAGTGAGGGAAAACTAAAACCCATGTTCCCTAATGCCAGTGGTCATAAATTTTCCAATGTTGCCGGTTGTTGTTGTTGCTGATGATGATGATGATGATGCTGCTGCTGCTGCTGATGTTGCGGGCCATATGAAACCCTAAAAACCAATCGTCTCATACATGCACCTATACATACAATCATATATAAATATATATATATTTTTACTTCTTTACGTATCATCATCAGCAGCCAGTCAGAGGGAGAGATTACATGCAACGCGCCATCGACATTTGCCACGAGATGATGAAGCAGCAAAATTCCGAAAATGGACGAACAACACGCAATCCATCCACACAATCCTCACACTCTCTATAAGTCCGTCTTTTGTCTATCTCTGTGTGTGTGTGTGTTGCTGCGTGTGTGTGCTTGGAGGGCGTTGCAATATGTTTGGCTGTGTTTGTGTGTGCCTCTGCGGCAGCTGCGCCCAAGTGCTAATAATCTCATAGTTCTGCGCAAGCAATCAATAGATACATCCGTACACATATGTACACTGAGAGGAAAGCGCTGTTCATTTAAACTCAACTCAATTTCAAGCCAATACATTGAAAGATGAAATAAAAAACAACAAACTGTGAAATACTCATAATAAGTATTTAAATACATTAAAACAAAATTATAAAGCTTTTTCGTTATGAAATTAAATAATTGATTTTAGCTAATTCCTAAAATATCTGAGGAATAATTTTGAAAAATTTAAGAAAAACAGCTGTATAAAAATTTTAAATAATTTGAATTTTAGCTCAGCTTGACTATTACTATTTCTGCGATTGCAAAATAAGTTTAAAGTTTTTTTTTCGCTGCAAAGTTCCCTAAATTTGTTTCTAACTGTATTTAGAGATGCAGGAAGAAGGCGCCGACTGGGAAAATTGAAAAGCGCATTTATTGCATTATCCGTTTGCTATAATTCTGGCGTTGCTGCTGCTGCTGCGGCTTGTAATCTGCGCATTAATCTGTAATCTGTTGCCACAAAAAGAGACGGGTTCAATTTTTCAGTTTTGCTGCTACGTATTTTTTTTTTTTTTTGTTGCGTGCCATTTGTCTGGCGGGATTTACTTCCTCTTCCACCAAAATTTTAAATTCAAAACGCTGCTCATCGTTGTCAGCATTTCGGTTTTGGGTTTTTTTTTTTTTGCTCAAACTCTATTTCAATTTGGAACTCGAGCTGCTGTCACTTTTGAGGGGGGTGCTGCTTGGGGGCGTTGTTGATTTTTGGCTTTATCTTTTAATATGCACAAAATGGCGTGTCAAATGTTTACAATTTTTCAATAAATTCTCTAAAGCGTTTTTGCGTCAAACACAAAAAAAAAAAACAACAACAACAAGAAAAAAAGCTAAACGAACTCGTTGCCCACTCAAAAGTTTCTTTGCCCAAAGCTACTGTCAAAATTTCAATTTTCAAACGATTCATAATCTTGGGCACGAGTCAAATGCAAATTTAACAGATGCCTCCTCGGGGCACAAACACTGCCTCAATTAGCAGTGAAAAACCTTTCAAAATGTTTTACGGCTCTCAGACTCAGTCTCAAATTGGGACTCAGACGCTGCTTGGAAAGCTCAAAAAAATTGTTTAGAATTCTGTATAATTTTAGTTTGAAAATGTTAGAAAATAAAACATGTGTGTCATGTGAATATATATATACACTAAATACTAATCACATCAGACCACACTCAACCCACATTGCAGATAGGAAAAGTTTTCATCTGAGTTTGCCGCCTCGCCCCCACACCAAACCAAAGAAGTGTCTGGCTGTCATCCGCATTAAACAGCTGCTGCTTCCCAAACGGGGATACTCATCGTCATCATTCCTCCGTATGTGTGTAAGTACAAGAAGTATTCATAAGCAATTAGTTGCCCCACTTACTCAGTCAGGCAGCTGCTGCTGCTGCTGCTGCTGCTGCTTTCACCGACACATCATTTCACAGTATTTCCGCACTTCCAAGAAGAACAGGCTGAGTCGAGCTCTAACTAGAGCTCATTAATAGCAATAAATGCGTAACAACAACAATTGGCATTCCATTCACACAACCCACAACAATAACAACAACAACTGGAACACGGACAGATCACAAACCAATGACAAATCCCAACCACAAACCACTTACGTGTCGACGTCAGTTGTTACATGGACTTAGCCCTCGATTCTGGTATCTGAGATATGGGATGTGGGATGTGAGATGTGCATGTGTGGTTGTGGTTGTGGTTGTGAATGTGGATGTGTTGAGAATTGCCATTTGACGACGGCTGTCATGAGGCAACCCCTCGGCTAAGCCGCTTTGGCATCATCGGACTCATCCCCTCGTTAGCACAGCGTGTAAATCAGCCAAGTAGTTCTCACATTTTCACACACGAACGCAATTTTCCAACAACCAAACATCCCGTTAAGCAGTGTAAATGTTACGCCTTCCCCCCCGCCGCCACGCCTCTTTACACACTTGCCACACACACACAGACTCACACACATACAGCACAGATGCTGTGGCGCCATTTTGTGCTGAGTGGATTTACGAGGATGTGGAAATACATGTGTGTACATATACATCGATGTAAGTGGATCAGGCAATGCTGTGGCAACATTTGTGGTTAAGTATCAGTTACTCGTCCATTGACAGTCCCTCCCCCCCTGCCCCTGCCCCTGCCCCAATGTTTCGCATGATAAATGCCTTTTAATAATAAAAAAGAAATGTTTTTATAACGCAACATTTGCCAGCTCATTGTCCCTCATCCCTCTTCCCCCAACCCACTTGTGTTTAGGATGTTACCCACATATGTGCACATATATGATTATATTTAAGCTTGATTATATTTCAGCTTTTACAAAATTGCCATGTCATTTTACATGTAATCAACTATCCAACAAATTTAAAGAAGCTTTCTTTAATTTAAAAAAAACTGACAAAAGAAAATATTTGTTTAAAAATTTAAAACAAATTTAGAATTGTTAAATTGAAAGTAAATTTTGTATTTGCTAAAAATTAGTATCGCTCTTTGATTGCTAACAAAAATCGTGTGTCTAAATGTAATTGCAATTTTATTTACAATTAATAAAAATAATAAATTATAAAATAATTAATTTTTGACAAAGTGACAAAGTTGGAATCATTTCAAAGTGGATTTATTTGGCATAGAATTTGAAATCCAAATGATATTTCCAAGACTAAATCCAGTCTTAATCTAAAAACCAATAAATGAACAAAAATACATTGTATTTGTAAATGGGTTTAGTTTTGGCCAAGTTGTGGCAGTTGAGGCTTTAAGTATACGTTAGTATATTTTTGGAGCAGGTAAAATTCTTGATTGCTTTTTGCTCGAACAGAAAATTGCTCCATTTCATGGTTTTTTGTTGCTTGTCCAAAATACTTGCGTAAATATCTTTATTGCCCGGCATTTCCAGCTAAGAAAAAAAAGGCAACACACACAGAAAAAAAAAATAAATACAAACGAAGGCATATTCAATAAATGACCAAGTTCCTTGGTAGCTGCTCGTTTCGGCCATGCTGAATTCCAGGCATCATTAAGCAAAAGCAACACTCGGATACATAAGGGTCCGATCCGTGCCCCCTACACCCTGCCCCTTACTCTTTTTTGGCCTGCCCGCTAACCGTAACGCAATTGAGACCCAACTGGTCGATGGATGCAGCGAACTGGTCAAAATCGAGACTTGGGTTCGCGATCGGTTTTTTAGAGTTGGGGCTTTGGGGGTTGGAAGAGTCAACGATGTCGTGGCTGCAGCTTTCTACCTGCCACGCATTTATTAAACACGATCGGGGCATCCACACACAAACACACACACACACACACACACATACACACACATACACACAGAGAAGAGGCAACAACACGTTTGGCTACAACTTCACTTGATTGGAGCTGGGTCTCCCAGACCAGAGGCTTGAGACTGGGGACTGCACTTAGGTGTTTTACCTGAAACTTGGGACTGAGACTGGAACTGCGACTTGGATGCAGACTCGAGATTGGCACTGAGGGGGCTCCGAGGTCTACGCGTGCAGCAGGCAAACGCGAAAACGTTAATTAAGATTATGAAGTCATAAGAGTAGCACATGTGTGTGTGTGTGTGTGTGTGTGTGTGTGTGAGTGTGGTTGTGTGTGTGTGAATCCTTAGTCAGGGTTCTCTTGTGTGTTGTTGTTGCTGTTGTGTGCAACCTTGGACCGGTTTCTGTTGCTGTCGCTGCTGAGCCGCTGGCCAACCAAGCTGCACGATCTTCACGCGAGTTGATTTTTAAGTCAACAACTTGATTTTCCAGCAATAACAAGATTAAATTATTTAATTTTTTGCCTTATTTAGCAGAGGAGGGGTAAAACAAAGAGTCAGAGAGATGTAGGGGTGAGGGGAGAGAGAGGACTGATTGCCGCTAACTGGGAACTTGGCTAGGCCGCTCTTTGATTTGCTGAAAGCGACTGAGACTACCTAATGGCGTATTATAATTACGTAGCTGCCACACATTGGGGCAGCTAGCGGAGAGTGTGGAGAGTGAGGGGGTACACTCCTGTCGCGGCTTAAGTGGCTTTTAATGCTAATGTATCGGACTGTTTTCTATGTCTTTGCATTTATGGCCTCGCACATGGACTCCGGCCTTTTGGCCATGTTAATGAAGTGCAGGCCAGCCTAAGAGCCTTTGGCAATATGATGATGCCTCAGGCCGGGTCCGCTTCTCATCATCATCGGATTCTTGTTTGCCTTTTACGACCGCATAGCATTTTAATTATGATAAAGTTGTAAAATTGCCCCGATTGATGGTCAATCTTTATGCCACATCGTTGCAACATTCCCTCTGAGTGGACAGCAAAAACGAGAACACACAAAACCAGAAATTGTTTCCATTTTAATTAGCTAATAAATTCATAATTCAAATGACACGCAATCCAGTTGTTAATTAGGCCAGTAAACAAATGTCTATAAACTAAATAAAAATTTAACTTATATTTATATTTATATATATAGAATTTGAAGTTTGAGACAGAGAAATTACTTCTCATTTCAAGCATTTAATTACTTGAAATAAGTGTTAAATATTTTAAAACTTAAGTTTTTGATTTAGTTCATATTTTTTTACTAGTTAAACAGGTTTCTTTTTAAAGTTATATTTTGACCTGTTTTCCCAAGTGTTTGAAAATAAGAACAATCAAATTGATTTTTTAAAACAATTAGAAATTCTGAGACTACAAAAAGTTCCCAAAATAAACAATTCTTTTACTGGTCTAAAATTTTCTAACATTACAAAATTTTTAATTATTTTCATATTAGTTTGATTATTTGGTTAATTTGTTTGCAGGCATCGACATTGGAAATATTCTCATTAGAAACCAACCCCTCTATCCCTACCTCCCTCCCTCCCTTCCTTCCTTCTAACGGTCAACTGCAAATGGCGCCCGCTAAACGTTGCCATGCGCTTCGGTGGCAAGTTTTTCCCGGGTTGTTGCGGCCATGTTCGGGATCGGGTGCACAGTTAGGGCAAGTTTTAATTGCCTCACAGAAGGGCAACGAGGCAAGGAGGCAAGGAGGCAATGTGGCAATGCGACAGCAGGTAGCAATAATAATAGGCGCCAGGGTGCGGAGACACATTAACGAGACCCGATTTCCACATTTCCCCTTGACCAGCCTAATGAAAATATAACTATGGCTCACATCCTTTCCTTGTCCTCCATCACACAATCCCTTGGCCAATTATGAATTATGCAGCGCCAGGCGAATACTAATAGCAGCCGTCTCTTTCCCACATTGCGTGAGTTGGTATTGAAGACAGTGTCCAGTGTCCAGTGCCCGGCGGCGGGCCAAGTTTGTTGTATCATTCAATTTGGTGTTGCTCCTTCCCCAAGCACTCGGAGGCAACGCGTCGTCGCCCACTCGCTGGGAACCCAAGCTGGCCAACCTGGCCCCCCCCCCCCTGGTGGGCGTTAGTACAGCGGGGCGTGTGCGTTTTCCTTCCAGCCGCAAAGTCTCAAAGTTTAAATTTTCAACTTAACCTTTGAGCTTTCCATTTGTGGCATGTGGGCAGCACTCCACTCTACACACGCCCCCCCACACAGACCCACGCCCCCTGCTGCAGCCTTGATGGGCTTGGCCGCTCCATTGGCAGTCGACTCGCATATTGCAAAACCTTTATTTGATTTTAATTTTCTAATTGAGTGGAAAACTTAGCAGCTGTTGAAATAATGACGCAGAGTTTTTGGTTTGTTTTCAAATTTATCGCAATTATCGACTTGCGTTCAGCTGAACTTGAATTTAAAGCCACTCCAAGGGCAAAGATTTAAATAACAATGAGATATGCCTAAGGATTTGGGAAACTAAGTTTTATGAAAAGAAAATATAACATACAAGAAAATATAACATACAAGAAAATATAACATACAAAAGTGGTTCAATCGATTACGTCCTTAAAAAACGATAAATATATCTTTATTTATATTTATACCTATATCTATGTCTATATATATATCTATATCTATGTCTATAACTATATCTATATTTATATATATATCTATATCTATATCTATATTTATAAATATACCTATATCTATATCCATATCTATATCTATATCTATATTTATATTTATATCTATCTCTATATCTATATCTATATCTATATCTATATATATATATTAAAGTCTATATCTATCTCTATATCTATATATATATATATATATATATCTATATCTATATCTATATCTATATCTATATCTATCTATATTTATATTTGTATCTATATCTATATCCATATTTATATCTACATATACGAGTATATCTATATATGTATCGATATCTATATCTATGTCTTTGTCAATATCTATATTAAATCATATCTATATATAAATTAAATTATGTTCATTAAATATGCTAAGAGTAAAAATCGAAAGTTTTAATAAAGTCCTCAACTTACTATTACATTTCAATTATAGATTAACCAATTCTAAAATGCTCAAAACAACACTCAAAAATAATGCTAATTATTATTCGAATATAGACTCATAAAATGGAGGCACTCAGCTATATTTAGTCTTTCTGATAAATGCATTATAATTAATAGATAAGTTGTAGGTTAGTTGGACCAGTAAACAATTTGAGATATGCAAACTAACCGAAAAACTAAGCATACAAAAACACCCCTCAGAGCAGGCACTATTGTAAGTAGTAAAAGCTGGTCAAAAAAAAAACACCCATCATAATTATCATAACATATATTTAAGCTAATAACTGAATTAATTAAAATCTCATTTTGAGGAAATGAAAATGAGGAATGGGTTGGGAGTATAGAAATGGAAATGGTGAATGACCAAGAGTGGGAGTACCACAAAAAGGAAGCAAACGTAATAAACTGAAAATTTTTGTGTGAGCTGGCTAATTAATTCTAGCCTTGGTATATCAAATACGACAAAAAAAAAGAAAGAAAAACACAACCAACATTTGGCCATTTGCCGGTAAACCCATAATTAAAAGTCCGAAAGCAGCGCACACAAAAACACAACTTTTACGACACTTGATTAGGGTCAACAATTTTGTGTGCGGGGCGGGGGGGTTTGGTGGGTGCCGCAGCTAAAAATGAGCAAACACAATATACAACAGCAACAACAAACAGGTGCCTCACTCTCCCTCACACTCCCCCGTTACCCGCTTCCACCCACGTCGTCCAACGGGATCCCCTAATTAATTCAATCTGTGCAGTTACACGCTTATCAAAATGCCAGCAACCCTCAATCCAAAGCCCAAAACCCGACTAACCAATCCAAGAGCTGAGCGGGCGGAAGTGTCGAGGATGTTGTTTTTGTCATGATTTTTAATTAACTTGAAATGAACCCACAGCCACAGACTGGAAGTGGGGTGGAGTGGACAGCGGTTGGCTGGCAGGGGTCTCGAGTCTCCTGGTTGCTGTGCATAATTTGATTACGGCTTATCGCCATCACCGGATCTTGTTTAGCTCGTTACGTGCAAGCCGTGACATTTTCACGCAATTGTTGTGTTTGTGTTGTGCCCCTTGTTGTGTTGTGGTTGGAGTCACTCTTTGGGCCAGCCCCGTTTTCGCCAAGTTTATTTACACTCGCTGGCGTCAGATAATAAATTGCCACAGCCGGAGCAGCCCATACACAGCCCGGACACACCCACGCACTTTGCGGCAAATGAACAACAAACAGCCACAAGGATAATAAAACGATTTCCGCAACGTGCCATAAAATCCCTCGAGCAATTCAATTCAATCTAGTATGCCGTGGAGCATGCCACAGAACCCCACCCTCCCGCCTGCCTCTACCATCCCAGTCAGTCTGAGCGGAGAGCACACTGGCCAAAATAGTTGCCTTTTTCAAAAGCTGTTCCATAAGAAACAGTTACAAAAAAAAAATGGTATACCTCGGTTTTAATTGCAGGAAATATAAATTATATATAAAGTTGAAAACATTTTTAAAAACATTTTAAAAAAAGTTCTATGTTCTATAAAAGAGATTCCAAAAATTGTATTTTTATTATTTCATTTATAAAATATTTTATTTACCAAACTTAGTAAATGCTTCAAAGTGAAATTATTTTATTATTATTATTATTATTTTATGCAAATTCTCTAAATTATAAAGAACCTTTTTTTAAGAGTGCATCTTTTGTTGCTGTATAAAATGGCAATCTCCTTGCCCCACCATTTACCATTTGATCTTTGCAGCGTCAATTTGTAGTAAAAACACGCGCGTTTTTATTATTCCATCAGGCCGAGGGCAGCTCGAGAAAAAAAGGAAGCAAGAAGAAAAGGAAGACGAAGTGGCAAAGGCAAGACGAAGTGGAACAGCAACAGCAACAATATGCAGGGGGTTGAAAATAAAGGACCTGGAACAGACACTCCCTTGTGAGCCATCAGCAAATTAGAAACGTTTAGAGAGGCAACCCTAAGGGTTGCTGCTGCTGCCACTCTGCTGCTGCTGCTGCTGCCTCTGCTGCTGCTGCTGGCCAAAATGTTAGAAACGATGTGATGATGATGACGGCAACGCGATGGCGCAGGATAATAGCCAGGGGCTGTTTACCCCTAACCCTAGATATCCCTATGTGTGTGTGTGCGTGCGTTTGTGTATGTGTTGGTGAATTTTAAGGGTCTTCCGGCCAAAACTAGTGGCCATATTGGCAGGGTAAAACGCGTAAAGCGTAAAAAGTGAAAAGCGCTTTATTGAATTAAATTTTAATTGAAAGACATGCGCCGGAATATATTTAAGCCAAATGTTGATTTTTAGCTGGACTGGGAAAGAGAAAGCAGCAAGAAGATTAGCTGTGTATTTTCAATGATTTGCCTATGTATATATATATATATAGATATATAGTAAATAGTAAGTAATCAACTGTTTTTTTTTTTTGCTCAAATTTACTCATCAACTTATCAACTAAAATAATAATCAAAACCTGTGGATTATTTACATAATTAGCTAAACTAGTTAAATTAAATTTAAATGATTTTATGTATTAGTACCTAAAAAGCAAATTTTTTCTATTTGAGATATATTTTATTTAAAAGGAAAAAATTATAATTTTTTTTGAAAACTAAACTTGTTGTTAGACTTTATTTATTTCAAAAGTATTTCAAGAGCTGAAACAAAAATCTTGTTCTAAAATGAGAAACGGCAGAAATGGCGGCAAAGTGCAGTTAGACTGCATTTAATCAGGTATTTATGACTGTTGTTGTTGTTGTCATAGTTGTGGCTGTTTTAGTTGTTGTTGTTGTTGTTGCTGGTAACAACAACTGTTTAGTGACCATATAGGGAGGCAGTTATGAGCAGCAGCAGCAACAGTCACCGATCTCGATTGTAATTATGAATGATTATGCGAATGCGCTTCATGATCATGTTAAGAAAGAGCCAGGAGAACGGAAACAGCAAATGTGGAGGGGAAGGTGGAGGGGTAATGTAAGGTTGGGGAGTGGTACGAAACCGGATCGAAGCGAGTCGGCCTCGTTGATTAGCTGTCAGTATTGACAGCCGCTGACCGCCGTCGATTGACAACAATTATTTTATTGTCCGATGACAAAAATATAAACGGCAATTGCAGAAATGCCAACAACTTGTTGCGGCTCCGCGATTTTAGCTGGACAAGCCATGTTTGGGCCAGCGTTTAACAAGTGGTAACATATTTTAGCCATAATATGCTGCTGCGATTCATTTTGTTGTTATTTTTTTTTTTTTTTTTATGAACCGGCCACCCAAAGCGCCAATTGTCACAACAATTGAGCCGCCTTGCCAGAGACTTGGCACAAAAGACAAGTCAAAAATCTATGGCACAATCAATTGAGCCAGAATATATATAGGTGTGTGCCTGTGTGTGCGTGTGTGTGTGTCTAAATATTTACAGGACAACAATCAGTGTTTGGCCAACAGAGCACGTTGCGGTCACTTCAAAAGATACGCAACACACAGGAGAAGTCAGAGTCACAGTTACAGATACAGATACAGATACAGATACTTTGTCAACTCACAAATTGCTGGTGCATTTGGCTCATCCTTTTGTTATCCTGCCGAGCCTTATTTATGGGGTGCAAGCGCACTGCTCACTTCTAAGTCGCCGCCGGCAACGCTCGGGCCACCCGCACGTAGCAGCAACATCAGCAGCAGCGGCAGCAGCAGAAGCGGCAGCACCGTGAGAATATCTCCTTCCCAGAATTTGATGAACATCGCCGCTAAGCACGGCGCTTGCACAGCTCGAACGTGATCAGCAGCACTTGGTGCGGATTGGAATTGGGCCTGCAACCCGGCTGAGTGAGGGAGATTGAGATTGAGCACAGACACAAACACATTTATGGCGCTTGGCGCATGGCGTCCATGGCTGGAAAACTTTGGCACTTAAATGGAGTTGAGTGCTTCATTTATGATTTCTGCCATTGCCATAAATGGTACTTTCATCTGCGTGATCTGCTTGATCTGCGCGCGGCAATTTTATTAATGTTTAACCCTATCAAGTTAGACGAATGGCCCATTATCAGCGTCTCTTGATGTTGCCACACTCGTGGGGGAGGGGGGGTGGAACGACGTGCAGTACAGGCTGAGGGCAATTTCCTTTGGTCAAAATCCCATTGGGCAAACTGTTAAGCATCTCGTGCCAGAAGGCTATCAAAATTATTACACCAAACTTGGGGGAAAAGCTACGCCGCCCCGCGCCACCCTCTCCTTTTGGACACCACAATTTTTCAACAGACATAACAGCAACGCCCCTAAAAAGCCAACTTATAGCTTAAAACAACAATAACAATAAATGAGTACAGTAAACTTGAAGAACTGTAAACTAAACTCAACTAAAAGATACCTGATAAATATTAAAATAAATACAATCTGAATGAGATATTTAATAAACTAAAGCAAAGTTTATTTTTTAAAAATAGCTTCATTAATTTATTATCTAGTTTTGTGCTTAGTTTTCAACTATTCGAAGTTTATCAAAAATAGCTATTAATTTTTGTAGTTTACCTAAACATTTATAATATCAAAATTTAAACAAAGAAGAAATGTTTTTCATGTAATTCAAAATATTGAAATAAATTAATATGATTATCAGATCAATTAACTTTAAATTTCATATACTCTAAAATTGCAAATACTTCATTGCCTGCTGGAAAAAAAAAATAAGTAAGGGGTATACAAATTAAAACCTTTGCCGAAAAATCCAAAAACAACACCCAACCTCGTCACGCGCTGGCGATTCGAGGAAACGTGAAGTTCAGATTGGGATTGGTTGGGGTTGGCAGTTAAAAAGCTGAGTCTCCGTCTCAGTCTGAGTTGGAGATGGAGACTGCATGACAGGAGGCTGGCAGAAGGTGCAGGACATGCCCCCTATAATAATAATAACACAGCACTTGTGTATTATGGGCAAAAGTAAAGGCTGCTGATGCTGATGATGATCATGATTATAATGGAATCCAAAACTGGCCACAAAACCTAATAAAGCAACAAATTTTCATTTCTTAATAACAGCTTGTTGTTGTTGTTGTTTTTTGTGTGGAATCTCAACTTATTAACCTTATGAAAAATGGAAAAATCAACAAGTGCCCCAAACACTGTTGCAATTAGCCTGATTGGTTTATGTTGCCACAAATTGTGCGGAAATTGCTGCAGAATTTGACCGAAAACGTGATCCCAATTTAAGTACTTAAATGGTACAACCATATTGTGGGCATGAACTAACCTTAATTGACCCCCCCACCACAAAACTGTCATATTTTTCAATTAATCAAATTAATTAGTTTTGGCTTATCCATTTATTACTCAAGCAGAGGCTACAAATAAATTCGGATTAAAAGACTTTTTTTGTTGCAAGCTAATTTAATATTATTTTTGGTTAACAATTTTTAAGAAAGTTAAATTTCATTTCTACTAATAAAGCAATATTTAAATGGTATTTATTTCTTAGCTGGAAGCAACTTTTTAATTTAATTACAAATTTAATTCAAGAAAAAAATTATTTCTTCAACAGATTAATTTATTTTTTTTTTCATTACAAAAACTAAAACGCTAAGAAAAAATCCAGCTAAATTGACTTGCCCATATGGCTAATGAAAATTTCAGCCCCGCTCGCCAAATGTCCAATTATGTGTGTGGCCATAATTCCACGAATAGAGCTGGAGTCCAAGCAACAAGCCGCATGCAGCATGCAGCATGCAGCATCCTCGAGTAATCCACCAGCAAAAGTAAGTTATTTCCTGGCGCTGCGTTTGTGCCCTGCGCAACTCAGCTCTCCTCTCCCCCTGCCCAGGTTAACCCTTTTGCGCGCCATTTGAAATCGCTGGCGGTCAACAGCAGGCACATGGAACATGGAGCATTCAAACGTGAATGGGCGGCAACGAGCCAATCTTGAACGCGACTCCAACTCCAGCTCCAACTGCGAATGCGAACGTGAACGATTGCAGGCCCTAAATATGAGTATATAGAGGAGGAGGAGGAGGAGGAGGAGGAGGAGGAGGAGGAGGAGGAGTAGTGGTTGGTTGTAGTCGTAGTAGTAGTAGTAGTAGTAGTGGGGCAACATGGCCATTTTAGACATTGCAGACGACTATAGTCTAAGGAGCAAGTTCGATGTGGAGTTTCGAGTCTGGGCCTTAAATGGTCCTCGGCTCTTTGGCTGCCTAAGTAAGTTATAAATAATAACTGGCATGTTGTAAATCAAAATTATCAGTTTGCAAAACTGGCTCTGCGTAGCAATTGTTCGAATTGTACTTGGTCTTGGTCTTGGTCTTGGTGGTTATGGTTTCTCGGCTGTCTGGGCCAAAATGGCTGGCCGGGGTTGGCCAGCGAATTCAAATTATGGCCAGCTGGACGGCAAATGCCAGACGCTGTCTGGCCTGATTGCACCTTCTAGATGCGACTGTAATTATGAGGCACTGTTCAGCAGACATACAACGCCTTGGGGTCTGGTGGGGAGGGTGGGGGGCGGTGCGTGCAGAACTGGGAAGTACTCCGGCAAAGCGTTTAGCTGAGCTTTGGGGCTGATGCGTTTCTTATTGCATTTTAAATGATCCACGGGCCAATGGCTTGCACTCTTCCTCCTCCTCCTCCTTCTCCTCCTCCTCCTTATCCTCCTCCTTATCCTGCTCATTTCCCCAAGGCCACTCATTATCCCTGTATTTCCCTACAATTATCCTTTTGATTTGGGTCGCTTTTTTTTGGCCACAATTCTCTCACAAATCCCAGAGTTGTGTCTGTGACCTGGCTATGAGCTCATGAGCTCATAAGCCATGACTCAAAGGCAGCCTCGTTATACGTTTATTATTCGCTTATTGGCTTATTCAGCTGCTTTTCTGTTGCTGTTGTTGTTAGCCATGTTTCGCATGCAATTGAGCCATGTTCGATTAATCTCTTTGATTTATGCTCACGTGCGCCGCCATCCAACCAGGCACCCCTCAAGTAAAGGAAACAAAAAAAAGCATTAACAAATGTCGCCTGTCTGCGCCTTGCCCCCAGCACAGTCACCCAACACCCCCTCCCGCTGCCTAGACACTGTGCTGCATGTGTTATGCGACTTTAATTGGCGTTAAATGTGTGTGTGTGAGAGAGAGAGGGAGAGAGAGATAGAAACAAGACGCCTGACTGTGCAGCGGCCTCGACACCAACTGGGTGAGCCTCCGATCTCCTCCAATCACATTGGACACAAAACGGGTAGCTTAGCTGAACTGGAACTATATATATATCGAAATTCCAATTCAGCTCAAGGTCAAAGTATATTATTATTATATGCATCGATTGCTATTGACAACTCTATATATAATGGATAGATAATAGTCCCCAACGAAAAACTGATTTACAAACCAATAAAATATGAATCAATAATTCATTATAAGCAAAATCAACTGGCTAAATCCAAAATGAAACTAGTAAAAATTTATTATGATTTATTTTTAATTCAAACATTTATATGCCCCTTCGAAAAATATGAATTATTTAAAAGATAAGCAGACAACCCAATAAAAATTTTATTTGAATTTTATTATATTTATATTTTATATATATATTTATTTATTATATTTATTATTATAATTATTATATTCCACAAAGTATTCCACAATCAACGAAAACTTTATTATAATTGTTAGCTGAAAATACCATTTCTATCTTTTTTCAATACAGGATATAAATAGTTAACAAAACTAATAACAACATGGTCCAAACTAAAGCCTGAAGCTGAATCCAAAAGCTGCCCTGCTCGACCCGCTTTTGCTTTTTCGGGCAGAGCATATGAAATTTCAACACCAACGCCAACGAAGCCAGCGACTCCTTTGGTTGAACTGTGGCCAACTAGCAAACTAGCACTCCTCTGTCCACAATTCACAATCCTCCCTCCTTCAACATCATCGTCGTTGTCGTCGTCTCCGTCGTCATTGACTTGAACAAATGTTGGGCCATCCAAACTCGCTTCTTTGACTTGCCGTATTATATATATTTTTTTTTATTTAGGTTTTTTATTTTCATTTTTATTTTTTTTTTGCTTATGGAATTATGAAGCCATAAATATGAAATTCAGCACATTTATTAGCGTTGTCAAATGTCGTGGCCCAAGTTGTTATGGTTGTTAGTATTTGGATTGTTGTTGTTGTTGCTGTTGTAACCATTAGTGTTGCATATATATATTTTTTTGTTTTTGTTTTTGTTTCAGCTGTGTATTTTGCTCTGGCTAATGGCCCCACTGAGCCAGCCAACCAACCAACATTGTGCCTGGGGTTAGTCACTCTCCACTTTGGAGCTTTGCGTCTATTTCTTGAGCCGAGGAAGAGTCGACAGCGTTTTGGGCAACTTGCTTCATACAGCTCCAAGTTTAGCTTGTTTTTGGCTTGTATCTACAGCAGTTTATTGTTTGATTTTTTTCTCTCCATCTTCCTCTCTCTCTCTCTCTCTCTCTCTCTCTCACACTCCTTCTCTCTCTATAAACCTCTCGTTTTGTGTTTTGTTTTTTACGTTGACATCAAATTGATTGTATGTAATTTGTGGGTTGTGAAAACATATTGAAGGTTGTCGTCTTTGTAGTATTTGTGGCAGACAGCGAAGAGAGCTTACCTCAATGCACAACATCTCATACTTATAAATAATACTATTAATTTATCGATTGTATAATGTAATTGTTTTTCACATGTCATTGGAAAGTGACTTTTGTACTTAAAAAAAAATATATGCTTAATTTTACAAAGTTGCTTTCGATTTAAGCTATGCCCCAAAGCTACATTTGATATATGAGTTAAAAAAAAAATATCAATATTAATTTAAGGTCAATAATTAATAATAAATAATCAATTAATATTTTATATTTATTCGCCCAAAAGATGAATTTGTAGATTGTAAAAACTATGGTGTAGATTTTATAATTAAAAATGAATTTAAGTATTTTTTCAGTACTCACATATAAATAATAAACTGATAATCATATTTTGATTTGTAAAACTTTACTTTTGAATAGTAGAAATTTATGAATATTTATACATTTTTATTTTTCTCACTAATTGTAGTTTTCACTTTTTAAATAAGCAATAAAATGAAATAAATAAAATGAAAAACTCCTACGCATTTTGAACGGATATCAAAGCAATGTCCAATAAATTAGAACCCACTCGTTATGCAATAATTAAGTACAAATGTGGATAGTTATTAGAATGTCCACTGCCCGCATTCCATGACCAATTCCAATTCCAATCCAATCCAGCGACACCCTCCATAAGTAGCTCGACTAAGTCAGTCAGTCAGTTAAGCGTGCAGTTCTTTATGGCCAATTAAAGCAAAAGTCCGAGCCACACATAAATTGAAAATGATAAAAACAATATTGAGACTAATATTTGTTAATGAACCAAAATCGAGACAATCAGAAAGAGACAAAGGCGGAGAATGAGACTGAGACAAAGACAGACCCGCACAATGGGGAACTCAGCTGAGAACTGGAAACTGCACTCAAAAAAAAAAAAAATAAAACAAAGAATTACAGAAATATCTTATATATATAATATACATTTTCAGAAAAAGTTGAAAAATATTTTATGGAAAAAAATAGCGTTTCCAGCAGTTATCCAAACATTTTCCGATAGATTCTAAACAGTTGCAAAACGCAAACAATTTTTGTTTGCTTTTGTTTGTTTTCAAATTGTTTTCTGTGCTTATTAATTAATAAAATCGACTTATTAACACTGTTTAAATTATAGAAAATTCACTTTGTTGACTGCCTACAATCACCAAAAGTCTATTGATTTTTTACGTTGCGTCATCATATTTTTTCCAAGTGTAAAACATGCCTCTGGCAACTGATTCAATTGCGAGAGCAAAGTCGAGTCGCAGGCGTTCAGCAATTGATTGAAATCAAAGTGTAAATTGCAATTACCGCCAAACCAATGCCAATGTCCGTTGTCAATCAACGTAAAGCAACAACAGCAACAGCAACATTAACAACAACAGCAACATTAACAACAACAGCAGCAACATTAATAACAACAGCAACATTAACAACAACAGCAGCAACATTAAAATGGCTGCATTTAATTGTCTCATGCGTATCTATGAGATACATCGATTGCAACTGCAACACTGTTGTTGCTTATAATGGCGATCTATGTTGCTTGTGGCATGTTGCTTGTCGTTTGTTGCTTGTTAATAACTTGGCTGCGCTTTGACAGTGACTGTGGCAAGTTTGCAACGCGTACGTTGCGGTTCATTAGGCTCATTAAAAAAAAAAAAAAACACACACACGGCCACAATTGGAGCTGTGAGCATCATTAAAACTAAATTGAGCCAAACTGTTGGCCAATGAAGTTGTAGCCATTAGTGCAAACAGGCAACATTAAATCAGTCTTAGAATCGGACAATCGGCAGGCAGCGAACCAAGCCAATTAACGCAATTGTGCGAAATGTGGGCACGTAACTGAAATTGCATTGAAATCAGTTCAAAACCAACAGCCTCAAATAACACCTTCCCCCTACCCCCTACCCCCTTTTTTAGCTGATTTTCAAGCTGCATCATTAAATGCAATTAAAAAGACTTGCGAATTACAATTGAGTGCAATACCAATCGCATTGTTAACGTGTGTGTGTGTATGTGTGTGTGTGTGTGCGTGTGTGTGTGTGAGAGTGTGTGTGTGAGTGTGTGTGTTATGTGGCAATGTACACTTTGATTTTAGCTGCGTTTATTAATTGTATTTTAACTTTAGCTTTAGCTTTAGCTTTACGGAATTGCGTGCTCAACACTTTCGACGCACAATTGCAATGCGAACACTTTTTGTATGGTGGCCAATTGTTTAAGCCAAACAATGGCATTTCAGTCGGTTTCAACTACCAATTTCCCACTCAAGGCTCTCAGCCATTTAACATAGCTCCGAGTGCGGAAATCACCAGTTAACGGAATGCAAACATTCGAAAGTTTGTATTATTTAGCTTGTTTTTTGTTTAGGCCTTGTTTCTGATCAACTCAGCTGCAATTAATCCTATAGGATTGTTAAAGTATTAGTGAGTTTTTCAATACAATACTGATAATAAATAAACTTAGACAGCAATTTAGAAATTAATAAAGTATTAGTGACATTTTCAATACAATATTTATAATAAATATGCTTAGTTAACAATATAAAAATTAATTCTTGAATGATATTGAATGAAATTGGATGAGAATCTTCTGCATAACTTTAAGGAAACAATATATAAATTCTGGCAAATATATTTCAAGCATTTTGTATTTTTTGAGGTGTATTTTTAAGGACTTAGAAACTACTAAGCTATAAATTATTGTAATGAAAATTGACAGCAAAATAAAAAGTATAAACTATATTTAATGTGGGCTAAAAATAAAGCTAACCAAACTGGGTATTTATAATAACAATTAGTGCGGTTTCCTCAACTCACATCCTAATAGAATGTGTCACCTTATCCAGAAAAAGATGTCGCATGCTGGGGATGATTGTAATGAGTGTCAATGTCATTGAAGTCGTCAACCCAACAAAGATTCTAAAATAAGTGCAGGAACTGGGGTTGATGGAGGGGCTATAAGCTCAGAAGGGGTCACATTAGATATAATAGCTCACAGTGCAGAACCCCCAATTTACATAGAAACCATATTTAAAAGAAAACTAAAAAAATTGATATGTGGAATTGAGAATACTTTTTATTGATATTTTCGTGCTTTACTGATAGTTATAGGAAACTTTTCTTATATTGGTATATGATTAATTAAAGGAGTAATTAGTAAAACAAATGTGACTAAATTTAGATTGGTAATTCTCGACTTACTTTAATTGCTATCACACATTAATATTCTTCCAGCTATAAATTAGTGTTATTATTCTGGAACAAGTAATTACTAATTACTAATTAGTTTTGATATCGATTCAATTATGCATTGATTGCGGCAGGCATGTTGCATGTTGCACTGGGGGCAAATGTGATTCTACCAAAATCATTAGCAGAAATAATCCTGGTTGGCAAAGCTCTGCAAATTGGATGGCAATTATGGGATTTCCTGCCAAAACAGCTGCAGCAGCAGCAGCAAGGCAATAATGACCAGCCCAATAATCATAATTACAATTAAGGCAATTCAGTTAACACGAATAACTGGCAACAACTGCGCAAACAAAACGAGTAATTCAAAATTTCTTTGGCAAAAGGCTTCTAATAATTTCCATTAGTGGCTCGCCTAAGTGCTCTACACCTGTCTATATATATATGTGTGTATATGTGTGTGTGTGTGTGTGTGTGTATTTATAATATGCCATATATCATCATTATCAGGCTAAAAACATTCCAATACGCGATGGCTGATGACTTTGCACATGTGATGCAGCTCAAAGCAGTAACACGACATGGCCCAATGAATGGCATGCTATGTCAAGTTACCAAGTAACCATTTTGAACACAACTGCACTGAGAAAAATTATATAAAATATTAATAATATAATATAATTATAATATAATCAGTCTACCAAGAATTCGAAATATTTTTAAAATCCTAGAATAAGAAATTTAGAATACGAAATTTATTCAAACATTTTCGTTGACCAACAAAACTGATTTCAAAATAGTTGCGTGCTAATAATATTCATAAATATGACTTAAATTAGATTAAGAAATTGCAATTTCCATATTTTTTTAAAGCTGTAAATTTACTTGTTATACGCATTGTGTTTTTTTTCTGTGAGTGTAGCCGCAGACGCACTGTGCTGGCCATGGGATTAGTAACAAACGAATCAACCTCAATATGTCGACAACTTTGTACAAACGGGGGCTGCGGCTGCGGCTGCCATTTTACACGCAGCCAGCGCTAATGACCAAAGCACCAACAAACAACAACAACAAAAGCAACAACAACAAACAACATACAACAAGAACAACAGCAAACCGGGCCAAAGCAAAGAGCAACAAAATCCCACGAAAAGGGCCAAGTCAAGTTGGTGTTTGGCTGTTGTTGTTGTTGTTGTTGTTGTTGTTGCTTTTGTTGTTGTTGTTGTTGCATTTGTTGTTGGCCAACCAGCCACGCAAAAGGTGGCAATTAAAATCGAATGAGCGCCGAAGCTTCCATGTTGAGCACTAATGGGTGCTCCCCGCTTCAACTGCTAACCCGACACGTTCCCCCTCCCGAGCACCCTTCCCCACCCTACCCCTGCAGCACTCACTGCTCCCAGACTCTCTCAGCACGGAGTTTAATCGGTCCAACTTCGAGTCGGAGTCGAAGTTGTCGTCGTCGTCGGAGTCCGAATTGCGTCTGCCCGTCTCCGTCTCCGCCCCCGCCTCCACCTCCGCCGCCGCCTCGGAAAATGTGTAGAATTGTTTTAATGGCCGACAATATGGCCGACGTGGTTGGGAAGACTAATGCACTGCGATTAGCTGACGGCGGAGCCGAGCCGAGCAGCTTCGTCAGAAATCGAGCATTAAATTTTTTAATTAAAAATTATTCGCCGCCATTTCCCCCATTTGGAAACTACTCTTCACACATATTGCTCAACATAAATCAAGTGTCAGCCGCTGCAATTTCTTTAGAATCACCCAAGAGACAATTACACTTTACACTTTAAATCGGGTAACTTGAAACTCCACATCTGCTGCCCAAAAACTGAAAATTAAAAACTGAAAACTTGAAAAGAATTGAGCCGCCAAGCAGAGAGATCTCTTTGAGATTTGATTTGATCTGAGCCAGAGCAAATAGTGCGAGCGGAAGTCATGATTAGCTGCCCCATTATAAACACACACACACACACAAACACACACAAGTCTTCTACTTAACCCAAAAGTCGTTTGCCACTTATATATCATAATGATCCACAACTTGCTCCTCTGTCTGCCTGTTCCGCCAGTTTAATCCTCAGCGAAATTGCACACACTGAGAAAAAGGCTTTACTTGAGCAAAAACTCGCTGGAATTCCTCATGTTTATTCCACAACAAAATTCATAAAAATTCAATTCTTGAATAATTCTAAGATAAGTGTTAAATATTTTGGCTTTTAAACTTTATTTTTAAAAGTGAAAATATTTATTAATTTCTTATTCACTAATTAACATACGAATTTTGATTAGGTGCGATTTAGAAACTTAAATACACAAAACTGCCTAATAAATAAGTTAAAATAACTTAACTGAACTAAATAAAAAATAATAAATAACTAAATTATTGATTTCAAAAAATATCTATTATAGTTTCAAGTAGGCATTTTAAATTAGTTGTTTAACTTTTATAAAATGTCGAGTTTCAAATTTTCTTCCTTTGCCCTAGGAAAATTCAGCTCTAAAATATCTTTAAAAGATCTTCTGCTATATTTAAATAAAAAAAAACTCTATTTTGCTTTACAAGTTTTCTGCTATATTTAAATAAAAAAAAACTCTATTTTACATATCTGGGTGCGGCTTAGGGGCAGAGACACGCCTGATGTTTTCATTTGCCAAGCGGCAACAGCAACCCAAACCAAAAGTGGCTGTTTTCCACATGTAGCAAATTCAAAAAAGCGAAAGAAGAAAAAAAAACAAAGTTATGCAAATTGTGGCAAGCAACAACAACTGCCAACAGGCTGCAACTGCAGTGGCAACACTGGCAACACAGTCAAGTTTATGGAGTGCTCCTCCTTTTGCTAGCCTTGTGTCCATGTGTCACCAGTCACCAGTCACCAAGTCAGCCAGTCACCAATATATGATGTTGTTGCTCTGCCCGACGACGATCAAGACGCGATGATAATAGAGAGAGAGAGAGAGAGTGCAACAGCAACAAACAACAAACAACAACAACGACAACAAACAACAACAACAAACAACAAACAACAACAGCAGCAACATTTTGGCTTCTACAAGCAAAAACCCATGTCGGAGTCAGGTTCAGAGCCAGAGGATTGTAGACACTGTTTGGTGTCTGCTGTGTGCACATCGAGAACAGATGGCATCATTTTCATCATCAGATCCGTGACTACTGCTGCTGTTGCTGTTGCCACTGTTGCAACTACACGCACGGCCTTGCAACATTGCGCTGCGTAACCAGAAGCTCAGCAATAGTTGCGATCTGCAATTCCAAATGAAAGTGGATCGCTTAACTTATTTCTCTTAATCCCCCCATAAAAGGAGACTTCTCCAACTCCGAACTTAATTTACATATTCTAGATTCCCATCGCAGTTATTAGAATATGCCTAATCCTCAGGCTGTGGTAATAAAAAAAAATTATACGATTTTTATAGTTCAAATAACTTGATGGGTTTTTTTTCTCAGCTCAATGCGATTTCTCGTTTAATAAGCTTTCTTGCATATTGATTAAGCCATTTTTAACGAGTGTATTTATAAGAAATCAAAAAAAAAAAACAATAAAATTCGTTACAAAACAAGTTTTTTAAACATCTTCATCTGATTGTTCGTTTAAATAATACCTTAATTGGACCGTAAAAAAATTAAATTTTTAAATAAATAAAATCAATTTAAAATTACCTTTTGAACGTTCTGAAATTGTGGAGCTACAAACTAAAAACAACCAAATTGCAGCTCTGCGTATTTAATAATAATTAATTAAACATGATCAGAATATTATCACAAACCAACAAAATAACATTTAAGCCAAGTTCTTTGTATCTCGTAGCTACTTATTCATTTGTATTCCAAGCATTCGTTGTGCGAAGACTCCTCTAATTGGAGCTGAACTCTTCCAGGAACGATGAAAATATTTGTTATTTTGTGAAGACAGCCATTGAGCTGTCATTAATTTATGAATATTCATGAGTGCCTGGAATATTCATGACTAATCGAGGCATTTACGCATCCATTGTATTTTTTTTTTTTTTTAATATTATTTTTAATGGCATTTTGTGTCTTAATTAATGTCCCAATCACAAAAGCCAACTTCCCAAATTGCTGCAACAAAGTATTTTCAAAACTCCATTTTGGGCACGATCAGCACATGCATATACATATATATATATACTTATGCATATATGTATAAGACAGGGCTCATGCCCCTTTCCCAGTGCCCTTCCACTGCCTCTGCCCCCGTCCATGCAGCTGTCGCTTGCCCAGTTGGAGACAACTCCATGAAACTCGTTTCGTTGCACAGCACTAAATTAGTTTGCTGCAGCCTCCACCTCCACCTCCGCCAATGTTCTCCTCCTCCTCCTCCTCCTCCACCTCCGCCACAACGGCTGCAGTTCCACAAAAGATTTTTCAATACATTTTTCGTTCTTAATTTCCAATGGAGGCAATTTTATTGCCCGCCATCCCATCCCATCCCATCCCAGGTAGCGTGCGAGTCCAAAAACGAAAACTTTCAAGTCGCCATCGACCGACGAGGATTCTGAATCTTTTCTGTTTGTTGTTGTTGTTGTTGTTGCTTTGCGGGGCCCAGTTAATTTGGTCATCTTGCATGATGTTTTGATAATGCTGCTGCTGCTGCTGCAGCTGCAACTGCCTCATCTTGTCGTGGCTCTTGCAATCGCCGTCGTCGTCGCCTTAATACCCTTTGTTGCAACTTGTTGCAGATGGGATATGCTTTTCTGGGTCAGAGAAGGCAAGTCCCCAAAATGTATTAGTTGCTTCTAAGAAATTCGCTGAAAATTAGTGAAAATATATTTCGAATATTTAGACAAACAATTCAGCAACATTTTTAAAATATTTTCATATGAAATATTTTTCGATTTACTAATTTTAGAATCTGCCAGAATTTTTGGGAAATCTTAAAATAACAAATAAAAAAATAAATTAAATATATAAATCTTAATGTTTATATTTTTTTGTTGAACTAGTACACAATAATTTTATTAATTAATAATTATAATTATATTTATTAAAATTCACATATAATTTCAAATATTTCATATGTATTTTGTGGCTCAAAATAAACTTTTTGCTTAGTTGGTAAACGGTATTTTTAAGTTGAACATTGCAGCTAAAAAGCTTATGTCGCCTTTGGTTGTTGTTGTTGTTATTGTTGTTGTTTTTGGAGAACAGCAACAATAACAATAATAATGCAGACGCTGCACGAAATGCTTGTCGCCCCGAATAATTACATAAATCAGTGAATTTTAAAGCGCTTCGAATTTCAAGTTTTCAAATCTGTCAATGGCAAGCGTAGATCTCCATTTCCAACTCCATTTGTATACCTCCTAAAATGCGCATATTTATATATATATATATACATATAAATATATATATATATATATGTATATATATATATATTTAACGATTCGTTTGCGTGCGCAGGTTCTCGGCTTTTTAACGCTGATTATTCCGGATTTGTGTGCCAGGTCATTAAAAAGGGGCACAGTATTAACACCTTAAGAGAGACCGCTGTTCCCACACAATGCTCAAATTGGACGAGTCCCACACTAACATTTTGTTTTTAATGTTTGGCCAATTTCACAGTAAAGATCGCACCTACATAAAAATTGCTGCCAATCTGTCATCGTTGCCCCAACAGCGAGATTTATTAGCCAAAAAAATTTAAGCCAAGTTGATTGATTTTTTCGTTTGGCAATTTCTCAGATATGTTTTTAGTTTAGTTTCTTTTTTTTCTGTACCGTTTCCTTGCGGTACAACATGCCACATGCAGCTTGGCACATGCCACATTTCACAAGCGATGCAACTGTGTGATTATTGGCCAGGTCAGCCAGCCAATCGACCAGTTGCAAGAGCTGACATGGCTGATATGGCCACTGAACAGGGCCAAAAGACAGTTGTGGTAAGTTTTTGATGCGCTTTAAAGCACCAGCAACATGCAAATCTGTAATTGCAGTGCACTCAATTTTGATTACTCTCATTTAATTATATATATCGTCCAACATATATCCGACATATTTCCAACGGTAAATGACGTTGGCAATATTCAAGCAATGATGGCAAATCGAACGAACGTTTTCAGATGCAGACATGGGTTGATCTTGTGGTTGATCTTGTGGTCCCTTTGGGATTGCAGGAGCCTCGCAGATAATTGATTGGCATTGGTTAAGGATTCTTTAATCTCTCTTTTTTAAACGCAGAACGAGGTTTTTATACTCATCAGTCAAGGAAGGAAGTGAGGAACTGCAACTCGAAATCATGTCTTAAAATTTCAAATTTGCTTCTTCAAATCTCTTCTCTTGTTAACAGAAAAAACTTAACTTTTATCTCTACAGCCTTCCCAAGAATTTAAACCTTCTTCCGGCGCTTCTTTAACAGTTTTCTCCTATATAATATATATAATCATAAAGCCACAAACAATATTGATGCGACATGCTCAACTTTTCAGCCTGCTGCCTGCCTGAAAATTAGTCAAATAAAAAGCATACTTTCAGGATGAAAATTAAATTCCCTACTGAAATGCAGCTTGACAAAGTGAACGATTGTGTTGCATACTTTCAGGCTTAACTGTCTATGGTGCCAACTGGGTAATTTACAAAAATAACCCCAACTCGGCCAAATAATTACAGATTTCCAAAGGAAGTGGTAAATTAAAATCGCAAGGACCAAATCTATCAAGCTGCATCAAAGACAAATTTTTTAACACAAGATTCGCCTTCTGAAATCTAACCAAATGGACAGGTTCGTCAACCTGGAAATACTTAAATGCTAAATGAAAGCACTGCAATAAAAAAATGTTTATTAAAAGACAGATTAATTTAATTTATTTACTTGTATTTGTTTCCATGAGTGCACAAATGTCGAAAGTACTTTTTTATGATTTGACCTTCAGTTTACATAATTTTTATTTATCGTAATTTGTTTTGTTTTTTTTTTTTTGGGGTTTTTGTTATTCAATTTCAATGTTTTTATGTTTTTTTTTTTTGCTCACAATCATATGTTTAATATTCCGTCATTAAATATGTTGTATATGTAAGATATCATTATTAATTAATTATTAGTTAAATACGCTTTAAAAATAAATGTATTTCTGTTTATGTATCACCAAAAGAACAACAACACACATGCGAATTAGTTATTGTTATTGTTTTTGTTTCTGTTTATGTTTTTTATGCCGACAGCTTCAAGTTGATTTCCTGGGCATCGAAAAGGAGGCGAAAGCGCTAAAAACTTCGAATTAACTTGAAGGATATTTGTTTGTTGTGATAAGCGCTACATAAATTCTACTATAGATACAGGTTAAAGATTTCCGATATAGTTTCGTATTTGAATGAGAATTGATGAAGTAAACCCAACTAATCATTTGTGTGTGTGTGATTATGTGTGTGAGTGTGTGGTGAGTGTGTGTGAGTGTGTGTGAGTGTGTGTGAGTGTGTGGTGAGTGTGTGGTGAGTGTGTGTGTGATATGAGGGCTCCAAAGTGTTGTTCTTCAGTTATGTACAAAGTGTATTTGGGTTCGAGTCTGAAGCATTCTATTTACAGAAGCAAACGTCAACTTTGCTGCAGTATCAACTATTGCATTGCGGCTAACACACATTTTATATAAATACATAATACATAATACATAATATATAAATATATATATATATATATTATATTTATATGTATCAGTTATAATGGCATAACATATAGGTATAAATATGTACTGTGTTACTATTACGGGGTACTTTATACAAATCTATTTTTATTTTTATTTTTATTTATTTATTATTATTAATGTCCTTTTAACCAATTCTGCGTTTCTGTTGCTTTTGTAGGTAGTTCGATTGTTGAGGTTCTCTGTCTATGTCGGTTTTTTAATGGATGCATCATCATTTCTAATATTTTTCATTTTTTTTTTTTTGTATTTGTTTTCCACACAATCTAAATACAAACAATTTGAACAAATTAGCAATCGTCATCATCAGTTTTGAAAGAGTTCAGTTTGATTTGTTGTATTTAAATGCGTTTGATGAACTTGGCGTTTTTTTCAAATTGTGGTTTCGATTTGTGATTTTGTCTGTCAATTATTGTGCTGCACTGCAAATGATTTTTGTATTTAAATTTATTCAAAAATTGTCATTATGTAAATATTTTGTATTTTGGTGTGTACTTTAATATCATGTGATTAACAACACTCTCTTTTTTTTTTTTGTATAATTATGTGTATATACGGTGAAATTTAATTTTGCGCTTGGTGTTTCGATTATGTTGTAAGTTATGTAAATATTAATTCATTTATGTAGTTTTTCTTTTTCTTCTTTTTTTTTTGCATTTCATTTCTGTATTTACAGCTAAAAAAAATTGTGCACTTTGCAGTTTCCTAATATGCCACATTTTTATTTTTTCTGTTTTTCTGTTTTTATTCATTTCTAAGCTAAGCTGTAAAATTGCCTTAAATTTCTCCGATTGTTATTTTATCCATAAGTATTTAGTTAGATGTGTGTGTGTGTATATGTTTGTATGCATGTGTATGTGTATGTGTGTTTGTGTGCTTCCTTTAATACTGTATCTCTATTCGCTTTAATATCTCAACTTTTTCTGTTTGATCTGCACTTGAAAAATGTTCACAAAATCTTGTTTTTTTTTTCTTGAAATGTACAAATAGTTGAATTGATTTGAATTGAACTAATTTGAATTCAAATTATTAACTGATTTACATAACCATTTTTGCCGTCTAACTTTTTGTTGAGTATGTTTTAGGTAAGTTTTAGTTTGTTTTTTTTTTTAGGGTAATACATATAAATACAATCCATGCTTGCGTACAGCTGCAAACAGCTTACTATATATAGTATATATCTATATATATATATATATATATATGTATATATATATACAGATACAGATTAAAACTTAAATGAGCGCTCCGTGATTTCTAACAAATCAAGTACATAAAGTAAATCGATTTAGAGTTAAGATATATAATTACGCGTTACAGTTACAGTTTATATAAAGTAAATTACTAAATTACTATTTAAAATACCTATTAAAAAAATATATATTTATATGCGTGCGTGTGTGGTGTGGTGTGGTGTGGTGTGGTGTGGTGTGTATATGTGTCTGTGTATGTATGTATATTTGTAAATCGAAATAATATATAAGCAAAAGCAAAAGCAGCTTTGTGCACAAAATACTGTTCAAATTGTTGCATTGTTTTTCTAGACACACGCTTAGACTCTCTTCTCTTCTCATCTCTTCTCTTTCCCTCTCTTCTCTTCTGAATTACACAATTTAGTCGAGCTTCTCATTTTTTTTTAGTTGTTGTCTAAATAGTTAGTTAGTTGCTGCCACTGCTTGCAGAAGAACCAATATATATAAAAAAAATTAAACAATTATTTCTCTCTCTCTCTTGGCCAAATACACACACTTTTTGCATTTAGGTCAAGATCTCAAAACTAGGACGTTGAATACTCTTCTCTATATATATATATATATATATTATGTGTTGTGTGTAGCTGTGTGTGTGTGTGTGTGTGTATAAATATAATAATGCGTAATAATACAAACTACAGCTACGTTCTTAATGCTTACAATTATTCTGCCTCTGCACACTGCACTCCCCTCGCACTCTCTTTCCCCCTCTCTCTCTATCTATCTCTTTAACATATATATGATACTATATACAATATTCTATAGCTATAGCTGCTGCCTGTTCTCTACCAAAATTGTGCTGCTGCTGCTGCTGCTGTTGCGCTTGTCACTGGCGGCATTGTCGTTGTTGTTGTTGCTGTTGTTGTTGTTGTGGTTGTTGCTGTTGTTGTACTTCCAATTGTTATTTCCTCAGTTGCTGCTACTGCTGCTGCTGCCGCTGTAGGTGGTTGGGTATATCAGGAATGCTTGTCGGTGAGTTCCGTCCAACGCGACTCGAAGAACTTGCGCATGCCATGCCCCGCTTTGCCCACAGGCGAATCATCCTCGTTGAACATCTCACAGTTGTCAAAGATCTGACGCACATCCACACAAAAGTCCTCGCGACTTTTGTAGCTGCAACAATATGTTAAATTAAAGATTCCATTTTGCAAAGCAAATCAACACATTTACTCACCTCAAATCGTGCAGTTTCTTTTTGATTGTGGACAGATCCATGGGCGTCTTGATGATCTTGCGATATGTGGGAAACTGTTTGGTGTTCACCGGCAACAGAAATGGCCACGAATCCTCATGAAGCTAACACATAAGAAACGATTTTACATAAATTAAACTATTCGCAAATTTGTATATTTTTGTGTTGCAAGTTTACCTCCATTTCGCCGAGCAG
Organism: Drosophila melanosoma; assembly: GCA_035042045.1. Lineage (NCBI taxonomy): Eukaryota > Metazoa > Arthropoda > Insecta > Diptera > Drosophilidae > Drosophila > Drosophila melanosoma. The sequence continues at coordinate 1,038,275 of JAWNLY010000188.1, read as the reverse complement.
CGTCTTGCAGACGTTGAGCTCCTTGATGAGCTTCTTGGTGGCATGCTTCTCCTTCTTCTCCTGCTTCAGCTTCTCCTTGGCCTCTTGTATGGCATGTATATTGATGGGTGGCGGCGACATCTGCGTAACACCCGCCGGCGGCGTTGGTGTGCATGTCCTTGGCGATGGCATTGCCATCTGCTGTGCCTGCTGCTGCTGTTGCTGCTGCTGCTGTTGCTGCGGTGGCGATTGACAGGCAACATTGAGCAGCGCTGTTGGCGAGGCCTGCATCAGCACAGGCTGCATGGGCGCTGGCAGCACCACTGGCAACGTTGCTGTTGCTGTGGGTGGCAGTGGTGGTGCTGGTGTTGACGTTGAGACTGGCGTTGGTGTTGCAGCCAGCGTTGGTGTCGGTGTCCTTGTCGGTGTCACTGCACGTGGCGATGACATCGCTGCCACAAACTGCATCGTCTGCGTCGGCTGCGTGGGCAGCACACCAAAGTTGCCACCGCTGCTGCTGCCACTGCTGCAGGGCGGTGCATAATTTGCTGCAAACGCTGCACTGCTGCCATCCTCCAGCTGCACAGCACCAGCAACACTGCTGTTGCCGCTGCCCAGATGCGAGGCGAAGCGACTGCCATCGATGGAGTTGTTGTGGTGCTGATCATCGTACGTGGCCGAGGCAATCGAATGCGCCGGACTGTAAAATTAACAACATTTTTGTCAATATTTATTTTGCTCACTTTATTGCCAATTAAATTGTTAAATATAAAGCAAATTTAATGTTTAAGTTTTTTTTCGTTATAAACCACATTGAAAAGTTGCCTTTGACGGCATTTTTTAATATGATCGAAAATTTTTAATTTAAATTTATTATTTCCTTAATATTTATGAATATTATTGAAAATCAAGTTAGATATATGGGAAGAATTCCAAGCTTACCTAAGCGGCGCTGGCAGAGATGTCATCGACTCATCGTGCGACGAATTTAGCGACTGCTGGGAGCCGTGCAACAATATTTGTTGCTGCTGCTGCTGGTGTTGGAGTTGCTGCTGCTGGTGTGGATCGATGGGGCACAATTGTTCGAGACTGCCACCAGCTGTGGCCATCATCAGTTGATGCTTATCGTTGCCTCGTCGCTTGGCAGCAGTGCTCGTTTCGCGATCCCGTCGCGATTTGCTGGTGCTGCCTCCACCGCCACCGCCAGCACCACCACCAGCTGCTCCACCACCACTGCTGCCGCCACCGCCGCCGCTGCTGCTGTTGGCCGCGCTGCGCTTCTTTGGTGGCGGTGCACGGGTGATGCAACCGTGGCAATACCACTTGCCGCGCGGCACCTTCAACAGCGGCGGAATGTAGCAGTCGGCGTGATAGGCACGCGGACACAGATCACAGTAGATCATCTTGCCAACTGGCGAGGGACGATGCCCGCCACAAACGATGCACTTGCGCTCATTGGTCGCCTTGTTGACGCACTCATAGCAGTACCTGTAAGTAGCCACAAGAAGCATCAATTAGTTGCCACATAAATATATACAACTGAACATAGAGCGGGGTGGTAGGAAGGGATCTGGGACGAGTAGACACAGTGCGTGGCAAGAAAACCAAAAAAAAAAAAAAAAAAAAAAACGAAAACACAATTTAAAAACGCGACAAGAAATGTGTGCTGGTCGCTGAGTGAGTGATAGGGAGATGTGGGGTAAGGTGAGGTGATGATGATAGGGGACATGGGGCATGATTGAGTTAAATGAAATTTTAATATGAATTTTACTCACCAATCGCCATCGGGTATGTTGTCCATTTTGGGCTTGAAGCAGTAGGTGTGATAGCCCTTGTCGCAGCCATCGCAGAGGAGCAGCTTGTCCTCATTCTCGCCGGACGTGCAAAACTGGCAGTTCTGTAAGGAGTTTGAATATTTGCAAGAGTTTGTAGTAGTGCCGGAACGTCGTCCATGTCTTTTGCGTTTGCCGTTCGCATTCGTTTTGCCCGCACTGTCCCCGTCCGTGTCCGAGTTGCAGTCCGAGTTCGTTGTCGTGTTTGTGTTGGAGTTGCAACCGTTTTGCGCCAATGCTTTCAAATTGATTTTAATGGTCATTGAAGCTTTTGCTAGTTCCGACTCTTTTGTATTTTCCTTTTGCTTCTGCTTCGATTTGGTTGGCGTTGATTTACTGTTCGACTGTTTCTTTTCTTTGTCCTTTTTGGACGACTGCTTTTGTTTTGTGTCTTGTGGTGTTTGCTGCTGTTTCTTCTTTGGGGTTGATTGTTTTTTGGCATTGCTCTTCCTCTTGCTAGACTTGTTGTTCTTTGCGGGCGTTGCATACTTTTGTACGTAGTTCGAGTTTGAGATCAAGTTCGAGTTCGAGTTCGAGTTCGAGTTGATGTTTGCGTTGCGTTACGTTCGAAGTCACAGTTTGGTGGGAGAAGAGGTTGCGTTCGTTGTAGCGGGTTAAACGGGTAAACGGATAACGGTAGCGGGTAAGGCAACAAAAGCAATCGATTTGTGAAAACAAATGGCGTGTTTATGTTTTTTGTATGTGTGTGTGTGTGTGTGTGATTGTGGTTTTGGATTTTGTGTGTGTGGTGTATGTATGTGCGTGTGTATGTAGATGTGTTTGTGTAGGTGCGTATGTGTGTTGGTGTGTATGTGTGTTGGTGTGTATGTGTGTTGGTGTATATGTGTGTGTGAGTATGAAAGCGTTAATTTCGTTTTGATTTTTTTTGGAACAAGAGAAACACCATTGAACACCACAAACAACAAACAAGTCGAAACATTCAGCGAAAAGTTAAGAAAGAAAAAAAGAACAAACAATAAAAACATCGAATTAATTTCAAGGCAGTCAATAATTTTCTCGTTTAATAAGATGGATGCAAATAGGAAATAGAATTCCATCTACAGCAAACCATTTAATAAACGCATGCAACTAAAAAATATATAAAATCTCTAAATATATTTCAAATTATGTACAAAAAAGAAACACTACTTGGGGAAAATGCAAGAAGTTGAATGATCTTTGCAACTTATTCAAAATTAATGTATTTACATCAAAGGCAAATAGTTAATCTTGCATCAGTTATGAAATAAACTTTCTGAATGAGCTTCTCATCTAAATTGCAGGAAAATCTCAGAACCCTTATACGAATAGAAGTTTAATAAAACTTATTAAAATGCGATTCATGTAAACGAGTTACTTAAGAAATTTTCCCATTTATAAACTATAAAAACTTTTGCACTACTGAAACAAATTTGAAATCCATATTAGGCCTTGTATAATATTAAAATACGTTTTCTTTAAGAAAATCTGCATTTAAAGAAATTAATACAATCTATTCAAAATTTGTGGGGATATATCATATATCAAGTGGAGTAAAGCTATTATTGTGTCTTTTGTGGCTATCGGAAATCGATTTGTATTAATATTCGATCAAATCAAACAAACTTGAATTGTTGTTCTGCAACTTTCAATCAAAACTTGAAGTACCAGGTTTATACGGACGGACAGCATCTTTGTAGTTCAGCTTACGCAAGTTGTACTGTGTTTTTTTATTAGCTAGTTCAGCATATCTCAATTAATTATTTATTTAAACTGTTTGCTTTCTTCCTTTAGGAAACACTAATAAGAAATTAGGCATTCGATTAAAAAGAATGATTAGTGCACATGTGTGTATATGTGTGTGTAAGAGTGTATGTGCATGTGTGTGTTGAGTTTGGGTTTGTGAAAGTATTTGGATGAGTATGAGTGAGTATATATTCAAATGCGTGTTGAATAAAGGCCAAAAAAACAAAATGAATATGGTGAGTAAAAGGTTTCCCAAACGCAATTCCAAACGCTAAACAGTTTTTTCTTCATTTTCTTTGTGTTTAATTATTGAGTAGATAGATATATAACAGTAATAGTAATAGTGGGGGCGGGGGGTAAAGGTGTATGTATAGGTAAAGGGTGCCAAAGCTAAGAGATAAGCAAAAGCAGAAAACGAAACGAAAAACAAAAGAAAGAGTAAAAAGTAAAAAAGAAAACTTACCGCCTTCATTATGCTCTTGTCCCAGGCCACGCACGACTCGAGCACGTAGAGTGCCATTGCCAGCTGAGCGGTGGTGTGGGAGCGAGAGACAGCATCTCTCCACTGGACGAGGCCCTTGGGTATATTCTCCACCTTCTCATCCTTGTCGCTGTCGCCGCAGTTGCTCGATGGCGATGCAGCACCCGAACAGGGCTCAACACTTCCACCGACGCCAACGCCACTCGCTGCCGCTGCCGCTGCTGCCGCCGCTGCTGCTGTTTCGCAGGCTGCACTGTTTGGCGCTGCTGCGGCGGCTGCAGCTGCTGCTGCTGCCAGCGCCATGGTGCGCTCATTGAAAACGGATGCGTTAAGGTTGCCACTGTTGTTGAGGTTGCCAGACTGCTGTTGTTGCTGCTGCTGCGTCTGATGTTGCTGCTGTGCCATCAGTTGCTGCTGCTGCTGCAGTTGTTGTTGCTGCTGCTGCTGCTGCTGCATTTGCAACAGATAAGCAGCGGCCGAGGCAGAGTTCTGCGTTTGCGTCGACGTCTGCTGATTCTGGGCAATTACAGCGAGATGAGCATCGCCCGTCTGGGAGCCAAGCGGCGGCTTTAGATAGCGTCGCTCAATGTTCGCCTCCAGATCGATGATGCGCTCCCGGATCATGGGTATAATGCTGACAAATTCTGCCTCCGTCAGCTCCTCCAGCTCGGCGAGATTCACTTCATTCTCGCTGCGCGTCGGCAGCTGCCAGTTCTTCAGTTGCATGGATGCACTGGCTATCTTGTCCTCCAGCGATTCCAATTGCTCCAACAGCGCCAGCTCCACCCGCCTGGCCACATTCGGATTCCAATCGGCTGGCCTGTCGGGAAGCATATATTCGGCCAGTTCGGCTTGGCTGGTGTCGCTGCTGTTCGCCGCCTTCAGCTGATAATTGACGCCCAGCGGCTGTTCAAGTCCCAGAAAACGCATCAGATTCTCCTGGAGTTCGCGTTCCCGCAAACCGGAGGGATTCAGCGTCTTCAGCAGTTGTCGCAACTTCTGCTCGTCGTTCAGTTGCCACCAGCCGTAGCGTTGACGTCGCGGCACATAGACACCATGCACCTTCTCCGGAAATCCAGAATGTTTCACCTGCTCCAACAGTCGATGCTCGTCGGGCGTCATCGAGAGCGGCAATGGTATATCAATGGGTATGTAGGTCTGCACCGAACTCAGCGACATGTTGGCTATATTGTGGTAGTAGGCCTGCGACAGTGCCTCATCCAGACGCAGCTCAATCTTGGGCTTTATCTCTGTAATCTCGCCACCTGTTGGTACTACTCCAGCTCCTGCTGCTGTTGCAACAACGGTGCCGCCACTCCCCCCGCCCGTGTCTGGTGCGGCATCAGTGCGCAAACGAAAAAACGCTTCCGGTTCGGTTTTGGAAAGCTGCTTCGGCTGCTGCTGCTGCTCCTCATCAGTTGGCTGGCAACGATGAGGAGAACCCAGACCGTTTTTTGACACTGTTGTTTCTGTTGTGATCTTTGCTGCTGCTGCTGCTTTGGCTGCTGCTGTTAACTTGGCCAATTCGTACTCATCGAGCTTCGCCTGCATCTGCTTCTCATCGACGCCGGACAGCGAGAAGATGCACTCCTGACTGAACTTCGTGGGATCCACCTTGCACTCCTCCATGGGTATGCTGTAGTACTGCATGTTGTTGATCAGATCCCAGGGATGACCCTGCAGCTGCAACTGGGCACTGCAGTGCTGGTAGCTGGCATAGCTGTGCTGCAGTTCCATCGCCACACAGCCACCCTCCTCCGCCGGCAGCTCGCTGATCAGCGGCACCTCGCGCTTCACTATCGAGAACCATTTCGGTGTGGTATCTTCGCTGGGATGCGTTGCCGACACAAGGATGCAGTCATCCTCCTTCTTCAAATCCTCCTGGCTAACCATCAAACCCACTGTCGACTCCAGCTTATCACAGTTGCCGTTGCTGCCAATGCTGCTGTTGTTCTCATTATTATTATTATTGTTATTGTTGTTATTATTGTTGTTGTTGTTCATGTTGTTGTTGTTGTTGTTGCTGAGCGTGGGAATCATTAGGCCGGGTATGGTGGGTATCTTGATCTCGGCCTCAAAGTCCGTTTTCGTGGAGATGACTGTGGGCGGTGGGCCCATCAGTTCCATTTCCGATTTGACCTTAATCTCGGGTCTTGCTACAATTGGTGGCTCTGTAGGTGGCAGCACGATCTCATCATCATCATCGTCATCGCCCAGATCGACAATTTCAGGCTCCACTTTGTTAATCTCCGTCACATCATCATCGTCATCCTCATCCTCAACTGGATTTACCGGTTGATGATTCGTCGGCTCCTGCTTGGTGGCTTCCACTGACTCCGAATCATCCACTTCCATGGGCTCCACAGCAACTGTTCCTCCATCTGCGCCTGCTGGTGGATTCACAGCGTTTGGCTCCTCCGCTGGAGTTTCCTTGTCGTCCATCTTCTCGTCATTGTTCAACTTGTCATGCTTCTCATCATCCATGGACTCGAGGGCCTCGTGGTAGCCACAGATGTCATTCTGTGCCGACTCCAGGGCCTCAATGAAGATGCCACCCGCCTTGGGCAGCTTCCAGTAGCGTCGCCAGAAGCGATCCTGTCCAAAGCAGGCGGCCCTTAACTGATTGGTGCTCTTCTCCAGCGCCTCCTTGCAGTTGAGCGAGGCACGCACAATCTTGTCCAGCTTCTTTTGCAGCTCGTCGGCGCTCAGGCGATTATCCTCGTCCTCCTCCACGTTGGTGATCTCCGAGTCCAAATCGGAGAGGTCGTCCTCAATAATGCTCACATCATGGCTCTGCGTGTGTCCATCCTCATTGATAGAGTTGCGTGCGCTGCTCTTCTTAGCCTGTGGCAGCAATGACGTCATACTTCCATCCGTTGTTGTTGCTCCTGCTGCTGATGCTGTTGTTGTTGTGGTTATTGTTGGAGCTGGTGTGGAGATTGCTCCAACTGCTACTCCTGTTGCAGTTGCAGCAGCTACTCCAACAATGCCTGCTCCATTTAGCACTGGACACTCGTCCATTTTGGTGGGACTCACTTCGGAGTTGGGAGCAGCTAAAGATTCAGTGTTGCCACTGTTGTTGCTGCTGCTGTTTGTGTTAGTCAACACCGGAGCATCTGCATCCACTTCCATGGGCTGCGTTGCCTGCTCCGTGTCAGCAGCTATTCCTCCCGCTGTTGCTGCTGCTGCTGTTGCTCCCGTCAGTTGTTGGTCCGGCTTGGCGCCGCTGTGCTCATCGAGAGTTTTCTCGTCGCTGCTGTTCAAGTCAACAGTGCAGATACCATCCGTTGATGGAGCTGTTCCATCAGTTGTCGCCTCATTTGAGGCGGCATTAGCCAGCTGTTTGTTGGCCTCCGCCTCGGCGGCTTCGGCCTCGGCCAGCTTGGCGAGACGTTCCCGCTCCCGTTCCGCGTCGAGCTTCTGTTGGGCGAAGAGCGCCTGCATGGTCGCCTCCCGCTCCGCTTGTGCCTTCTCGTAGGCCTCGATGCGTGCCTTGCGCTGATGGAGCGCCTTGTATTTGCGCACCTTCATGTCCGTCATGTACTTCTCCTTGCGCATTTGGGCGCATGTCTCCAAGCTGCCATCGATCTGTCGCAGCACCGCCTTATTCATCAGCAGATCGTTGCAGAGATGGGCCAACATCTGTGCCTTCCTCGTCGGATTCAGCGCGACAAAGGGCAAATCCTTCAGGGCATGTGATAGCTTCCACGTATCGTTCTCGTGCAGCAGCTTGTAGTACTCGTGATTCTTGGCCGAATGTGTCGCCGTGTCGGCATCCACCTGATGATGATCGGGCACGCGACGCTCTCGCTCCCTGTCCACGGTGATGCCATGCATCTGACGAATCTCGCCGGTGGCGGTGGCATACAGATAGATGCGTAGTATTTCCGATACATTCGAATTAGTGATATCCGCGTTGCGCAGAGATTGGCCCAGCAGCGTGGTGTGGCGTCCCGGATTGGGCACGCCCGGATCCTCGATGGCACAGACCAACAGATGCGTCATCACCGACAGCAGCTCCTCCTCGGCGTCCGCATTGCTGTCACTGATGAGGGCGTCGTGCAGATTCTGCAGTGATGGCAGCGACTCCATGTCAAAGCCGAGCGTCTCACCAAAATTGTGGAGGAACTCAAACACCATGAGGAGATCGGCCATTGCCTGGCCGGGTAAACGATTGCCCGCAATGCGCTCCAGTTCCGGCACCGACAGCTCCTGCGGCAACTCCGAATCCTCGTTCGGTTTGCGTATCAATTGCAAAATCTCTGCATCTCGCTTACGCTCCGCCATGCGACGCTCTCGCAGTATGAGGCGATCCAATACCAACTGGTGCTTCTTCTTCTCACGCTCCTCGAATTTGCGTCGCAACTCGAGCATCCGGATGAGGTTCATGTGCTGACGACGACGTTCGCGTTCCTATTTTGACGTTGACAGAAAAGAGTTGTGATTAGTGTGATATGGACAAGGATTACTTAAAGGAAGACGTGGAACTTACCATTTCAGCAGCCAGCAGCAGCTCCTTTTGCTTCTGCAGTTCCTGTTGAATGCGAAAAAGATAATCGTATTAGAAATAAATAATCAAATATGGAAAGTGGATTTTTGGGCGTGCTTGAGGATTGTAGGGATTGAAAACTAACCGAAGCGCAAATAGTCAGAAAGTAAAAACTAATTCAAGATTTTTCAATAAATAAATATGTATAATATTATTATTGTTTAATTACTCTTGTATTATTTACAAACTATGTGGAGTCATCGAAAAAATAATTAATAATTAATTCTTTTGCTAATTGCGTTTCTTAAAACTAGTCGAAATTCTAAAAAACTAAGAAGGTAGTAAAAATTATAAATTATCAAGTCAAATTTTTAAAAAATATTGTTTGACATAGAAAAATTAAACGAATAATTTAATATTTTAATAATTGTTTTTACAGTCAAGCAAAACACATCATATTCTCTATCTAAACTCTCCTAAAACTGCAATCGGAACTCAAAGTGGAATTAAAAACTGAAAATAAACCATATTTTTTTAACTATTTATATAAAATAGCCAAGAACAAAACGTAATAAAATACTACGTGGAAAGAAAGTAGAAGCACAGTGAGAAAGAGGGGTTGATCAGGCGGAGGTGGGGAGTAGAGAATATGAATCTTGTTGTACCTGTTCTTTAGCTAGAATTGCTTCCTGACGTCGCTTTTCTTTCTCCTAGTTAAAAAATATTCCAAAGAAAATGCCAATTTGAAAGTGAGACACAAAACTAAGATGCAACTGAGAAAAGAGCTTGAATTGAATGCCAACTGACCTGCTGCTTCTTGAGTAACTCCTCCTGCTTGAGACGATCCAGCTCCTCCTGACGCTTCTTGCGCTCCTACAAAATGGGATGCATTTTAATTAAATCACATTTAATAGATTTCCATTTGCCTTACCTCGATGGCCTGTTGATTTTTGAGTTCCTTCTCCTTGCGCTGCTGCTCAAGCTTGGCGTTCTTCTCCTGGCGCGCCTTCTCCTTGTTGCGGGCCAGCTCCTCCTTTTGCTGCTTCTTGGCATCGCGCATCGCCTGCTGCTGTTTGGCAATCTCGATGCGCTGCTCCACGTTGAGCGTTTGGCGCGTGAACACCTTCAGATCCTCCAGCCGCTTGGCCACATCCTCGTCCGTCATCCGTATGTACTCGCCATCGTTGGCATACGGCGGCGGCGCTGGTTGCAAAAATGATCCAACAATCGCACGTGCAGAGAAACTAAAATTCTCACGCGTCAAACTCGACGGCTGCTGCTCCAACAACTGTGCACAGAAATATAAATATAATTGAAAAAAACTTTAGTTATTTGTTTTAAGTTGCGGAAATTTGTTAAGTGTTGTTTTGGGCGCGTTTGATTACTAATTGATTAAAAAGAACAAACTAAACAAAAATAACTTCTAATGAATAATTAATTAATTAATTAATTTATAACTTTAAATTTCTGTTTAGTCTTCTTTTGATATTTACAATTTTAAAGGCCATTAATATGTTAATAGCATAACAAATGTTTATAGAAACTGTTATATATAAAACCAATATCAACGAGTATATTGATTATAAGCAAAGAAAATAAGAATTATTATGATTAATTTAATCAAGTTGTTTTGTGGCTGACACTAAACTTTAGCTTTTCTGGGAAAGATCTTTAATATGTTGTTGAATAAGAAGAAGACTACACTTGATCACTGTTTTGTTTTTCAGTTGCTTTGTCATTGTTAACAAATAAATATTAAATATTAACCCAAAGCTTAAACAAAGAAATCTAAATCACATAAGATAAAAAACAACTTCAATTGTTGATAAATAAAGTGAATCTTCTTAGGATAAGTATGGATTGTGTTGAGCGTGTTGAATGTCTCAGAGTGATCAGCAGATCTAAAAAAGTTGCTTAAATGATCCCTACAAACTCACAGCAAACACTTGGCCAATTGTCTTCAGGGGCAGCACGCTGCCCGGCGCATAGTAGGTGACCTCGCCACGTATCTGGCCCTGTTTGGTTAAGCCCCTGATGACCGTGTCACGCTTCCAGCCAAGCTCCAGTGGCACCCGCAACTCGGCCACATTCAAAATGTTGGCATCCTCGCTCTCCGACTCCGAGAGGCCACTCTCGGCAGCAACACTCTCCGAGTCCGTTGACGTTTCCATATGGGCATTCGCCTCACTGAGCGCCAGTCGTATCTTCTCCTGTAAGTGATAAAGTTGTTTTTGAAACATTGGCAAAGTTGACAAAAAATCACTATATCCTCTTACGATATCGGCGCCTTGTTGCAGCAGCTGCTGTGTGGCAAGCATTGGCTTCAGGCCAACGGCGCGAGACTGCGCCAGCAGCGAGGCAACCGTATTCTTCTTGGGCTTGGAAACGCCTCGACCCAAATTCCGCGGTCGGCCCTCCTTGTACGCTGCCGATGACGAACCGGAACCGGAACCGGAACCCGATCCTGAATTTGATGTGCCGCCCGAGCCGATGCCAGGCGTGCCACCAATACTTAGACCGGGTGAGGGTGATGCACCGCCAGCACCGCTACCACTGCCCGAAATGGATCCACCAGGCATGCCGCCATTGCCACCCAAGGCAGCCGTAATGGAACTCAAGCTCTGCAGACTGTTGACGCCATTGCCTCCACTCTGCTGTGCCTGATAATCACCGGCCAGGCCGCCCAGCACCGAGCCAGCTGCCGATGAGGCGGCTGCGGCGGAAGAGGCGAGTCCACCTCCAGTTGTATTGAGAGTGCTGCCATTGTTGTTGTTGCTGCTGCTGCTTTTGTCAGAGGGTTTCATTGATAGATTGAGTGGCGCATCGAAATCATCAATGGTTATGGGATTAGAGGCAGAGCCAATGGCACCGCTGGCCGGCATCGCACTCGACTTCAAGCTGAGATTGACGCCGGATGCGAGTGATGGATCTGTGGTCAGGTCATGCAACTCTTTGGTGCCGCAACCCTTGCTGGACAGATTGTAGGCTCCATTCGATGTGATTGTGGGCGGCAACTTGATCACCTCCACCCGATCACTGGACAACTGCTGGGCATTCTGACCACCACTGCTGTGACTACTGCTGTGACTCTGGCTGGCGCTGCTCGTCACCATCGATGCCGCTGAAGTTGCGGCGGCTGCTGCCTGTGCTGCCTTCGACACTTGGGTCAACTGATCCATGGTGGTCATGCCCAGACCCATGCCCGACATGCCTGCCGCGCCCAGCATGCCGTGCAGATGTTGTTGCTGTTGTGCAGCGGCCGCCATTGCGGCGTATTCCATTTCGAGACGGGCACGCTTCGCCGGACTGAGCCCTGGATATGAAAGCAGAGAGGAAATTGCATTTGTTGTTTGCATTTCTAAATCCTTCTGCTGTTGTTGTTGTTGTGTAAGGTGTTGTTGTTGCTGTTGTTCTGCTTGGTGTTGTTGTTGTTGTTGTTGTTTCTGTGTGGCTTGTTGTTGTTGTTCTGTTTCAGAAATGGTCTTCTTGCGACCACGTGAAGTACTACCAGGTATCTTTGGTCCCACGATGGAGGACGTATACTTGATAATCTCCGTATCCGGCGGCAGACGCACACCTAACAGCGACGGATGCTCACTGCTGTCAAGAAATACATTATTATTGTGATCATAACGATTCCATCATCCATTTGCCACTTACCTGCTCATCATGGCCGCATTGCTCATGTAATCTTTGCCACTATTCTTAGACCCATTGCCACTGCCACCAGCCATCGTTGTAATGGGCAATTGTTGTTGCTGTTGTTGCTGCTGCTGCTGTTGCTGGGAGGGATGTGCGGATGAGGTGACCGTTGCACTGGGTGAGACCCCCGTACTGGCCGCAAATGCATTCATTGCCGCCTGCATGCTCTGCTGTGGCGTCATTCCCAGTGCACCGAATTGTGACAGCGAGTTGAGCGCATTCAGCGAGGGATTATTCTTGTCCCGATCCCGATCGCGATCCTTGCCCGAGCCGCTGCCCGAGATGCTGGCATGCGGGGACATCGACATTCCTGGATGCATGCCAGCCAACGAACTGGAACTGGAGCTGACATTGGTCGATGACTTACTGCTGGACATGATGCCACTGTTGTTGCCACCACCACTGCTGCCATTGCCCGCCCCAGCACCCAGACTCATGGCCAGATTGGACAGGCCGTGAGCGTGAACACCACCGCCGCCGCCAGCACCACTCGACTTTTTGCTCGAGGAACTGTTGGAACCACTGCCGCCACCGCCGCCGCCCAGACCCGACATGCCACCGACTCCAGAGCCGGAGGCCGCTGCTGCAACAGCCTGCATGGCCAACAGCTCCTTGTGTAGCGTGACCGGATCGTAGGCGGATCCCGGATTGCTGGCAATACTGCTAATGCTCCCCCCGCCGCTGCTCGTCATTGTTGATGGTTTCCCATATGCGCTTGCCGTGCTCTGCAAAAGGAAGCAACGAATTGAAAGGTTTAGAAATTCTTGTTAAACCATCTCGACCAAGACTCACCTTGTAGCCACCATGGCTGGAGCTGCTGGTTGAAATGGACGCACTGCTCACCGATTGGGACATGCTGCTGGTGCCTGGCAGTCCAAAGCCATGCATGCTGGCCAACGCTGCGGCGGGATTGTTGGCTGCTGCTGCGGCTGCTGCTGCTGCCGCTGCATTCAGGCTGTTGGCCAGATTCTGTTGCTGTTGTTGCTGCTGCTGTTGCTGCTGTTGTTGCTGTTGTTGCTGCTGCTGTGCGGCCCTTTTCTCCTTGCGCGATTTGTTCGATTTGCTGCTGGAGCTGCTGCTGTTGCCGCCGCCACCGCCACCTCCACTGCCGGCTCCAACGCCAACCATGCCCGCAGCACCACCTCCTCCGCTAGTGGAGCCAGTGCCGCCGGCGCCCATTGCCATAGCGGCAGGGCCAAAGGCGGCGGCCAGATCGGGATGTGGAAACGGTGAGAGGCCCGATGCCTGCAGTCGACTAAAATAGTCCTGAGCAGCCAGTTGGGCCATGGACCACCAGCCTGCAAAAGCACAACGAGAGATTAGTTTATTTTCTATATAAAACATTCTGATACATTAGTTAGCTATTATTATGGAGATTTTAAGAAAGTATTTCTTAACAAAAAGAATCGAAATGAGTAGCACTAAAATTGCCAAAAACTAAAGTTAATGTTTAAAAGAAAACAAACCAATAAAATTTAACTGAAGAAGCAATTATCTAAACATCAACAAAGTACAAATCAGTTAAAAATTTAAATAATTACATTTGTTTAATATTTAAATATTCAATTACGCTTAAGCATTTAATAAAACTAAGTAAACAAAATTTCTAAAATTGCTTTTATTATAAAAACAATATATATATTTAATACTAAAAAGGGCTACACTGAACTTTACAGTTTCAATAACAAAGCGCATAAATATATAAAAAAATTTGTATAAATTGTGCTTATCTTATTTATTATATTATTATATTTATTGCAATGGGGGCCCCAAAAGCCGACAAAACGTTAAGAGAACTGCAAGCGATTTTGTTGCTCTAGGAGAGATTTCTTCAAATGAATCGCGCTTGATTTTAGTCGAGACATTTGCTGTTGCACTCCACACAAATAATACACACTTTTTACTTGTTTCAAAATGAAAACTCTATTTTTCCTCTCTTTAAAAGGAAAAGGAATCGAACCCGCCTCATTTCCTGTTGCACGCATTATTTTCTATAAAAAGCGGTAACATTTTGACTCAAAACGCCATCTCAGCTGCTGCGCTGCATGCGTCGTAGTCGCCTCTTTTTTGCGTCTTTTTTTTTTGCAAGTTATTGCTTAATTTTTGTGTTTATCTTTTAACGTATGCCAATCAGTGTTGACGTTTCGGCTGTTTAAAGGCTAGTTATTTTTTATTGTCTCCTTTTAATTCTGGCAACACTGATGCTAATTTAACGTTGTATCGAGCGAATAAGAGGGGAGAGAGAGGGACAGTGAATTTGTCGATGCCGACATTTTACTCACTTGCTGGATGCAAACCCGCTAAACTGGCGGCCTGTGAGGCCGCAACGGCCATTGTGTTCTGATGATGATGGGCGCCGGCCGCTGCTGCTGCTGCCGCTGCCATCGATGAGTAACGGTCATTGGCAGCGGCGGCTGCTGCGCCGGCAGCATTTGGGAGAAGACCTAGGCCGGCAGCGGCGGCAGCATTGAACTGTGAATTAAACAGCGGATTCGATGCAGCTGCTGCGGCAGCCCCAGTCGGATCACGGCCCCAATACGCTAGGAGATAGAAAATATAAAATATGAAGTATTAATATTTGCATTATTTTACCAATTTTTTAAACCTACCAAAAAGTGAGGCCGCATCTAGCAGCCCGGTTGGATCGTGTTGTCCGCCGCCAGCACCGCCGCCGCCACCGCTGGAGCCACCGCCGCCCTTTCCAACACCATGATTGTTTGAGTTTTTGCCATCGTTGCCGCTGCCATCGCCGGCATTTTTGTTCATGTTAAAGTAAAAAGTTTGCAGTTGTTTCTTCTACTTATATTTGTATTTCTCTTATTGCTGTGTTTGCTGTTATTGTCTATAATCAGATAAACAAAATTTTTTTTAGATAAGTAGAAAATTTGTATTAACATATTGTAAAAATTGCAGTTATAAAAGCGATTGCTCTCATTTTTTGCTTCCTTTGCTTTCATCAATGCTGGCAATGCTGTGCGAATGTTGTGCTCTAAGAGAAAAGCAAAGAAACATGAAAATCACAACAAAACTAAAAAAAAAAAAAATATATCTACTACTACTACTACACACGCCATACTAATAATAAAAAAAAAAACCGAAGTGGTCGCATGTTGTTGTAATATTTATTGTGTGCGTGACAGCAACGCGAAAACAAGAGAGCGATTACGAGAGCGCAGAGCCGACGACACTCTCATGCTCACCACTACACCTGCATTTATAAGGGGCAAACAGGAACAGTAACAGAAACACAGCGAATTGACAGCGTTTCATCAAGAGAAAAGATGCGGCGAAAATAAATGTTAAAATTTCTTTTGTGGAAATCCCGTTAAATGATGGCAAACAAATTTAAAGTCTTAAAATTATTGTACTTTTTACTCATTAACCACAAATCCAAATTAACCGTAAAAGCGAAACACACACAGGCCCTTCTTTTGCCGCTGCGGCGAACGATGCATACACAAAGCGAAAAAGAAAATGCCGTTTAATTTGCAGCAGCAGCATTAAAACTGTGAGTGAATTTTGTTATTGTTTTTTTTTGTCCATAGTGCATTTTTTCGGATTTATTTCTCTTAATTGATTTCATTCATAAAATGTTTGCATTCGAAGAGTCATTATTGCATTTACATTTTACACATTATGCATACTATTAAAACGCCGACAGACCCCGCTGCCCACGACGACGTCACCGTCCGTGCTGCCGACGCTGCTGACTAAGTGCCGGCTGAGACTCAGACATACTGTCGGCCTTTTATTTTTATTTTTTGAACATACAGACAACCAACTGCTTACTTGAAAAACGGCACTTTGCATGCAGATGGCTCGTTTGCTTATACATTTCACATATTTTTCACCAAATTTTTTACATCAAAATTCGACGAACGAAATTATTTACGGCCAAGCGGCAGGCAAAAGCAAACCAAATATCTGTGGGATAACGCGACGACTGACAGAAACTGAGACCGATACTGATATATAGAGAGAGAGCGAGAAGTGCGCAAACACAGTAAATGCGCTCGGCTTGCTACAAGTGGAATTGAAACATGAGAGCCGCTTTGGCCAGCTCGCAACACACAACACGAGTGTGTTTAGAAGGCAATGAATGGACCGACGCTGACGTTAACGTCGCAGTCGACGGGCTTCCACAGTGGTTGATAATTAAACACTTTTTGTGTGTTTCTTTTAGTTTTGGATTGTGTTGCAAAAAAGAAAATTCATAATATTATGAATTAATCAATATAATGAGCAATCGTTTAGTAGCAGCATACACAGTGCCAGCCAGCATAATAATAATAAAGGTGGCGCCCATTTTTGCTCTGCTCTCTTACCTTTTAATAACAGTTATTGCGCTTTCTTGCTGCGGCTGCTATCTGTTTGTCTGTCACGCATCAGATCAGTCGACAGATGTGCGTTGACTTGAATGCCTATGTGAGTGTGTGTCATGGAGAGAGAGGGGTTGCTTTTATTTGAATCGGTTGCGGTTAATGTTGCTCGCATAGTGTGCATAAATATTATAACAGCAGCTTTACAACAAGAACAAGTAAATCGCTGCTGCGTTGCTCTTGTTGTTGGTGTCTTTTTCTTATGCTGCTTCGCTTAAGGTTTTTATGGCGTCAACCACACAGTTGGACCTCTGTTCGGGTCAAAGCGTCGTCAACGTCGAACGTCAACGCCAGCAGCAAAAAAAAGGCTGTTTGTGTGATGTGTGCATGTGTGAGTGCGCGCGTGTGTATGTGTGTGTTGGAGGGTGTGAGCTGAGCTGAGCGCGCGCCAACAACTACAATAGAAATAACAGCTAGCTGGCGTTGGCAATATGATTCGAGCATTTATCGTTGACGAAAACGTAGCGACGTCAACTGCGACGTCAACGCGCTGCCAATGAAAAGGTGCGCAGAGCGTGCGTATGTGAACAGAAAAGAGGGAGGAGTGGGAGAGGCGGGAACAAAACGACTGCTGCTGTTGATATTTTTTCTTTACTTATTTTTTTTTTGCTCTAACTTGACGTGTAGATATATATATGTATACATATATTTTTTATTTTTTGCACATAGCGGATGACTGACGCCGACTGCTGCTGCTGACTCGATGCTGCCCAACTCACACATGCTCTTATTATACCTCTTCTTATTCTACACAACAGAGATACTGTCTTTGACCAACTTGCCCTAGACACCCCCCCCCCCCACCACCTAACAGAGCACACAAACCACCATCCACCAAAAACCGAACCCATCTTTATTTTCAATATTTGTAACTGACAGAGTATAACAAATGTGAAATTCGTTTTATTGTGTGCTCGCCGCCGCCCATCGTCGCCGCTGGCGTCACTACCCGTCAATACACGCACAACCCCCCACACAACCCCTTCCACAATTTGCTGAAATTTCTTGTTGGTTTTTTCGCTTTTTTGTGCTCTTGATTATCTCTAAGCTCAATTGGCAGTTGGATTGTGAGCATGTTTTTTTTTGTCCGTATATGTGTATGTATTTTTTGTTGTGTATCTTTGGCAAATGCCGCCGCTTTTGTGTTATACATACTACAACAAATAAAAGCAACGACAACAGTGACAATAATCATTATTTGTTGTTGGGTTTTCTAAGAACGTCAAAAGCTATTCACAAAGCTTTTAGCTATTGCAATATTTGTCAAAGTGTACCAATTAAAACTTATATTTTATTCGTTAATGCTGTTGGTGTTGTTGACAGCATGCAAATAAATCTCGATTTAATTAATTAAGCAGCTTTTTTGCATGTGTCATAGTAAAGTGAACGGTAAATGATATCGAGTGCAATGTATGCAATGAGCTTTGAGTGCACATATAACAGTAGCTGTGCCTGTGTGTGAGTTGCTTTGATTTATATTCACAGTTCTCTCTCTCTCTCTCTCTATCTCTATATTCCCTTTGCCGCGATTCAATTCCAGCCGTGGCGCTTTCTTGTTACATGTACACGCATACATACATAAATACATACATAAATATTTATTTATGTTCACTTGTTTGCGGCATTCGTTGATCATCTTTGGACTCGACGTACACGTCGCACACACACAAACGTAAACACATACACACACACATGCACGCATACACATGCATTTGTAATTTTGCTGGCATTCTTGGGGATTTAGATTTAGGTACACGTTGCTGTTCTTGCCTGGCTCTCTCCCTCTGCCCTGCCTCTGCATCTACCTATGCCTGTTATGCGTCGCGTCGCTGCCATCGTCATTTGATTGTTGGCGGCTTTTTAACGCTCCGACAATTTCCAGTTCACTTTGACTTTGCCTTTTTTTTCTGTTGTATTTGTTGTTCTTCTCATTACTCAAGTTGACTCTTGTAGAGTGCGGGAAGAGATGGAGGTGTAGTGGTGAAGTTATAGGAAAGGAGAGTAGAGGAGTGGAGTGAGTGAGAGCTGCTCATACAAACGTATGTAACTCTTCTTCTTCTTCTTCTTGGTTCGCTTGACTCTGCTTGCTTGTTTGGTCTTCTGCATCTTCTTCGTGTTCGTTGGTGCGAGGTTATTGACTTAAGCAAACAACAGACAGGGACAGCGATAGCGCGAGCAAGTTGCGTCGTCGACGTCGACGTCGCGATCATCATTTCTTTGCGCGTCTTTGGTGGACTTTTTCTGTTTTATGCCCCACTTCTGCCTCAACGACGTCTTTTGTGCATCGTTCTGCAACTGCAACTGCGAAGGCGACTGTGCAGCAACAAGTACAGAATAGCAACAACAACCGCAAAAACATCAAACAACTTTGCCCTCTTTCAATTTTATGTTTGTATGTGTCCACTATGGGTGTGTGTGTTTATATTGTATTACGTTAACCCCCAACAGTGTCTTTCTCCCTCACTCTCTCTCTACCGAACTCACTTCCATTCTCCTATTTATGGACAGCCTTTTTGACCATTTTGCACATTAGCAGCAAGCGCAAAAGTCAATCAAATAAGAAAACAAAAGTTTGTTTATTAGTTTAATACGTCATTTCAGGTGTTTGAACATTATTCAGACATGTTTATTTTCAAAAGCAAACGAATTCAATTTATATTTGGCAAATATGTCGACAAAGAAAATATAAATGGCAAGCAAAACAAAAGCAATTTCTATATGTATAGAGAAAGAGAGATAGAAAGACTGTTACATTGCAGGTGTGACAATAAATATATGTTATTTCAAATGAAGATTAATAGATGCTCAATAAATTGTAGAGCATTTAGAGAGAACTTATTATAATAACGTTTAATTAATTGATTGATTACTATTATACTTGTGTAAAAGTTAGCAGGAACTTGCCTCGATTTTATGTGTTTATTACTAACATTTTTGCGTTAAATGTTAACTTAAATTTTGGTATCACACATTAACCGGCAACAACAACTTAAAGGAGTTTTTCTATCTAAACAATTTAACAACCTATTAAACAGTAATTTCCATTGCCTTAAATTTAAGCATTGCCAAAAAAAAAACTATTTATATTTACTGGTTTACATATTAAAAATACAGTATAAATTTGGTAACAAGATTAATAGCACATTTAGGTTCAAATTTTAATTTTTTGATTTAAAGTGAATCGCTGTTAAAGCGTAGAAGAGTTAAAAAACTTGTAAAAACAATAATGTATGTGCGAAATATTTTATATGTATGACTTAAGTAACAGGGATTTGTAAATATTTGTTTTGCATTTTTCTCTTTTTCTCTTTTATTTTTTTCTGTTTTGTTGTATAAGCCAGCTAATTCAGTTGTGGTTCTCGATGCTGCACAAAAAGTGCGATAAACGAGGAACAGCAAGAGAACGACAGGAAGGAAGAAACATGAGAAGTGGAATTAAATGAAATGGATTTTAGTGCAGCTCAAAAGCTCGGAGACGTTGTTGCTATTGTTGTTGTTGCTTTTGTTGTTTCTGTTGTTGTTGTTGCTGACTCTTCGTCGTCCACTTGTATTATTTTATATTTTTTTTGTGTGCTGAACACATTACTATCAAGGATATCGGTAACCAGCAGCAGCTACGAGGTGGTGGTTCGTGTTGGTTGCGGGGGCAGCGAGGCTGTTTTTGGTCTGTTGGCTGCGCGCGTTCAAGGAAATTGTGTAAAAAAAAAGGAAAAGGAAAAAAGAACACACACATACACATAAAATGTAAACTCTGAACCGAAACGAGGCAGTGCCGATGCCGAGAGGCAGAGGGCCGGGACAGGACAATGGGTTTGGGTCAGAGACAGAGTCGAGGGTCCCAGCCAAAGCCCTGGGCTGTCGCACGGTTTGGTGTGCGGCTTTGCCAAGGCGCGCAAGGAGAAAGGCGAGCAAGGAGCCAGGACCCACACAGAGGAAGCAAAGCTCGCGCGCAAGGACACACATTGCGTGGGCGGCAGAACACACAACACAAGAGTTTGAGGGGGAGTGGGAGAAGGAGGAGGAGGAGGCGGTGTAGGAAGAGTTGCCAGTAAAACGAACCCAAACCGAACGAAAGGCAGCGCAGCGCAAAACTAAAATTGAAACTGGCAACGCCGAAAGGGGAAAAGGCGAGCGAGCATTGAGCACACAGAACACAAATGCAAGCTGTGTATGTGTGAGTGTGTAAATGTGACAGTGACAGCAGTGAACGACGCTGGCAGAGCGCGCTAGTAGTAATAACAATAACAACAACAACAAACAAATGAATTTATGCGGACAACAGCAGGAGAAGCAGCAGCAGCAGCAGCAGCTTGCAATTGTAGTTGGGTATTTATGTAACGGTAAAATAGTTGTAGCTATTGTTTTTGTTGTTGTTGCTGCTGCTGGCAGGAGGCGGAATGCAATGGGAGAGGGATAAAGAGTTGCAGATGGAGGTGGAATGCATGGAAAATGGCAGGCTCGAAGCGAAACGTGCTCAACGGGGACGACCCATAAATTAGAGTGACAGAAAGAGAGACAGTTAGAGAAAGAGAGAGTGTGAGCGAGCGAATGAGAGAGCACAAGGAGTACAAGGAACAGCAGAAACCGAAACGAGAGAAAGCAAAATGCAGCAGCAGCAGTAGCAACAGCAGCAGCAGTAGCAGTAGTGTGAGCAGCGTAGGCAGGAGCGGAATGCGGGTGTAAAACATTGACGTATTTGCCATTTGGAACAGGAGCAAAAGGCTCGATGGTGTCTCACTCTGTGTGTGTGTCGCCTACTGCAGTTGCCCACTCACTCAAACTAGAAACTCACAAAAGAGCTTCGGGGATATAAAAACAACAACAACAAGCAAGAGTAGAGACACAACGCGTAGTGCAAGTAGCACAGCTGCAGCATCTGTTCCAGCCCTGACAGCAGTTGGAGCAAGCACACAAACACAATACACACAATCACAATATACACACACAGAGAAGAGTCTGGGCGTGGGGGTACTTGCGACATAAAGGTGAGGGTGCACAGTTCGCGGGGTTATGGGTTTATAAGGAGAGGGATGGGTTGCTGTATTTTACAGCATGTGTGCATATATGTGTGTATGTGTGGGTGTGTGTGTGTGTGTTGTTCAACTCTTTGTGGCTGCACTGAATGCACCCAAATGTTACTGCCACACACATACACCACCCTGCTCCCCTCCCCCGCTCACTGTCATTGTTGTTAACATTTCAGCCAATGCAATAGGCGAGTGGTAAACAAGGGTGGCTGGCAAGGGACACACTATTGGACATGTTGCATTATAAATGTACATAAATACACACACAGCTACACATTTATATGTATGCACATGTGTGGTAATTCACACATACACACACTCACATACACACATCAGACCGCATCGCATCTCTAATCGCCCATAAACAAAACTTGGTAGGCGCTGTAAGCCCAAGGATGATGATTCCAGAGCTGCATGATTGAAGCATCATATTTGTCATTCAAATTCGAATAGTTTCTGCAATGTGTCAAGAAGTAGCAGGCCCTTTAAATATTTACACAACAAACTGCTTGTCAGCTATTATAAAAACCACAAAACCTTTCTTTCTTTATTTTAAAAATAAATACACTTTGAATTTTATGTGATTCTATTCAAACTTTTCGTTAATGTTTGTTATATGTTTTTATTGTTTATATGTTATATGTTTTTATTTTATTAAACTCTTTGGTATTTAATTAATTAAATTCTATTATTTTTATTTAATAAAATTAATTTAATTATATTTGGTTTATTTATGGTTTAATGAGCTGTGAAATGTCTCTTTTCAATGAGCAGAATTAATCAACCCTCTCTGTGAGGGTATAGTGTTATATATTTACATAATAATTATCATTACACCGATGGAGGAGTAAGATAAATTCCATATCTCCCCATCCACTCATCCCCACAATTTACCCAACCCTTTTCATGCCTTTCAAAGCACGCAAAAAATGGTTTCAAATGTTGCGATTTGATTCCATTAGGCAACAAATACAATTAAAATGTTTGTTGCACATGTAATCTAATATAGACAAATTTAAGTGTATTTACATTTGTCTGACTGCATGCGTGCATGCGTGTTGTGTGTGTGTGTGTGTGTGTGTGTGTGTATGTATATGATAGAGTAAGGGAGTTCAAACAGACAGACAATTGGATCAGTACGAACATTTAATTAATGCTCAAATCGGATTATCCAACAAAGGGATAAAGGATCTTTATCATGCTTGCCGACAAAAGCTTTGCTTTAATTGGTACCAGCTGACTCATTGTTTGTCTGCCTGTTTGTCTGTTTGTCTGTCTGTTTGTCTGTTTGTCTGTCTGTTTGTCTGTCTGTCTCTGAGTCCAAAGAGAAAGAAATGTAGCAAAAGCCGAAAACTAATTTAGTGCTTGAGAATATTAACAATTTAAAGTGAATTACAATTTAAAACTGTTGTAAACATTAAAAATTTCGTTTTTACAAGCATTTAATTCTTACAACAAAATGTGGCAATTTAAATGACAAATTATCAAGATACCCTTTTTGTTCTAGCTTATCATTTTCATTACCAGGAATTTGTAATTAATTTTAATTGAAGAAAAAATTCTATAATTCCCTTTTTGTTCTAGTTTATCGTTTTCATTCTCTGGAATTTTCCTTTTTAATGAATCAGCTCAAACAAATCGAAACATATTTTTCTATACATTTATATGTAAATTATTCCCACATCCATCTGTGTTTTTTTTTTGGCAATTTTTTACTTACCACAACATGGATTGATTGTCTCTTAAATCTGCTCTCCAATTGGAATGCTGATTCTTCATACTGTTTCTTCTTCCATTTGTTGCTGTTGTTTTTGTTGTTGTTGCTGTTGTTTATACGTAATTTTCATAATTTAACGATTAAGTCTGTCGCTCTTCTTGTTATCTTTGTTGTTACTGTTGTTTTTGTGCTTTTGTTTGTTTTTCTCTGGTTTATTTGTATGTTTGGTTTTTCCTTTTTTGTTATTGCTCATTCATTAACTTTTGAGGGGGTAATACTTTTGAAAATTGAATAATTATTACATTTCGAATTTATTGCGGCTCTTTCTTGGCCTGATTAACATACACACACTCACTCATACACTGAAAGGCACACACAGACACAGTGGGCAGATCAACACAGTATTCGGTTTTTGTTTTTTTTTTGGAATTATATTAATTGTTATAAATGATTGTTATTGAAATTTTTTGTGCGCGTTTTCCGTTGTTGCTTTTTATTTGAGAGGCTAAAATGAAGTAGAAAAAGACGAAGAGAATGGTAAAACCCCTTGAATAAATATCAAATAGATTAATCATAACATGAATCTTAATTATACACTTTATTCACGTAAAAAATAGGTATCTCGACAGAAAATTTCTCGCTCAGCTTAAACTCTGATAATATAAAAAAGTATGCAAAATGCCAACGTAGATTTAAAGAAATTTAGCTTATCTCTACAAATTTGTAAGCTTAATTTACTATTCAATTGTCAAGGCAGAGTATTTTGTAGTCGTCTACGTTCGACTGCAATATTTCTCGTTGGTTTGCTCTCGACTCGCTAAAATTAAATCGACAGCAACAACAATCATATCTATTGCGATTTTGTAGAATAAACATTTGTCATTTCATGTGTAAATATACAAATAAATCTATATGTTTCGCTTATTGTCTGGCAATTATTGCAAAGGCACGTTGGAATACACACACCCTCCGCCCTCCCCGCACCTAAACAGTGATTCAACAAATGCAAACTCATCCAGTGGAAACTGATATTGCTGCTGCTGCGGCTGGAAAAATGACAAATGCGCACTGCAATGGAAAGAAGGCATCGATCAAATGGCGAAGTGCCAGTTCACTTTTGGAATGAGAGAGGGAGAGAAAGAGAGAGGAGAGAAATAAAAATAGGAGCACAGCAAATGTGCAAAAACAATAGATTCAAATTCAATGCAGATGCAATGAGAGTGTCTGTGTACATGTATGTGTGTGCACTGCGAGGGTGATTGTCGAGAATCGGCTTGGAAATACAAATAAAAGGCGGCGGCAAACAAATGACTAAAATTAAAGAAAATAAAACATTCATCATGAATGCATCAAAAATGTTCGAGTTTAATTTGAAGGGATGATGACGACGACGACGATTATTATAATGATAATGCGGCGCGCTGTGTGCAGTGAGAGAGAGAGAGAAAGAGGAAGAATGTGAAGGTAAGGTCCAAGAAAAAAAGACTCTACGAGGCGATAGCAACTGGAACTTCAACAACTACAGCACAGCAAACATGACGAATTTACACACACAAACATACACACACAGAGCCAAGCACATGAAACGACGGCAATGGCCACAATAAAAACCATCGAAATAAATTCAACAATATGAAAAAGAAACACGCTGCACAGGGAAACGCAAGGAGAGAGAAAGAGAGATACAAGCCATGGGTGAATGGTCTGGGGTAGAGGGGGGCGACAGGCCAAAGCAATCACGAGAAACGGGACGAAACCGCCACCAACGGCAACAGCAGCAGCAGCCGCAAAACTTGAACGACAAACCGACAGACAACAGCGACAAACGCAGACGGCAACTTTTTACATACAAACAACGACGGCAGACAGACAAATGGACAGATGGGCGGACAAAACAAATGGACGGCGGCAGCAGCAAACAGAAAATCCCAACTCAATATCGAAATCCCAAATCCGCAACAAAATTATTTTAGAAACACAATACGAATGAGTGAATTGAACTGAGCAGAGTAGAGTTGCGTTTTATAGGTATGAGTGGAATGGAGTGAGTAACTCTGCTGCAAAACTTAACTGGCCGACTGGGCAAATTCGGTCAGTTAGATTTTCTTTTGTTCATTGATGCAAGAGAGATAGTGAGAAAGAAAGAGTGGGTGGGCTGCAGCGGTATTCACGCACTTTTCTATTTTTTCTTTTGCAAATTTGCTTTGTACAGTGGAGCAAACAAGCAGAGGAAGCGATCGTCGGTCGGCGTACGACATATATAAGCCAACAACAACAATGGCAGCAGTTTCTGCGGGTCGTGTCATGCACACATTTAGTAGCCACATACAAAATATATACATACACACACACACACACATGCACAAAGGCATACACAAACTGAACTGGGCAAGCAGCAGCAGCTACAATAACAAAAGCAAGCAAGCAAGCAACAAACAAGGAGAAGAAGAAGCATAAGAACAACAACAATAACAACCACGACAGCGAGACATAAAATAAATGAGCGACGCTGCCGCGCAAACATGTCTCCAATGCTGTAGTTGCTGTTATTGTTGTTGCTGCTGTTATTCTCCTTGTTGTTGTTGCTGGTTGGTCTGCCATTGCCATTCCATTCGTTCGGCCATTCGTTGTTGTTCATTGCGCCGCTGCTTCAATTTCGTTTTTTTTTTCTCAACGTTGTTTCCTTCGTCGTAATTATTGATACATGAAAAATACAAAAAAAAATTAAGAAACGCCGACGCCGCTGCGACGTCGCTAAAGTTGACGCAATAAATCTTATTGGAGTTGCAATCGCCATTTATGTACATATGTCTGTTTGTATGTGTTGTGTTTGTGTAGCTAATTATTGCATTGGTCAGTAACTCGTTTAAGCACTTAATAAGTAGATGGCCGAAGAAGCATAACGTAAAACTTGATTAGCTCCGCTCATTTTCACACTGTTAAATTCGTTGCCGTTTAGGTTTTTGTGTTTTTTTTTTGCTCTTCATCTGTCACATTTGATGCACATTTGTTGTTGTATATTATTCACCACTATTGGAATTTTACAGTTATTAATGGTAACTGTTAAGCAGCAAAGCAAAGTGACGTCGACGCTGACGGTGACTGCGACTGCGAATAGCGGTGACACTTTGCTTTGCTCGCGTTTTTATTGATTTGACAATTTGGTTTTGTGTTTGTGTGTATATAACGAACGTGCAGCGGCGGCTTTAGATAACTGCAAATCGTACATATGGATATGTATGTGTTTGTGTATGTGTATGTGCATGGATTTGTATGTGTATGTGTATGTGAATGTAACAATAGCAAATAGCGAACAGCATCTCGCAATTTTAAATCCTTTTTGCTAGTGACACAAGGCACAGTAGTACGAGAGTGAGTGAGAGGGCATAGGGTTCACCACACACACACGCACAACTGAACTGCCAAAAGAAAATACGGTGGCCAGGGTGCACACACACACATGCACTGAGAGAGACGCAGACACACACACACACATGCAAGGCAGACAGACAGAATTTGCTGTTTCTGTGCTCTGCTCCTCCTCTGCTTGGGCTCTGTTCGCTTGGTTGAATTCTTGCGCTGGCTTCGCTTTGGCTTTGGGCCCAAAACGATTTGGTTTTTGGGCATTTCTGTATCTGTATTTGTCGCACTTCCTGCATACATATTGTTGTTGTATTTATCTTTTCTTCAATTTCTTTGCAAATAATAAATATTGATAAATACACATGAGATGGAAGAATATTTCTACTTTTGTTGTAGTTGCTGCTACTGCTTGCTCCTCTGCCTGTTAACTTTTGCTTTAATTTTTCTTCTTCACACACACACACACTTAAACTTTCGCACATACATTTAATTTATTTGTGCGCGCCGAACAGCAAATTTTTTTGGTCGTAATTTTTCTTAGCCGCCCGCTTTTGTTTTTTGTTGTTTTTTTTGTTGGATTTTTGGTTTAGTTGTAGCTGCTACGCTGTTGTGGCTTGCTTGCTTTTGCTTGCGCGACCGACGAGTTACCGAACTAAACTAACGAAACGACAAACGACACCAGCCAACAATCCAAGCCGAAGCGAAGCCAAGTGCGAAGCAGCAGCAGCAGTCGTAGCGACAGCGACGCCGGCAGCAGCAACCGCGCTGATGGAGACAGCAACAACAATAACAACAACAACAACACATGCCATTGGCTTTTGTGGTGGGGTGGGGTGTGTGTGTGTATGTGAAGTATGGTATAAAGATTGAGAAGGAGTACAAGGAGGGAGGTGAATAAAATGACGATGACGACGACGGCGACGACGACTGCGACTGCGACGACGATTATATGAGAAAATTTATTCAACATTTAACGAACATGCTTGTTGTTGTTGTTTTTGCTGACTGCTGCTGCTGCTTTTTGAAATTGTGGGCGCAGCAGCGCAGCTAAGCGACAGGCAGACAGACAAAGGTGTCAGACAAACGCTGGCGGTTGTCAGGGGCCAAAGTGGAAAGAAAGCCCAAGCAATAGCAGAAGCAAAAGCAAGCAGACCAACATTCATTCCAGCAGCAGAGTCATTTGTATTGTTTTCATTTCATTTCTGTTTTTTTAATACATTTTTTGGTTATGCTGCTGCGGTCGTTCATTGAAGTGCTGGTAATTAAAATTGCTACAATAACTAAATCAAAATGAGCGGAAAAGGGCGCACGAGAAGAGAGCAGCTGCGAGAGTAAATGAGTGTCAGAGTGAGTGCGTGTGTATATGTTTATGTGTGTGCATGTGAAAAAGGAACAAGTGATAACTTAAGCAAAACTGCAGCAAAAAAAGAAGAAAAAAAGCATACAACACGGGCAAAGGGAAGTGTGAGTGGTAGTGAGAAGCAAGCAAATTTTGTAAAATGTTGCGGCTTGTCTTGTACATGTGTGTTTATATGTGTGTGTGTAACTGTGTGTGTTTGTGCGTGCGCGAGCGGTGTAACGTAATATGAATGAGGCTGGGCTAAAGGTGTTCGCTCCAAACTGACAAGAGTCTGTCTGTCGTTCTGTCGTCTCGCAGTCTTCTTCCTGCTGCTGTTGCCGCCATGTTGTTTTTGTTGTTGTCGATGCCAAAAGTTTTTGCTGGTGCTGCTGGTGCGGAAGCAGCGATGCAAATTGTTGAATAATGTCAAGTAAAATTGCGCGCATTATAAATGGAAATGGGGAAAATGAATGTATTTGTGAAAGCAGAAGAAGACAAAACAAGACAAGACAAGACACAACGTGCACAAACCAAAAGAGGAGTGGCGTGACATGTGCGGGAGTGTTGAGAAAGGCAAATTTATGTGTGTGTGTGTGTGTGTGTGTGTGTGTATATAATAAATTTACATACATACATATATGCGTATATCTGCATTTGGATGCCAATTGCAGGTGACGCAGATGACGACAACCAATTAAGATAGTTTGACTAGCAGATTCTCTGTTATGTTTATTAAATATTACATATTTTGTATTAAATATATTGAAACGAAGAAGCTTTACTAGAAATCTACTCGGCTGTTGCTGCTGATCAGGATTATATATGTACTTTATGAGGTAGTCGATGCTTCTTTTCCTTTTGTCGGTTACATATTCTTACAAAACCTGATTATGCCATTGATACTCTTGCGCAATATGATTATACCCATTTAGCATGTTGCAAAGAGGCAAATGCAAAAAAAAGTGCTCGACATTTTAAACGATTCGTTGCCAGTTTTAATTTTAATCCGCGAGTAATTCATATTTCTAAAAATACTATACTTATATATAGTTGATTCTAGACCGCAAAGCATTAGCCTTATTCTTTTGATCCATATGCTTGTGGGTCAAAAATCTTAAGTATTTTTTATTAAGCTCTTTGATTATTGACATGGGGAATACCTTTATATAGTCAGAGCTGTCTGTCTGTCAACTAGCGTAATATGCTCCGAATAAGGGTATTACTTACAACAGCAGCAATCACAACAAGAACGGGGCAAGAACAAGCACTTTTGTTGCAATCATTGGCATCCTTGTGTCAAGTTTACAACAACAACAACGACGACGACAAGCATGCACTCAAATCTAAATACAACAACAAGAAACAGTTTGCGTAGCGACACCGAATACTACATATCCTAACAAACTGAAATCAAACTCTAAATTACTTTATTTAACCCTTAAAATGGTAGTCCAATGTTTCCAAGGGGTTAATGCAATTTTTAAGTGATATCATACAAAAAAAAACAAGTCCATTCAACAATCAACCGTATTTAAATCATTGTAAGAAAATGTTTCAATTTATGCACTGCTTTAAAAAAACAAAAACAGAAAAGGAGACCTAATATCTTGAAAACTTTGGAGGGTTATCAAGCGCAGAATGTTTGGTGGACCTGAAGGGAAACAATGGGAAGGACGACAACAACAGCGATGCAAACGCATAGTGCAATAAAAGTAAGACAGGGAAGGGAGCAAGAATAGTGAGGGGGAGACGAGAGGAGCAAGCAGACAAAGGCAGTGGCTGATGTTGAACATAGTTGGTTGCCAGGCTCGTTTGTTGAGTGTAGAGCAGCGAAGCAGAGGGGGCAGCTGCATACACTGAGCGAATCTAAAATATAAACTAAAATTATAAGCAAAAGTAAGTTTTTATTTTGCTTAAGAACAAATCTTTCTTTTTATTATTATTAATTTCAATGATAACCTCCACTTATTAAAATATATTACTAAAATTATTTTAAATTTGAATCGAAATATTTACTAAGCTTATCAAAAATAAACAAATAAAACTTATGGAATACTAAAATAAATCATATTTAATTTGAGTGTAGCAACAGGGCTCTGGCAGAAGATGTATAAGAAGAAGAGTGGGCAACGGCAACGAGTTGTTGCTGCAACAGCGTCAGCAGCAGCAACAACAACAATACCTACAACAAATATGTTGAATGAGCAAAAGGCGAGCGTGCCAACTACAACAACAAGGATTACAATTCAAACTTGCTCGTCAGCCAGAGTTGCCAGCATGCCCAACTGCCTGTTTGGCCTGCCTGCTTGCCTGCCTGGCTGGCTGCCATTGCCGCCAGGCAAGCATACTCAACTGACAAGCGAGTGAGACGGCAAAATAAATAGTTAGAGCGAGAGGGCAGAGGGAGTATAAAGGAACGGCAGGGGGGTCGTCCAGAGGAGTTGAATCGTGCGATGCCTTCTGTCGTGCCGTGCAGAAGGTGGCATTGCCAACAACAACAACAACAACAAGAGCAACACAGGCTAAAGTTTTGCGCTTCCTCTCTGCTGCTGCTTAGCTGCAGCTTCGGTCAGCAGCAGCAGCAGCGGCAGCAGAAGACGAGGTTGAATACTCATGCATACAAAAGTAAAAAATAAACTAAAAAAAAATAAAAGAAAAACTGTGTGCGGAAGAAAAAATTTATATAGGTACGTGCGTGTCTCCCGTTTTGTATAAGTGTGTGTGTGTCGTGTGCGTGTTTTGTGTATGTGTGTGTGTGAGTGAGCATGGGTCTTCGCCTGTCGACGTTTTTTTTCTTTGCGGCCGCCTGCAAAATAATGAAAAGGAACTGCGGGCATCTCCTCTGCTCCTCTCTCCACTCTTCTCCCTTTCGCTTCACTATACTCCACTCCAATATGCTCTACTGCTGTTTGTTCTGCTTGTTGTTGTGATTGCGTCGCGTAAAATAAATGAGAGCGCCGCAGCGAGGCCAAAAAGCAGCAGCCAAAAGCAAAGCAGAGCAGAATAGTGCAAAGCCAACACATAAAACAAGCAAAGCAAGCTTAAGAAGAGAGTGTACAGTCAGGAGAAATACCCTGTAAGTAGATCCATCCAATACACGTCCAGTGAACCACTGTAAGAGAGTTTGCTCTGCATGCAATCTTTATATATGTATTTATATATATTCTCTGCGATTTTTAATCAGTTTGATTTTTTTTTCCAGTACTTCTATCATTTAAACTATTTACAAAATTACACAAAAACATGCTACACTACATTTTTAATGTGTACAGGGTAAATCGAGCGAGGATTTTGCTTTTGTTAATTCTCATCAGAGTTGAGCAAATGAATGCAACTGTGGCTTAAGAATAGAGAGAAGTTGGCAGTGACAAACAATGCAAAGGGAGGGGACAATAAGAGAGTCAATTCGCTGTTCGGTGAATTTCATCAAAGTCCAGCGAATTGGCAGCCATTTGGCAAGCGTGGCAGGCAGCAACCTGCAACCAACTAGCTGATTGCTACCAGCGTGGTCTGCGCTGCTGCAATGCGGCTAAGTTCAGAATTTACTCAATGTGGCAAGCACATTACCCACATCAAATCTAAATCTGAATATTTTATTCATAATCCAACTGCGATTGTCACATTTTCCCAGCCTTTTGCAGCTTTGAATTTCTCTTTGATGAATTTATCATGTTTATGCGATTGCAGAGAGGCGATTATGGCTTTAATGGATATATCTTTGGCCCTATAAATTATATATATATTCTTAATCAGCAACACTAGTAGATACGATATACGTTTGTATGTAATTTAGATTCTCAGTTTTAAGTTATCTTGATGAAATTTGGTGTAGATACGTCTGTTTGTTGCAGGCAGTAGATATGTCGGAGCTGGTTGGATTTAGATTTCATGTATAAGTAACTTTCTTGTTAACCATATTATTAAATATCACTACTTAGTAGTTTATCAACATCAGATAGCTTTCACAGGAAATATCTGTTTATTGATAATTTATAATGGAATTTAGATGTCGGCAGTTTGAGTCCAGTCAACTAGAGTATTAATCATAGCCCAATATCACAATTTTTCAGCTAAATTGAATTTTTGTACGATAGTTTCTATATAAAGCGATGTATATATGATATATATATATATATATATATGTTTGGCTGTTTGAGGCCTCCGTCAAGTTCTATAAGTAGCTTATTGTTTTTAGATTGACTTGAGAAAAAGGTTTCCAGCTGCACATGTCACATTTCATTTAGAGACTTTTGTTGCATGCCCCAACAATTATTCGCTTAACTGAAATAAGTACTTTAAATGTTTTTGTTGCTTGGTTTTTAATAGCTTAATCGGTATATAGAAATTGGTCGCTTAGCATATTCAAGTTGCATTTAATTAATTATAAAGTGGGTGTTTGGTTCTTTCTGAATCAACCAACCCTGCCTCACACATTACCACATCCCCCACCTCCACCACAACCACCCCTCAAATCCAAAGCAAGCAAGTCATACAATTTACAACAATTTCCGCAAATAGATACAAAATGTTGAATGTCTTTATATATATATATATATATATGCATGTATCTAATGCTAAAAGGGGCAGAGAGGAGAGTGTGTAGGTGGTCGGAGAGGGGAGGGAAGTGTTGGGTTATTTGCATTTACATATGGTGACAAGTGTACGCAGTTCGCTTGCTCAGCATCTGAGTGCTGTTGTGCGCTTAATTTCCAGAAGGGCCAAGGAAGAAAATGCACGCTGCGCACCAGATACAAGTTGCAAGACGCAACTTGTAAGTTGCACACAGCTGCAGATACACACTTAGGCAAACAGCCAGCAGAAGAAGAAGGCCAAGATGGAGGTGTGGCAATGCTTGTGGCATGCAAACATAAGATCCGGCTGCAGCATATGCCACTTATAGATACATGCAACACATACGCGGCATATGGGACAAAGGGAGCAAGCGAGAGAGCAACAGTAACTCGTTAAATTCGTTGGGATAACAGCAAAGCCACATCGCAGTCACAGTCACAATCACAGTGTGAGTCACAGTCACAGTCACAGTCACAATCCTTGCTACAGTTACTTTAGCCACTTGTGCCCTGTGGCAATAAAGAGGCAGCAGCAAACGCTTGCTACACTGCAAAAATTTCTTATTCCTATTGTTAATTTAGTTTCTTAAACTTAGTAAATTGTGATTTTCATCGAAATACATTTTTCACAAATTCTTTTGAACCCTTCAATTTGACAAATTAAAATGCCACTTGTTTTGTGTTTGCTTTAGTAGAATGTATGGGAAATAAGTTCTAGCTAATAATTTACACATTTCTTAATTATATACATTGTTTTTTTTTCACAGTGTAACACACACCCACCCTCACACTCACTTACACACAAGCATCGGTTCAAACTAGCACATTTGTCATGCCCATATAATGAAGTACATATAGTGTTAAGGCTTTGGGGTTGCTCTCCTCGCCACCCCTCTTTACTGCTCTCCTCTCCTCTATCATTTTTCCATTTTCACTCACTCGCATGCCGCCTGGTGCCAGAGTCAAGCAATCGCGTGTCCAAGCAGCACCAACAACAACAGCAGCAAAAACACCAATTTCAACAACAAGCCGCAAGCAAACGCGTCATCCGAGCAGAAACAGCTACAACAATAAGAATAAAAGCCAAGGGAATAACGTGAACAGTTTTAGTTGCTTTTGTCGTCTTTTTACTTGCCCGAAAAGTGGGCAGAAGCAGCAGCAGAGAGTGGGAACATGGCTAGAAAGTTAGCACATCTCAATATAAGATTGCTGCTAAATATTTTAGTCAAGTTCATAAATATTTCAAATATATTCCACATATCTATAAAATCCCAATACCTTCTGCACACAGAAAAAACAGAAAGGAATAGCAAGAGGAGAGAGAACAAGAGGCAGTCATCGAAACAACTGAAATCCAATTAAATCAAGCTAATTAAAAATGTTTTTGTAAGCCACAACAATACACACATAACAACAACAAGACAGAAAAGAAATCAACAACAACATTTCTGCAGCAGAGACCTAAAAACGAAAAATGTTCAAAATCAAATGAAATATTGTTTACCGTTAAAAGCGACGCCAGCGGAGGCGGCGGTCGTCGGACATGTTACAAATGAGCACCCAACGAAACAAATTGTGCCACGCACACACTCAAAAAGTGATAGGCAGAGAGAGTTGGGTGAGGGGAATTACAATTTGGGGACTTGCAACAATTCGCACTCATCTTTCGCATTTGCACGGCATAAATTCAATTACAACCAATATTTTCAAAGCATTGCCAACAACAAATACAGCAACAGTCAGCAAGAAATTTAATTTTCTGTTATCCATCGATTCTATCTGTCCGTCCGTCCATCTGCCTGCCTGCCCGACTATTTGTGTCCCTCTTTTGTAGCTGTCTCTTTCTGTCGTACATTTAGCGTGTGATTTTTTGCACTTTTTGCTTGCAGTTCAAATGTGCCTTTGCATGTGTGTGTGTGAGTGCGCCCAAAACAAATAAAACGTGTGCGCTTGGTGCCATTACAATACACCTCCACCACACCCAACTCTTGATGTTGCTCTTGCATCTACTTCTCAATTCGTACTCAAACCCAACATATCCAATTAGTGGGCAGCCCCAACTGACATCAGTCAGCGTTAGTTTCGATTCTCATTCTCATTGTTCCAACAACAGCAACAACAAGAGTCAGTGTTTGGTTAGGATTTTATAGCCCCTCGATCTGCTACTGTTAACTCTCGTTGTTGTTGTTGTCGCTGTGGCCGTCTGCATTCGGCATTTACTGTTGTTGTTGTTATTGTATGCCGAACTCTTCGCTTACGCTTATCTGCCATTAAACGACGCGTCATCGTCGTTGTTGCTGTCGCAGTCGCAGTCGCTATTGCTGTTTTCTGTTCGCTGCGCTTCACTTTGCTCTGCTTTGGCTTTTGGATTTTGCTTTAGCTTGGCACATTCGTCGTTTCGATTTCGGTCGCCACCCGATGCCCGTCGCAAATATTCCCGTTCCCATTTCGTACCCGCCGCGCATCTCACGACTTTTTGGAGCGCCCCAAGGTGCAACATTGGCAACGGGCCTGGCCAAACCAGACGCGCCGTGAAACAAATGCCAGCCACATACTCGCTTCGCATCGCATATAAGCTCTCTCACTCACACATGCACACACATTATACATACATACATAGATCTGGTAGTGTTTTGCCTCTGCTTGTGTCGCCACCTGCCGTTTTGGGGGCGCAACATTTGTCGCCATTTATTTACACGATTAGAAATCGATTTTATGCGTTTGGATAATATTTCAAATGTACAACAAATGGACATGTGTTATATATATCTATATGCATGTGTGTGTGTGGGTGTCTGTATGTGTGTAATGTGTAAGTGTGCGTGAGTCGTCATTAAAATGATTTATGTCAAGTTTATCAGCAAAAGAGGGTTGCGAAATCGATTTGTATATATATATATATATATATATATGTATATATATATGTGTGTATGTGTTTGTGTGTAAGTGTGTGTTAAGCCAAAACCAATGCAAACATTTCCAGCCAACTGAAACCAAGTTAAAACAAAAAAATTAAACAAACATACATAATCAACTATTATTAATTAGCATAGGCTGCATTAACGGCTAATTTGCGCAAGCAGCGAACCGTTAACTTGACAAGATAATGATATACAATATATTTACATATACATTTGCAATAACTAATACTCAAGTACAATTGAAAAGCTTAAGATATAAACACAAATTAAGCTCCCACTATTGCTGTAATTTCCATTTGCTTTTCACACACACACGCACACATACACAAAGAGGTACACATACGCACAAGTAAAAGCTAATTGATTAACAACATTCGAGTTCAAAAAGCTTAGGCAAAGGTAAATGACTAAAATGTCCAACAATAACTAGCAAACAGTGAAGCGTACTCACTTCTCCAGCCGAAGAGAGACAGATTGCTAAAAAGCGAGTCAGCAAGACACAGTGTGGGGGAACTGCGAGATTGGACCGTAAAAGAAACGAATAAAAAAAGGCAAACATGGCGCAAATAAAATAAAATCCAAATTCAATCCACTTGGTGGCGATGCTGCTGCTGTTGTCTGTCCGGCATAGGCCGAATTCTAGCTAGCATATAACACCAAAGAACCACACACACACATTACACCCACATTGCCAATTTAGATACACAGGCACACACACAACTTTAATAACAACAGCAATTCGTGAGCAAATCTCAAATAAAAGCAAGCAGAGTCACTGACGCTTCGCTGCCGCAGTCGCAGCCGCAGTCATCGCTCGTCTGTGTTGATGGATTGTGCTACACATACACGCATATACATAGCTACGGGCCGAGAAAAATACAATCCAGTGGAATCGTTTGGCCGGTGACTCTTTTGGCTTGTCTTCTGTTCCTTGTTGTTTGCTGCCGTCTCTTCCCTCCCTCTCTCTTTCATTCTCTTACAATCAACGAGTGCACATGTATGTTTGTGTGTGTGAGTCGTGTGCCACTGCTCATGGCGTCCGACACCAAAAAAAAAAGCAAAACAAAAAAATTACATACCCTGCGGAACGAAACGAAATGAAATGGCAGTCAGACCTTTTTTTTTTTGCTTGCTGCCGCTTGCTGACTGATGCTGTTCTTCTTTTTTCTTTGATATTTTATTTCGTACATT
The DNA here is from genome assembly GCA_035042045.1 of Drosophila melanosoma. Taxonomy (NCBI): domain Eukaryota; kingdom Metazoa; phylum Arthropoda; class Insecta; order Diptera; family Drosophilidae; genus Drosophila; species Drosophila melanosoma. Next base: position 1,001,559 of record JAWNLY010000188.1, on the reverse strand, counting down.
TTTTGTACTGTATTGTTTGCAGCATTTGATGTGTGCATTTGTGTGTGTGTGTTTAGTTGGAATTGGCAGTCAACTAACTTCTTTCATTCCAACGTCAACTTAAAAAGTGTTTTAATTGCATCTCGTTCCATTCTGCTATGTGTCTTGTGTGATTATTGTTGTGTGTTTTTAACTCGCATCTCGTCAAATATTCCCTCCCCCTGCCAACCACATTAAGGGTTTGTGAAAATCGCGAACCGGTAAAAAGAAATGCGAATGCGAATACAAATTGTGCGTAACACCCCACATTTTGGGGTAAAATTTATCGAGCAATTCGGCCGTTTAGTCAGTTTTCTTCTAAATGCTTACCTGTGTCAAGTAAAACGCCGCTGCTGCTGCGACGTCAACGGCGACTGCTGCTGCCGCCGCTGTTGCTGCTGCTTATTGCTGGTCTTTTTTTGCTGCGCACATTCGTGTCGCGTTTTGCTTCTTACACACATAAAACTTGGCGATTGCGTAGCTTTTGGTTTGCCTGCATTTTCCAAATGATTTTCATCGCTTTTCCCTATTATTTTTTATTTTTTTGCAAGCAATTTTATACACTCAATTCACTTATTCTGCTTGTATCGCACACACGCACATATAAACATACATCCGAACACATATACACCGGCAATAATTTTCGCCGTGGGCGTTTTTCTTCTTTGCTTCTTGACTTTTTCAAAAATTTGTATTCCCAGCCACACAACTGTCACAAAGTGCAGCCGCCCACAATGCTAAATATGCTAGTTTTCACTAAAAACACAGAGACAAACACTCACATACATACATAGTTTGTATTTGAAAATGCTTACAATGCAAGAAAATGCCACTTTGCACACACACTTTCCACTCACGCTGGGCTAAATACGCGCGTGAACCGCACGACAACCGAAACGAAAATGAGCCCAAATGCTATGAAATGAAACGGAATTGAATGCGTCGCACTTACGACGCCGGCAGCGCAGCGCGCGAACGCTCAAGAGAGCGCAGACTAAGCTCAGTTTTGAGCGCAACTCGACTCACCTAAACAATTAAAAAAAAACACTCGGCTCAGCGAGCAACTTAGAACACTTGAGTTTACTTGTTAACTGAGCGTTATTCAACATGCTGCGTGAGTGGAAGCGGTTTGAAAGTTATTATTTTTATATTTTATATTATTGTTATTTCTAAAGTTTTCATTAATTAGATCTTTATTTCTATCTGAATATTTAAATTTGAATACACTGCAGTAAATTATGTATCATATCTTTTGACTAAAATATTTATACACTGGCAAAAAAATATAACAAATTTGAATTGGATTTTTTGTATTATTTTTTATATTGATTTAGCAGTTTTCAGTGACAAGTAATAAAGACTTAAAAGTTAAAGGTCAACGGATGCACCGCAAAGTAGCCTTTGCTCTTTGCCACCTGCGTGGAGAGGCGCAACAGATTGTTGTCATTGTTCAAATAATTGCCATTGAACACATCTGTGGCAAGTCTGAGGACATCGTCGCGTCCTTGCGTGCATATCGCTGAGGCAGTCAACATCTCGTGATCCGCCAGTGGCAGGCCAATGCAATAGGAGCGCGAGGCGCGTGCCACACTCGCCCACATTGCATAAATGATGCTCGCAATGTTTGCCACACGTTGCAGCTCAATTTGACGCTCCACAACGGCGTTGCCATGCCGCGTGAACATCAAATCCACAGCCATGTGGAGCCGGGCAATCGAGTGCTCGATGCACTGGGCAGCTGGCTCCAGTGTCGGATGCACATTCTCCGCCAGCAGCATGCCCGTCTTGGGATTCTCCATGCTCGAACTGCCCATGAATTTGCCAAAGATGTGGCCCGGATGGAAGAGCGGATTACGTGATTTCCTCACTCCCTCATTCATCCGTTGCTGCAACCAAAATTTTGATTACACATTTATTTCTTGTGGCACATCTCAAGTGGACTCACCCCGGCATGTTGCAGGCCCGTCAGTGCGATGAACATGCTCAGCGTGGTCAGCGTCTCAGCCTGGGTGCACAGCTGGGCGGTGTCCCGAAATGCCAACTCCGTCGGCTCGCCCTGGTGCAGACTGCGTGGTCCCAGCAGACTCAAGCTCTGTGTGGCAATTGCATGCAACTGTTGCAACGTGTAGTATTTGGTGATTGCACTCTCCAGCGTCACATCCTGGCCAACGAACTCGTCCAGCAGCCCAGCTGTCAGGTAGAGCATGCTTTCCATTGCATAGATCGAGCACATTGCCTGCGACAGATTCGCACGGGTCAACTCCAAATCTCTGCAAGAATTTATTTTAGTTTTCTTAATTTGAACATTTTATATTTGAGGCACTCACTTGATCTGGACGCCACATTGTGTGGTATCCACGCTGAATGTGGTGAGCTGTTGGAGCAGTTTCTTGGCCAGAGCGATTCCTGAGTGGGTGGTTCTCAGGCGGGAGGCGCGCACCAAATGCTCCGCATACCGATTGCCATCGTGCGCTGAGCCAAGGATCTGATCCTGACGCAGCTGCACATTGTCAAAGTGCAGATGACGCATTGGCGCCTCGCGGCAACCAAATGTGGCATGCAACTCACCCAACTTGACGCCCGGCTGCTGTGAGTCGACCAAGAAGAAGGTGGAGCCTCTCCCAATGTTGCCGGGCACATTTGATTGCTGTGTCTGGGCGAGCACAAGGAAGAGCTGACGTGTGCCCACTGGAGCAGTGACCACGAAGGCCTTCGCCCCGCTCAGAGTCCAGCTGCCTGTGCCGGTGTCATAACTGGCCTTGGTGCCAAAGAAATCATCTTCTGACAACGCATACTCAAAGATCGCATCGGTTGCAATCAGTTGGCCAGTGGCCAGCTGTGGCAGATAGCGTTGCTTCTGCTCCTCGCTGCCCAGTTCCCGCAGCATATCGACAACAATGCGGTGCGATTGCAGGCCCAGTGCCAGGCTTGTGTGAGCCGCTTCCGGCTCGCTGGCCATCAGGCTGGCGCTCCAATTGTAACCCCTGCCATCATACTCCAACGGTACATTTAATCCGTAGAGTCCCAGCTGGGCGAGGGTTTCCAACTGCGTTTGCGACTGCGATTGCTCCTCGGCAAAGTAATTGGTGAGTGGCAACAATGCGTGCTTCAACTGCGACATCTCCTCGCGTGCAATCACCTCCGGATATCCGAGCAGCTCCTTATCCGTGATGCCCAAGAAGAAGTTCTTCACCAGTGGTTCACGTGCCGGCAACTCGGCCTGTGCCGCCTCCGCTGCCTGCTGTTGCTCATCGCGTTGATTAAGACTGCTGCCACTGCTGTTGGCTGTGCTGCTCGCTGCACGCTTTAATAAATAGATTCCGCGTTGGCTGTGACTCTGATTTAACAAGCGGACAGCACGCGAAATTAAATTGTAGCGCATCGTGAATTAGGTAACAGTGTTTTCTTCGAATCTCTGCTGCCAACTGCTATTAACACAATCAGCTGTTAGACGTATGGTCACTCTAATTACCTTAACATTTACTCAAAATGTTATTAACAGCTCGTCAAATAAGAATTCATTTACTGCAGGCTTTCAAAAAATACAAGCATCACTAATTGCAGTTTACTTCTAAATCTAGGAACTCTAAATTGTGTTAAATTCAAAGAATATTTCATATTCAGAGCGAGATGGTGGACTTTCTCTTGCCAACTGCTATTATCAACTGTTGGCTGTGTGGTCACTCTAATTGCTTCAACATTCACTCAACATGTTATAGCACCGCGCCATCATCTCAATTCAAATAAGAACTCACTTACAGTAGGCTTTTCTAAAAATACAAGAAACATTAATTTCGAACTATTCTGTATCTTAGAAATCTATAAAGTGTTGAGTTAAAAGTATATTTCACATTCAAAGCGAAACAGACCACTGTCTGCTGTCAATCAGCTGTTAGCTGTGTGGTCACTCTAAAATCTTTAACATTTATTCAAAAACAGCGCGCAATGATTAGATTCAAAAGGATCTAAAACATTTATCAAATTGTTTAATAGATAATACTCCGTTAATTGTTTAATTTGTCCATTTACCACTAAACTACACATAAAAAAAAACGATTTTAAATTTAGTTTTGGATTAAAACACAAAAACCCTTTATTTTGAATCATTTTGTATATTGGTGTTATATAATTGCTATTGACTGGGCACATTAAGCTCTCTACTTAAAAACAGTTAAACAAATAAAGAAAGAATTTTGTCTGTTTTTTTTTGTTTAGTGTGTGTTCTGTTTTTTGTTTTTTATTATTAATATTATTGTTATTATTAATGTATTTTGTTTGCAGTTTCTGTTTTCATTAGTTAGTTTCACTTGTTACGAGTGTGTGGAACTTATTTTTGTTTGTTTCTTTTTTATTAATTATTTTGTATACCAGCTAAATTTGAAAATTTGTTAATAGCGGTAGTTGAGTTATACAGTTAGTTATAGTCAGGTATCAATGGAAATAAGAATTATAGTTATAAGAATTTAACACAGACATAATTATGTACACACTGAGGGGCATACACTCTACATACATACAAATATACATATATATATATATATATATATATATATATATATATATATTTGATGCATCTTTAGCATTTATTTATTAACGTACAGTTGTGTGCTTGAATAAAATGATAATGTTTGTAAATAACTTCAAAAGAAAAATATGAAAAAATTGAATATATATTTTTATGTATTGCAAACATTTTCGAGCACTTATTGCATATGATGAGAGTTGAAAAACAAAACTAATTATTATGTAAATTGCATTTGTTGTTGTTTAGTTTAAAAACAAAATTGTTGAATTGTATTTAACTAAAGTTCTACTAAATATATATTTTTTGATAGAGAAATATCTCCATTCTGATACTAATTTTCAAAGCAGCTCATATCGTATCACAGGCACGCTTTAAAAAAAACACTCAATACACAGAGAGAAAACCAAACAAAATTTATGAATTATCAATTTTCAATTAGAAATATTACACTTTTAGATCACACACTACTAACGCTACTAACAACAACGATCGATATGAGCTGCCCAAAACACACACACACACTCCACACACACTGTTTTACACACACTCAGCTATTTCATTATCTGCTCACAGCTTGCATTTTGTTGTCAAATATTTTTCTGCTTAATTTCTTTTGCATTTAGAAAACTGCATTTTTACATAAATATTTATGTATATAGAAACTTGGATTTTGGTACTTCGAAAATCATTTTAGTTGCGAGACCATTCAATTTATTGCCAAATATAATTTTAAATTCAATTAAAATTTAGTAAACTTCAAAATTCTTAAAATATTTTGAAAAACCAATCTAAAACTGAATTACGAAATAAATTTAATTATTAAACATAATATATAAAAAAAGAAATTTTTTTAAAAAGAGTGAAATTTTTGTAAACGATTCTTGTTTTTTTTTAAACATTATTTCAAATGTTAATACATTTCAAAAAATTGATTTTTAAATCAAATTTAAATTCAGTTAAGAAAATATAATTTTGGGCACTCACTGCACTCATTGCTGGTATTCACTTTGAGCATTCAAAAACACTCATTCGCACTCACACTCAAAATTCTAAACTCGTTTTGCATATTTAGCTGATTTGTTGCAACTGTTGCAAGTCTAGCTGCTGCTGCTGCTGCTTTTTTTTGGATTTTTGTTGGCCCCCATTTACAAAGATACAGTTAGGAAATTAGAGAGGGAGCAGAGAGGGAGAGAGAGAGGGGGAGAAAGAGAGAGAGAGAGAAAGAGAGAGTTGTTCATCTTAAGATTTGTTTGTTGCTCAAAACTTAAAATAAAATAAATTCAAATTCAAACTAGTTGGCTTAAAATGAGGGCTTAAACGGAAAAGGGGTATGTAGAGGGGGAAGAGGTGGGGGCTAGTCATAACAAACAGAGATAGTTTTTTGATTTTAGAGTTACAATAACTAATAAAGCAGTTGTGTGTTGTTGTTGTTGTTGTTGTTGGAAATTTGTTTCGCTTCCCGATTGTTAAGATTTGCCACACTTTATCCAGTTATAACAATTGATATCTGTGGCACTGCTGCCAATGTTGCCAGCGTGCATGCAACTGTTTCCACATGCGTCGCACAAAGCTGCCACCGTTGCCAAAGCTGCAGCCACAACAGCTAAGATTGTTGCTGCTGCTGCTGTTTTTGTTGCTGCTGTTGTTGTTGCTGCTGCCACATGCCACGCCCATGGCGTTTAGCAGCTACTAAATCTTGCCGGGACTCTCCTGTCGCGCACTGTAGCGCGGCTCCGTTGGCATCAGCGTGTTCGTCACCAGCTCATTGGGCGCCTCCACCAATCCCTTGGCATGCGCCGCCGCCGTATCGCAATCCGTTCGCCTCGAGATCAACAGCCGAATATCCGTGTGCAGCGACAAGCGACCCGATCGAGATGTCTGAAATCTGCAACAAAACCAAAAAAAACCAAAAAAAAAAAAAAACATTCAATTTCAATTCATTCGTGCAACATTTAAATGTAGGCAAATATTTGACATAATTAACAATTGTTAAAACTGCTAATAAATTTTAACTATATAAAAATGAAATTAAGTCAACTTAATCAGTTTTAAGCTAACATTAATTGCATTATTGATACAAAAAATAAAACTGATAAATAGTATATAGGACAGCTATATTATCTAAGTATTTATATATATTATATTGTATTATATATGATTATATATATATATATATAAAATGATATTGTACTGTTTGCGCTTTGTATAAGTTGCCTGATTCTGCCATATTATTTTGACAGTTTTTATTAACAATTATTAAATTCATTTATAAATTAGTAACTGCAATAATTATCATCTTTATATATATTCCTAATCTGCATCAATAGTTGACTTAAACAGCGAATCGAATTACTATATTATATAGCCAAAAAAAAAAGTTATTGTTTCAGTTTCTTAATTATTTCTAATATGAAATTGATTTTTTTGTTAAACTGATTAAACTGACGCAAAAGTTATTATTAAACCAGATCGGACTACTTATCATATATAGCTGATATATATATAGCTGATATATATATAGATAGATAAAACATGATTTATATTCCAATTGGATTTCTTGATAAACTTCAAAACATAAGAAATCCATTAAAAACTATGCGCCCTTTTTTTTGCTCCCATTAAACTGACCTCAGGTGTATGGAGTAGCGCAGTCGCTTCATTTGCTCGGCACTGATAAAGTGGCCCAATTTGCTGGTGGTGCTCATTGAGGTGGGACTGCCCGGTTCCCGTTCACGTTCCCGCTCCCGTTCTCGCTCCGGCTGCTGCATGATAGGGCCACTGTTGCAGGGCAGCTCCTCGGCAAGGATGCGCTGCCTGATGAAGGTGCGATGCAGATTGGGCATGTCGCGCATATCATACGGAATGACAAACATGCGCACCACAGTACCCATCGGATTGAGCAGTGTCGCTTGCACTGTGCCCATCAGCGGCACAGAGTAACCCTTTCGTGGCAAACGAATCTCGCACTGCAATGGACAAATGGACAAATCTTAGCAGTTGCAATTGGAGATTCGATAGATGAACTCTACTTACCAGGTAGGGTGTGCTCAGTGTCTCGCCGTGCAGCTCATAGAAATAGGAGGATGCCGAAATGGTGCGCTGTTTGGGACAAAAGACGCCGGAGGCGCCCAGCTGCAAACGGAAGCCGGCTACTTCAATTTTGGGCAACAGACGCTTCTGCAGCAGCGATTCCTCGAGATTGCCGAGCAGTGGTCGTCCACCAAACTGCGTGGCGAGACGCGCACGTGTCTTCAGTGGCGAACCCGCCGGGCTGCACATGCCCGACTCGAGATCCTCATCGGAGAGCTGCTCATCGGAGCCGAGCGAGCTGCGATCCGAACGATCGCTGAGATGCCGTGAGCGACGCTTATAGAATGCCGCCTGCTTGGCGAAACGTGGCGACACCGACAAAGCATTTGGCAGCGTTGGCGCCGAATAGGATTTCTGCACATGCAGATTGGAGCCGGACTGATGGCAGTCCGGTGGCGTCAATAGCGACTGCGATTGCGATTGTGTGTGTGCATAGCTCAGCGATGGTTGCTCAAAACTGAACGCCAAACCGCTGTCAATGCTGATGGGTGCCGAAGCGGAGGAGGAGGAGGTGGAGGGACTGCTGCCACTGCTGCCGCTGATGCCACTGCTGTTGCTGCAGAAGATCGTGTTCAGATTGACCTTGGGCAAACCCTTGCGCATCAGCGGCGATAGCAGCGGTGATGGTGTCTCCCTCTCCAGCATAATCCCATTGCAATTCAGGCGCAGCTGACTTGGCGCCTTGCACAACTGTTGTCCAAGTTGTCCAAGTTGTGGTTGTTGTTGTGATTGCTGCTGCAACTGCTGCTGCTGATGGTGGTATTCCTGCTGCTTGAGCGGCACATGACTGATGGGCGTCTTGAACTGCACCACAATGCGCTCATCATCCATCATGGCACAAGTGGCAACATCCGGTGGCGTCTGGCAGCGTTCCTGCCCCGCATTCAGTGTGCAACGATCGATGTTTGGCGTCAGCTTGGTCGAGCCGGTCTGCGAGAGAAAGCACAAAGAGATTAGGAATCAAGGAATCTAGAGAAATAGTTTTGATTGATGTTTACCTGTTCCGCCTCCTGATCCATGCTGTTGTCATCGCCATTGTCTGTTGCACCGTTGCTGTGTCCATTTGTGCCATTTGTGGACGCCACAATTGCTGGTGCAGTTGTGCCGCCAGCTGCTCCTCCACTCTTCCTGCCATTGGCAAAGTTGTGTTGCGTCTTTTGGCGTTTGCACATTTGACAGCCGCTTGGCGCCGCCGGCTTCGGCTGCAGATTTCCAGTTGCAGTTGGAGTTGGGATCTGCAGCAATGCACCAGTTTTGAGATCAGTATGAGCTGCTTTTGGGTTGGGCTTTCGATTCTTTGGCGTGCGCTGTATGGCTTGGAGCAGCAGCTCGGCCTTGTTGCGCGGTGTGCCCACAATGAGATCGGAGCTGCTCAAACTGCAGCTGCTGCTGATGGATGTCTCCTCCATTTCCGAGGCACTCGTATCATCGCCATTCCCATCCCCATTCCCATTCCCAATCCCATCATCAGCATCATCATCGTCCGCTGTGCAATTGAGACAGAGCAGCGTCTTCTCGCAGCCACATTTCTGGCAGCTGCTCAGCGAAGTTTGCGTGCCCGTCGAAATCATCGCAATGCGACGTGGCGGTGACATTAGCGTTGGGATTAGGACTGCTGCCGGCGAGTGTGGCTGCTTGGCAACATCCTCATCATTGCCCTCGTCCATGGCATCCATTTGCTCCTCGAGCGGATCATCGGAGGGTTTCCTTTCACGCTTCTTGTCGCGCCGCTGCATTCGCTTGCGATACTTTTGCAATTGTCGCTCCCGATGCCCGTCCAGCTCGTCCGCCTGCGCACCTGCCTCCGCCTCCGCATCCAGCTCCAGTTCCAGCTCCAATTCCAGCTGCTCCTTGCTCAACCTTCTTCTCGTCTCGTATTTATCACAGCTACTACTTGTTCCCGGCGGCGTTGTGCTCAACAGCGCAATGCGTGCCCCCAAACCGGTGGGCGTGACCGCACACATACCCCCACCCCCTGTGGGCGTACTTGCCGCTGGCCGCAACTTGCTGGATGATGCTGCTGCTGCGGCGGCTGCTGTTGTTGCTGCTGCAGGTGGTTGTGGTGCTGGTGGTCTTTGTCGTGGTGTGAGTGGCGTAATGTGGGGTAATCCACCATTGAAACGGGGCAGACTCTTAACGCAGACCGCAACGCTAAAGTTCTCCGCAATGTTGACGTGCGGAAAATTGTGCACCGTCGCCTTGGCGCTGAATCCTGCATCATTATGACTCCCATTCGTTGCATTGGTGGGATCGTATGGCCTAATCCTATAGAAGATGTTTAAACGTGGTCGTCGCGCTCCAGCAGCAGCAGCAGCAGCCGAACTCGTCATCGTCGTCGTCGTTGTGCAGCTGCTGCTGCTGCTGCCACTGTGTCCAGCCAAATCTCCGGCTGTGGTGCTGTTGCCGCTGGCAAAGATCACACGCCCGCTGTCATAGACAGATGGATCGCATTTGCGCAACAGATCGCACCAAGCAATTATCTGAGAAAAGTAAAGCTGGCTCCGGATCGCGCTGCACAGCGATGGCAGCGTCATCGTCGGTGGTGGCACTCTGCAAATCCAAATGGTAACAATATAAATAAATTATGCATAAATTAAAAATTAAAAATATTGAAATGCAAAATGTGAAAAACTGCTACTTCTCTGCGATATATTCTAATTGGGATTAATCTCTTTTGTCTGGAGCAATGATGAGCAGGGATGAACAAAAGATAGAATCTATGAAACACTTGCTCTGCTTCTGCCCAGGAAAAGATTTCCCTTTTGGGAGAGTCACTTCCTGTTCAACTAACCCAACTAAACTAGTCTTCTAATCTTATATATGGCATCCATTCATATTATTGTTATAAATAAATATATATAAAAATATATCGATACCTTCTCCACATATACATATATATATATATATATATATATATATTATACATATATATACATGTATATATTGAGATTGATTATACAAAGTTCTTTATGTAAAAATATATTTTTTTATATATTTAAATATAATTTCTTTGAACTTGCAAATATTCTGCATGGGTTTTATCTCTCAATCTTAACTTCAAAACTATTCTAAGCGATTTTCGAACTACAGTTTAAATTTCAAATTTCAATGCAGTATCAATCTTAAATCCAAAATCATAATCTAAATGAACTTGTCTTAGTTACAATGGAGCAATGCATATTATTTTTGGATCACTTTTAAATATGATTTTCGACTAAAATAATATACAATTAATTATACAAATATATATCCAAAATTAATTAATTTTAAACAATTTTAAATTTGATTATTTAAAATAAATTGCAAAATGACCTATAATAAAAAAAACTTGGATTGGATTACTTTTACTATAATCTATATAGAATATACAGTTATTATATTCCCACATGCCACAGTTATATCCAGCATACTCGACGATTTCTGCATAAGATCACATTTTACAGCAGATCCCAAATAATTGCAGTTATTTTGTAGATCCAACTTACTTCTCCTTGCCGCTAATGATCCATTGTTCGAGCAGAATCTTATGGCCAGCGGGGCCCAGGAACACCTCGATGCAGACGGGCTCCCTGCGCGCCAAGATTGCCTCCATTTTCATGCAATGGGCTCGCCAGCGGGAACACTAAAAATGATTTAGAGTTGGGATTTAATTGTCAAGGATTTGGGGGGGGAAGAGGCACTATTTTAATTACTCACGGTTATATTTACGTAAGACATATCACAGAAATGCTCCTCAGCGTCGGCAGACTCGCCCTTGGCAAGTCCCATCTTTCTGAGGAACTGATCACAGTGTGGCCCATGTTTGGGTCGTGTGTTGCAACTGGAATTGGTTGCGGTGGCGGTTGCTGTTGCGGTTGCATTACCGTTACCCGTTCCAGTTGCAATATTGTTGCTGGCAGTGGCTGTTGATGTGGCTGCTCCCCCACCTATTTCTACTCCTACTCCTCCACCATATACTCCTCCCAATCCTACAGCGCAGCCCTCCACTCCCCTGACGCCGCCGCCGCCCATCGTTGTCCGACTGCTATTGTAATCCGACAGGCGACTTGCCGTCTGAGTGACTGTTGCTGCTGCTGCTGCTGCAATGTCCAGGCTGAGTGGTCTCATCTCGCTGCTGTTGCTGCTGTTGCCAGTGGTGGGTCCATTACTACCACCCCTCAAACAGGTGGTGGCCAGCGATTGCAGCGAGTGGAGTATATTATCCGAACTGGAGACAGAACCGCCGGGTGAACTGGCCGCACTCGAATTGGAACTGCTGGCAACCGCCAATAGTTGTGCACCAGACGTTGATCCTGCTGCTGCGCCGCCAGCTTCCATGCCAGCTCCTACTCCTACTCCTCCTCCTGCTCCTGCTCCTCCACCTACTCCTGTTGCTGCTGCTGCTGATGCTGTTAGATGGTTATTAAACATGACGCGTCGCACAATCTCAAAGTCGCCGCGTTCCGTGTTCAGCTCATTGATGGCCAGCGAGACCAGTTCGGGCTCAACGGACATGCTTTGTGCCGCTGGCGATAATTGACGCAACTGGCAGAGCTTCTGCGTCCAACGCTGATGTGTGGCACTAGTGCTGCTGCTGCTGCTGCTGCTGGTGCTGCTGCCACCTTGTCTATAATCATATCCTTGACTGTGAAAATAGGCGTGGCCGTGGGCGGGTGCGTGTGCAAAGGCGTGTCCGTAGGCAGAGCGTAGGCTGGGTCCGGCCAGTGCATAGGGATTCGTTGTTATATTAATGGCTGCCCGCGATGTTGAGGGGCGTGGCGAATGGCGACCGCTGCTCGAACTTGTTGCCAACTGTTGCTGCTGCTGCTGCTGATGCAACTGAGGATGCTGCTGTTGTGCGTGCAACTGCAACTGCAGCGGATACTCATCTTCGGCAATGGGTCTGCCCTCGAGTATTAGGGAGGCCAAGCCCAGCACAATTGAATTATAATTGCTCTGCTGCTGCGCTGCGACTGCTGCTGTCGATGCTGCTGCTGCGGCAGCGCTGCCAACGCCGCCACCAACAACAACAACAGCTGCTCCATTTTGGGGCAAGCCAGCGGCTGGCGGTGAGTTCGTAACGCTTGTGGGTATCATCTGGTGCTTCTTGCTTGTCGTGTCTTCCTCTCCCTCTCTCGTTGTCTCCCTTTCTCTCGCTCTCTCTCTCTCTCTCTCTCTCTCTCTTTATCTCTCTCTCTCACTACCAATTCTCCTCGCTTGCTTAGGAACAGGACCCTCTCCCCTTGGCTTTTACGTCGGCGACTGATCAACGTTCTCCTCGCTTTGATGTATTTTCCGTCCTCGCACGCACCTGCACCAGAAGTACACTGCAATAAATAAGCAAAGTTTAATTATCATAGTTAATTTTGTGTTATTTCTTTTTAGGTATTTGAAAATAAATTTTATTTTTATTATAATTTAAATTTTAATTGCTTTTTTTCCACTGCTGTACTATAAATATTAAATATTAAATTAGGCTTTAATAATGGCTTTAACCAAACAAAAACTCTTAAAATATTTGGCCGTATTTTTGAATTGCTTTTTTCTACTACTTTTCAAAGTTTCTTAAATCGCACACGAATGGCATTGGCAAAATAACGTAGCTTGAATGCCAACAGCTGCTGCTGCAGTTCCAAAACTAGGTCAGCCGAGGCACCCTGTATGTCAAATTGAATTATGCTTTGAAGGTCCCCAATGAATACATATTAACAACAGATAGAATTTACTTTGACACAGATCCTTTCTATGCTATGATGGCATTCCAAAATACATACATATATATATATATATATATATGCGACACAGTAACACGGCCTCAGTGTGGCCCAAAAACTAAAACCAGGCAACTAGGTCGTTACTTAATCAGGCAGCTGTTGCCAAGTCAGAGAATAGAACAACAGAGAAAAAGAGAGAGACACAGAGAGAAGGAGACACAGCACAATGCATTTGGCTTTGCTCTTAGCAACACACATGTTGCAAAAGCTGTGACGTCATTTGACAGATTAAGCTTAGCGCGCGCCACATGCACTTTTTTTTGTTCTTTTTTCGCAACAATTTGCAACGTTTCCGAAGGTCAGCAGCAGCTACAAATTTATATATATATATATATATGTATTGCAAAAGTTGCGCTTAGCAACATGCAAGTGCTAACAGCTGTTTACTGTTTATGTTCAATTTTGCTTAAGCATGTGTTGCTCAACGCTAGCAACATGTTGCCGTAACCATAACAAATGTCAGAGAGCACAGAAGAGCAATGCTCACCCTCTCTATTTTTAAAGCTTTCTCAGAGTGTGTCGCTCTCAGTCAGGCTGTGAACATGTTTGTCTTTGCTTTTGCTTTTGAATTTTGCGTTTCTTCTTGACCTGCATACACAATATATAACTAGCGCGCGAGACGAAGCCTATCTCTCTGTGTGTGTGTACATACGCAGCAGAGAGAAGAGAAGTGATATGCTGATGTGTTTGCCTCTGTGTGTGTGAGAGTGCTGTTAGAAAACATATGATTCTTGTGTTGGCAATGTTTGCTTAGTGTACATGTGCCCGTGTTCGTTTGCTTGCCCATGTGTCTGTGTGTGTATGTGTGAGCAGTTTTGTTTATGGTCGCTAACACGCACACAACTACACTTGGCCCACAATAGGCAAGCAAGCATTTATGTAAACACAGCACAGCAACAACAACCACAACAACTTGTATGAAAATGAGGGCAAGCGAATGGAACGTAACAGACCAAGCAACAATAACCGCAAAAACCGTCGCCCCGTCGCAGCAGCGGGGTTTAATAATATTTGATTACATTATCGCTATTTCGCTTTTATTTATTTATATTCTTTGTTATTTATTTATGTATGCATAATTTAATTTTTCTTTTATAGTAAAGCACAAAATGTTTGTGTATTTTATTATTGAGCAGTTAAAATGGTCTAACAGAAGCAACTCGTAGCGGAACCCAACAAAATAGAAACGTGGCAGTTTGACGTAAGGGAAACTGACCGAGCGCGGGAGTGAGCGAGACAGATGAGAAGCGCGTGTGTTGCTCGATGATGGATGTTAAATTACCGTTTTTATTTATTAATTTATTTTTTTCAATTTGACACACAAACGCAACATAATCAATTGCACTTTTTGTTTTCATTGTGTGAACTAATTTAATTTCGCTTTGGTCGTCCGTCCTTGGCATGGTTTTGATTTCGCAATAATCGTTTCTCGGGTCTCCGATCTGATTGTTCGTTTGTATATATATTTATATTTATTTTAGCTGAGTGCGTTCTGTTGATTTATCATTGCATTATATTTCTTGAGTAGTATTTGCACAATTTGCATTTATTTAAATTTTCGTATTGCACTCTTTCTTTGTGTGCTAGCCGAAATATCGGAAAATAAGAAAAGAAAAGGAAACTACAGTGAAAGATAAATGTTAAATATTTGTATATATATATATACACAGCCACATAGTATATATTTAGATTAGCAAACGGTAACGCTAGATGGCGCTGCATTCGCTCAACAAAAAACCAGTTCACAAATTTTATATTCGAAAAACAAACAAAAGTGTGTTGCAACGTTTGTAAAAAAAGAAAAACAACCAAAGTAAAAGAGAAAAATAAAAAAAGATCCGATGCTGACGTTGTTGCCTTTCGCTTAGTTCGTTGCTCTGCTGCAGCGCTGCTTCCTTTTTGCTTTTAGCAGCCAATTTGATTATGAAATGGCGCCGATGGCAGGCGTGCAACGGGATCGCTGCTGACGTCTGTGTCTCCCTGTGTGGTGAGTTGGTGAATTGGTGAGTGAGTGGCGCAGTCAGTGGAAAGCAAAGCGAGCGCCAACAACAACGGATATGAAAAATATTTCAAGCATGTCAATTTGATTTGGCCGACAGTCGACCCATACCCGCCCCCAATCTCTCATCCCCTCAAATGCGTCACTTCAATAAAGCCAAATTATATATACATATATATATGCACATGCTTATGAACGTGTATAAAACAAATATTTAATTTTACCCACAGCAAGCTAGTAAATAAATGTGTCATATATTGCGGAAGTGTTGCAGCAGCAGCGACGCGTTGCATCGTAATTAAGACACACATATATATATTTATATACATCTTTATATATATATATAAATAATTTATCGCGTGTTGCATCACTCACACATACATTACAAATATCTATTGTATATCTAGCTCTTTTACTTGACTCATATTAAATACCATTGCCTGCAATTACCCACACACACAAAGAATTATATATGCATGTGTGTTAACTTGCAGATGACTTTGATTAGACAATAGAGCTGCTCAAAATCGCTGTTGACCTCGTTGTCGACCTTACCAAGTGCCCGTATTACAAAAAAGTACCCCAACCAATGCACACATAAGCACTTCTATATTTATTATGAGTGTGTGTTTCCGTGTATGTGTGTGTATAGGGGGGGTTTATCGCAATCCTCTTTTTGTCGCCTTTTGGCTTTTCACAGCTGAGCGAACGAGCGAGCGCAATGCTTTTAAGGGCCGCACCTACGGATATGGGTTCGCTTTGATGTCAACTACATACATACACACACACACACACATGCATATATATGACAAGTATATATCAAAGCAAAGGCTAGACTAAAGTAGAGAGCGAGAGGCCATGAGACGACAAAGCATTACACGACTGAAATCGTACAATTCTACACGTGTTTCACCATAGCTCAAGGTTTTCGAATAAGCAAAAAAAAATATTTACATATTTCAATAAACATACAATTTTAGAACTGCTAGGGGCATGCCACATCTCAAATATAATAAATAATATAATAAAAACATTACATTTTGTGCAGAAATTTATGGTGGTTTAATTTTTTCATATTAAAAAAAAATTGTTTCAAGTCTTATATTTCCTTAGAAGGAAATGAAAAATTAAACGCAAATTCTTAATTAATACTTAATTAAAATAGTCTCATGACTTTTTGCATTTACTTGAAGACCTAGAAATGATTAAAACTAATTTGCTCTAGCTAAAAAAAAAATAATAATGCAACACGTTCTTCTCACTTACCTTTCGTAACTTTGTTAATATTCCATTATATGCTGTTTGGTTGCTGCAATTAGAATGGGAAAATACATATTACTTAATTGCAGATTAACAAGGCTTTATATATCAATGTTCATAGTATGGGGTAGGGGGAAGTGACATTGTTCAAATAGCGTCATTATCTGTGCTCATTCAATAGGAAATAAATTTATTTTGATTGGCCAAGAACAAATCGTGGTGGTGCTAGTGAGCTGGAGACACCCTGTTTCTTACACAATGCCAATAAACAAAGAGTTACACGCGGTGTATCGCTCTTTCGCTATCTCACTCTCTTACACAACTCTCAAATGGCGCACACAGCAGAGAGAAGAAGAACGAACTTCGCTCACATGTGCGCAGTAAATTGTAAAAAAGCAACAACAAATTGTAAACAAACGCAAGCAAGCAGCAGCAGCCGTCGCTTTTACTATTGCTCTTCCTTTTGTTTTTGCTTTTACTCTTCCTCTTTAAACTGGTAACGTGAGCATGTGAGAGTGTGGTTTGCGTGGAGAGAGTGGTGCCAATGGTGACAGGACAACAGAGACGCATTTTCTTTACTTACACAAGTGTGCGTGCGGCTGCATGTGCGTTTGCAAGCAGTGCGTTTTATTTTTAACTAAACACAAATTCTGCTGCTTTGGCAAATTGAGAACGCAGAGTTGAAGAAACGTGTCGAATAGGAGGCAAAAGCAAATGACCGCTCGTCGTCGACGACCCAACCGACGAACCAGAAGAAGAACAAGAAATGGAAGTATTAGCAGAAGAATAAGCATGCATGCCTCCTGCGCTTAGAGCAGCGTTTTGTATTACTTGGTTCGCTTTCTTATTATTTGTGTTAATTATGGAATACATGCAAAGTGTTTCCATTAATTTTTTTTACCTACTCCTGCAACACACAATACTCTCACACAGCAATGCTCTGCTCATTTACATTACCAACTGCGCACGTATAAAATTACATTGGACGCAGCCAGCAGCAAAAAATGCGACGCGAGGCGACGCATTTTGTGTTTATTCGTTTTTATAGTTTTACTTTTTTCTTTTCGTTCTCCACCCCCCACAACGCAATCAGCAAGGCAATGAATAAGGTACAAAATTGGCCCCAAATAGACGAAATGAAAGCAAAACAAAATAAGTTTTCAAGCATGTGTGTGTGTGTGTGTGTGTGTGTGTATGTGAAGTGTATATTCAAATGTGTGTACATATGCATAAGAGTATACATTTAAAGGTGTATTTGTGTATACATAAGATAACAACAGCTGTTCGCTGTCTGCTTTTGCTATTTTTTTGTTTTTATTTCGAGACTCAAATTAGCTTGACCATTTTTGGGCATTGTATTAAATTAACTATGTATGTGTTTATGTATGTATTTTATTTAAAATAAGATAAGTAGAAGAAAAAGGTGAAAGCTATAATATTTCAAATTGAAAAACAAGTTAAAAGATTATAAACTTTGATCGAAAGAAAAGCTTTTGGTTTAACCTTGATATTACAGCTTCTGCATCATGTATATACATGTAGGCGTGTGCGTCTATGTCAGTGCCTGTGTGTGTTTAAGCGTGTGAAGCTAAAGCTAGTGTTGCGCAACGCAATGCGCTCTAATTGTAAAGTTCTTATCGTTTATACAAGGCCATTTTGGGTGGAAATGAGTGAGACAGTCAGAGCGAGCGAGCGAGCAGCTGTTAACTTGAGCTCTAATTACCTCGGTTTCCACACCTGCGCACCTTTTCCCCCTTCCTTTGACCGTTACAGCTGATTGGCAGCGCTGCCGACGCGACTGAAAAGTTGACAAGCTTAATAAATGATCCACGTTGTATATGCCTGTGTGTGTGTATATGTGTGTGTGAGCAAGTCAACTTTACGACACAATTAGAAAATGTGTGTCAATTATATTACAACGAAAGAAAAAAGAAACGACTCAAAAGCAAATATTTTTCCTGACTTCACACATACATTAAGACTTACACACACGCACCAAGCTACACAAAACTAATTTGAGGGAGTGGAGTAAGGCAAGCGAGTGAGTGAGCGATTGAGCGATATTTGAATTGGTTTTTGTTGTATTTATTATACAAGCGCAACGCCAACGTTAAGGGGGCGTCGCATAGTCTCCCAGTGTGATTACATGTATGTCTGTGTGTGTATGTGTCGTGTGCTTGAGCGATCTGCAATTATTCAACTTTGACGCAGACTGAAAAGCTTAACAGCGTATGTCATTCATACATACACTCATATATATGTACATGTTTATTTGTGTGGGTGGGCAGAAGCTTATAAGCTTTCGCTGTTATGGTGTTGTTGCTCTGGCATTATTACGTCACCAACACATGCGCAACGCACAGCTGAGTGGCCACAGCGACGTCAGACACACACACACGCATTACATACATAGGTATAAAGTAAATACAAACCTTTATTCCACAAAATATGTTCACTTTTGAAGCACTTTGATTTTCTTGCTCAGTTTTTAATGATGATGCTGATGGCCCCTTGCATTTCTATTATTTTCAACTGTTTTAGTTCTGTTATGCTCATTATTTTGATTTTTTAACTCTTCACTGTAGTTTTTTGTCGCCGCTGTTGCTGATGTCGCTGATGTTTGGTTGTTGTTGTAGTTGTTGATGTTGTTATTTGCTTTGTTCTAGTTCTCAGCGGCTGACAACGGCAGCAGCTACCCAAATGTGAACGTAGCATTTGAATTTTCAACGGGTCTGCGTTGCGTTTTCAACGTGAATTGAATCGAATAGAGTTGAATTGAATTAAAGGAGGACGTTCGCTTCACAGACACACAATCACACACTGTCTTTCTCTCTCTCTTACTCTCACTCGATTTCTTTCGCTTCTACTGTACGATGTGCTGCTGCTGCTGTTTACTCTACGCGACGAGAGCCAAAACATAAAAGACGGAAAAAAACAAACGTCAGCAGGCCCAATAACAACTACGAGAGTGACAAACTTTGCACTGGGGCGCAAAAAAAAGATTTTGTATTGAGAAAACTTGTTCACTGTTTAGATTACTCTTTTTTGTTTTTGGATATTGTGTTGGGAATTATTTATTTATTTATTTTTTGTTGGTCTCTTGCACTTTGCTGTGTGGCACAGCCAAGTTTTTGCTTGGGGAGCTTTTTATTTTGGCTTAGTGTTGTTGTCTCTCTCTGACTGTGTTGATTTTGGACCTGGGGACGTTTTTGATGTTGTCGCTTGCGCTGTCGCTGCTTGAATGAACGTGAGCGCTGCCAGCAACTTTCTAAAACAGCTGAGCGAGCGTGCCTCAGCAGCAGAAGTAGCAGCGACAGCGGGCAGCGAAGCACACGCCAGATAAATACACACACACACACAAACGCTGACTGCTTGCTTTGTTGCTGCGCCTTGTTTATATACAGCCATGTATATACAACGCGAATGTGCCTTATGTACTCTCTATGTGTGTGTGTTATGTATGGAAACTACGTCGTTCATTTATTTATGTACTAATTTATGTGGCTAGTTTGTTTTTTTCTTTTTTTTTTTTGGCATGCCAATAAATACGTAGAAGACGCGGATACACGTTTGCGCTAGCAACATATGTTGATAAGGCTGCTACGGCAACAATGTTGCTGCTGCGCATGTATACAAAAATCATATGGAATTTCCAAATGTTAGAGAAGGCGCTCTCTTTCTTTCTTTCTCAAATACGTAGAAGAAAAACAAGAAGCAGGGTAAAACATATGTGCGACACAAGTAAATAAGAATAAAGTAACTATATATGTGTGTGCGTGTGTGTGTGAGTATTAAAACAAATTGTTGTTGGTATTCGTGATAGCGATTTAATAACAAAAGCAAACCATGCAGACAACGCGACACACACACACACATACACAAACATGCGCATACTACGAACCCGTTTCCATATGTTTGATGACTGCTCTTTTGCTGCGCTGTTTGCTGCGCTGCCGCTGTCAGGTCGCCAAGTGCTGAATTGTTGGCTTTTGCCTTATGTATATATGAAATATTCTATGTATGTGTGTGTACTTGTTGGCTCACTTGCTTTGCAAAGTAAATAAATAAGCATGACAGAAAAAAAAGAAAAAAAAACGCATGCGCCCCGACCACAACAACAACAACAGAAGCTGCAGCAAAAAGTAAGGTTCGATTTATGTTTGTTTGCTTTAAGATTGCCTTCTTGTTGCATTAACGTCTTATCAGTGGACACACGCACACATGTGCATATATGTAAATAATTATTGTATTTTTTTTTTGCACTGATATGATTTGAGTTGATGGTAATGCGATTTCTGTTGTCCACAATGCCAGGCATACAAATAAAATCACTTGTCGTCGTCTTCGTTGGCGGCGACAAAAACAAACTTTAATGACCCATGAAGCCAAAGTTGGAGGACACCAAAAGGCAAACAGGAACAACAATGGATTCATCATCATCAACATCATCATCGTCGTCGACAACAAAGAGTCTGCAAAGAACCCGCACAACAAACAAAGAAAACGCTCAGCGTATTTACTTCTTCTTTATGTCTGGTTCTGGTCTGGGTCCGCTTTTCTTCTTCCTCCTACTCCTCTTCTCTTCAGTCATCTGACCGTGTGTGTGTGTGTGCATATGTGTTGATTATCTGTGTCCTCCTCTTCGCCTGTGCCAAAACAGGAAAGCAGCAAAGAAATTGTTGAACCCTTGAAAATTGGGATTTCTCTGTTGCAAGGCAAATATTCAAACTCACAAATACACACACAGCTTATACACAGAAATAAGTTATAAGGAATCTATAAGTTCTTAATATTAACATATATACAGTTAAATTACGCTAAGGTAAATCACTGCAAGTTTGTTGGAAAACCAAAATCAGAACTTTATTTTATGGAATTTAGAGCAAAGCACAAAAAAACCACATATAAAATAGTGATATCTATGTGTATAACGGAATATGCACATGCAAACATACATATAAAAATTAATGCTAATTATTTTCAGTAGAGCTTTTAGCATAGTTTTGCTATTTTCTGTAAATGTAAGGTGCTCCATTGAATGCATTTAATAATGTAGTATATCATACAACATACTTACATATATACGTACGTACGTACATACAACATAAGTATGTATGCATTTGTGCGTCTATATTATGACTTCATCTTTATTTCAATTTTACGGTTTGCTATTCCGACGCACCTTTTAGGTCTATGTTGCTTCTTTTACCGTTGAATGTTTTCTTGTTGTGTAATTTGTTTTTTTTTAATGCTCGCAGGTTAATTTTTTTGGTGGAAACACGTTTTATTTGTACTAAGTACGTACATAACAACAACAACAACGGAATCAGAGACAAACTATGGTTTCTCGAGATAAAACAGGCTTGTTATCTCTCTCCCCTCGTTTCTCTGTCACGATAAGCTGTCCGATGAACCTTTTTCGGTCTCTTTTCGAAGCAGAGAAATTATTTGTTTGATTCTTGAACCAAGGTCAGTCAATGAGACTTGAAATATTTTATATAAATATGAAGTTTCCACTTATGTAAATAAGTAAACAAGTACATGCATACATATATATATATATGTATATATATATATATATATTAAATTGGTTTGATTTTCACTAACAATAATAGGTTCACACTGCATGTGAATGTGTGTGTTTGTGTGTGGGGAGCCATGACACAAAAAAAATAAATAAAATTGTTGCTAGCATGCGCGCTCTCTTCTTCTCTCTTGATTTCCACCTACTCATACAAAAGCTTCACAGCTGCTGCTGCTATTTTTGAGTGAGTTAAGAGAGAAGAGGAGAAAAGAATAAAAAAAAGGGCAAGCTCTGGCAGCCTATTTATGTGTATATTTGTATGTGCGCAGTTGTTTTTTTTGTTGCTTCGTTTATTTTTATTGTTTTGCGATCAGCTGTTCAGTTAATCAAACGGTTGAGAAACCCTTACAAAGAGTAAATGTAAAAAAACCAGTTAACCATACAGTTTAAATGTTTATCAACACATTGTTATTAATTATACTTTGTCTAGCAACTTTGTTAGATGTGTGTCTTTGTTTGTGTATGTGTGGGTGTCTCTATTTACCATAACAGAAATTGGAAATTATAGAGCACGTTTCTGTAAATGTGAAATTGTAAAGAACGCAGTTGTTTAAATTGTGCGCTGTGTGTGTGTGTATATATATTCAGCTTGTATATAGGTTTGAGTGTGTTTGAGGAAGACTTCATTGAACTGACGCTTGGTATTGATAGTGCGCAAATATAGACGCTTAGCAGACGCGTGTTATTTAAGGGACGGTGTTATATACAAGTCTTATATACATACATACGGATGAGTCGTTGCCCCCTTCCATTACTCGTGATAAATGCGTAGCCGTAAGGCATCAACTCAAATGCAACGAACAACAAGAGATGTGGTCAATGTCACAAAATATTCATATATTTGTGTGTGTGTGTATCGATAGCAAGTGAGTACACACACACATGCAATCAATCATGTGTAGAAATATGTATTCACACACACATGTACAACTTACAATAATGTGTCTAATTTCAAGGTTTTTCAATTGTCTGCGAGAACGTTTGAGTTAATTAGATTTAATTATGCGGACATCATTACACAGAAACAAGAAAGCTTATATATATTATAAAGTCGTTATAAAAATTTAATTAAATTGCGCATTAATTGAAAACGTGAAGTGTGTAAAGCTAACAGTTTTTTGTTTAGTTTTAATTGAAATATAATTGTTGTTACACAGTATCATTTTTCCAACTATCACGCACCAAATATGACTGTAAATGTTTAGTCTGTAATATTTGAGTCATAATAAACAATGACGCACTTGAAAAAAATATACATAATAATAATTATGGTGAGATAAGCATTAGTTATCGAAAAATCACAGAGTGGATTTCTCGTCTGGTGTCCAAAACACAAGATACAATCATCTTCTCTTCTTTATCTTGAAGCGATGACCTCATGATGTTTATTTTTGTAAATAAATGGGAACAACAACAACAAATCGTTGTCTGCTAACGTGTTTAGAGAAATTGTGAAAAGAACGCAAATTTCATTATAAAAAAATCAGAAATAAAACAATGCACACGAATATCAATCAAAGCGAAACCATCAAAGTTTGTTAGCTCCCCTTTGCCCCCATCCCATCAGAATTGAATTGACGAACGTAGAACGTAGCCAACAATAACGTCTATCAAATGAAAAAAAGAAACTAGATCCATTGCCTTAACTGTTAACTGTTATTGAAGGGTGCCACGATACATCTACATACCATACACTCTCTTACTCCCTCCCACTGGCCATCCAACCCATTACTGGAACGCTTTCTCACTCTCTCTTTCTCGATAACTGTCAGCAGCACACACACACACACACAGAGAAACTGGCGTCCATCAGCTGTCTACATTTTGGTGGGTTCAATGGGCTCTCTGGCAACGCTCAAATGTTACGCTCTTTTCTCATTTTCTTTATTTTATTATTTTTTTTGCGCATACGTTGTTGTCCAAAGTCATTCAACCCAAAAACCAAATAACGTAAAATACAACGCAAAAGGAGGCGAAGCGACGGCTGTTCCGCCAGCAACGGGAACGGGAAGCAGTAGCAGTAGCGGCAGCAGCAGCAGCAAGCAATAGCAATAATAACAGCAGCAGCAGCGGGGTCACTGTGCGCGCTGCTCTCACTCTCCTTCACTCCCTCTCACTCATCACCTCTGAAGCTTAACAAGAAATTACCCCAATGATATTTGTTGTTGTTGCAAATATTGCGTAGCGTGGGTCTCCAAAACGCAAAAGCAGCTGTTGTTGTTATTGTTGTTGTTTTTGGTTGGTCAGTGTGTCCACACCACCACCAAATAAACTGTAATAAAAACTCAAAAGAACTCAGGATGTGCTCATTGAGACTCATTTAGAACTCTGCTCAGATCAACTCTAAAAGAAGAAGTGTCTATGCTTGTGTGTGTGCGACAATAAATGTAATTAGTTCAATGCATGTGGGCAGCTAGCTGAACTCGCCCAACAGTCTGTGAAAGCAAACAAATAACCATAAAACACTCACTGTGTTTATATGCGCTCCTCATTTAAAATTTTTTTATCAGTAAAAAAAAGTCTAATTTACGACTATGAACTGTGCACAGACCTTCACACCAACTCTGATTTTGAACTGCTCGAAATACTGGTCTGACTATCTATCAACATTTGATAAGTTTAGAACAGAGTGCAGTTTATTATATGTTAACTTCTGTTCCCTAGTCAGCGGAACCCACATAAAATAAACATGAACATGACACTCTTTTATTGATTAGTCAGGGTATTTGAATTATTTTGTTCTCTTTATTTTTACGATAAGCAGCGACTATTTAGTGACCTTTATAATTTGAGCCAGTTATTCGTTTGTTTTAATAAGTTATGTGAATTACAAGCAATATTATTCTTGCATGTCAATCAAGACAATTTAATTTCAATATATTTAAAATATACATACAAATACACACACACAACAGATGTACAAATTAACTGTCTAGCGTCGGTTGAGCAAAATGTTCTTTGTTGTCTGCTTGCTGCTGGCGTCGTCGAAAAGGAAATAAAATGAAGCCCCAAAGCGCAAACGAATAAAATCAAGGATACTACATAGAGAGGGAGAGCGAAAAAGAGAGGGAGTAAGAGAACGCGTCAACAGTTTCTTTGTCCGAGCAACGTTGCTGTTGGAAGAAACAAGTCTGCAGAGAGAGAGAACAAAATCAGCAACAGAAAAAAGGAAAAAACAAATCCAGGAAGGCATACGACGAGGATAGAGAGAGACTCGCTCACAGCTGATTAGGGAGGAGTATGCTGATGTGCAGGGCTGAAAGGGAAGTGGTCTACTGCTGCTGCTGATGTCAACAAACACAAAATACAAAATTTTTATGAAACCCAGTCAGACATAAATTGCAAGCATTTACTTCTGCACACATATAGGAGAAGAGTACCCGTATAGAAAAGATGTATGTTTGTGTACTCGTATACACAAATGAATACATACAAACACATATGTTAGAAGCACGTTCTTATATGCATGTGTGTATGTACGTCGGGAGCAGAAACAAGTTTCAAGCTCAATAACGCAATCTTCAAAGTTCGCTTGTGAAGTTAAATTCCTAACTGCCATAAATTTTTGCATATACGCATCGTGATGTTAGACAGCTCGCCGAAAGTTCAATGTATTTAAAATAACATTTTTGATCTGCTAATAACCTCCTGCATACAAGCATAAAAATAAATAAATATGTGCATATTTTTGTTGGCAATTTGCACAGCTAGGCGCAAGGCAAAGTGAAATGTGCAATCAAAATGGCCGACTTACCGTTTAACAAACGAATATAAAGAAGAGCAAAGAATTTGCAAGGTTGCTCGTTTCTCTCGTTATTTTTTCTGTTGGTTTTGGTTGGTTTTGCCAACTCAATTTGTTGACTTAATTATAGACATTATTGCAGTTTATTTCTTTATATTTGCTTCTATTTTTTGATAACGCGCTGCTGGCTGCCGACTTGTCTTCCGATCCGTTGCTGCTCCTGTTTTCGATTGTGCTGATGCTTGAGATTTGCCTATACCTCCGCCTTACACACACGCACACTGTCGCATTCGACACGCACACAGATATAGCGGTGCTCAGCTGTGCTTTGTTGCTGCTTGCCCTTCAGCCGAGCATCCAACAGCCGACATTGGCAAATTTTCGCACATCGATTATTCGGCTTCGCTTCGACTTTGTATTACATATGATTATTGCTTTTGACTTAAATCAAATTACAGAATTATTACACACACATCCAAGATACAGGTGCAACAGACGATTTATGCATAATTTTCGTGCACTTGCTTAAAATGGACAGCAAGCGAGGCAAATAGCAAATAGGCGTCGTTTTTTCACTGCATTCTTTTTCTCGCATTTTGCTTTCTGCTTTCCTTGAACTTATTACGTACCAAAATACAGGTATGTAAGTATATGTAACTCTAACAGCACCGCAAGTTTATTGGCAAACAAAGCGGAAAACCGAACAAAAATATTTAAAAGAAAATAAGGAAAAACAATAAAACACGCGAATTGTTATGTTTCCTTTACACTTGTCTCCCGTACTGGTGTTGCTCTCTTTCGTTTCGTTTTCGATTCGCGTTCACTTACTGCTCACTGTATTGTTGTTGTCTTTATTTGGGAAAATTGATCGCTGCTGCAAATGCGAATGCCACAACAAAGTGAGCTACAATCAGCGCTGCAAGCCACGAAAACCAATTTCGCTGCTGCCACAACAACAACACTTTCACCGCCGTTTGGTGTGCATATAGCTGCTGTGCTTTGCATAATTACCCGCACACACACACACACAATCTCAAGTATAACTAAAAAAGTTGATTTGCTTAAATCTCCGCATAATTGTTTATTATTTCGATAAGCCTTCGTCTACCGCAATCCCAATACATGTACAAACTGATAACATCGAGCGACGTACGCCGATAGATTGTGGTGGTTGATCGATAAACGATATATGTAACTAAACGGTATTAAGCTTTCCACTCAAAATTACTTACGGTTGATTGGGTAACACTGAATGGCGCGCTAGATTTAAACATTAATTATAAACAATATGCTCAATACACAAATATTTAAACGCACGCATTTATTTATGTACAACGTTGGCTGATTCCCCGCATTTTATTAAGCAAATTAATATCTGTTTAGTAAATTTAATCTTTCTTTGTTTTCTTGTTTTCAAATTATAAACACATGCAATTACTTAGTAATTATCTATTGATAGTTTAATTAAAAGCAATACTTTTGTATTTAAAACGCTATTATTAGTTTGAAACACAAGAACTACACAAATACTTTAATATTTCATTTTTGTCCGCCGACAGAATTCATAAGATTTATTTCGATTTAGATTATTGACGAAAAATACAAACTATTTTTCACATTTATTCAACAAGAATGTTTTGGGGGGGCATGAAACTCTTGAAATTTATAACGAAATAATACCCCATTGGATTGTTATTGTTCTGCTTTGTGATTTTCTGTATGTTTTGTTTTTCTTATTAAGCCATAGTTCCAGTATCTGCGCACAACAAAAGCAAATTGGATAGGATTTAGAATTTAGAATTGTGCGCAAATCCATTTACATCCATTTATCATTTTTTTTTTAGCGGCTTGGCGTGGAATACATTTACAAAATAGACAATTATACATGTATATAGTTATAGAATTATATATATATATATATATATATATATACATACCTATATATATATATATATATATATATATATTTGTTTTCATAATGTATATATAGATTTATTTATTTACCATGTGTGTGTGATTTTTGTTTTTTTTTTTTATCATTTTATGTACTAAATATATATATATATTTTGTATGAGAGAGTTGTGTTTTAGAAACGCTGATCCATCTGGTTTGTTTGTTTTTGTTTTTGTTTTGTTTGTTTGTGTGTAAAAAACTTGCTTGCACTTGAAGGGTTATTTTTATTTATGTTTTGGTTGTTATCTTTATCATTTCGTGTTTGTGTTTGTGTTTGTCGCTTTGTTTAGGGTGTAATATACAGTTTGGATTTCGTTGACATAGTGTGCAACCACACAAATATGCATGTGTTGTTAGTATAACTATAAGTTAAATGTTCTAGGTTAAATATATGTGTGTGTATATATATATATATAAATGTATGCTTAATTATGATTTTTAGCTGGCACTAAACAAATAATGACAACCAAAAATAAAACCCAAATATAGCAACAGTTATTGGGGGAATAGCCTAAGTTTTTCACTGTGACTGAAAGGTGTGTTCGAGTGTGTTTGAGTGTGTGTTTGAGTGTGTGTAGGTGAGTGTGTGTGTTTTGGTGAACGCTTTGTGGTTCTATCGACATGTTTAGACTTTATTAAAATCTCAGTTATATATTTAAATGTGTATATATATATTAATATACTTTTTGCTCTCACTTATTTTAAAATCAGAAAAAAATCAGCATGCATGTTTCCAGCTTTCTCTGAGTGTTGTGTGTGTATGTGTTTTATGTGTGTACAATTATTATAGGGTACATTTAGAGAAGTTAAAGTGATGGATTGACAGCAGCAAGAGAGAAAGCAAATCAGGAATTTATAAACAATATCTAAAACAAATGTCTAATAATACACATGATAAAAGCCTGTCCTAGTTAACATCCTTAGCATATCAAATAAAATAATCACAATAATTACAATGTTGAAGGGGAGTTTTAGAAACTCGCACAAACTAAAATACTAAACGATAGCTTGGGTTTATCATTCATCGTTCATCATTCATCGTTCATCGTTCATCATTCATCGTTCATCGTTCATCACTTAAGAACTACGAATTTCGTTACAATTTTGTTTCTTTCTTGTTGTTGCTCAAAATATATCGAGATATTAGAATCAGTTAGGTTTTGTTTTGTTTTCTTTTGTGTGTGTTTGTATGTCTGAGAGTGTGTTGCATGTTGCGTGTTGCGTGTTACGTTTTGCGTGTCCTGAACGTTATCAATTAGAGTTCATCCAGAACACCGAGTAAATACAGCAACGAGATGAGCATTAGACTCAAGAGCATGGCAATCAATACGATTGCCGACACAGGCCAGCATCAGTCCGTGGCCGATTTGCGCATTATCCTACGGGCAAACCCGATGGCCGTATCTCAGAGAATCTCACAACAGCGACAATAACGTGGTCGGTGTCCGGTTGTCACAGCTGGCGGTGTCACAGGCGCAAAGTACGCGTGCACCTTGATATTTGGTAGGTGATTCTAAGAAAAAACAATAAAATGAAGAATTAAATATATAATGGGATATGGAACAGAGAATTGGAGAATACCTTTAGTTTGCGTATGGCGGCGCGTGAGATGAGCTGGCAGTCAAAGAGCTCGATGCGTTGCAGATTGTGGCAGGACACTAAATGCTCCAGCGTGCGGTCCGTGATCAGCGGACAATTGTCCAGCTCCAGCACGGAGAGGCTCTCTGCCGCACAGCTACCCGTGGTCAGATGCCGGATGCCATCGTCCGTTATCAGCTCGCAATGGGAAAGCGTCTGTCAAATGCAATTTAATTAAGTCAGGTTTCATCAATTGATCGATGGTTAGGGGAAACTAACCAGTTTCTCGAGACTGGGACAACCAGTGGCAAGATGGGCCAACGTTAGATCCGTTATCTGGCTGCACTCCTCCAAATCCATGCGCTCAAGGTACTTACAGTTACGTCCCAGCGCCTGGAATCCAATATCCGTAAAATTGCGACAGCCGGACACCTCCAGTGTATTCAGCTGCTGATTGTGCTGCGACAGCGCCATCAGCGAGAGATCAGTTAATTCCACACACTTGGACATGCACAGCTTCTGCAGCTTAGGACAGCTGGCAGCCAGCTGCCTGATCGACGAGTCGCTGATCGTCTAAATACAAGTAGATGATAAAAATATTCACAAATTAATGTATTTAATAACAAGACTTTAGTTACTCTAGCCAAGAATACGCCAAGAAATCTTATATTATTCTATTATTTTTTAATTAAAATTTGTTATTCAATTTTATTTGTAATTTAAATTCATCGATTTTTGATTTGTGTTGATTGACTTTAATTGATATTAAATAAATAAATAAATAAGAATCATATTTCGTAGTGATAATTTTTATACAAAAATAAGTAGAATATTTAGAGTCTTAATTGTTCTCGCATCTCTAAAGTGTATACGTATCTATATAGTATATGAAATCAACTTAATGATTTACTAAATATAATATACATATTGGCATTAATTTAACAGATCTATCCTATATACATTATACTCTCTTAAAATACAATTAAGTCCTATTGATTACCTCACAGCTGTGTAGATTTAGCACCATTAGATCGGGACAGTATTTGGCCAGGCACATGATGGCATTGTCGTTAATCTGTTTACAACCTTTACTGCTGAACTTGCGCAGCTTAATGCAACCGCGAGCCAGCGCTTCGACGCCATTTTCGGATATCAGATGGCACCAGGAAGCATTAATCTCCAGCAGGTTCTAAAAACGAATGTGATAATTAAAACTGTTTCAGATGCGGTTATTCGATTGGACTTACCGGACAGCCATCGGATATATATTTGAGGCTATTGTCCGTTATGTTGGAGCACGAGTCCAAATTAATGGCCGTTAATTTGCTGCAATATCTGCTTATATCCGTAACTGATATATCTGTGATCTTTTTGCACTCCGACAGATCCAAGTGCTCGATGTTGTGGCAGTGATTTGCTAGAGTTCTGCAAATATAATTTCATCGATCAAAAACTTTTGATAATAATCACAATTACAATAAATATTAATATTCTAGTTGAGATTGCTTAAGTTTAAATGTAACATTAATCTTGATAAATATCATTAATTTAAACCAACTCGCTTTGTTATACTCTTAGTATTAAATATATGTTGCTTACTTGATGGACTGATCTCCCACGG
Source organism: Drosophila melanosoma (assembly GCA_035042045.1). Taxonomy (NCBI): domain Eukaryota; kingdom Metazoa; phylum Arthropoda; class Insecta; order Diptera; family Drosophilidae; genus Drosophila; species Drosophila melanosoma. The sequence continues at coordinate 970,435 of JAWNLY010000188.1, read as the reverse complement.
ATTGGCAGCCACGCAGTGATAGAGATTTGAGGAAGCCGCCGCATCGTTGCGATATGTTCTCAATCACCGGACCCTGTGCAATATAAGTAATCAGATGATAATGATGAAGGACAATTGTTTAACTGTTGTTTGACACACCTCAATATCACGTTGAAAATCAAACAAATTGATTTTCTGCCAGCTGGAACCGTCGAGGGCCAGAACATTCCAATATTTGCACACCTGCAATGTGTAAATCATTAATAAGATAACAAAAATAAAAATCGTAACGTAATCAACAACATGCAACACACCTGGGCACAGCGGCATAGTGAGACGACATCCAGGTAGGAGAAGACTCGCAGCAGTACCTCCTTTGGCAGTTGTTTGATTAGCTCATCGTCCAGATCCGTGGCGCCTAGGAATGTTTGCTGTGAAATGGACAAGACATGTGGCATCAATTTAAATACAACAACAACAAAAAACAGACTCATTGAGTGTGATTGTTTAATTGAAAATCTTGATGGGTTTGCTATACGAAAACAAAACAATTGACACCCAATCTAATTGAGCCCCCAAAAAATTCTTCAAAATAAAAACCAAAAAATTACAAATTAATTGATGAACGGCGAGAAGAGAGCGAGTAAGAGAGAAAGAGACAGAGTGCCGCATAGAGTAATAAGCATATAAGCAAAAGAAAAAAAACCGAGGCGAATTTAGCCTCAGCTCAGCTGCTTTGACTTCCAGTTGGAAATGATCGGTGCGCTTATTACTCTATGGCATATAAAGGCGTGGCGATGTTGGGAGGCAATGGTACAAAATGGTAGCCTATATGGGAGGCGAGAGTTAAAGAGAAGGGGGAGAGAGCGAGATGACATATCGAGTAGGTGGAGTGGAGTGGAAAACAAATAATCAAAGCGAAATTTGTTTTTTTTTTTTCATTTTTCTTTTGTCTTCAATTCTTTTGTGTTTTTTTTTTAGTTTTTCTTACAGACTCCTCTTTGTCCTGTATTGCGTGCAAGTTGGTGTTGGTGGCCACTGTACGCTGACTAAGCTGCTGCTCCACAATACACACCTCATCGACGACGCCGGGCGAAATTGAGGACGCACTAGATGAATAGCTGCTGGCGCCAACGCAGCTACTGCTGCTGCTGTTGTTACTGCTGCTGCTACTGTTGCTGTTATTGGCCATAACGGTGGCGATGGGCGCAGCACTGCCAAAGGTTGCAGTTCGCCAAATACTGGTGCAGATGCCGCTGATTAGATTTGCACTGCCGCTGTAATTATTGTGATTGTTGTTGTTGTTTGCATTTGCACTTGTAGAATTATTATTATTATTGTTGTGGCTATTGCCATTGTTGTTGCTCAGTTGTAAGCTCAGATTACGATTGGCATTCGCATTGTTGTTGCTTTCGCCGCAGTCCGCAGTCGATGCTGACGCTGACGCCGGCGTTGACGCACTAACGCTGACGCTAATAAAACTAGCGCTGTTTGTGGCCGTTGTGCTTGTGCTGTTGTTACTGCCGCTGCTAAAACTGCCGCTGCCACTAATGCTGCTGCTGCCGCTGGGTGGACATAGCAGCTCAATGCTGCCAGCAGCGACTCCTCCTCCACCTCCACCGCTGTCATTGCTACCTGCTCTTCCGCTGCCCGCGTTGGGCGCAGCGCTAATTCCACTGCGCGCAAACATCAATTGTCACTGTATTAGTGTTGGTGTTGTCCGTTAGTCGAAAAGCAGCGGCGCTTTAGTCGTGCCTACGACTTTTTTTCTGCTGCTGCTGCTTTAACTCTTTAATTAGCTCTTTCTTGCTCACACACTCACTTCGATTCGGTTTATTTGCCGACGTCGACGTTGATGTCTTCGTGTGAATGCACGATTAAATTATTCACAAATTGCGTCTTTTGGCAAGTCGCGTCGTTACTGCCCCTCTCGGTCTTTCTCTTGCTTGTTTATTTCCGTTGATGTTGAATAACATAAACAAACCATTAGATTTATGGATAAGAGAAGAGACTGCTGACTGCGTTGCTCTCTTTTTTCTTTCTTTTTTTTTTGTTGTCAAAAAGAGCTTTACCTGTTTTTTTTATTCTAGATATCGCTGCCGCTGCATATTTGCCTTAAACGATGCTTCTCTTTGTGTATTTATTTTGAAGTGCGGTTAGCAGTTGGCATTTTAAACAACAACATTAATTTCTCTTAGTGTTTTGATTTTGATAATGCTTTATAGCAGCTGCTGCTCATGTTGGTTGTGGGACGCACGTGGGAAATGAAACAACAGAAATACATATTAAAAGACATTAAAGTGTTGCCCAAGGTTGACAACAACATCAAGAACAAGAACACAGCAATTGAATTTATTTATTATGTATGCACATATAAAATTTGTTCTTTTGTGTTTTGTTTATATGGATAAGTGATCTACTCGTATGTTTAAATAATTGAAATATGCGTGCCCAACTCGCACGCTCTGAGTTGCGCCTCAGACTGAATGAGACCCAAAATCTAACGCTCAGTCATTGACCATGTGCCATGCTCTGGCACAACACCCCTCCTCCCTTTAAATATTTAAATGTATGGCATTCAGCTTAAATGAAAAATCATCAAAGTCAATTTAAAATGGCAATCGAACGAACGTGTCGCGAATGCCAGTTATAAAGCAACCACAAAGAATACAATGAGACAAGCCATCACAAGCATCGGCTTGGCTCTCTATAATGGAGAGCCGTTCATAACTGGAATTAACCGGAGTGATATATATATATATATATAAGCATGGACTGTCTAACTGCCAAAAAAGCGTAGTAGAATAATTTCCAATAATTCCAGTGCCAACAAGCAAGCCTGGAGGAGACCCTAAACAAGCTTCCAATATTTCCAAAAAGCTTAGTGTTAGAAAACAGCTGTTAAGTGTATTGCAACACTGCATCTTTTAATGCATATTAATATCTATTATGCTACTCTGCTAATACCTAATACAAAGACTGCCTTTAATTTTATCGGGAATCGATTTGTATCGATACACGCGAAACCGCGAAGTTATCGGTGAAAAAGTGCAATCTTGATCTGCATATGGTAAATAAGGACATTTATTTGGTTAAATAGACATATATATATATATATATAGTTTGTAGTTATAAGTCTAGTCAATATAATCTCTGATACTATACATTGTGGGGGATGCTTTCTTCCGCTTGTTACATTCCTTTGCACAACTTCATTATACCCTTGCTATGCATTTTTATTAAAAAATTCTTTTTATATTTGCTTAGCCAATTCAAATTTGTAGGTACAGCTGAATTTAATTTAAAGAAAATACAAATATGTCCATATGTATAGCACATATATAGACGTATGTATATGTACAGTATTGCATACATATGTATTAATATCAATAAAGATGATTGTCACATTGCAGATCTACAAAATGCTGATTGGAGGAGCATGCGATGAGAGACAACGCTTTTAAATTAAATTGACATTTATATAGTGGAAATGACACATGCTGCATACATATACATATAAATACATATATATATATATATAAATGTTTTTACCTAAAGATGTATATAAGCTTGCCTGGGTATAATAATAGCTCAATTATAGGCACATATTTCACATCTTATATGGTATAAGTATGACCATTATTTGACCTAATTGAGCACAACTTTATAAATTATTTATATAGCCAATAACAACACTTATAAATATTCATTTCTATGCTGTTTGGATGAAATCTAAAAGCACAATGGAAAATCTCAAATTCAATCAGTGCTCAACAAAGCAAAAGCTAACCGAGAAGAAGGTGAAAATACGCATTTATAACCATATATATAATAAATATATACAAAGTCTTCTTAATAAAAATCAGATAAGATATCTAAACAGTCAAAGATAAGTGTAAGATGCATAAAATTAAGAAAATATTAATTTCTGTGTTGATTTTGGTGCGCAAAAGTTATGATTAGAGTATATTCAATATATGCTTAAGTTAAATATTAAATCAAGTAAATCCCGACTGAGCTAAGAATAGAAGATATAGTATATAACTTAGTAAGAAGTATGAAAAAATAAGAAATTGAACGCTCGCAGAATTTCTTTACAATGCACAACATTCTCTGAAATAATGTAAATCAGATAAATTTGTTTGGTAACATTGCTAAAAGTAACATGAGTTAGCAAAATGTTAAGAATTCCATAATAAATTAACTAAAGAATCAGTCATGCATGTTGTTTGCCACCAAGTTATTGTCTTCCCACATATTTTACTGCTCAGATTTGTATATATATTTTTCATATGTATATAGTTGTGGCACACATATCACACACACACACACACGCACATCCAAGACTTTTGCGCGAATAGTTGGCATAATTCTGTTTTATTGAAAATAATGTGAATCGCATTTGTATTGCTTTATAAGGTGCACACTTTTCGTCTTGGCACAACAAGATGCGATGGTCACACTCATTTCCACTTATTTTTATTAAATCAAACACACACACACACACATACATAAATACATTCAGACATGTGTGTGTTTGTGTGCATTGAAATGTTTTTTTTGACTGAGAGTGTGCAGTTTGTAGAGGTTGATAACTTTGATAAGCATTAAGTTGACTCAGACACAGCTGATGAAAATATATTGACCAAAGAACGGTCAAATATCTGAACTGTCTTGAACTGTGCCACTGTGTGTGGCGTGCAACTTGTGGCATGTAATGTTTGCTATGTGAGTGATTCTGTACACATTCACATTAGAGTCAGGTCGTTGTACCCCGATTTGCTGGGCTCGTAGGACTTTAAGAACCTTGCAATAGATGGTACCGACAGCTCTGTCTGATAACTAAGGTGAAATGGAGTCTTCTCGCTTTTGAGGCTAATGACTCGCAGGCAACGGCCCTGAGAAAGCAAAAGATATTTTTTCAAATAGTAGGCAACTTGACTTTTGAAGAAGTTCATGGAAGATTTAAAAACTAAGGAAAATCTTTCTTGTTATTTATTCTTAATGTCCATAAACAAAATAAAACTTTAAAAATATGTATATACCAAAAGTTAACTTAAACCAAAACAAAATTCATATACCCCTTTATTTCATTGGCAACAGAGTATAGAAAAAACTACAGCTGAGCAGCACTGTGTGAAAAACAAACTGTAATCGTTGGAAGGTGTGGAAAATAAAAACGACATTTAAATAGATAAGGAGAAATGTGTAAAGTGAGATAAAGAGAGAGAGAGAGATCGAAGTTTGCGTGAGTGTGTGCGTTTGTGCAATTAAATGCGTTAAAAAATGAACAAAATAATGTACAAATGGATTTTAAATATATAACAAGTCGAACGTGATGGATTTTATTGTTATTGCACTGATAGGTCATACAATATGTGTGTATGTGTGTATGTACATATATTCTTATGTACATGCTGCAAAGCGTACATATATTTATTTACATGAGACAGCTAGTAAATGGCTCCACGAAGGCCACAAGGTCAAACAAAAACTGGGTCAGCTGTGTGCATATCTGGGCTACATATGTACCTACACACATACATACACATACATATATATGTATATTAATGTGTGTGTGTGCATATACCAATCAAAATTATGCGAGCACGCAAAAAATAAAATATTCAAAAGCAAGGCGCAATAAAAACAGTGCAAAAGAATAAAATGCCTTATCACAAAAACACACACATACACTTACACACAGCAACGCAAATTTGTCAATTGCAGAAGTTTTGGGCCAAAACAGACAGAAAAGCACAAAACAGCTGACGCCACAAAACGGGGCAGAAAAAAGCAAAAACACAATTTTCAGGCAAAGCCAGAAGTCGAAAACTAGCAACGGTAATATAACGTAATATACACATACACATTCACACACACATATACACAAATGCACACTAAGAGTCACGAATTTAGCAATATTAAACACACCCACACAACAAATTTATAAACTGCAACGCGTACCATTTGTTTATGTTTAAAAAGACTGATGAATTTTTCTTATGTTTTTCTTGCTTCTGCTGCTTGTGCTACGTTTTTTACATAGTGCAATCAGCCCACGCGCACTCTTCAGCAATAGATTTTTTACACAACTAATTTGGTTTTTTATGTCTATTTTTCTTTGCTGTTAATGTGTTGTGTTGGATGCGCTGAAAAAACCAAAAATCACACACAACCAGAGTAAATGCAGATACGCGAGACAATGACAGTAGCAACGACGACGCCAGCGACTGCGACAGTAGCGTTCACATCAATAACAACAGAGCGCAGAATGGTAACTGAGCGAGCGAACAGCAGCTGAACAGCTGAAGCTCAATGGCGCTGCGCTCGAGTCTCACAAATGCATGTGGGGTCACACAGACTCACACACACATATTCATATTTATATTTATATGTGCATGCATACACATACACACACACACACACACGAGCAGATAGCGCTCACATTGCGTGCGCGGGGGCGTAGCTTGGGGGCGGTGCAATGCACCCACAAAAATAACAAAACACACAAAGTCTCAATGAGTATGTTTGCATGTGTGTGTGTGCGTGTGCGAGTCGAAGAGAATAAGAGAGAGCACAAAGGTTCGACAAACAAAAAGAAATGTCGGCAACTACATATTCCATTGCTGCTGCTGCTGCTGCTGTTTAAACTGCCGCCATCGACGCCACCCCCCACCGAACGACTAACATTTGGTCTACATCTAAATATGCATTCACTTTTAACTGGCTGGGCACAGTGCTGCCAGACAGTTGCACTTTGTATGTCAGCTGTTTTTTTCCACAATGCATTTGTTGTTATTGTCGTTCCAGACACAAACTAACTGTAAAAGTAAACACATATGAAGCGTATGTGGCGTAATCTATTTTAAACAGCTGAGAATTGAAAACCAGAACGCAAATCAACAGAATCACTTCGCCAGCCCCTCAGAAATAAGCATGAGTATGGCAACCACAGAGAGGGGAGCGGATTGCGGTCTGCTGCACTCTGACTGCACTCTGGCTCCAATTTGGCGACTGGCGCTGACTCAAAAAAAACATTTAACTCTTACTCTTGCTTTTATGTACTTATGTACGTTTGTCTGTATGTGTGTGTGTGCTCGAAACTTATTTACTTTAAAGACATCAAACGCAAGAAGCTCCCGCCACTCTAGGTAAGGAAAGAGGGGCGGAGAAGTAGACCTTGCGCATTAGGAGGGCGGCAACGGCAAAAGAAGCAGCAGCAACAACGTCAACGGCAACGAGTTTATTGCACTTTTGCCAATGTCGGTCTTAACTTTTGTGTAAAAAGACAAACAGTGCGACACAAGTTCGGGGGCTGGCTGGTGGCAGCCACTTATACTTTTAGCAGTGGCTTGGGGCCTTGGAGTAGCAATCGGGCAGCGACAAACAAAGGCGACAAAGAACCAACTTCACCATAAAAATAAGCATAAAGAAATCAGAACGGGAAATATGTACTTATGTATGTTTGTGTGCATTTATAAATGTATGTGTGTGAAAGAATGATTGCACATTGGAGATGGGCACGAGATATACAAATGTGCAAAACGCGCGTAACACGACATTTTGCGTTAACATATATGCTGATTTAACAAAAAAATTATTATATTTAATCCAATAGGCAAAGAAATATGTTTGTATTTCAAATTATGTTATGATTATTTTAATAAACTTATACAATTTTACTTTCATTATTTTTAATATTATTATTATTATCAATTTCAAATCAGTATATTTATATTGTTTTCTTGCCCATTAAGTTCATACGCTTGGCACGAACATGTTGCGCTCGTGCGTGTTGTTGTCTCAGTTTCACAACAAAAGAACAAATACTCAACTGCAACTGTCTAGCGAAAGGGAGGAGGGTAATTTAAAATAAGGAGTAGAATGGGCAATCTTCTCTCTGTCTGCAGTTTACTACAAGTGCGTATTTGTGTCTGTGGTGTGGGTGATGCAGGCAAATAAGAGATCAACAAATATGAAAACGAATGCACGCGCACTCACACACATACACAAATACAAATGGCCAATGACTGACGAGGAAACTGTTTATTGTTGATTTTTGGCATTTATTGCCGTTTATTATTGTCGGCACTGCGCTTAAATTGCATTCTCAGCCAGTTCAGACGAGAAATAAAGCTAAAAGGAAAGGAAACAGCACATTCTCCAAAGACTGGTTTCAATCTTACACTCCCGCAAACGAGATTCTGTTTTTTTTTCCGTTTTTGTTTTGTTTTGTTTTGTTTTTTTGTCGTATAAATGGAACTTAAGGAAGTAACTGCATAACAAGGTATATAAACATGCATATGTATGTAATAATTTAATTCATACATATGTTCATAATTCAATCTACTTACATCGATTCGATGATGTCGATGGTTCGAATTGGTCATTTTATGCGCCGCGAATTGCTGTCGTTGCCCTCTCTTTCTCTTGCGTTCACTATTCCTCACTCTGCCTTTCTCTCTTTCGCTGGCTGCGTGTGTGTGTGCGTTTGTGGAGATATATTTCTTTGTTGGCCGGCCGTTACAGCGTTCCCTTCCCACGCGCGTAACAACAAACGCTCTTCAATCTCTGCTGTCTGTGTGTGTGGGTAAGCAGGAAATTATGCGTCGCACTGCGGCTGGTGTTCTTGTTGTTGCAATTGGTAGTTGATGTACTGAAGTTCTTTGTTCTTTTACGCTGCTGCTGTTGCGTCGTTATAATTATACATTATAACAATGTGCAACTGTGTTTAAGCCAACTGGTTCTTAATGCGTAAATCCGTTTTTCCTTGTCGAGCATTTTCTCTTTTTTTTGTATTTTCGACTGTTATTTGCAGTTATTTTTATGACACACACAATTAAGCTTAAGCTTTCACAAACAAACAAACAAACACAAAACGATTAGATATTAAATGATTTCTATCTAATTCAAGCGACAATTTTTTTTCCAAATGCAGCGTACAATAGTAATAGTATTAAATAACGTTTTGCCACTCTTCGCACGTCTCGCTCTCACTTTGCTCTGTTTATGTTTATTTTTCATGAGAAAATTTCGACTAGATAGCCCATAAGGTAACGATGAATCCGATTAATCGATGCAAATCAGCTGTGTTTAGCTTACGTTCACCTCTATTTGCGGTATGCAATATGCGATAAGAGCATGTCAGCTGTTAAAGTTAATAGCCCATGTTAATTAACATCAGTTTGGAATACAGAAATATTTATGTATTATTGAAACATATCTAAGCTCAAATTCCCTTGGAGGATCGTTAAATCAAACAGCTGTATCTAGCATAGTTCTGTTATATTCAATGTATCGATTTAGTAAGCGGTTAGTTTTAAATTTGTAAATAACATAAAGTATTTTGTGTATAAATTAATTTATTAAATAGATCATAATTATAAAATTGCAAGAAAAAAGCATGTTGTTATTTGTTTGCAAATTGGTTGATCAAAACGACAGAGTATATCGATATACATAAATATAAATGGATTCCACAATTCATTGCCGCAGCAGTGTTACCGTTTCTTTAGCCTAAACTAGTACATTTCTGCGAGCAAATTTCAATCGCCTGTTGTCATTTTCATCACTACTCGCACAAGTGGATTATTTTAGTAAATAAGTTTTTAAAATGTGGCCGGTAGTTATGGCGCTTTTGCGCCGCAATGCAGTTTATGTAACACTTCCGATTGCAGCCGTTGTGGGCTTCATTGGCTATAATCTGGAGGATCTCTTGTCGGACAAATACACGCCATATAGTCGTGAGTAGAACTTTATTTATATTTATATAAACGTGTTTTTAATTTGACCAATGCTTTTTTTGGCAGCTTCCATCCAAGAAATCCGCGTTAAGCGTTTAGCTGAAGAGAGCTCGGTTGAGAATGCTACTAAAGTGGAGAAACTTCGGCTGAATAGTTCTGTTTTGGAGCGGAATTTGTCGCCGTCTCTGCAGCCAAAAACATAATCGGTGCTCTTTGGCAAATTGTTACTTCAGTTATAATTAGATGTGTGATTAAAATTAGACTGTATAATAAAAAATAGAAAAAATGTGTCGAACTTCTTATTATTGAAGTTCAAACTTGACATCCCTTGCGGGGATCGAACCCGCGACCTTTGGATTAGAAGTCCAACGCGCTATCCTCTGCGCCAAAGGGACAGGTGGTGGACGCTTTGCCAATAACTTATATAATTCAAGTGGAGTTTTTACCGTAAAATTCTCGAACAAAAGCTTATATTGCGCCTGCAGGTGGCCTATGAAATAATTGCAAGAACATTTCTAAACACACATTGCAAAGCTTCAAGCAGTCGACTTGCATGTATCGAGAATAATTCTGGATACAAGTAAAATTTTGTTCTATCAGCAGAACATGGCCTCGGTGGCGCAGTTGGCAGCGCGTAAGTCTCATAATCTTAAGGTCGTGAGTTCGAGCCTCACCCGGGGCATGTAATATTTTTTTGTTTTTTCTAACAAATATTCTAATATTTATATTATTATGTATTATATGCAAAATTGTACGATAATAAATTACACAGTTTGGTTGTATTAAATATTTGTTAACTTTATTTATTTTCCGCTTAAGCTAAAAACAAAGGCTATTTTATTGAGGCTGCGGTCCTTTTGCTGTGAGACTTTCCGTGTTTTATTTTCCCATGCGCTGAATGGACCACTCCTGCTGGCACAGGGGACAGCGATTGTTCTGCTTCACCCACAGGGACATGCAGCAGTGATGAAACGAGTGATTGCACTCGCCCCAAACAACAACGCAATCCTGGCGGCCCAACACGTCCCGTTTGTTCTCCGCCTGGCAACGCAAACACGAATCTGCAACGCAAATATACAACAAATAATTAGACAATGACGTCACTGATCTGTCGAGTGCACACCGAACTCTGAGACGACATCGACAAATGTCAGCCCAATGCGACTTTATTGGCTGCCAATTAGAGGCGACTCTCGAACAACCTAACACAGATGACGCAAATACTCCCCGTCCGCCCGTCTGTCTGTCCCAGTAAGTGTAATAAATATGTGTAAATATGTGTAAATATTCTTCCGTATTTTAACTGATAATTCATATAGATTCAAGGGGTATATCCATTTCTGATTTCCAAGATGTCTCTTCAAAATTGTATCAATTAATATTTATCGATATTAAGAATTAATCGTTCACTGCAAAATAATGAACTAATAATTTATAAATAGTTTCTTAATTCTTTAAAAATACACTGCAAAAAAATAGTGCAAGAGAATATCAGTATATAATTTATTTCCTTTATTTCCCGAATTGGAATAAAATATGGAATTAAATTTCGTTTTTTGCATCGATTCGATTTCATTTTCAGATTTCGCAATTTGAATAATGCTTATTGTCGGCTTATTTTATGATTTCATTCAACATTTTGTTGCTTTTTTTTTTTTTTTTTTGGTAATTTCACATAGATTCATTCAATATTCAATGAAATGAATGTAATCCAATAATTCCGGGAGCCTTTTTCGTGGGAGAGGGGTCACTGACCTGCCCAAAAACCAAATTCGCTTCGTTTTTCAAAACTTTTCTCAGAATTACTGTAAAACTTTTGCCACTGACTATGCAAAAGTGCATGATACATATATATATATATAGATATATATATATATATATATAAATATATATATAGATTTATGTAGGCATCACCTGAGCCACTTTGTAATGCAGGTGTTGGTGTTGACATTTCAAAATCTGAATGCGTTTGCAAATACTGCCTATAGTGAAAACAAAAAAAAAAAGTAGATTAATGTCGTAATCTGATCTCGACTATGATATACCCTGTACGTCAAGGCATCAAGAAAGTCTTTACTTTTCTATCATTCTTAAAACTTAAAATAAAATGGAATTTTTTTCTGCATACTTTAGAGCGTTGCAAAATACCAATTGGATTCTGCAGCCAAATCAATTCCAATTTCAAACTATTTAAATTATTATTAATCTTTACTAAAGAAAAGTTTTGAAAGAAAATAAATTTACACATTAAATGTAAAATAACTAATTAAAACAGTTCAGAATTCTTCTATATTTTTTATTCTTTAAGAAAAAAATGCTTTGATCTTTACTAAAAGATTTTGTTCTATTTATCAAAACATTTCTTTACTTAAAGATTTGGTTTTATTTATCTTTAAGAAAGAAAGACTTCTTTACTTAAAGATTTTCTCTTATTTATTAATGTCGATGTGGCTATATCGAGGCTATACCACATATAAAATAGTGAACACAATTTTATAAGGTTTATCAAGTATTTTAAACCAAATTTTATCTTAAACACAAATTTAACAAAGAAAGATTGAAATATTTTTTATAAAAAAAACTATTTTAAGGGAAATTACATTAATTTCTTTTGCTGATTTGGCATACCCACTTTTCGTTTTTTAATAGGGTATTTAACAGTGATAAACGCACAGCGTAAAAGCTACAACAATAAACTGATTTGGGGGTGTGAAAGGGAAAGGGGGAGGGGTTGCAACAATTATACGCCACATTGGCTGGGCCGTTTTGTTTGCTGACTTGGCCAAAAAAAAAAACAAGTGATAAGTGAACATAACACGAGGGAGTTGAAACGGAGATGGGGGTGGAGGGTGAGGGGGAAGATGACAAGTTTTACATTGAATGAGTCAAAGAATTACATATGTATTTATTTATGCACATATGTTGATTCTTACTCATATTTGGTGTGAAAAAGTGCATGTTTTATTTTCCTTTTTTTTTTTTTTTTTTGATTTCTTTCTTGTTTATGGATTGTAATTGAAAACCAAAAACAGGAAATTGTTAACATATTTTTTCCATGAATTTCCACGAATTTCATACTTTACTACAGAGTCAATAGCCGATCGATCCGATCAACAATAACAACGTTTATATTAAATGCGTATTATCTTTAGCCATTTAATTGGGTTTATTTTCGTTTCGGTTATTGGCCTTTGAACTAGGCCAAGTAATATGAGACGAATATGTTAATTTTTCTGTTTATTAAACATAATCAACAACTATTCTATTCTTAAATATTAATGTATAAATTGTGATTAACTAGATAAGATATTTGAAATATATAGAAAAATATATATATGTATTTAATTCGATTTATAAATTGCCTTTCACAGAATATACTTTAGTTACTGAAGCGTTAACAAAATGGATAATAACATTAAATTAAAATACATATTAATATACATTTAATGACTACTATTATTATTGACTTTTTTTTATTTATAAAAACAATTTAAAAACATTTCGCTGCATTTAGCATTGTTAGTTGAAATGCGATTGGTAAAAGTTATATTTGGAATTTTAATATTTCGCGCTGTTTTAGCGGTAAGTTTTGGGTCGATTAATCGAAAATATAATACTGGATTAATCGTAATACGGGACTCATAGGGAAGCCTACTAAAATTCACAAATGTGAAGTGCAAGGAACTACCCACAAATGATGGTGCTACCAGGTACGACTATTGCCGCTTGAAGGTCGTGCAGCGAAACTGTGTGGAACTGTCCCTGAGGGCCAGTCTACTGAAGTTACCCGTCTCGAATATATCAGTCCGAATGCAGGTCTTCCAACGCATCGATGGCTATCGACCCTTCCTCTACAACATTTACTTCGATTTCTGCAAAATGATGGCCGACACCAGATACGATATTTCATTGGAGAGATTCATCTTCAATGCGATACGAGGGTACAGCAATTTGAACCACTCCTGTCCATACCAAGAGGTAAGTTTTCAACTCCAAAGATTAAGTTAAAAAAAATAATATTGCTGACAAATAGTTTAATTAAATTAATTTTTTTTTGTACTAATTTGATAAGACAAAAGCAATAACTAGGCTTTGTCTGATCTCCAATTAACCCATTATAATAACTCATTTCAAGAATTACATCGCCGTGGATCGATATGCTTTGGACTCAAGCAAGCTGAAATTGCCAGTGCCACCTGGTGTCTTCCGCATCGATTTTACATTCTTTATCAATAAAATAGCACGCACTTTAACGCAGGTCTTCTTTGAGAAATTGGACTAGAATATACATATATATATATATATATATATATATAGTAAAGGTTATGGCTGGAAATGGTTGAGATACGTAATTCATAGCACCCAATGAATATTTCATTTGAGCTTGAATTCACCCATAACAATAATTGTCTGGGCAAGTTAAAGTCAATCAATTCAATAAACAATTTTACAAATACATGTTTGTTATATATATGCACACAACAACTAATTGTATATAGTATATTTATTGACAATCTAATGTTCTTGTTAAATCAGGGGCCGGACCCAGCACCTTGGCACAAAAGTGCTGGAAAACTGTATGAAAATAACTTGCATTTAAAACTCAAGTATTTAATGAAGGAAATCAATATTATCGTTTTATATAATCAATATATTACTTTAAGTAATTGGATCAGCAAAAGTAAGTATTAGTTTTCCATATGCATATCATTAACAATAACAAAACAAATGGAAAACTTTTGCTGTAAACAATTTAAATGCGTCATTTAATAACGTCTGCTGGCGATGGGAGGAAGATATTTGATATATATGATATATATATATATATATATATATATATATATATATATATATAAATATATATACGAGTATTTCGCCTATTCAATTGATTGAGTGCAGTCGGCTTTGATCAGCTGAAAAGGTGGGTGTGTCCCCATTTTGTATCTTTCTCGAATAATGCTTGGATACGGGGAGTAGAATGGCAACGGGAATGCAGGGCGCCAGAGTCTCGAGCGATTAAAGCGGGTTAATTAAAAATGTGCATTGTCAGGCCTTAATAAACAGACAGCGACAGACTGGCAAATGAAACGTGACAGAAGATAGATTCAGACCCACTAACCAGAACGTATAAATCAGAAGTCAGTTAACTGGCAAAGAATGTATAAAACTGATATTTTAAATTCTGTAGCAATCAGCTATTAGCTGTTCGCTATGACACGTAATGGTTTCACAGCAAGCAGCCATTAACAGACCCAAATTTTGGTCCAATTGAAACTGTCATAAAACTAATCAATTTATTTATACTTTTACTAATCAGAATTGAAACTATAATAAAGATGATATACATGTTTAACGGTTACAATCAAACATAAACATTACAGCTTTTTTTTTATTGAACTTGCTAGATTTAGATGCATAATAAAAAATTATTTGGATTTTATCACACCTTTTATATGGCCAATAAAATTTGAGGTGTGCAGATAACATGTTTTGATACATGATTTGATATAGAATATTTTAATTATATTTCAGGTTTATCCAGATGATTCTGATGTTCTAAATACTTGCCGGACAAATCGATTCAAGCGATAATTATTATTTTTAGCGCTACGGCGTAATAAGTACTACACACATGTATATTATATTAATTTACATATGAAATGACACTAGAAATAGAAATGGAAAGCAAAACTAGTTCAACTGGCATTTGAAATATTTTTATTGTGCAAGTCGGCTGATTCGAGTAGACATCTAACTTTAAAAATAGACGTATGCTTAATGAAATTAAAATACCGGTTTGCAACACCTGACTAGGCAGACAGCCAATGAACCGCGTTTAATGCATTCAGACTAGACGCAGAGAATAGGAAAATGCAAAACATGCCGCCTCTCTCGTTTTAACCTGCGATCGCCTTATGTAATAAAACTGCCGAGTGCTAAGTTCAAGGTTAACGTGTTGCGGGCTAAAGAGAGTAGGAATAATGGTTGTCTATCTAGCACATTGTTTGCTCAGATAATTTAAACACTTTTGACATACACGAGCTGAGAGCAGAGAGCAGAAGGAAGAAAGAAACACGAGAAGTTCGAGCGGAACTCTTTTCATCCAAAAGTTATTACACTTCTTGCTTGTACTCTATATAAAGTTTACATCGCCCACTACTCTTTCGTATTCGCTCTCTCTTGCTCTCGCTCACACAACTCGTTTTCGAGCTCTGCTCTTCTTCCTCTTGTTTTCCAGTGCTTTTCTGAATCCGTCTCGCTTACGTGACGTCATGCACGGGGGCCTGTCTTGTGCGCGACAACAACATCAAATAAAACAACAACACATTGAACGTGCCCCCAAAACCGGCCCGCTTATGCTCTACACAAAAATAGTTGTACTCTGCTCTCTCTCTCTGTCTCTGTTTACTGCGCTCTTAAGTGCATCGCTCATCAGAGGCTGCCCTTGGGTCTAAGAGTAATTAAAAAGAGTGGAGATATTGTTGGACTCAGCTGAAGACGCTGCAATAAACAATGGAAATTTACACAGTAAGTATAATGTGTGGAAAGTTATTGTTGGAGTTCTTTTTTTTTTCTATACTTGGAATAAATTTATCAGCGCCCAGTTGTAGAAAGTCGCACATGTGACCCAAGTTACAAGTGCGAATATTACTAATGAACTGATAATCAAAGAGCAGACTGGAAAACGTAACAACAAACAGTTAACTGTTAATTGCGCTCGGATAGAAGGTTTTCCTTAATTAACTGCCTTCGAAAAACAACAAATCATTAATATGGAGTGGAAATATTAATATTGATTATTTCTAGATAACTATTTGTGAAAATAGCTAAGTTCTAGTTTAAGATTGAAAAATATATACAAATTTAAATGTAAATTGCATTTAAAGAGAATTCAATAGGTTTTGCCAAAGTTTGAGACGTTTAAGAAATGCACTTCTGTACAACAAACGATTGAAACTGATGCCAACTCGGAAATCAAGTTGACGACATTAGTTGTTTTTTTTTTTGGCAATTTGTTGATCATGAGGCATTTGTAAAAACGTGAAATACAGTAGGGTTGGGGGAGAGGTGGCAGATGCGCAACCAGGCAATTCTGACAAGTTGCACTTTTGGGTCGAAATGCCCAAAGTCCAAACAATGTGAACGGTGAATGATCGCAGTCACTTGCAGCGATAGAGAGACAGAAACCAGAGGACGATTGAGTACAAGAACATGAAGAAGAACAGCAACAACAACAACGAAAGAGTATATAAGTGTGTGTCGGCAGAGTGAGAGAGTGTTCAAGTGCTCAAGGAGATTCGTGGGAGAGCGAAGAGGGTGGGGCGAATGAGTCTTCTGCCCATTGCATCCCATCTTCTGACGCGTTCGACAAATGAACGGAAAATTTCGACTTTCGATGTTCGTTTCGCTTCTGCTTTACACATTTGTCTTTCGAAATGTTTGCATTTCTTCTGTATGTTTGTGTTTTTGTGCATATGTCGTTCGTTTCCCTCTGTTGGTAAATTTCCATTAAAATTTCCACGCAACACTTAGTGCACGCAACACACTGTACCTACAATTATCTCTTCCACAGTTTTGATAAAAGAAGAACCAGATAAACAATGCAAAACTGTAAATGCCCTTCAATGTCCTTAAGCCTTTATAATTTTGGCAGAAAATGTTGACTTAAACGAAACCCTTTCAAAAATATAGCTAAGTTACTGTCTTTTCCACAAGATAATCAATAAAGAACTGAGTAATATTATAGCACATATAATCGTGTATGAATAAAGACCTATCATAATTAATAAGTTACTGGTTCAAGTTGTTATCAAGATAATGCCCTGCTTATCAATTGCATAACATTCTAGTGATAGTTACGTGTTACAATTTACAAATGCCTGGAATGCCTGGAAGACTGGAAGAGTGTAGTGTCAGCTGTTGGCGGCACGTTTTACATAATAGAAACGCTCAAAGCACGTGCAAAGTTATTGTATGGATGTAAGTTTGTAATTTAAGGTAAACAGCTAAATGTATTTCACTATCTTCTAGAATTATTCTAGAGTTAAATAAAGTGATCCAGGTGCAACTTACGGTTTACAACTTATGTGATGTGAGCACGACAATCGAGGAATGGGAACTAGAGAATGCATTTGATAATATTCTCGACATTTGTCAAACAATGTTCGAGCCGAGAACATTTCGAGCAGACATTCAACACAGATGCAGGTATGAAAGGATCATCTGTATAAATATTCAATAGTATATTTAATTATTCAACATTAGATACTATTCGTGTTCTGCATGACGAACATTAAATACCCTATGATATTATTGTAAAATTACAATTACTATTTTAGCTTATGCATAATCAGCAATATTCAATAAAATATTTATTTAAGTATTGCTGTTCAAATATTAACTGTCTACGATTCAGGTTAGACTCTAACATTGTCATTTCATATTTGACTTGTTTGTATGAATTGTTTTACTTATCTAGAAACTGACAAATACACAATTAGCGCCAAGTTGCATTTCGATGCAATTTTCATTTACATTAGCATAATAAGGTACAACAACTCGTACTACTTGTCTCCCTCCCTCATACAGCTGACTCGCTTCCATTCCGTTAAAATTTGCTTCTGGCAACAGGCAAAAACTCAGGCATTCCAAGTGCCGTATGAATGTCATTTGTAATGACGCGTTGTAATTTTACAGTCACTAACTTGAACTTAAACGGCAGTTGTTACTATTAACTACTAGATTACGTATAACTGACAACGGACGTGTGCCGTGTCTGACAGGCAGACAGACAGATTAACTGTCATAAGGCATGAGAGAAGCAAACAAAAACATTTTTTTTTATGGCACAATTTAATAGTTGCGCTTATTGCTGTTTGTCGCACGCAATTGTTATTCAATTTGTCACGTTTTTTTATTTTCTATTGCGCTGCTGCTGCTGTCTAATTTTAACTATACATTCTACAAATCACTTAAAATATATAGAAAATAAAATTTAAAAAAAATGGCAATTTAGGTTGAACAATAAATAAAATACAAAAAAATTACATGCCCCGGGTGAGGCTCGAACTCACGACCTTAAGATTATGAGACTTACGCGCTGCCAACTGCGCCACCGAGGCTTATTTCTACAGAACAGCCGATTGCTTACTTGACAGGCCGCCACGTGGCGTTGCTCTTTCGCTCTCACATTTGTTCTCAGTTATTATCTCTCTGTTAACCTCCCTCATCCTACTGGAAGTTGAATATAATTTTCTGTTAATATAATTGCATGACAATTTCATTTGTATTTTAAATTCATGGAAAGTTACTTAAACAATTTTACTGTTGTCTGCTGTTGGGAAACACATTCAATTTAAGACTCTATACGTTCAATCAGTCGTTTTTATAAATCTGTTAATTGCTGCAAATCATTCAATAAATTTGTATATTGCCACAATTTAAAATATTTATTTGTTGTGTGTATTTTGAATTTTAAATTTTCCTTTGCTTTGTTTTTAAAAATGTAATAAAAATGTTCCAAATTTTAAATAAATTGTTATAATTTCCATTTCCTTGTTTTATCAGATAAATTCTCTAAAAAATATGTTTTCTATTTGTCAGTCCAAGAATATTTAGTCCAAACTAAGTGCAAATGTAACAAAATCGCCATTTTCTGCTCAATATTTGTTATCAAATATAGAATTATTAACTTTTTACTATTTGTATGAATAAGGGGCATGCTAAACTTGACAATTAACACTTTATTATATATATATTACTAATAAACAAAGTGCGATTGATCGACGCAAAATGCTTTAAGAGGAGCTACACAAAATCGCGCAAAAAAAAACTTTGAACTGGTCGGCGGCGTAAGACGCCTTTGACCTTGAGTGAAGGGCGCTGGCTGACGTTGCCGTTTAGCCATAATTAAGTGAATGAGTGATTGTTTTTGTCTGAGTATCAAGAGCAAATACTTGCGTTTCATGCACATGCAGTCACAGTCGCAGCACGCGTATGCTGCCCTGCTCTCTACGTATCTAAGATAAACAAAAAGTAAACAAATAAATAGCAAAAAAATTCTGACAACTTTGCACATTGGAGCATGTGAGCTTTTTTTCTTCTTGTTAACTAAAAAGTTTAAAGTACGCTTTGCTAAAATGTATTCACAATCAACACAGAGCCATAAATATGCGAATTATTAGTTAATTTTAGCAGCAATAGAAGTCGAAAGTTCAGTTCAGTCCCCAGCATTAACTTTAGACCTCACAAAACTAGCAATTCATGACGATTTTTTAAAATTAAAGAGAAACCACTTCGCTCATCGTTTCCATATATATATATATGTGAGTGTGTGTGCTGTTTGTGTGCATTTGTTGGTTTGGAGGCTCGTCAGTAGTCACAAAGCTCATACGTCATACCAACCACCATCATTACATTTGCACACACACATACAATCATTGGAGAGTATTTATTTTTTTTTTTTTGCCCATGTATTATGTGCCAAATATAATGCCCACGTTTTAAAATAAATATACAATTGTTTCTAGACAGCGCAGAGCGGCTGAGAGGCGCAACGTGCGGCATCACATGCTTAAGTGAATTTTAAACGTTGCTCTTTTGTTTTTTTTCCTACAATTTTTTTTTCGACATCGCAGACTAAATTTAGCATTTTTTGGCTACAAGAAATCATTGCTCTCTGCTCTGCATATGTGTGTGCCTTGGTGGAAGAGTCGCGAGAGTAATTGCCAGCAACGCTCTCTCTCTCTCTCTATATATCTGTCGACTACGTGTCATGTGCTGAAATTGAAATAATTCTCGCATCGTGCAATGCGACTGTCATAGATATATTAGGGTTTAATGATTTCGTAAAATTCATTTTAATTTGCGAATGGTTTCTTTTTACTAAATGTCTGTGTTCTTGCAACTGAAACATAAACAAAGGTAAATTTTGGCTGACGCAATAACTGACAATTGCATCAGCATTTTTGTTAATCTGCGCGCCTGCGCTGCGTCATTGGGTGGCGTCGCGACGCCAGCAACATTTTTTCTTTTTCTTTGTCCTTTTACAGTTTACATCCCAATGTTGCCAAGTGCTTTGGTTGTTGTTGCTTTTTATCTGCTACAGCTGCTGAGAGCTGGGTGAACAGTCGCTGCACGTCAAGTCTTGGGGGCTCGTCTGCTGTGCTGTGTTTGTTGTTCTTTTGGTTTCGTGAATTTTTGCCTTTTTCTGCTTAGTTCGCTCTAAAAATAGGTAAAGCGAGAGTAGTAAAGCGAATGCCGTTTGCTGATTTCTGATTGGCTGACTGTGATTTGAAGTTGTTGCGCTACTCAGAAGAATGAACAAGTGGAATTTTCTGTTGCGTCAGGCTAATGCTCTGTTTTATTACAGTGCGCAAATTTATTGTGACAAATAAAAAAAATCTTTAAGTATATAATTCTTTTAGACTAAACCACAATATGAATCAAACTCTTTGTGAAGTAGAAGTGCATAATGTATAAATAAATACCGTTATACTATATCATCGTTCTTTTTGCTACTTTTAGAAATGAGACAATGTACGTTTAAGTTGAATGCACTTTCTTTTATCATCTACTTTGAGTACCTCATTTGGCAAGCAATTATTTAGTTCTCTTTTGAAAAGGCTCTCTGCAATGCGAACAACTTTTTGGCCAAAAAAACGGGTTTTGTACTCGTGACGGTGACTTGTGATTGATTGACCTCCCCTGCATATTTGTTGTGCGTGCAAGTGTGTGTAGGTACATATATGCTAATATATTTATATTTACTTTATTGCTTTACAGTGAAACCTTGATAATTAAAATATAAATATTACTCTTCTGTCTGCTGTTGCTTCAATGTATTCGAAGCTAATGTCAAGGGCAAATGACGGTCATAGGCTAAGGTGCACAAATTTAAAGCTGCAGCAAATGATACGGATCTATGAAATACCCTGTATACATTATAAGTAGTTCTATCAGCGAATAAACGTTATAGTAAATGAGTCAGAGATTCTGATTAAAAAACATTCTGCTTATCTATGTGTATGATAAAGTACACGTACATAAACACACCCACATGTTTATACATATATACATATGTGCGTATTTTGAACTATCTTATGTATTAATTATTTGCCCACACAACCTGTTTAAAGAGCAGCAACAGTTGGAACAGATTGTGCGGACTCATTGCGGTTAGAGGCAAAGCTTATGGCAATTGTTGAAATACACAGAAGGGCGAGCCCCCCGTCCGACAATTGGGGGCGCGTTTAATAGCAGACGATGATGCTCCAATTATTATGAACACAATTGATAAGGATGGAATTTTATTTGTTTTGTTTTATTTTTTTTTGGACAATTAAAATTGAAAGAGACGGCATCAGAATCAGAAGCAGAAGAAGCCACGCAAAATGCGCTTCAAGGCTGAACAGGAATTAGAATTTGCACGCGCCCTCAAAGTCAATTTAATAATATTCAATTGAAAATATGTGTAAATAGAAATCAATTGGCTCAAACAACAAGAAACGCATGCGAGGCAAACAATTAAATCGACTCCAAAGTGGAGAGCAGCCAAAACAAATCAATAAAAATTGTGAAGATAATGGTCCCGCTGTGTCGAGTCACGTCCTCCAGCAAGAGATGCCCAAAATGCGTCATATGGCAGCGCAGCAACACAAGCGTGGCACTGGCGGCAGCGCAGTCGCGCCGGCGCTCACCAAGCTCCCGCACCAGCACCAGCTGTAGCTGCAGTCAAGCAACAACAACTCCTACACCTTTGGCTTTGCTCTCTACTCATCTACAATCTAATTTTGTCGTCGTCATCACACACATAAGCATCTTTTCATTCATGCCTTCTTTTCGACCTTCGCAGACTTTGCTCTCCAAAAATTCACTCAGTTTCCTTACTCACCAGCACACACACACCGAGGCTCGTACAGTGGGAGAGCTATGACGCTCACACTCTCTCTCTCTCACATTCTCGCATGCCTTACCGTTCAGGCGGTGGCGAACAATGTGTAAAAAAAGCTCGAACGAGTTTCTGTGAATTGCTGTGCGCTATATAAACGTTGCGCATTCGAATCTCGTGCTTCAGTACCACAATAGTGGATATCACATTTAGTAGTTTGTTCAAAAGGTAAAATAATTCAGCGTTCGCTTCGTGCAAACAAAAGCGAAACTATGCAAAAAACTACACGTTCATTAAAAAAAAAATACAAAAATTAAATAACACAAATATGCAAATTAAAAATAAAAAAATTATTCAATATTAGTAAAATTGCAAAAAAAAAAAAATAAATAAATAAAGATTGTTGCTATGCGTAAGCTATCGTTGTTTATATATACTTCTTTTCTTAATTTCGCGCTTAAAGTTCCGGTCGTAGTCTTATCAAGTTTTGTGTTTATACAGCCAGCGCTAAGAATTCAAATTAACGATAAAAAATGAAGAAAAAATGTCTCTGAGGTGTCCAGTGCGAAAAATTTATGCGTCAATAATTAGTGTTAATTTATGCGCATTATTTGTATACGAAGTCAAAAGGTCGCTGTCTGGAAACTAGTCTGAAGTTATTTAATGCATTTGTTTTACGTAATTTGTGTGTGTGTGTGTTTTTTTTTTTTTGGCAATTTGGCAAAAGTGATGTACAATAACCACAACACACACACACATATACGCGAGGCTAAAACTATTTGAAAGAGAAAAAATTACAAACAGTCGAAACAATTTTAGAGAACGCCTGACCATGAAAAAATTGTTAATTTTAGAATTTGTTTTTTTTTTTCGAAAATATACACAACAGACATGACCGTATTGTAGATCTTTAGACAGCTAGAAAGTTGTGTGCATATAGACAGTATTATTGTTTTATTTCTCGATAATGGCGAATTTTTAAATGAGGTTTTGAACGTGAAAAAGTAAAAAGATCGAAAAAGCTTCAACCGCAATCATAATGTGGTCGCCTTTCAATTGTAACAAATTAAATATATATGAATGAACAAAATGCAAAACACACAGTATATATACAGAAATAACATACATAAACATCATGTAAAAATAAATGACAAAAAAAAAAAGATACAATTTGAAATTAGCAACGTTGCAATGTTGACAAATGAGCCGTCACAGAAACAATTTGCCTCTGTGTGCGTGCGTGTGTTTGTATGTGCTCTGATGGAAGAGCGTGTGACGTTCACGGCACGTGAGCGCAATTTAAGAGAACTTAAGAAATTAAGAGAGCGCATTAAAGCTAGGGTTAAGAGTATAACGTTGATTATGCATGTGTTGGTTTGCGTTTCTTCGTCTCTTTATCAGAGGCCGATCGCTCAATAAGGTTTGTCTTTCTGTCGGCAACAACTTTTATCTAATTATGCGGTTATATGTGTGTGTCCATCATGATTCATTACCAGTCCACACAACCCTCAATGTGCACTTTCAAGGCCACTTCACACTTCTTGACGAAGTAAAAAAAAAGTCAAATGTACTAATGTAAACCAAATGCAGCCATAACAAAGATACACACACACAGAAACTTATACAAATGTAAATCAATCGCACAATGTTATATCATTGCCGGGCAAACCAATAACAGAGGACAGAACGCAAAAGGAAGCCAGCCACAAAGGCGTCAGCGTCGGCGTCGCTGTCGATTTCATGGCGCCCACGCATCCCATCAGCATCAGAATCACATGACGCAAAAAAAACCAAATGGCCAAAAAAAAAAAAACGAACAAACAACTGGCCCACAAAAATTATAATTAACCGTCACATACAATGAATAGCACAAAAATATGTATATCGAAATAAGTCGCAAATTTGTAGGTGGAAACTTTTAGCACACAAATGCAAAACACAAAAAATACAAAAAAATATAAACAACATTTTTCGCGAAATTTTTTTGTGAAAGTGAAAATGGCGCCAACAGTGAACAACGGAAATAAATTGACATAACTACAAATGCTTGGCAATAAATTAAAAACGACATAACTGTGAAATGAGTTGAGTTGACTAATAAAAGAACATTAAAAATAAACCGATTTCCATCAATTTAAAAAGTAAAAGCGAACAAAAAAATACATCAAAACATTTGCATATTTGCACATACTTTTATAAGCAACTGTAGGCAGGGCAAGAGCGGCGCGTGCTCTCGAGGAAAAATAGTTATACATTTTTATATATCTATATAAATATATACATATATATATATATATATATCTATGTGTGTGGAAAGTGGGTGTGTTTTGCCCCATCAGTTGCAATAATTACTTAGGCGGGCTCGCACTATCAAAGAAAAAACATTTGAAGCACGATAAGACTGCAGACAGTGAATATATAGTATATAGTATATATATAATTGATGAGTTTCATAATTGGTTCGTCACATTTCAAGTGCAACAGTTGTAAATTAATATAGATTTACATAGACTATAATTACAAAAACTAACTTTAATCTTTCTCCTAATATTTCTGTTACTCTTTGCAGCAAAGACACAATCCAAAATAGAAGCGTAAATAACGGGACATTGTTTACAATTGTCTTGTCACATATAAATAAAAGTAGCTGAACTGCCCAACTGAAGGTTAAGCCCTAAGTTCAAGTTCAACATTAGCCTGGCAACACTGATACACTGATAAGATGAGTGGACGTGACAATCGAGCCGCCGGCAATGGCGCCGGAAGTGGAGGAGGAGGTCACCAACCACTGAGCAGCGCAATGGGCAAAATAAAAGGCAAATTAACGAGAGCTGGTGTAAGTATTTCAACTATGAACTATAAATAATTTTTGATTGTTCAGATTGCAAACGGTTAAAGCGTAAATTTGATTATCGGACTGCGTAAATAATAATTCGTGTTATGTTTTGTGTTTGCAATGGGTTACAATAGCTGATCAGCAGTGCTGATATAGCCATCATATAGAACATCATATAGAACATCATCATTCGCAAATTGGAGGACACCTCGTTCTTAAAAGTCATTGAACGTCTACGATTAACACGCGTCAGGCTATAAAGATTTATTTAAACAATTTTTATTATAGCAATTTCCAAAAATTATATAGCTATTATAGCACTATTAAAATGTTTATTATTTTTATAGTTACTGGTAATGATAATAATAATTTAGACAACAAAATATATAAATTAACTTTTTTAAATGAAAACTTTTACTGTGCCTTAAATAAGGGGAAAACCTAATCTGCTAATCAATTAAAATAGTCATCATTTGGTTGTCGAAATTATAAGGAATCAAATCACGAACGCAAAACTGAGAATTGATAAGCCAGCTGAACAGCTAAATGGTGTCATTTAACCTCTGACATTGGCAATCAGAGCCAAGAACAGTCAAAATTGTAATCGACGGCATTGAGGGGCTCAGTGCGTAATTGAGCTTTGAGTTGTTGACTATGTTTTAATCCAACTCTATCCGCATTTAATAGGAGGAGCTCGGCTATCAACGTGTCGAGAGCAATCTGTTGACATCGAATACGGCAACCAGTCTGGACACAATATTGCCGGAGGATCCGTTTCCATTTCCTCAAGCGGCGCCACACCGCCATCCGCAGCAACAGTTTCCATTTGTGCAACATCAACCACAACAGCAACAGCAACCGCAACATACACAACGGCAACAGTTTCAGCCACCATTGCGTCTGTTGCATGACCTTGATGACGAGCCGCCGTTATCATTTCGCCCACTGCTCGAGGTCGAAGACATCCACGAGCCGCCACAGCAAATACAACAACAACAACAACGTAGCAACTTGCGTGCCAGTGGCAGCTTGGAATTGACGCCACTGCCACCGCCACCCACATCCTTGGAACCGCATCGCGATCGCCAGCAGCGAAGCGTAGTGAATGAGGAGCTGCATCGCAGCAAGCAATCCTTGAAGGGTTCGCGTGTCTCATTTGAGAAGGCGCCGCATCAAAACAGCAATAGCAACATCAACAACAACAACAACAACAAGAGCAGCAGCAGGGCAACTGTTGCCGGTGAGAGCAGCGAGGACGATAGCTTTGAGGATCGGCGCGTTGGTTTTCAGCAGCAGAAGGCGACCAGTGTGGATCACAAGGGAATCTTAAAGGATTTGCGTCACATACTCGCCAGCGATAATCGCCGACAGTTTCAGGCCAAAAAGCACGTCTCGCTAGATATTAAGGGTACCCGATTTTTGGAGGATCTGCTCAAGGATTCGTCGTCGGAGGAGGAGTTTCACAAGACACGTCGCGAATTCCAGGGTCGCAAGCATCAGAGTCTCGATCCACGGGTCACATTCAAGCTCGACAGAGTATTACACGGCTCCAGCACCGACAGCGACGAGGAGGGCGAGGACGCCGAGCATAAGCGTCTAATACATCGCCCCAAGGACATCACCAAGCCAGTTATTATCGACCTCAAGGATCTGGAGAGCGAAAGTGACGAAGATTTCATCAGCTCTCGACAGACCTTCCAACAGCAGCGCTCCATTAGCACCGATTCACGCAAAAGGTAACACTCAAAACTCAAAACTCAATGTGAATTCTAATTTAGAAATTCATTAATTTAATTAATTAATTTTTTTCTAATTAACAGCCGTCGACTCTACGAAATGGATGAGATGGGCAACAAGCGGGGCGAAAATATCCGTTCTTCGGTGCCCTTTGTCCGACAAATTACCGAGGATGGCAAACCCAAACTGGAGGTCTACAGGCCCACAACGAATCCCATCTACATATGGACACAGGTAGGTCAAATCGAAGAAACTCAGTGGAAGAAATTACTGCGAAGATTTTAATTTTTGCAAAGATTTAAGAAAGTTTATCTCAACTTTAAGTTCGGGAAAAGTTATTTGATATACTTTTAATAGGAACAATCCACTAAAACACACAAAAACAAGTAAAAGTCAGAATTTCATCTCAAAATCTTAATTAAAGTAGTCCAAGTATTTTTACTATGAATTGGAAACCATTAAAAACTGTTAAGTTCCCAAGCTAAAATGCTAAATTTTAATACAAAAATCGCACTTTTTTAAAGTAACATTAAAATGCAAAATGAACAACTTAAGTCTATGTTCCGCAGTTTTGAGTTTTCAAAATCCAGAAAAAACTAAATATTTGTTGTAAAATCAGGAAATAACTAAATATTTGTAGTAAATATTTAAAGCTGATTAGAAGCAAAATACTTGGAATTTCTTATCAAGTTTAATCAACAAATGCCGAAAAATAGCAAATTCTTAAACGGATCTATAAATAATATATAAAAGAATAAGTTTAGAAAAATAGCAAATAAATAAATAATATATAAAATAATAGTTTCTTGGCGATTTCGTATTTAAATGTTGACAAAAAATGCTGCATTGTTGGCTTGTTAAGCTAAACTGGCGCCTACAACCGAGTGAGTACTCATGAGTGTTTGTATGAGTGCAAAATGAATGCCATTAATATTGCCCATAAAATACGACAGCAGAAAACCATTCAAGCTCGCATTCAATCTTGGAGCAATTTAGAGCGCTCCGTTTGTGGGTCGCCATTGGGAAAAAAAGACGCGCGTGGCTGATCTATTTTCGCACGGCTGGCTTGATTACGGCCAGCCCAGCTCTTTAATTGAAATTGAAACTGAAATAACGCACTTAGTTAGTTACTTATGTCCAGACTAAAAATATAAACATTCGCTGCGCAGAGTTGCGGGGGGCAGGGGGGCAGGGGGATAACGGGGAGAGTGCGCCACTGATAACTGATGGATGAATGGATGAATGTGGCCTCCACAATCTACCTTTTGGATACACTTTGCCTTTGGGGTATTCTAATTTTGAGTAGCTATAAGGAGTATATAACTTCTGTACAGCATTTATACGGTTTCAAAACTGAATAATAGTTAAAAGAGATCAGTTTAAATATTTCAAATATTATTTAGCAAATTATAAGCAGCAATTTTAATATCAAGATATATAAGAAAAATTCTAAAATAGTAATATATATATAATATACAAATTTGCTTTGAGATGATCTTCAAAATTGATAATTTATATTCACAACAAAGACAGAAAATTTGAGTTATAGAACAAAGTATTCAAAATAGCATTTCATAAAAAGAAATCATTTATTTATTAAGAGTTTCTGTTTTCCCAATTCCCCAATAAGCTATCAACAATTAGTTGATAAAAATAAAATGAGATTTTGTTAAGAAATGAGCAAAGAGCATTTAAGCGTCGGCTTAAAGAAAGTCCGAGTTTTTCACAGTGTATATTGCATCTGTACTTGCTGCTGCCTGCTGGCCAAATGTGACTTAGTTGCATTCTGCACATTAATCGAGTCGCATCTGGTTTGCTCCCACCAAGAACAAAAATTCCAAATAAAATAATAATATAATTATTAAAAGAACCGCCGTAAACTGAATTTTTGCACATTTAAGTCGAGAGCAAGTGTTGTGTGTGTGTGTGTGTATGTGTGTGTATTCTGATGTGTGTGAACTAATCTTGAGCTGTAAAATCATTCGGTGGAGGCACACGTAAACAGCGTGATAAGCGGATGTCAACAGCTGTGCCACAGAGCTGACCATATTTGAATCTTGAGCTGATGCTAAAGCTGATGCTGATTCTGATGTGGATGTGGATGTGGAGGCTGAGCTGAGCTGAGCTGAGCTGAGACATAATCAATTGTTGCGCACTGTCCACTGATTGATTGAATACACAAAATGCACTGATAAGCCACAAATGTATCTATCAGTTATTGCTTGGCAAATATATACATATGTGCATAAATAAATACATAAATATATATATATATATTATAACTTATAGTTATATAGTACGTGACCGAACAAATCGCACTCGAAATTCTAACGGCCTAACTGAGCTGAGCTGAGCTGAGCTAAACTTTGTTGAGCTAAGCTAAACTGAAATTGAATTGCATTCGAATTCCATTCCATTGATTTCAATTTCAGTTTCAGTTCACTTTTGTCCGGCAAAGCGCAACAAATGCGTTAGCTATCGGTGTCCAAATCCAAATCCAAATCCAATTCCAAGTTTCCGCCTCTCCCACATCGTATCGAGCAAGGCTTCGAGCAGCCGTCGTGTGTGTGTTTTTTTTTTTTGTTAGTGAAAGGCGGCAGTGCGTGTTGCCATCAAGGTTGCCAACACGAAAGCTAGTATAGATCTCTGATCTGATCTCATCGTAACATGAAGATCTTAATGCGCGCGGACACACATGTGTCCTTCTCGGTGCCCGTGGAGGAGCCCAAGGCCAAGTGCACCTACTCTCAGGTAGACTTAGGCACAACTCAAATCAATAAACAATCTTTTTAATATTAATTAAATTATTTCTTTCCATTTCATTGCAGGTGCTTGCCGCACTAAGCGTCTCCTTGGGCTCCCTAGTTGTGGGCTTCTCCAGCGCCTACACCTCGCCCGCCCTGGTCTCCATGACGGACCGAAATATCACGTCTTTTGAAGTGAACTCTGATGACGTAAGTTGGAAATTACAAAAAAATCAAAACAAAGCCAAAACACAAATTAATCAGACAAGATGCATTTAAGTTGTAGAATGCGTTATTTAAATACATATTTAAAATCTGAAGCTGAATTAAATAGGACAGGAATTAATGTCACTGATTGCTACAACATTTCATGATTAACACTTAAAAGTGGGACACGTATTTTCATTCAACATTTTTTTTTTTATTTATATTCGAATTCTTTGCAAAAAATGTTGTTAAATCTTGTCCCAATTTGCACAAATCGAAAACTTTGTTAAACAAAAATGATTAAAGAATTTAAGTACACAAAGTGCTTAAATTTTATATTTACCTAACTTAATTTAAAACTTACTTAAAATGCTCGAAAAGCATGTCGAAAATGTTGTTTATGAACGTGTTTTTTCAGCGCAAATAGTTTGCAATTTTCACATTTTTGCGTTGAAAAATGTATATTATAGAATATATATTCCTGATCGGCATACCTAGCCTAGCCGAGTCGATATACACTTGTCATCAGCTTTAATATAGAGCTGCAGTTTTAAAACCAACCCACAAATAAAAAAAAAAAATCATATTAATTTTGAAATCTTTTACAGGCCTCTTGGGTAGGTGGAATTATGCCACTTGCTGGTCTCGCTGGCGGCATTGCCGGCGGTCCATTAATTGAGTATCTGGGCAGGCGCAACACGATTCTGGCTACAGCGGTGCCCTTCATCATCTCATGGCTGCTGATCGCCTGTGCTGTCAATGTGCCCATGGTGCTGTGTGGACGCTCTCTGGCTGGTTTCTGTGTGGGCATCGCATCGCTGTCGCTGCCCGTCTATCTGGGCGAGACTGTGCAGCCGGAAGTGCGTGGCACTTTGGGTATGCTGCCGACAGCATTTGGTAATATTGGCATATTGGTGTGCTTTGTCGCCGGCAAGTATATCGATTGGTCAATGCTGGCGTTCCTTGGCGGCGCATTGCCAGTGCCGTTTCTCATTTTGATGTTCCTCATCCCGGAGACGCCGCGCTGGTATGTGAGCCGCGGTCGGGAGGAGCGCGCACGCAAAGCTCTCGTCTGGTTGCGCGGCCAGGAGGCCGATGTGGAGCCCGAGCTGAAGGGTCTGATGCGCTCCCAGGCGGATGCCGATAGACAGGCAACACACAACACAATGTTGGAGCTACTGAAGCGTAGCAATCTGAAACCATTGTCGATATCCCTGGGCCTGATGTTCTTCCAGCAATTGAGCGGCATTAATGCCGTCATTTTCTATACGGTCCGCATCTTTCGGGATGCTGGCTCCACTCTCGACGGCAATTTGTGCACCATCATTGTGGGTTTAGTCAACTTTGTAGCCACATTCATTGGCATCTTGCTGATTGATCGTGCCGGACGCAAGGTGAGCGATATTTAAAATTGATTCTATTTAAAAAGGATTTCAATTTGGATTTCTCCTTTTGTCTTTGTAGATTCTGTTGTATGTGTCGAGTGCAGCGATGATATTGACGCTGTTTGTGCTCGGCGGCTTCTTCTATTGCAAGGATAACGGCATGGATGTGTCCAGTTATGGCCTGTTGCCCTTGGCTTGCTTTATCGTCTACATTCTGGGCTTCTCGCTGGGCTTTGGTCCCATTCCCTGGCTGATGATGGGCGAGATTCTGCCTGCCAAAATACGCGGCTCGGCGGCATCGGTGGCCACCGCCTTCAATTGGACTTGCACCTTTGTGGTGACCAAGACGTTCCTGGACATGTTAGGTAAGCTCCTTAAACTAAGCAAACAAACTAAAATAATGTTCCAAAACTGAAAGAACGAAATTTCTGAATGCTGTTCAGTTATTTCATAAATCAAGAACTAAACCTGAATCCGTTTGAAAATAATATTTGCACATTCTTACTTTAAGAACTGAAAACTTTTTATGCTTGCCGTTAATCGTTGCTTGATTCAAGAATAATCTTGATATTATAATTAGAGCTCAAGTTTGAAACTAATATGGAACATAATTTTATCAGAGTTCTCACTATTTATATAACTAAATATTAATCATGTGATCCATTTGCATTACAGGATTAATAGGGGCACATGGCGCTTTTTGGCTATTTGGCGCCATTAGCTGCGTTGGCTTGTTCTTTGTGATATTCTGCGTGCCCGAGACGCAGGGCAAGTCGCTTGAGGATATTGAGAGGAAGATGATGGGACGCGTGCGTCGCATGTCCTCTGTGGCAAACATTAAGCCATTGTCCTTTAACATGTAGACCAAGTTAACACAACTAAAACAGCTACAACAACAGCAGAAAGCAGGATCTTGAAACGATCAAACCAAATATTAGTCTAGTGCCTTAGTGCTTAAGTTGTACAACTATCGCTATCGATACCGATAACGATAATTAGAAAGAGAGAGAGAACGCGCATGTTTTTCTTAACAAAAAAAAAAGAATTTCCTTTATTTCTACATATATAATTATTATTGTTTTTATGATTATTATTATTTATGACGCTAAGAAACATCCCCACTCCCCGACCCCCATCCCAATTAGTTCTTATGATTGTGTAAATTATGAGTTTAGCATTAATTATGTTGACTAGATTTGACCAAGACATGATAAAGGTTTGTCGCTTTAGAGAAATGACATATATACTTTTAGTAGATAAGCGAAAAAATACTATCCAAAAAAAGCCAAGAGCCCCACCTTAAAAAAAAATAAATATATCAATCCCATTGGCTATTCGAATATTAGCAGAGCATGTAAAAAAAAGATAATGAATCTATATAGAGAATAGCAAACGCAGCAACTGCGCATATATACATAAATACCTATTTATATGACTATTGTAAAATAATTTAATGAAAACAAAATATATAAAACATATTAAATTTACTGTCTTTTCATAAGTCCGATATATATATATATTCATAAATAACGGTTTTGAGAAGGTCGTGGAATATTTGCATGCGACCTTCGAAATGCATTTTACAGTTCACCAATGTCGATACGATACGTGATCAATATACACATATTATTTTTGATGCTCATTAGTTGCATTTATATATATATATATATATATACATTCATAGCTATAGTTACTGTTAGTTACACACGAGAGGAATGTGTCGATTTATATGGTGATCTTTACAAAGTATTGGTCGTATATACGTATAGACAAAGTGACCGAGTTAATCAACAGTTTGTGTCTGAGGGCTTATCGCCAGCGTTACGACAATCCGAAAACAAGCCGGGAAAATCGAAACTGCGATGCATAACGATGCACTGATTATGCACTCTGGATTATGCACTTAGCAGGCAAATAATATAAAGAATAAATACAGCCTATTAATATTTTGATTTTGAAAGATGATAAAACTATTGAAATTGTGGACCATACCACAAATGATATTTTTTAAGGTTTAAACAATCGAATATCGAAACTGAAATGGAGTATTTAGATTCAACTCTGTCTAAATACATTAATATGATAACAATAGATATGAATCATTGAACTCTGGATAAGTAATGATCAAATGTATTTAAGTACATCTTGCCAAGAAATCTAATAAAGGCCTCAGACTGAAGTGGACATAAAAAATGAGATATTAGCGGCCACAGCTTACTTCCATTGCTCTACTTCGATTGTGGCTGAAATACCAAGGCGCCCATGTTTAATTGTTTGTGTTTTACAAAAAACATGGTGTGCAACTAAAGTGGAAATATATACAATAACAATTAACAAAATGCTGACCACTCACCCATTACTTGGACGCGGCAAATAGCGCAAATATCACATTCGACATCCCAGCTCCACATTGCAACTGCATTCCATTTCTTCAGCGTGAACATTTTCTCTGGTTTGTTATCATCTGTTGCTCGATTGTCCACTGTGTTTTCTCCATCGTCGGCCATTTCTTAAGCACACAATTTAAATAAAATATTGTTTAAGTTATTGTTTATTGCCAGATGTGATGCTATTTTGCTTCTTCTTCATCGTCTGCATAAACAGCTGATTGGCAAGTTCCACATCATCCACACAAAACATTCACCCTGTGTGGAACAAATCGAGACTGGTTTGCCACAGGGTGTTTCATCTCTTGTGGCGCGCAATTCAAAGCTGTCAAATAAATTAAATGTATACTAAAGTTTTCATTGCTAACCGCACACGCTAGGCATTACAATTGTAATGATTGCAGTTTCGAAAGATAGTCGCGATGAATGTTACTGTTAGCATTTGTGCCAACAAACGCGGCCATTAAATAATTGAGCGATTGTATCTTATACTCGGTTCGACTTTTGTTGAGTTTCAGCAATAAAATTTAAGCAACACAAATTGCACAGTTGTTGGCAATATACTGGCAATAAATAAAATTGCAAAAATAATCTTATATAAATACGAATGGACACTATAACATTAAAAAAACAAGAAAAATTCAAAATCGAAAATGTTGCGAAAAATGTAGATATTTACCAACTGATTGATGGCTTTGCTAGCAAACTTTGCGTTTGTTAGCTGCTTCCTGTAATTAGTTTTCAGCTATGATGCAATCGCAAGTCGCGCCTCCGTTTCACTTGCATAACGAACTGGCCAAGAATACATGCAGCATTATTGCAGACACAGCGCAGGCAGCACCAACAACAACAACAAATACAACAACTCTTAACTGGTTTTTGAGTCAGTTTTCAATTTTCAGTTTCCTTTCAATTTGTTACGTTCACTTTCGGGTCATTAGCGTGTTGTGCTTCAGTTGCTTTTCACTTTCACTGAATATTGGCCCCGTTTCCCGTTCCGCCCAATTTAATAAAATTGTTGCTTTTGTTTTTTTCAGTGTTTCTTTCTCTTAAAATTTAAATAAAAAACTTACACAATGATACAAATAAAGTATAACACATTTGGCTTCAAAACATATGCGAAATTCCGAAAAGGTGTTTTTTTGTTTTTCGTTTTCTTTTTTAAGGAAATATCGCAAGATCTCGCTTAACCAAGTAGCTAGTTAGTTTGTCCTCTCACTAGCTACCTGTTCTTCTCCTCCTTTCTTCTTCTTTTCCTTCTCCACTTCCTCCTTCTGCTCTGACTTCTACTCCTCCTCCACCTCCTTGTGTTTATCACCCGTTCAACGTCCAGCTCAACGTTGCCTAGTTGCGTGAATGCGATAAGGACTCTTCTGCTAAGTGTCCTTGTGTCTTCTCTCACATTCTTTTCTCTATCTCGTTCTGGTTGTTCTTCTTGTTGTTCGTTTACTCCTTGTGCTCGCTTTCTGTGCTTTCTCTAGTAGTGGTGACCACCGTGATGATGGTAGTCATGATGATCCTCATGGTGTTCGTGATGCTTGAAGATTGGCACCTCGACATGGTATTTGTGTGGTACGGGTATTTCCTTGTGAATGGGCACCTTCACCTCCGTGTAGACGGGAATTGGCTTCTCAATTGGCACCTTAACCTCGTAGGGCACTGGCTTCTCGACGGTGTAGTGAATCTTCTTCTCAACGGTGTAGGGTTGTGGTACGGGCACCTTTACGTGCACGGGATATGGTTTCTCCACCTGTTCAAAAGAACATTGATATATATATATATATAAATATTTCAATCATACTTGGATATTTTTTGGTTCAAGCTAAGACGTACCTCAACCTTGTAGGGCTTATCGACTGGCACCTTAACCTCATAAGGTACCTTCTTCTCGACAACGACCGTGTATGGTTTCTCAACCTCAACATTATAGGGTTTCTCCACCTCAACGTTATAGGGCTTCTCCACATCGTATTTGACCTCATACGGCACCTTCTTGATCACTTCGTAGGGCTTGGGAACGGGCACTTCGATTTTCACCTCATGTGGCACCTTCTTGATCACTTCGTAGGGCTGTGGCACTGGCACCTTAACCTCATATGGAATTTTCTTGATGACCTCATACGGTTCGGGTACATGGACTTTCACTTCATAGGGCTTGTCGACGGGCACTTTCACCTCATAGGGTACTTTCTTTTCCACAATGTAGGGCTTTGGCACATGGACGGGCACCTTAACGTATTCCTTGACGTGCACTGGATACTTTTTCTCGACTACATAGGGCTGTGGCACTTCCACCTTAACTTCGTATGGGATCTGAAGCAGGTAAGTTAATTTATGAATGTTAGAAAACGCCTTATATTTTTTTGGTATCTCCAACTCTTTCTCCTTTCACTATTTTCTATTTTCTTTTAAATAAAAATATTTAAATGTTAGTTTACCTTCTTTTCAACCGTGTAGGGCACATGTTTGGTCACTGTATAGGGCACCGGCACTTTCTTCTCAATGGTCACCGTCTTGATGTGTTCATGATGATGATGATGATGGTAGTCACCCAGATGTAGGCCACGCTTCTCCACCGTTTTGCCATCATCCTCTGCGGGTGCAGCAGCAGCAGCAGTTTTAGCTGCCTTCTCTTCTTTGATGGCAGCACAGTTGGCCATTGCCAAGCACACGGCGAGACAAGGAATTACGAACTGCAAAAAGGATAATGCGGAAATACCATTCATAAATATATTTATATATATATATATTTAAATATGTATATTTATATTTCACTTAAGGGTGTTCCTTGACGCACACACACACACACAAAGTATACACTGGGCTTTGAGATTTACCAATCGCATTGTTGAGCTGTTGATTTGACGTTTCACGAGGAAAACGAATACTCCACAATAATCTGTGTTATACCAATAACGAGATCCAAGCTGGTACTGATTTGCTGACTTGCTGCACAAAGCTTATATACACCAAAAAATTGGTCTATCGCAACGCAATTCACTAATCTCCATTCCCCCCCGTGACTTAACCTACTCCTCGCTAAGACGACAGCAACAATAACAATTTTAGTTGCGGCTGCGCGCAAAGCACATTCGCAACTCGTTGTTGTTGTTAAGATACCCTGTTGCAATTCAAAATGTGTAAAATGGGTATTTCGTTCGTCGAGTCGTTGTACAAATCAAATACACAATTTACGTGACATAGTCTTCAAAAAGGTACTTTTATATATAATAATATTGATTAACTCTTTAAGTGGAGATCATGAAGATCGGCAGGTGTTAGTTATTGATTAAGATAGACATATACAGGGTACATTCCAATTCAGCCATCTCCCTCTCTCTCTCTCTCTGTGTTTTCCTCTCTGTGTCGAATACACGCTTACTGGTTGTAAGTCGTTGCTGTTGTTGGCTTAGTAATGAAATGTTGTGTGTCTTGTTATATGAACAACTCGTTTCCCAACGGGATGGCAAACGGACTGTTAAGGAGCCATATGCATGATATATTATTACGGCAAGGTAACAGGGTCGTTATCCTATAACAATAGCTAGGAAATCGTTACACAGACCCAAATAAATATCAAGCCCATACTTTTGTGTTGGTAGCTTTGATTATCATGATATGATATGATATGCAATTACTGTCGCTTTTATCCGATTTCAGGCTTTACATAATGCATGCATCTAGACATTGACATCTTGACTTGGTTGGTTCCGTTTTTAGATACGAATGCAGACATATCAAAATACCCATTACAATATCATATCGTATGTAAAAAAAAAAACAACAAACAAATACTGATTATGCAAATTATGTGGCTTGCTTGCTTTATGAGTGCTATTGACTCGGCCGCAGCACTATGAAGATGTGTGGTAAATGGCAATAACAATAAGAAGGTTAAATACAATGCATTTGATATTTGATCCAAGACATTCACGCATATGCCATATTTTATGCGCAGTCTCAAGTTTTTTGATTGTCCCCTTTGGAATCGATATAAACATGTATCGAGGCCAGTGTTGAGTAAATGTATCTGCCAAAGGGTTAAAGTTACATCAAAACCGATGTACGCAATATCTAAGTAAAAATCGACCAAAAACTAGCCAAAAATTTTTCAACTTCAGTCAATGTGTGGTGGCATGATCATGATTACAGCCTGCAGGAGCTGTCAGCGTGACTCTTGAGCTCTTTTAATGTTTGCATATCTTTTTGCAATCATAGTCATTAAATTGAAAAAAAAAACTAAATTAAAAAAAATAAAATCAGTTGGCTATTTAAAAGCCAACATGCAACTTACTCATTGTGCTAAAACAAAAAATCGAGTTTAGTTATACACATGTAAAAAGACACACACACATATAGTACTTATATATATATATATATAGACGCTGGCATGTGGCATTAGCTGTGCATTAAAAAATAATAATAAAAAAAAAAATGAAATAAAAAAAATAAAACTTTTTCGTACAAACAATTTTTCGAAACTGGCCAACAGACGCGGAAGACAGTCTGAGAAAGAGAGACGGTGACTGGAACCATACAACAAGTCTGAAATGAAAAGTGTACGAAACAGTAGCAACAACAACAACACCAACAGCAACAACAACACCAACAGCAACAATAACAACAAAAGAAACAAAAGCATTTACATGCCTATTCTATTTCGTAATCAAGTCGAGCGCCACATTTCGCGCACTAATTGCCCATTATTGCGTTCATAATTATAAATTAGAGCTACTAATTTGTTATTGCACTTCTTTGTGCCATACGCGCAATACAACTCAGCTACTTAACGATTTTTAACAAACTTTTCTAACGAGCTTAAATAGCTGTACAAATACCAACTGTCGCTTTGGTCAATGACCTTCAATTTGAGATTACGGATGCCTCTCCCTTTTGGAGAGAGTTCAAATCTGTAAAAATTAAGATTTCTTAAAGTCTGAAACCAACATTAACCTTGACCCAGTAATTAGGCTTCCCGAAATAACTGTAATTTTTGCTAGTTAATTGCTCTAAAGAGATTGTCTAGCCCTTTTGTTTATAATTAAACTTCAAGTGGTTTTCGTTTCGACGGTTTATTTTTTTTACGAAAATGTCGAAAAAGTCTGTAAATCAGTCAGAAACAACAATTGACTGTCTTGTGCAACGGCTTTGTGATAAGTCCTTGAAAACTGGTCAACATTTACATAAGTACGATTTGTAGTAATAATGATGAACATTTAATTTTAAATTACAATACAAGATGGGCACAATAATAACGCCTATCTTCATCTGATACAAATTGCAGTTTTCTCAACCTGATTAAAAGAGTACGAAACCGTTGCTTATGTTATTTAGTTAATTGTTCCCTTGATTTACCCATAGTTAGTTATCTAAAATTAGGATCATACATTATGCCACAATCGAGTATAAAAACGGTAGTATTTTTAAAGCATATATTTTATCATTATGTAGATTTAACTCATGCATAGAATTTAATATTTTGCATGATGTTGGCACATTAAATTTAACCGTACCGCCAACGAAGCAAGTGTGACCGCATATGATACTCATTTTGCGTGCTCTATGCAACACTTTTGCTATAGACATTTTGCAGCACTAGTTACGCAAACGCTGTCATTTTTATACGCAAGTCATTTTGGCATCAAAAGTCATTCCGGCATTTAGAAATTGGTTTGTTTGTCTGCACTGAGACGTTTTGAAAGAAAAGTAAGTAATTATTAGATGCCTCACACAAATATACACACAAAACAAGGCTAGAGCAACTAATTTTCTATTCTCTTGGTGCACTTACAGGCAAAATAAAGTCATGTTTCTAACACGCTCCGAATACGATAGAGGTGTAAATACCTTCTCACCAGAGGGCCGCCTCTTTCAGGTCGAATATGCAATTGAAGCCATCAAGCTGGGCTCCACAGTCATCGGCATTTGCACCAATGACAGTAAGTTGCGATTTTTCACATAGTTAAGTGTAATATTACAATTGTATGCATTTTGCAGGTGTTGTTCTGGCCGTGGAGAAGCGCATTACTTCGCCGCTGATGGTGCCAAGGACCGTGGAAAAGATTGTTAAGGTGGATGAACATATTGGATGTGCCACATCTGGTTTGATGGCCGATGCACGCACACTGATCGAGCGCGCACGCGTTGAGTGCCAGAATCATTGGTTCGTCTACAACGAGGAGATGACCGTGGAGTCCTGTGCCCAGGCTGTGTCCACATTAGCCATACAGTTTGGCGATAGCGGTGATAGCGATGGTGCTGCAGCAATGAGTCGTCCCTTCGGTGTGGCCATACTTTTTGCCGGCATTGAGAACGGCAAGCCGCAACTGTGGCATATGGATCCATCCGGAACTTATATACGCTACAGCGCCAAGGCAATCGGATCAGGCAGCGAGGGCGCCCAACAAAACTTACAGGATAAATACACACCAGAGATGACACTGAATGATGCCATCGATTTATGCTTGAACACCCTCAAGCAGGTAATGGAGGAGAAGCTAAATGAGACGAATGTCGAACTGATGACCATGACAACGAACAAGAGGGAGTTCACCATGCTCCAAGAGGATGAGGTGAAAAAGCTTATCGAAGATCTGGTCTAAATGTTAAATGCTAAACCATCATATTTTTACACACATCAACATTTTGGTTATTTGAAAAAACTATATGTGAATAAAAAGGGATTATAAATCAATCTGCTTAGAAAATAATCATTGTTTTTACAGTAATCAGAAATATGGATTATAATGCAAATAGTATAGTATTCCAAGCAAGGAGAATTCATCAGTTACACCAGTTGGACATACAGAATTATTGTTTTAATTCCTGGACATATATTGCATACTATTGGGCTGCGTGCAAAACCTACTTTTGCAAACTTATGCTGCATTCTCTTTGATAGCTCCAAAGCCGGTCCAAATCTTTGCAGAAGCAATTCTATAGAGATATATTTAAAGTATATTTCTCGAAAACTACTACTAAACGAATTGAAACATTTTTGTATTTTATATACATTTGACTTTATTTTACGTATTGATTTATTTGTGTGTATATACTAACTAAAACATTTTGTTGGGCTCCTCGTCAACTTCGGAGAGAGAGATCCCTACAATACAATTGTTTTTAAATGTCTGTATATTTATGTACTTATTTACTTAAATATAAATATATATTTTTATATATATAGACATGAACTGTTGAGCAAATCAAACAGTTGTCGATTAACTTGGTTAATCGCATTATAAAGGCAAATCATAAAGAATTTTCATTACTATACTTTGCTAGCTTTTTCTTTTCCTTTTCTTTTCACATGTATATATATATATATATATATTTCTACTAAATATTCTCTTCGATGCACAGACTTTTTCATTAAATGTGTAATACAAAAAGTAATCGAACGAAAATATCGTAATGCAAATTAAGGCGCATATGCAATAAATCTAAAGATATTTTTGAGTACAAAAAGGAAGTGTGTTTGCGTATGTGTGTGTGTGTGTGTGGGGAAGTTGACAAAAATAGTACACAAAATTTGTTTATATATATATGTATATATCTATAACAATACGAGTATATATATATATATGTATCTGTATAGTATATATAGAGCATTCACAATTGTTTACATCACACCTAGGTTTGATGTTCGCCGCCACTAGGACTATTGGTGTTGCTGTTTGTATTGGTGTTGTTGGTGTTATTGGTGTTATTGGTGTTGGCATTGTTGTTGTTGTTGTTGTTGTTGCTGCTGCTGTTATTGCGCAACATGAGTCGGGATAGACTCGTATTTGGCTCGCTGAGCGAATAGATTTCCGCCTCAAAAACCGGCGGACATTCCATATTAGGATAATCCGGAGTGGCGGCTTTTGAATCTAGAGAATTGGTGTTGGATACTTTTGGTGTTGTTGTCTCCACTGCTGCTGGTGGAACATCTGCAGCAGCAACAGTAGCAGCAGCAGCAACAGTAGCAGCAGCAGCTGTTGTTGGTGTACCTGCTGCCGATGCTGTTGTTGTTGTTGTTGTTGTAGCTGCAACTGTTGGTGGTGGTGGCGCCGGTGGCAATGGCGGCTGTAGCGCCTCAGATGCACATAGATTGGTATTGGAACGATAACTGCGCTGACTATTCTGTGTGGGGAAGATGACCTGCGTAAAGATCTCATGATCACAATCCGCGTCCAGATCAATGCTGCTGGGTGAAGGCAAATGATGATGATGTTGCTGCTGTTGTTGTGACTGCT
The DNA here is from genome assembly GCA_035042045.1 of Drosophila melanosoma. Lineage (NCBI taxonomy): Eukaryota > Metazoa > Arthropoda > Insecta > Diptera > Drosophilidae > Drosophila > Drosophila melanosoma. The sequence continues at coordinate 928,288 of JAWNLY010000188.1, read as the reverse complement.
GCTGCTGCTGCTGTTGTTGTAGTTGCTGCTGCTGCTGCTGCTGATGATGATGGTGCTGATGATGATGGCCAAAGAGCGTACGATGCAGCAGTGGGGAGCCAAGGAAACGATTCTCCTTTGAGGGACGCGTTGGCGTCGCACTGGAGCCCGACGATGTCGTCGATGATATGGACAGCTTGGAGAAGATGGGTATCGGTGCCGAATTCTTGCGATGCGCATCATATTTGGTGCCAACGATCTTATCACGCAAATCCTGATTGTATGTCTGACTCTTCTTAATACTGCTGCTGCTGCCGCTGCCACTGCCACTGGCCAAGTGGCTGCCGACGACGGCATCGCTGCCCAGCGCATGATTCGATTTGGATTTCTTGTTCAGTGGCAGGGTCATTGTCATTGGCGTGAAGGGAAAGCGTCTGTCGCTGCTGCTGGTGCTGCTCGACTTGCCTTTGCTCTTGTTCTTGCTGCTGCTGCTGCTCGACGTGATCGAATTCCCATCGCTCGCCTCATTGTTCTGCTGCTTCTTGCTGCTCTTGTGCAAGAAACTGGACAAGTGCTGGGAACGTAAAAAGTATTTGGACCGTGTGCTCGTCAGCTGTTGTTTCTCCTTCTCCTTCTCCTTCTCCAGCTGTTGCTGCTGCTGCTGCTGGTGCTGATGGAGCAGCAATTGTCGCTCGTACTCATTGGCACTGGTTTGTCGGGAGACGCTGTGATTGCTGTTGTTGTGATGAATCCCGCTGCTGCTGCTGCTGCTCGTTGCGGGCTCATCGCCAAAGATCAGCTCGTAGCCAAAGTCGCGCAGTTTTTGTCCCTCCTTGGTGCGCGTCCGCTTAATGCTCTCATCATCGGGTTTGAAACTGAACTCATAGTCCGGTGTCTTGGGCAGACTTAGGCTCTGAATCTTTGCGAGCTTCTCACCATTGCCGGGTGGCTTGGTCGCAGCACTGGCAGCCGCTGCCGGCGAAGCTGACGTCCCCAATGTCTGCTGACTCGCATTGGAATCGGTGCGCAAATGTCGATTGTGCTTCTCCACACCGAGATGGACACGATTGTTGTACATCTCCTGCGACTCCTCGAGCTGTTTGCGCAACATTAAATCCTTGAGAGTCATATAACCTTGGATATTATTCGTCTGATGATGGGGATCCAAAGTGCATCCATCGTTGCCGACGCCGCCGCCGCCTCCACCAGGTCCACCTGCCTTTTTGGTCATGAACGTTTTCGAGTGGGAATGATGATATTCAAAGACCTCTAGATTAGGATTGGAAGCGTGCAGATATTGATAGGGCACCTTCTTCAAGCTGGACTTGCTGCTGGGACTCTGACTCTGACTGGGACTGGCACTCTGGCTTGCACTCTGGCTAGGACTGGGGCTATTGCTCTCCTCATCCTCCTCCTCATAGCTCTGGCCCTGCTGCAGTGAACTAAGCGTTGGCGCCGGCGAATTCGGTGGTCCCTGGCTGATCGATGAGATGCTGACCACCGAACTGCGACTAGAGCTGCGCGATAGCTTGCGGGAGAGTGTACTCCCCGCCGCCGGCTGCTCCTGACCCGACTTGACGGGCGGGGAGACGAGTGTGGTCGGTGGTTGTGCCGGATCATGATAGCCGGGTGTATTGGCGCCAATCTGGATGCCGCAACTACCGCCAGGCACCTTGCGAAACGTTTGAAAATTGGCCGTGGGCACGGGTATATCGCTGGAGCTGCTCTTGGTCGCATTGCTCTTGAAGGTGCCCATGGTGAACTTGCGCAGCGAGTCAAAATAGCCACGATCATGCTTCAGACTATTGCTGCTCAGGCTGCTGGTGGGCGTGGAGACGTTGGAGGCAGCCAGCGTTGCAATCACATCTTTCGATGCCTGCGGCGACGGTGTACAGAGATTTGTGTTAATCAGCGCATCGCTCTCCTCCTCGCCAGAGCTCTCGTTCTCCGAGTAGAGATCCCTGCTGGTGCACGACTCGCTGCTTACCGCCGGCAACTTGAGCGAGGCCAGGCGCAAGAACTCCACCCACTGATTCAGTGCGTCCAACGACTCAGCCGCAAAGTAGAAACTCTTCGCCGTGTGATACACCTTAAAGGCATGAGGCTTCGAGTGGACCTCTTTGGCCAGCGAGACGGTAAAACCGGGCAGAAAGATGACCAGACTTGCATTGGAACTTTGCTTGCTGCGAAATCCGTACAGAATCGTGTCAAGCATCACGAAATAGATGCGTGCCCAGTAGGTGACTCCACGCAGATTCTTTGTCCTCCTGTAGAGATGCCCCTGGATATCACCAGTGCCTAGGATCTTTAGGTTTGTATTGCGCCGCTTGGCCATCAGGCTGTGCTTCTTCTTCAGGGTCAATGTGCGCGTCTTACTGGGCGTGAGCAGTTCACTGATCTCCTGCTCCACGGGTGCCACAATGGTTGCCGCTGCCACAGCGGCGGCTGCTGCTGCTGCCGCCGCCGCTACAGCAGCATGTTGCATGCTCGCCGGCTTGGGTGGAGGTGGCGGCACAACTGGCGGCGTCAGTTCCCTTTGCTTGCGTGGACGTGGCGGCGGCGCTGGCGGCGTCACCAGCAGAAACTCCTTGCGCGGCTCAACGGCAGGTGGCGGAGTATCGGCTTCACCACCTCCACCACCACCGCTGCCGCCTGCTTCCTCACCAGAATTATCATAGGCCGGCGTGCTGTGACTCTTATCGAGTCGGCCCCGACGATTCTGCTGCTGCTGCTGATGTTGGATTAGGGGCGTATTGATGGCCTCCGCCAGCGGCGGCGTCTTACGCGTGGCCAACTCCATGGCCTGGATTAGATCGGCACTTGTCTCGCCGGCACAGCTCCGTAACGTTTCCAGCGCATCCTCATCGCCCTCATCCGCAAACGGAATGGGCTCAAATGTCTCCAGTATGGTATTCTCCACATTGCACGTAAATTTCTCATTCTTAACCACATAGTCCTCCACCTTCATATTGGCATCAAAACGCACCACTTTGCTAACGCCGGGTTTGTAGCGATCGAGCAGCTGCAGCTGCTGTTGCGATTCCAATCCGGCCTCCGTCAGCTGCTTCAATTTGCGCGCCTCGTTGAACAGCCGCCTGGCTGTATCAGCACTATCGCTGGCCGCCATACCGATGCAGGTCGTCGGTCTGGGCGCAATCTCTAGCCCATAGCCAAAGGAGATGGACTTGTCGCGAATGCTGGGAGAGCCAGGATCACAGAGCGCGTTGGTGTTGCCAACGACGCCACTCCCGCTGCCACCGCCGCCACTGGCGCCGGGTTTGCGCTCATGCCACGAGGGTATCACCAGATGCGGATGCTTCTGACTAAGAAACTCATCGCCGCAAATTGTGTTGCGTCGCTGGAGCAGTGCCCGCGGCTTTGGATAATACAATCGCATCTCACGACTTACCGACTTGGGATCGGTCGGTGTGGGTATATCACTGCAACTGGAATCCGAATCGGACGCGCCGACATGCGCCTGCACCTGATCTGCACCATCTCGCTTACGTTCCCGCTCCCCGCACACCAGTTCGGGCACTTTAACGGTTCTGCACTCGGTTTCGCTGGATGGGACTTTGGGCGCTGCATCGAGGGTGAGGAAAGTAGCACGCGGACTCGGACTGGGCAGATTATCAGCCCAGCGACTGGCCATGTTGCGTTTCTTGCTGGGCAGCCGATACGGCTGCATATAGATCTGACCGTACATTTTGGTGTGCTTCGGTCGCTTCTTTACCGTGAGCACCACATCGGGAAGCGCCTCGCACAGATGATGGAGCACCGTTTTATGCTGCCAGCCGACAACAGTTTGATAGTTTATCTGAACAATTTCGTCACCATCCTCGATCTTGCCAGAGTTGTGGGCCGGCGAGTTGTACTTGATGTCCGTGACGCGATGGATCCCATTGTAGCTGGACTCAATGTTGAAGCCCAGATCTGATTCGCGTTTTTTGAGCGTCACCAGATTAAGTGAGGCCGGCTGCAGCACCATCGGATCCGAGATGTCCTGTATGATAAAGTTCGCCAGGCGTTCCAATCGCTCCGCCGTCGCGCGAATCTGTGCCACCGGTCGCTCTGCAAAGCGATCCCTGTGCGCTATCGTCGCTAGCTCCAAGCCACAGCGCAGCACATTACCACAATACTCGCGATACATGTCCTGGTTGCGAAATGGTGAACGCTCTAGGTTTCCAATCAGCGGCTTCAGCGTCGCAATCGTTCTCGTTATGTCGTGGAGCATCCGAGTGTCAATTTTCGTGCTATCTGCATGATTCTTAGCCAGCTCACGGTGCAAATTGCGCGCCGCTGTGCCAACATGCAGAGCCATAAACTGTAAATTATCATTCTTCAGGTGATAGTGCTGTAACATATAAAATCTGATTAATTTCAGTAAATTACAACTATACACCACGATGACCAGTAGTATTGTGTTCAAACGTGGACGGTAGTCAAAAAATCATCTACTTTGGGAGACTTTTATATATATATATATATATATTTATATATATGTATTTATTTAAATCACTTCAATTAATCACTAAATCATAATTGATACTTATAGCTGACTGACAAAATCAGTCAAAGCAAAATTGAATCCATTTTAGGTTTAGTTATATTTTCTTTTTTTTTGTTCCTCAATTGATAAAAAAAAAAAAAGGGAAAGCACTTGTTGGCTACCGTTGGAACACAATTCTTACAAGCATCTCTCATGCACTTTTGACACACTTACAAAGTTGCGCAGGTTTTCAACGGCCTCAAGAACAATTTCTTGACGGCCAATGGCCTTCATGCCCAAATTTTCCAATTCATATGGCCGTATATTGAGCAGAGCTCGTCCACCGATATTGTGTTTTGAAAATTCGTATAAATATCCTTTCATGGACTCGTCGAGACCTTTAGTGGGAAAATGCATTAAATATTTAACATACACAAATTGTAATTACATAGAAAATGAGTTGTGAAAGGAATATGGTTGTTGTTGTTGCTGCTGAGTTGTTGCTGCACTTTTCCTTGACCTGTTAATGGGGAGATTCATAGATTTATTTACCTCTGATCCAATCTGTTACTTGGTCGGGCGTCCATTCTGCTATGTTTATATAGGCCATACTAGTTAATAGAAGCACCAACAAAGCACACAACTACTCCATTTTAATTTCGACACAACATAAACATTTGATTAAAATAAAAGTTTTTGTCCACAGCCAGGGCTGGCAAACAACGAAGTTATCTGATATTGTTGCGTCCACTAACTGCATTCGAGATGGTACGATATTTGGATAGTCGCTATCACTGGATCACAGTTCGTTAAATAACTACATCCGTTTAAAAATTGAGTCCATTATTGAATGGTCGCTCTATTGCTTAGCTATTGTCTATAAAAAAATAGCTGTATGGCTGCAGTATATTTTTGATATTCTGATATTTATGCTCAGAAGTCTGAGAAATCACAGTTTCGCATTCACAGACCGTAGTTTGGATCTAGTGTTGTAAATGATGACAAATGACGAACCATCTATCGACTATCGAAATTAATTGGTCAACCACCACAAAAGAACAGCTGAGATGCGTATGCATAAAAGTGTTGGGTAAACATTGCTCTATTTGCATATGCCATTGAGAAAATCAGCTGAGCAAAGCAATCCCGAATTACCAATTCCAATAATGCTTCAAGCACTTTAACTTTAAATAAATGTATAATTTATTCAAATACTATTCACACATTACAAACAGATACAGAACATGAAACATTGCCATTTTACAGATCAACGCAACTGCGCACACATTTTTTAATACCTGCGACATGTGTACACGTTGAAACATTTACACTGAGAGAGAGAGAGAGAGACAGATGTCAAAGTAATCACCGCGTGTTTCCTAACGTTCTTGACGCATTGCAATTGCAGCCGCACAGAAAATTCGGCAAATATGTCTGCAATTCAGACAAAGCAAATCAAATTTTATAATCCAGCGAGTTCCGCGAGTTCTGACAGGTAAACACAAAAGCATTTGAAGTGATAATAGTGAAGCTTACAAATCCACCAGCTAACTCATTCAACACATTTTAAGCAGTTGAGCACGCAATTAAAAATTCGCCTCATCACATGCATGTTTAATGAAATGCATATACATAGACTTACATAGGCATAGGCATACACATATCTATTGCATATCTATATCTATATATATAAAAACTAATCGTGTGATATAGTGTGGTTCTGTTAGACACCTACATGTAAATACATACACAAACACACACGTATAAATATATGTAAATATTCTCACATACGTATGTCAAATTCAATTTCATTCGCTACTAAAATTCGACGTCGAACGACGCGACAGAGCGCTGCAGCAGATAATAAAAAAAATCAACCAACCAACCGACACAGCACAGTTATAACGCAACGAAGCAGCGAACACAACAACAGCAAAAAGAAAACAACAAAAAGTAGCTGCTCTACCTTTCGGCATTACCTTTGTCGACGTCGTCAGTTGCTTTGCCCCTTAGCTCTGCGATTCGCCAGACAGACACTGAAAAAATAGGCAGCGATTTCTTCACACACTTCTCATTTTTCAGTCATTCTGCAAACGTGATTGCTGTCTGATTGCTTCTATATTTTAAACGACGCCGACAACTTAAATTACAACTTCAATACATTGATAAAGAAACAAAAATAATACAAATACATTATAAAAAAAATAATAATAAGCACGCTTTTCTAAGCGCCAGCAAAAACACATCACATGCGAAGTCTGCTGCTATCGGCGTTGTCGTCGTCGTGTGTGTGGGAGTGTGTTGTGTGTGTTTCTATACGTGCACGTGTGTATCTGTGCCTGTGTATGCGAGAGTAATTGACCCATTTAGCCAGTAAAATTCTGAAACGTCGCATTTTGGTTACTTGGCTACAATGAGCAGCATCACGTTTCTATGCAGTAAGACGAATAATAATAACAGCAACCACAAGAATAGCACCAAAGATGTCGCTACAAATGGAATTCCCGCATCATCATCTTCAGTAATATTTGCATCAGCCGGCTTATTAACACAAACAACAACAGCATCAGAAACACATCACCTCCAACAACAACAACAGATACAGCTGCACAACCAGTTGAAGAAGACGAAGGTGAAGGCTGCAGCGAAAAGCAACGGTCACAGTCACATGTAAATCATTTGCATTTTTATTCACATATTCTACATATTAACAAAATGTATATGCATATATGTAAATGTTCATATGTGTATGTATGTATGTCTATCTTTGTCTATCTATGTCTTATCATCTGTTATGGTTGTTTCTTTCGCATATATTTTCCCAGAACAGCAAAACGCATACACATAGATAAATGTGTGTATGTGTGCGTAAAGCATGTTCTAATTGTTCTGTTGTTATTGCCTAGTTTTTCTTGGTGTGTTTAATTAACGTTATTTTCAATATCGTTTATCATCGTGTCTGTCTTAATCAACAGTCAGTAGTCGGCTGTTTGGAATTATAAAAAAAAAAACTACATATATAAATACAACACGAACACATATAGTGTCAGTAAATGCTGCTGCTCTTGCTTCAATATGGCTGCGATCAAGCCACGTTTGCAGCCCTCTTCTCCTTTTCTCTTAAAAATTTCTTTCGTCATGAACGAAATGTGTATTCGTATGCAATTTTCTCCCATTTCTCGCTCTCTTTGCATTTATTATATGTGTGTGTCCTGCAGACCTGCCAACCTGTTGGGCGCAAGTGAAGTGTGCGTGTTACGACGATGTCATCTTTCCATTTCAATCTGTTTCTCATTGCTGCTGCTTCATCAATGCTGCTTACATGTGTTCACTTAGACATCAGTATACACAGATATACATATTAATATATGTATGTTTGTGTATGCTGCAGACGTAGTTTAACTATAAATAAATAAGCAAAATTGCCGCACCAGCTACTGCAGCAACAAATATCCATTGGGAAGAACTTCAATGTGAAATTTACAGCCCGCACTATGACGTATGTATGTATGTGCATATATGTATGTTTGTAGTTGGCAGATGCTCTCATCTTAAACAGCGCCCAGTTGTCTGGATGCATAAAGCGTGCATAGGTTATGTGAGGTTAGTCTAGCCAGGTCGATCAGAGGTGGACAATCTGTGACCACAAAATGTATGGCCAACTAAAATAAATAAAATAATTCAATTATATCAGCATTTTTATTTAAGTAACCTTATCGCTATTTTCTACATATGCATAATTAAAGGATTTGCATTTAACAAGTGAACGTATTATATTTCAGTGTACAATAGTTCATTATTATTATACAATAGTATCATTATATATATATATATATATATATATTATATATATATATATATTTATCGACATTTATTTGCGCGTATTTATTTCATGGGGGATCTGGTTTAATTCTGGTACGTGAAGATTCCTATTTACTTTTGGGGCATTCTTGCATTCTTTTCTGTGTATGAAATCATTTTCGCATATATCTTTTAACATTTGTATTTGCTGTACTTAGGTCTGTATCTGTAAGCACTGTCTAGACTGTGAATATGGAAAACAAATAAACATGCAGAGTGTATAATTTGGTGGTCGGTTTGTGGTTTATTTTGTCCAATATACATATATGTAGAGTATATATTATTTTAACATGCTCTGGAAATAATGAGTTCAGCAAAGAAAGGCAGTTAATTAAAACAGTTGAAGCCAGTTTAAATTAAAATCAATTCGGATTAATTAAAATACATTGCACAACACAAAGATACTTTGCTTGGTCTCTTAGTATAATAATATGCAATAGTATTAATTCCACAAAATATATATATAAATATATAAATTTGCAAAGTAAAGCATTCCATTTCTATCAAAGAATACAAGAAGAAAAACATAAAAAAAACTTTTTCTAATAAAACTCATCTTTTGACTGATTGTTTCTTAGAACCGATCCAACCGACTTCAAAACATGTACCACCTGGCACAAAAATTCTGTTGTATTCTGAGTTTTATTGATTTAAGATTGCTATAAAAAGAAATAGCTTTATGGAGTCGGCTAGCAATGTTGATCAAGATTATCTATGCATTATGGAGTCCGAGCTAAGACGCTTGTGCAGAATTTGAAGATAAATTTGTATATAGATTAAACAAACCTATTGAAAACAAAACATTAATCTTGTTATTCACTATCTAAAGATCTCTTTTAAAATGACGCATTTTTTCGGAATTACTGATAACTAAGTTTAAGTATATACATACCCCTATATATATATATGTGTGTATATTTACAAAAATATTACACATAAATGTAAACAATTTCGTTAGCCGCTTAAAGCCGCATGGCAACGAATCTTATCGTCGGCTAATATACGAAAGCGAAAGCGATTATTTATGGTCTTAATATTTGAAATCTTTTTATGACTGTCACTGGAACCGATATTATCTTCAACTGGAAGTGTCCGATGATATGTTATAATCGTCATATTTGTTTTGATAACAGAACAACGGCTAACATTTATTTTTTTTGATTGTTTGTTAACTCTTTTAGTGACGATCGGTCCGATGCAACTGAACCGCTATTCATTGATGCCAGCGCAACGGGTGGTGAGCTCAACTGCTGTCCGGCATCACCGACAACAGTGCCGGCGAAATCGTCGCTGGAGTCGACGATGCGAAGATCGGCACGAAGACAACGCACCACATCCATTGGCAATCAGACGACCACAGCTAATCCGTCCGAATGCATAATACGAGCCAATAATCGCACTATATATACAGCCGGAAGGCCGCCATGGTACAACTGTGCCGGACAGCAAGTTGAGCCCTTTGTCATAGGTGCGTCATATTTATTTGCCACTCATATGTTGCTCTATTAATCATGGTCAATTACTTTTTAGGCATTTGCGGTGGCAGCGCATCTGGCAAGACTACAGTTGCTGAAAAGATCATCGAGAGCCTCGATGTGCCATGGGTGACCCTATTGTCCATGGACTGCTTCTACAAAGTGAGTGCACTTTGACTCTCGACGCCGGACAATTAACTCAAGTACAGTCTCTAAACTCATTGTTAGATCCTGAATGAGAAGCAGCACGAACAGGCACTCATCAACGAATACAATTTCGATCATCCGGATGCTTTCGACATCGAGCTGCTTATCGATGTTCTTACCAAACTGAAGGAGGGCCGGAAGGTTGAAGTGCCAGTTTATAATTTTGTGACGCACGGTCGCGAAAGCCAGACGGTGAGTATACCAGAAACTGAAAGTTGTCCAACTTGAACAATTTATTTCCCTTTCTAAAAACTAATCACTTTTTAACAATCGATTAAATTATATAGAAAACCATGTACGGTGCCAATGTCATCATATTCGAGGGCATACTGACCTTTCACAGTCCCGAGGTGCTGAATCTGCTCGACATGAAGATATTTGTGGACACAGATCCGGACATCCGTCTGGCAAGAAGGCTCAAACGGTGAGGGTATTTTTCGCTTGAGTTGAGAGAACAGAAATCTAATGGTGCAATTACAGTGATATTTCGCAGCGAGGACGCGACTTAAGAGGCGTGCTGAAGCAATACCTAAACATGGTGAAACCCTCATATGCTAATTATATAGCGCCAACAATGGCGCATGCGGACATAATCGTTCCACGAGGTGGCGAGAATACAGTAGCCATTGCCCTGATAGTGCAACACGTCCACACCCAACTCCAACTTGTAAATGAGTTTATAATTATAACTATTCGCTGGTGTAATTTGACTAAACTCTCTTTTGGTCTTGATATATTTTAGCGCGGCTTTAAGCTACGCGAAACGTTGGCCAATTCATACAAGGATCAGCCGATGCCTGATTCATTGCATTTACTGCATCCGACGCCACAGATCAAGGGTCTGCACACATTTATACGCTGCAAGAATACGTCACGAGACGAGTTCATCTTCTATTCAAAGCGTCTCATCCGATTGGTAATTGAGTATGCGTTGAGTCTGTTCCCCTTCAAGACGACGTGTGTGGAGACGCCACAGGGCGTCCTCTACGAGGGCAGGCGGATGGAGTCGCGCAAAATATGTGGCGTATCAATTCTGCGAGCTGGCGAGACCATGGAGCAGGCCGTGTGTGATGTCTGCAAGGACATACGCATTGGCAAGATTCTGATACAGACGAATCTGAAAACTGGCGAGCCGGAGCTTTACTATTTGAGGCTGCCCAAAGACATAAAAGACTTTAAAGTGATACTTATGGATGCCACGGTGGCTACCGGTGCTGCGGCAATGATGGCCATTCGAGTTCTACTCGACCACGATGTGCCCGAGGAGAACATAATTCTTGCCTCGATTTTAATGGCCGAGATCGGTGTCCATTCGATAGCCTATGCTTTTCCCAGAGTAAGTAACATGTATTTAATACACTGGATTATTATTATTGATTATAATTGTTATTTTTGTTGTGATCAGGTTAAAATTGTTACCTCTGCCCTGGATCCGGAGATAAATAACAAGTTCTATGTTATACCAGGTATTGGTAACTTTGGCGATCGCTATTTTGGCACCGAACCCTCCGACGATTACTGAGTAAGGGGCCAATGCGTAATATTCCTAGGCTTAAATAAATAAAAATCGTTACTTAAATTATCAATTCAAGAACCAACGCTTTGTTTTTTATTTTTTTTTTATCTACTGATTTAACAATCGAAAGAGCAGCTGCAGCAAGAATGCAACGGCGCCAACTACTAACGCAATGCCCACGTAGCGATCTCTCCGACTGCTGCTGCTGCTCGTTTCCAGTTGCGTCCGTTTGTTGTTGGCGCAACGCGTCCATTCCTGCTCGTCATCCAATATCTCAGCCATCATGCTGAACTTGCTCGAGGATGTGATGCGAACACGTACACGCGTGCCCAGCAAATTCTTCTGCATGGGCAGCAGCACCTGTTCATAGCTCTTGTTGTGGCCCACATAGTGCAGCTTATCGTGTGAGATTTCTGTTACCAGCACCGTATACAGTTGACCTTCGCGTCCCGCATACGGCTCATAGCTGTAGAACAGATCGGTTAGACGCTTGGTACGCTTCTTTACAAGATTCGCCGGTATGCGTTCCATTTTGGCAGCTGGTGTGCCCGGACGCGGAAAGAACTGATTGATGAATAGGCTAGGAAACTGATATTTCTCGCACAGCGTTATTGTCTCCTCGAAGTCCTGTTCTGTTTCCGTGGGAAAGCCACAAATGATATCGGTGGCAATTGTCAAGCCAGGCACACGAGATCGCAAGAAATCGACCACATGCTCAAAGTCCTTGCGGCAATATTCGCGCTTCATCTCACCAAGCACTGAATCACTGCCGCTCTGTAAAGGATTACAGATTATAGTTATAGTTATAGGATAGATCTCTTACTGCTTACCTGAACAGGCACATGAAGAAATGCGTAGACGCGCGGATGCTGCAGAACTTTGGCGACTTCTTCGAGATGCTCCAGTATGTAGGGAGGATTTGTCATGCCAACGCGCAGCATACAGTGCTCGGGTATAACCTCGACCAGCTGCCACAGCAGCTCTGGCAATGAACTGCCAATGTCGCGCCCATAGGCGCCTGTATCCTCGGACGTAAGCCAGATTTCGCAGCAACCCTCGTCAAAGGATTGACGAGCACGCTCAACGATCTCATTGGGTGGGTAGCTGGCGAGGTCACCGCGGGCATGTTTCGTTTTGCAGTAGGTGCATTGGTTCAGACAACCACTGTTGATTGAGATGATCTCGATAAGCGGATTCTTGCGCACCTTCGGCAGCGATAAGGGGGCGCCGGCGACACGACGACCGTGCACCTTCTTGTTCTGCAGCAGGCGTACGCTGTGTCCCTTGAGCGTCTCCTCGACAACCTCGACAACGCGATCGATTTGCTGGACACCAATTACAGATAGGCCACGCAGATAGTCAGACTTGGGGGCGCCCTGTGGCACACAGCCGGCGACAACGACATGTTTACCATTGCGCATGCCTGCCTCGATCTCGTTGCGGAACGTGTCCTCCGATGGATTCTTTACAGTGCAGCTGTTCAGCAGCCATAAGTCCGCCTCATCCTTGCCACTCAGCTTATAGCCAAATGTCGACAGTTGGCCGGCCATATACTCGGAATCGGAATTGTTGTGTGCACAGCCCCATGTTTTCACATACACCTTTTGAGTGCCTGGTATAACACTCTCGTGGATGATCTTTTGAGGTTTCGTTTCTTCCTTTTCGTCATCGCTTAGTGCCGGTTTAATTGGCGCTCGCTTCTTGGCGCGCACTGTGACGCTCTTCTTGTTCTCATAGCGCTCACGTGGTTTAATATCATCGGCCGATATTAAGTCCTCGATATCGTCTATATCGTTGCCCGGCAAGTCCGACTCAAATTCCATTCTTAAATTTTGTTACTTGCAGCACGTGTGCGCTTGCATGCAATCAGCTGTTTACATTTGCCGATTCAATGTGGCCAGACTATGTTTGTGAAGTGTTGACAAACGAATAATTGCTGACAATTAAAAGGCAGGGCTTTAAAGCTTAGGTTCATAATATTCTGGAGTGCCCTTTAGTGGTTTATTTTATTAGAAAATATAATGTCTTACGCTTAAGTTCGAGATAAAGGTCGTAGGCCGAGCTAATAGCTAATTTTTTTTTTTATCTATTATTCAAAATTTATTAACACGAAATGAGAGCCACCTATCTCTACAAATGAATATGCCGCAACTTGTTAGCTCCGCTACACTTTTGACATCTTATCAGCTACAAAACGCTATCGGCGCGGAGACTGTGACAAGCTGCTTAAGCACGTTTTAAACCGAACATCATAACACATATTTCTAAATCGGCGTTTTATACGAGATACACAAACGATGATACACATTAAATGTAAAGATACTAACCTGGACCCGATTCCAGTCAAGGTGAGTGGTGGCGTCTCCGAATACACACACACGTATTGAGCCTATTCACACACACACACATAGACAGTTTAATTTTTTACTTACATACATCTTATTATCAACATGTAGATTGGCATCATTGGTGGGTCTGGTCTGGATGATCCGGATATTCTGGAGCAGCGCCAGGAGAAGGTAATTGAGACACCCTATGGTGCCCCATCGGATGCGCTGATTGAAGGCGAAATCGGTGGGGTTCAGTGCGTCCTTCTCGCCCGTCATGGACGCAAACATGATATTATGCCATCGAATGTTAATTATCGTGCCAACATTTGGGCTCTACGTCAAATTGGCTGCACTCATCTGATTGTGTCTACCGCCTGCGGTTCGCTCAGGGAGAACATTCAGCCGGGCAATTTGGTGGTGCCTCATGACTTTATTGATCGCACCACGAAGCGACAGCAGACTTTCTACGATGGTCAGCATGCGGGCGTCAATGGCGTCTGCCATCTGCCCATGTATCCGGCTTTCTGTGAGCGCACTCGGAAGACGCTACTCGATGCGGCCAAGGAGCTGGAATATGAGGCTCATGAGAAGGCAACGATTGTGACCATAGAGGGACCGCGATTCTCTTCCCGATCGGAGAGTAATATGTTCAGGCAGTGGGGCGGTGATCTGATCAATATGACAACCTGTCCCGAAGTTGTGCTGGCCAAGGAAGCGGGCCTATTATATGGCTCGGTGGCAATTGCCACGGATTACGATTGCTGGCGCATGGGCTGCGAGGGTGTCAACGTCCAAGACGTGCTCAGAACCTTCTCCGAGAATGTGGTGAAAGTGAAGCGCATCTTGGTGAACGCTGTAGGACGCATTGCCAAGGAGGACTGGTCCGAGGATATTCTAAATGCTAAGGTACGATAGAGTTTTTGAAATGTCGCAACTTGGTTTAATTAATTCCCTTTTTTGATTTGTAGCAATGCGTTTGCAACAATACCATGTCCGGTGCCATGTGACGCTTTTTAAAGCTCTGCACCGAAATAACACGAGATACGATTAGGCGCCGGAAGCCGGTCATTCTGCCAGCACACTCAAAGAAAAACTCCAAGAAGCTTCTGCCAAAACTACTCTCCATCTCCATTACCTATGAACTAGAGCCAGGCCGTGGCCGTGGCCCGAAAGAATTCACCATTAAGCCGGAAAATCAAACTAAACTCCAAACGAAACGAGAAACACCAACTCCGGCGGCTTCAAACGCTTCAACTTAAAGTACAACATATCCTGCACACTGACTAAATTTCATAAAAAAATATTAAATAGAAATACTCTTAAAGCATTTGGCATGTGATGTTCTTTATATATATATATATATCTCTAAATGTTTGCCAAAACTCAAATAAACTAACCACAAAAGGCATAAGCAGAGGACTGAAACCTATTTTGTAGAAACTCAGCATTTTTAAAGCATACTCTTGGGATAGAAATTAAAACCAGTCTGAGCAATTGTTAGAAAATTACTCATAATCTGTACATGTTTTCGCTTTAAACTATATATTTTTATAAATTAAAAATCAGATATATAATCAGAATGTGTTAACTTTTAGATGTTGAAAAAGTTGTCAAGTATCTGAGGTAGTCTCGCGAATTGTTTGAATAGAACACAAAATTTAAATCTACAATTCTCGAAATAGTATTATTATTATTAAAGAGTAGGGGAGCAGCTCATTAGGAATTGGGTGCGCATTAAATAGCTGAATAATAGCATATAAAATAATCGTCGTATTGGTTTTACTAATTTTACAATTAAAATTGGAATTCGCTTTGCTTTGTAAGTGCTTGGCTTAGGGACACTTGCGCTCCACTTGGCTCTTGCCAGCCTCCTCGTACTCCTGCGACGATATCCACATCTGCTGGAAGGTGCCAATGCTGGCCAATATTGAGCCACCAATCCAGGCGCCAAATCGTCGTTCCACACTGCCATTGGCTGAAATCATCTTTAAGCGTGTGTTCGAAGGTGCGCGTAATTGCAGATCCCGATTGAGTCGTTCGGGGAAGCCTTGCAGCAAAGTGTTGCCACCTAAAAAGCAGACACATTTTTAATATAAACATAATTTTGATTAAAATAAAATTTGATTTTACCTGTGACTACAACAGAGCCGAAGAGTGACAATCGGACATCGGCATCGCACATGCCTACGCTGGTGGAGGCCAGTTGTCCCGCTCCGAGCATCGCATTATCGAATAGACTCTCGGCAATCTTGAAACGCTCCGATCCAAAGTCCTGATGATA
Organism: Drosophila melanosoma; assembly: GCA_035042045.1. Taxonomy (NCBI): domain Eukaryota; kingdom Metazoa; phylum Arthropoda; class Insecta; order Diptera; family Drosophilidae; genus Drosophila; species Drosophila melanosoma. Next base: position 912,150 of record JAWNLY010000188.1, on the reverse strand, counting down.
ACCATTAGGGAACTCATAGTGGACCATTGGTATTTGGGAGGCGACACGCTCATCAAATGGATTCTCCAGCACCTGCAGCACATTCATTTGAAAGTCTTGCATCATTAGCTGCACCATATAGTTCTGCCACGATGGCGTTAAATTCTCCGGCAATTTGCGCAGTGTAAATCGTGCATTATCGCGCTCCTTGACCACATCCTTGGAGGCAATCTTATACACGGGTGACAAATCAATGTTATGCTTCTCCAAATGTTGCCGGCATTGCCGCGAGAGAAAATCACCGCCAAGCGGTGACTTGACCACAGCCTGTGACAACACATATCCCTCGTGCACGGGCACCGCCGATGTGTGTGTGGCGCCACTGTCCACTACCAAAGCCGTTGCACGTCCGCTGGAGAAGGCGGCGAGCACAGCGTTCTTTACCAGAAAGAATGCTGGCACATTGTATTTCTCAAACATGAGCTCCGTGAGTTTCTCGCGATTGTTGCGCACATTCCACGATGCCTCCGAGAAAAGCACTGGATGATATTCCGGCTCCGATTGGATGACATTTGCGTACGCATAATCAATAACTTTCTCGAACAGCTCCCAATTGTCAATCATGCCATCCTTCATATACGTCTGCACCTCCATTTGCGTTCGCGGCACGTTCACATAATTCGTGTCCACATAATATTTTCGCGCGTCGGCGTCTATGGGTGCGAAGGAGAAGGGAGGGGTATGAAATTGAGTAAAATGTATGGACAAAATTGTACTTACTGTTTGATGTTACGTTGTTATCTGTTTTGGTCTCTGGATCGAGATTAGTGTCAGGCGCATTGTTACTGTTGTTACTGCTACTGCTGCTGCCGATGCCAACAACAGAAGGTATTTCAGCTTTGGGCGAATCCTCTTGAGCGTAGCCCACGCGCAGCGAATGATGGCCCGGATCGAAGACTAAGGCGCCAATCTCATCGCCGCCATACAACATTGTACCGCCGCTCATCTTGGCGTTATAATTTCACCTTTCTTACTGCTTCGTAACGCTCAAATAATGTGCAAAATGTGTATATTGTGTACACGGGTGTCTCAAATCACCGGCAGATGCTTAAAAACTAGTGTTGCACATCGCACGAAAGTGAGCAAAACAAAAAGACAACCCTGAATTGAGCGAACTAGTTTCATTTTTTTTTTTTAATATTGTAATTTATTTAATTATTACCAACATCTATAATGAAAAATACAGCTTTGTACCTATGCAATTAATAATCAAAAGAAATGTATAATTTTATCGTCAGCAACTAGTTCGCTGTAAATTAATTTGTTCTGCCCATCGGAATGTCCATCTCTAAGGAATCCAAATATATCGATTGATGCATTTCAGGTAAAATTGTTAGGAATACTTTGAAAGCAAAATTGAAACAAGGTCGAATGCTAAAATGTTATAAGTTTTTATTTATTTATTTTAAAACTAATATACAAAGAAATATAATTTAAAATAAAAATGTTGGTTAAGAGAACATTTCCAATGATCCTGCAGCTGATCAGATAAGTTTTTGCATTCGTTAAACCAGTGATAAGTGTCAATAATAATGTAAAAATACCATAAAGCCGAAACGCAATCATATGGATTACGTTAGGTATGAAATAAGTGGAGACCATCTCTAGAAAAGAAACGAATATGCAATTTGTTATTGATAGTGTGTTCGACTACTAGAATGTGTAACAAAGGATTGCCTGATGTAGCACAAGTGGAGATCAACGGCAGCAAATGCGAATTCCCAGATAGTTCTCAACGATCTTCGCCTGCTTGAGCTGCTCCTCACGCATGTCTTTCTAATCACCAAAGATTTTTACTGCCCAGGCGGACAAGGATTATGTGGAGTGGGGCTGGGGGGAAATATCCAAGACCTTCAATCCGGGATCCGCTAGCATAAAGCTCAGTGCCCAGTTCTGTGTTGAGGAGCTCCAGTGGCGTTGGAATATCCTGCTGACAGATGTCAATCACTGAAAAAGGCGAGCCATCTAATACCGGATTCATTCTGTGAAACAATTGTCAAAATCAATCAAATAATGGCGTCCAACCCCACCTCGAGCACCAAGCAATGCAATGCAGTGCAAAAGTTTATGCTCGATCAGATGTCCTTTGTGGAGCAGTTGACAGAGGAGCAACAGAGGCGCTTGGAGGTTGAAGTCCTCGACGCCATCTTTAATGCAGAGCAAAGTAAATGTATTGTCCACACAGAGCATGAAGGCAAGCTGCAAAACAAATATAATGCATTCCTTACGAGGATGAATTGCATACCATCCGACGACGAAGAGATGGAGATCGAGTCTCCATTGGATATTCAAGCGATGCTAGAAGTGAAAACAAAAGAATATAGATCATTCCCAAATTCCACAAGTTGCATGCAACCCGACGACAATGAGTTGCAGATCGAGTCTTCATTGGAGATTCAACAGGAGCAACAAGTGGAAACAGCAGATCTCCAGTTGCGCCAAGTGCCGCTCAAGAATGTCAACTATTGTGTGAAGAGAGTGCGAGTGCGTCTAAAGCGTTTCAATCTTGATAACTATCTGTCACCGGCGAGCCTCCCGAAGAGCAAAACCAAGACAACCAGCAACAGAGCCAGCAGTGCCAGCAAAAACCTCAGAACCAGCAGTGCCAGCAAAACCCTCAGAACCAGCAGTGCCAATAGAACCCTCAGATCCAGCAGTTCCAGCAGAACCCTCAGATCCAGCAATGCCAGCAGAACCCTCAGATCCAGCAGTGCCAGCAGAACCCTCAGAACCAGCAGTGCCGGCAGAACCAGCAGTGCCGGCAGAACCAGCATTGCCGGCAGAACCAGCAGAACCAGCAGTGCCGGCAGAACCAGCAGTGCCAGCAGAACCCTCAGAACCAGCATTACCAGTAGTACCAAAAATGCCAGCAGAACCCTCAGAACCACCAGAAACTCCAGAGCTAGGCGCTCCACTGCCTGCAGTCTCTGAGATGCGTCTTTCTTTTAGTTTTATATCAAATGCACAATAAGTTTATTTAAAAAATACATTACTATAAATTACAACTTAAAACTATGTTGTTTTCTGTTTTTATTTTTTATCTAATTTGATTTTGCAATATTTACTAAACAAAACAATTTCCAAAACAAAATAGCAAAAAAAAAACACAAAAACATTGCTCGTTGCGGAAACACTTGTCCTATATATGATAGATATAGAATATATATATATATAAATATATTTATAGGATGTGGTTCTTTTGTGTCTCATTCAAGCAAGGAACTTGGCTAATTGTACACTTTTTTATTCGTTTGCCTTTTTACGTATGTATTGGTTTTCTTTTTTTTTTGTTTATTATTATCGTTATTATCATTATCAACAAGAGTTACAAGAACGTAGTAAATCAACATGTCTACAAAATACAGTCCATGGTAATAAAAAAAGGAGAAAACAGCGCAGCACTAACAAGTTAACTAACAAACAACAAAGCCACACAAAACCCAGCAGTCAGTTTGATGATGATCTGGGTTCCCAGAGTGTGGCATACTTTCTTAGGGGGAAAAGGAGCAGGAGCAGGCACAGGAGCTGGAGAGGGGATAAGCATTTAAAAGAGCTGATCCGCCAAATTGCCAATAAACGTGGTGAGGTTCATTGAAGAGCCCTCCTTGAATTTCAGTCCAATCGTTTTTCCATACGCCTGTATAAAAATCGCTCGCACAGCATTCAAGCGCTGCTTGCGTCTGCAAAAAAAAAAAACGCAAAAGAAATCTAAATAAATATTCGATTTATATATATATATATATATAGTAATTTTATCTTACAAATTTATGCTGTGCTTGGAGGAGTTGTTGGCGGCGGCGATGCCGTTTCCCACATCTTTGGCGGAGGAGGAACCGTTGAGGAAACCGTGCGTGTTGTTTGTGATGCTGCTGTTGCTATTGTTGCTGCTGCTGTTGTTGGTGTTGCTGTTGACGGTGCTGCTGCTGCTGCAGTGATAACCATTGCCTCCGTTGCACATTGGAATGTTGTTGTCTGCCGGCGTCTGCTGCTGCTGCTGATTGTGTTGCGCCACAAAGCGCATCATGTAACTGCCATTCATCATAGAATCTATGGAGCCAGTGTCCGTCACAACCTGCCAGCTGCCATTCGACGAAGTAGACTCCTGACGCTGCCTCGCATTCGAGCCGGGCACAGAAATGGGACTGGTGCGGGATCTGAATAAAAGTAATATAAATATATAAATATAGTATTTTAAATAAAAAAATATATTTATTACCGCTTTGGATTTGGCGATCGACTTGTGAGCTGATTAAGAATTGATGTTGTTGCTGCAGTTGTTGCTGCTGCTGCAGTTGCTGTTGTTGTTGCTGTTGTTGTTGCTGTTGTGGCATAGAAATTATCTGTTATGGACATATCACAGTTGGAACAGTTTGAGTAGCTATCGTTGCTATCTTGATCGAAGGCCAAAATGTAATCCCTGCAAGGTTAAAAAGTAAAATCTTCAATCAGTTCACCATGTTTCATAATATAATTTCATATATAATATATATATATATATATATATATAATATATTCTTAGTATCACGCTTTCATTTCAATACACTATCAAAATTAAAACTATAAAAAATGTTTAAGTAATTTAAGCCTATTTCGATTTAAGTCCTATAATAAAAACTATTTCGAGTGTTACTCAAATACCGAAAACAAGCAAAAACTTTTAGCTAGTTTTGAAGGTTTTATCTTTAATTTGCCCAATTGAGGTCAATGCTTGTTATTTATTTACTAACATTATTTCTGTGTGCTTTTACCTTACACATAAATCAATATGAATAATTATTTAATGATTGCCATTTTCAAGGCACGCGATTCAGGGTTGGTTATTTATTATTATTTTTTTTTTATTTATTATATGTGTATATATATATATATATCAAAAGTTTGACGTAGTGATTTCGTAACTGGAATTGAGTTTATAAATAATTAAAAGAAACTTTCAATATTTTAACGAGCAATTTTATTAGTAATGGTAAATTTTGTTTAATGTAGAATTGATATTAATTAATTGAGATTTTGAACTTACTCTTTGAGGGGCTCATCGTCGCAACAGTCGGATTTGATGACGATGACGCTGCTGCCGCTGCTGCTAGACGTCTTGGTGCGTTTGCGATGCTCCACAATGCTAAACTCCTCATCGGTGATGAACTTGAGCACGTGAAAGCAAAAGAACATGATGTCCTCGCCGCGCTTGAGGCGATCGGGCAGTTGATGGCCAAACAGATACCAGTCGTAGGCCAGTGTAAAATACGCCATTTGCAGGGCATTCAGCGATTGATGGATTAGGCCATCGGCCCAAAGTGATAGACGCACCAGGGAGACGAACAGGGGCGTTCGATCCCAGCCGCTGATGCAATGGATGAGCAGGCCAGAGTTATCCTCCTGGATGTACTTGAGTGTGGCGCGCAGATAATTCTGTGTAATGGATACCAAATCCCAGTCACGATATTCCGGCCAAATGATATCGATGTCGGCAGCTGGTCCCAAATTCGGTATATTGATGTTGGCATCGTTGAACGATTGCTTCCAATTGTAGTGCAGATTCTTGGCCATGTAATTGTTGTCCCGGAACTTCTTGAAGAACTCACAGCCCGGATACGGCAGCGATAGTAGATTAAAGCTCTTATAGTGCTTGCTCGGATCGGCCTTCTCCGATGAAGAGACGCTATAGAAATAGAAATGTTGGTTAGTCAGTTGAAACTGGGGTATTCTTAGAGATTAAACGACTTACGCCATAAAGTATTTGATTTTGCGATTCTCGACCATAAGGTCAACAATTGTGGACACGTTCAGCGTGTGCAAAAGCTGAATGTCGCTCTTGATGACCTCGTCGTAGCTGAACTGAGACTGGGCCGCATCATTGATGTGATTGATCAGCGACTCGTCTGTCGTATCCGCCTCGTTCTCCTCGCCATTTGGGGCCGCATAATTGCCGCTGAGGCAATCGTAGGCATAGTCAACCACCTTCCGTCCATATGTCTCCGGCATGACGGAAAGCGTCGCCGAACGGCATATGTATTTCCCGCGATACATAATTACGGGTACGGCGAAACGCTGCCGGCAGCGTGCATATTTCGCCATGGTGACCAATTCACGCATCCGCTGTATATCGTATTGATCCTCATAGATGGTGTTCTGTTGTTGCACAGCCGGTTGCTGCACCGTTTGCTGCTGTTGCTGCTGCTGCTGCACCACCGGCTGCTGCAACGGATTGGCAAACGTTACAAATGCCTGAATTCCAATGCCGCTGGTTGCGCTCCCCGCACTGCTGTTCAATGGTGTCGCTGTCGCTGTAGTCGCGCCAGTCGAGCAACCTCCATTCCCAAATCCATCTGCTCCCAATCCACTTCCAGCTGCACCATTGCTGGGTATCAGCGTTTTGGCCATGTGGCCATGCTCGAATTCCGGTATGAGTATACGGCCAGGATAACGCGGACTCAGCAGCCCATTCGTGTTGTCCAGCTCGATGAGGCTATAGTCGAGCTTAAATAGAAATTCGCATTTTTTTGAGATGCCATACTCCTGTGGAGAAAGAGAGAGAATTGCCGAGTTAATATTAAATACCTCGCATAGATATTAAGTATTAAGCGTGTTTTGTATTCTTAAAAAAGCATTTAAAAACAAGGCACGCGTTTCACGAATTAAATAAACGATAATCTGAGCAGAGAGATTCAATTAAACGCCATTGAACCCCGATCGCTGGGGGTTATCTTCCATATACAAAAATTTAAGGCACCATTAAATTATCAATTCCTGTTGTCAAATTTACATTAACAAATTGTACAACAAAAACAAAGCTAGCTCAGCCGATTAGAACAAATAAGAATGGAGGAACATGCTTTTGGCAAATCATTCTCAGAGTTTAAACGACTCTAGTTCCATTTTATCAACAGAGTGCAAAAAATAAAAAGCAAAATTGAAATTGTTTCTGATACGCGTTGCAAATGTGGCAAAAAGCGAAAACACATTTATTAATGCCAATCTGGGAAAATTGTAAAGGTTATTTAGCCTACTAAAAATAGATTACAACCAGGCCAGCGGGGAGTGGGGGGCGACCCAAACATCTGTCCCAGACGACGAACTCGATTATAAACATGAACTAATACACGCACAAGTCAAGCCAGCCAAAACCTTGACAGAAATGGATGCCGTCCACCAAACAGGTTTTAAGCACAACAGACGCAACAGCAAGCAAAAAAGCAGAGCAAAGAGAAATGCGAATAAATGCAAAAACAAACACGTATCAAAAACTGCGCAAAAAAATAAAAATAACTGCGGCGTAAACTAGCAACACAGCGAACCACATACCAAAACAAAAAGAGAGAGACGACTACGACGAACGCCCACATACACACAAATTGAATAAATATACATGCATGCGCGTGTGTGTGGGTGCAAAGAAAACTATACAGAGCGAAACAAACGAGCAAAACAACTAAAACGCAATTACCAAAAAGCCGCTGGGACTGTCAATGTGTTCGTTCGTATGTTTGTGTGTGTGTTTCTCGGTGAGACTGTTTGTGGTAGGCTGGAGTGTAAATTTAGTTTGTAGTGAGAGAAAGTATTTGCGGTGTATGTGGGCACAAAATGTCTGTGAGTGGGCAGCAAAAGAACAAGAAATAATTATTGTTGTTAAGCAGTTGAAGAAATATATGCACATACAATTATAAGTAATTATTATGTAAATATTTTGTAAACACCTACACATGCCAAACAATAGTTTGTTGTTCTTTCCATTAGTGAAATGAGAATGAGACAAACATAATCTTTCACCTCACACACACATGGCCAAGAAATGTAGGTGTGAAGAGAGGCAGTCGCCAAGAAACGTCTTTGCATGTATAAATATATATCTGTGTGTGTATGCACATCTTGGTGTTTTTATCGGCAACTTGTTCGCGTCGTCTCGCACTGCAAGTGTGAGTGAAACAGTAAGTAGAGGAGGGGAACAGCTACTTGCTCGGTTAGTTGCTGTTGTTTTTGTTGTTGTTGCTGTTACACTCGCTCGCCTCTGTTACAAGCACGAACAGATTAGCTTGCTTGTGTGTGTGTATTGAACTGCTTGCTCATATTATTGTTGTTGCACATTTTGTACTTTTGCACTGTGTGCTGTTATTGTTGTTGCTGTGTAGTGCACATATTTATTTTCTTTGTAAGCACAGCATGCATGCAGCTGAAGGGGACTGTGCTTTTTTCGCTGTGCGCCTGTTAATAAGGCGCTGTAAAACTTAAAAACAACAAACAGACGCGAGAGCGCGCGAAATAGTTTTGCAGATTATTGTTGTTTTTTTTTACTTTCGCGCTTTGCGATTACATTGCAATAGTTTTACTGTTGCAGTTGCAGTCGCAGCCGACGTCAGCGTAGTCGTCGCTGTTAGCAGCGATCAGCATCGCCGGCTGCTCCTATTGCTGCATGACCCAAAAAAACAAATTTAAGACGAAGAGTGCTGCTGGCTGCTGCTTACAACATTAACGTCTTGTCTTCATATATCTCAATCTCTCGCTCTTCCTCTCGCTGTCTCGCTCGCGCCAGGCTCTTTGATTCAGGCAAATGCAGTTTTCTTACAAACCCGGATTTTGAAGACTTTGCCAGTGCTGGGCAAGCAGAAACAGACGCTGCTGCCCGCGACACAGTTAAGTTTTTTTTCTTTGCAGCGCTGCGCTTTCTGCAATCAAGAAACCAAACAGCACCAACAGCCACCAACACCAATGCGACAGCAACAGGGACAGCGACAGCGACACCGACGCCATTATAGACCAAGACCAGGCCAACAGCACCAGCAGCAGCACCACTGTTAAGAAACAAGAAAAGAAAAGAAAAGAAGAGAAAAACACAGAAAGGCAGCCAGCAGCAGCATGTAAATACAAATATACATTTCTGGTTTCGTTTGGCTTCGCTGCCATTTTGGCAAAGGCTTATCAACGCGCATCACATTTACATATGTATATATGTATGTATGTCTTTGATTCATGCATATTCATCAATTGACAGTACACGGAAAATGACTTTTCTTGAATGAATTACACGCAGGGCAGGGCAGCACTGAAAAACAAGTTGACATCAAGAGTTCGGGCCACTGACCACACCTCGACTCGAGCATGCATTCCGTTAAGTTCCGTTTTACTTCTTGTTGTTGTTGCTGTTATTATCAGCCTTGCTTTGCGTTCAAAGACCCCAACAATAGCAGCTTAACAGCCAAACAAGTTTTTGTTAAACACTCTGTGTGTTTTTATTAGCCTTTGGAATTTGTTATTTGTCTTCTACTTATTTCAGTTTGTTGGTTTAGTCGTTAGTATTTAAATAAATATATATTATTAGCTTCATTCTTTGACTACTAATATAGTTTTTTTTTTTAATTTTTATGTTTATGTTTATCGGTATTTTTTTGTAAATTGAACGTTTACAATACAAATTATCAGACTAAACAACATTTTCAATATGCAAAACAAATGTGATTTTAATAAGCAGTTGGACAAGGTCATTTTCAATTTCCCTATCTAAATAACATATACAAATCTTTGTCTCTACAAGTGTAAACGGTTACACTAGCTATGCCGAAGATTAAATACCCTAGCTGACGTTATGTTATCATAATTTTTTCTTGGTAGTTAAATAATCAAAATGGGAAGAGAATAACTGGTGGGTTGGTCGGGATAGCTTGGTAAAAAAAAGTGGTTCTTTCAAGAACTAATATTTGGATCGATTGTTCCTATACTATAAGATATACTGTTACGATTTGATCCGGTTCCATAATATGTACTATCTACAGCCAAAAGACGGATATACTCCAAGTTTCATCAAGATAGCTTTAAGACTAGTAAAGCCGATCAAGAATAAATAATATATATTTTAAATTTTTACAACAAAATAATAATAATGTCAGCCAGCGTATAAATACTGTAAATAGTTGTTTAGCAGGAAACTGCAATCTTGCATACATGGCAATATGCATTGCACATTGAACATGAGCTTTGTTTTAATTATTTGAAAGCAAATGACATCAAGTTGAGGTCGTTTGCAATCAGGAAGAGTTTTCGGTTTCAATCTGACAAGTGTTAAACAGTCACACACACAGCCACAGACATGATAAACACGAGCACACAGTGTATGTGTGTGTCTGTTTTTTTTTTTCAATTTGGTATCCGATCTCAGTCTGCTTTTCATGTTCGCCTGGCAATCAGTTCATCCAAAAGTCTCGCAGAGGTCATTGTTAACGATGCCGTCGCTAATGATGATGATGCTGTGTTGTTGATGATGATGATGAAGATGAGATCCTATCATTACTACCGTTAATATCGTTTGTATTTTGTAATAATATGCGAGATTTATTGGGATTGCTTAATAAATATTGCCTACTCGTAGCGGAAACTAATTTTCTAGTCAAATAATCATGAAATTGTTGTATTTTGTTGACTACAATTAAAAACTACTCCATGGAGATAATAAGCAGAGACATAAAATATTGTTTTTAATGGGAATATTGAATTTTAAAAACGGAACTGTAACCAGAACAGCAACTTTACTGATTAAAGTTAAAATTGTTTATTGTTTTTAATAGAAATAAATAAATTCACTTGAAATGAATCAGTCTTTAATCACAATTTTAATAATCGCAATATTTATAGATTTTATATTCACAAACTACACTTATTCGCAATACATCTTTATTAAAATTTAAATAGTCTGCCAGCTATTCATAATAGGAAACCAAAATAATTATTGTCGATAAGCGTATTTAATGCTTAAAAATATAATTAAATTTTGTGGTTTATTTTTTTCTTCCATTTCCTATCATATTTAAATGCGAATTCAAGTTCATAATGATATCTTTTAATAGGTTTTTATTGTCCATCAAAGAGAACACATTTTCCCATTGCCAGCTTTAGCATTGATTTGATTGCATTTAATTTGTGAAGCCCGAGGGGCAAACACACACTCCACAATTCTGTGCGCCCAAAACGAATCTCTCGTTGCTTGCAACAATTTGTGGCTGATGTTAAAGAAAATCGTCAGCCCGCCATTTAAATTCTTATCGATTTTATCTGCTTGGTAGCAGGCATTCAGGACGCAATAGTAAGCAGCCGAAGCATTATTCTCATTATTATCAGTTCAGAAGGAATCATTCGGCTACATCATGCGAACCGAACCTAGCTCTCAGCTCTGTGGCTCTGTGTCTGGGTCAAAAATCAAAATGCCCGCTCGACGCATCGAAATCCCGGCAACGGGAAAAATTGGAAAATCGGTTTCGAATCGAACTCGCTTGTTGCAACAACAGGAACAACAACAGCTCCAACAAAATACACATCCAGTACAGTTCCAGCTCAATGTAATAGTTTCAGTTTCTCCTGCAGTCACATACTTTCTCTACCTCTCTCTATGTGCCGGACATGCGCCTACGCATTGAGTTGCAGTTTGCAGTTCCCGTTAGCATTTCTTCCAATTGGCGACCGCCTCGACTTTCATGCGGCCCTGTCCCAAGTGTCGTCTCCAATTCGAACAACGCACGTTGCGGCAACAGTTTGTCAGTTGCCACTAAACAAATGAAACAACAAGTCGTCTAACAGAACTAAGCGACCATCTATCAAAGGCCACATCATTTCCATGCCCCAAAGTTAATGCAACAGGCAATCATAAATGTTAGAGGCCAAAAACGCACTCGCACAGTGGGCTCCAAGTTGAAGTTAGGGGCAGATAATGATATATGTTTATTCTTCCAAGGATTACATCGATAAGACTACGAAGTGGCTGGAGATCAACTTGTTTAACTAGCTGCCAGTTAAATCTAAGCCCCTCCAAGAATCAATGAGGTGTCCGTATTAAGGATAAAATTCGTTTCTTATATCTATATTTTTCAACTCAAGTTCCTTTTCAACATATAAACATTTTTGAAAACAATTTACTTGATATTAAATGTGGAATTTAACTTCAAACAGAAAAAAAATTGATTATAAATAAAATGTAATAAAAAAATAAGGTTTTTTAATGTATGAAAAAAAAGAGTAAGTTAATTGTAAAACAAGTAATAATTCAACTTGAGACAGGCATAATAATAAAAATACATTTAATCTTATACAAAAAAATGATTTGCGTATAACGGAAAATGAGTAAGCATATTTGCAATACTTTCCAGTTTTAATTATACAGCGATTATTTGACAGTGTGCAGCGAACGAGTTGCAAGTTGCAACGACTGGAAATCGTTGACTGTTTGAGTTATGAGCGCCTGTCTGCAATTTCCATGTCGCCCACACAACGATAACGGTACAGTGGAGCAGGTGCGAGAGATGAACCGCACTGTGGCACTGTGGAGACTCGCTAAAAACCTAGTTGCATCCACACACACTGTTGATGCCAGCCGGCACAGGCGCACAGCAAAGCGCAGCGTAACAGCCAAGCTAAAATAAATGCCACGTTCGTCGTCCTGCGCACTGCACACAATGTACCACAACAGTGGAAAGAGTCCCCTTAGCCAGGCCACACTGTGACGCCACAGCTGGCTGGCTGGGAAACATGCAACAACCCCCAAAAAAAAGAGAAGGAAACAATGTTGAGAACATTGCAGTTCGCGGCGCAATTAACTGCGACATACTCTGGCAAAATATACCCACCAATCGGAAAAGTCTATTCAACTATTAACAATTTAATTTAGCTATCGATCTGTACGGGAGTTTAAGAGCGGGTAGGAGTATCCTCCAAATACTTTGAAATTTTATAAAAATATTCTTAAGGAATGTCACAAGAAATTTTAATCCAAATTTGCAGACTCTTTAAGACTGTGAGAGATATGTGCTTTTTAATCGTTTTGCGATCATTGATGTTATCGATCTCCCAGTTTCCGATATGCATTGTATAAATTTGACAAATATTTACTCAAGCCTTCTACTTGAAAGATGAGCAACATGCTCCTTTACCTTCGTTAACAGGGTATAATAGATATATATGTGAAATTTGTGCGTGGGCGTTGCAAGTGTCTCTGTTTCGCTCCGTTTTGTGCAGACTGGAAGCGATTTGGTTGCAGGAAGTATACACAAAAACAAGCCTGCTACATGCAGCAACCTGCAGTCGCATTCTCAGCTTGCCTGGGCCAGGCTAGCAAACATTTTCAACTGCGGAGTTTTTTTTTTTTGCAATAAATTTTGTGCAAAACTGCTTTTGCACAACTAACGAAGAAACCTAAAATATTTTGAAGCAACGAAAAATTTACTGAATGGCTCTCGAATTGGAGGATCATTTATTTTTTGCTTTTCTTACCCTAGTGGTTCTGGAATTCTATACTCTGGTGCATTTGCCAGCACTTTTATTCAACGCATTTGCAATGGTTCTGACCACCATCAACTTTTTGCTACAACCCAACAACTAAGCAACAAAAACAACAACAACCGACAATTAGAATAATAAAAACAACAACAACAGGTGGGTTGCTGTGCAGTGTGCAAAAAGGCTGAACAAACCTAGAAAGTGAAATGAGAATATAACATATACAATATGCATATTTACTTATAAATATATATATATATATATATATATATATGATAAGTCTGTTCAGTTGTAGATATTTTTAGTTGCTGACCAGCAACAAACATATTTTTCATTTTTGGCGCCCACTCGAACGATATACAACACATGAATGTAGCACAGTCTCGTCTACGCACACTCCAACAATTATACACTGACAAAAATTATGCGTGAATGCGTAATGTAGACAGAAGGCATATATAAATATATATACACCCAATCAGCACACCTAAAATTTTGTTTATTAAATTTTTAACTTTAATTTAGTTTTTACTTATTTTATTTTTTATGTCGAAATTAATTATTTTAGAATTAATTCTTAATATTATCTTCAATGAATAAATACAAATTTGTTATTAAACTGATTTCTTGTTTATATTTGGTTTGTTTTAATATTGTATATAATTTGTGTTATTTGATAATTTAAATAAAATAAATAAAAATATATATAAAAAAAATAAAGAAATGCTATTTCCATTTTATTGCAAAGTAAGTCAAAATTTTAATATCTACTTCTTTTTTTCTGTGTACACAATTTGTAAAACTACACACACAGACATCCTGTTGTTTTGTGCCTGGGCTATGTCAATGTCAGTGAGCAAGGTTTGTATTTGAAACAAACAAAATGACAACAAACAACAACGAAACAAAACAAAAAAACATTTTTAAAGCGGCAATAGAAAAATATTATCAATTTTAAATGCAAACACAGCTTTGTACAAGTACAGTAAATGCTCGATAGTTGACACATTTCATAGTGCCAAAGATCAATCGATAATTATATTAGATTTGTTTTTATTTCGATTTTTGTTTATGTTTTTTTTATTATTTTGTATAATCGCATTACTGCACTTGTTGGTATATTTAGTAGCTATTTTTTGCTAGCGATAATTTTTATGTGGTTTGAAGGTTAATATTTAATCAGGTGTCGCAGTGGCAACAGCTGATTAAAACTGATTGTAAACAATTTTAAACTCTTGGCTTTTTTTTTTCTTTTTTTTATTAATAAATTGCTTTTTGAGATAGGCTGAAATATAAAATACATATATACTCAGATTGCATTTGTTTTGCCAACATTCCTAAACGATGCAATTCTTAATTTTTCAAGACCAGCTGCTGTCGAATTATCGATATCTGTACAAATTGAAGAGAAACACTAATGTCGCAATAACCTTTTCTGCGTCAGCATTACGTACGTATTTTGAAATACATCATTTTAATAGTTAATAGTTATTAATAATCATTGCCATACCAATCATAAATAAACTGTATATTTTCTTATTTCTATTGCTTCAGACAAATTCGATATTCTAATTCTGTCGATAATAATAAATTTTCAAACATTGAATCAGTTTTAGATACAGTTTTTTTTGCGACCTTTTTGAAATTACAACATATCCGAAAAGATGGCGGGCAATGATCAAAATGACGGTTGGGCACAGCGCATGAAAAGCTTTCAGACCAAACAAGTGGACATCAATCGCATAATAATGAAATATCTGATAACAGGTGGGTATATATATATATATATATATATGTATATGTGTGTATGTATAGCTCCCCTAATCAATTATACTAATCGCCTTATCGTTCAGTAGGTCATTCAAGTCCCATTATCGCTTTTTTTGCTTCTTCGAATTTTCAACAGTAAAATCTGAAATTTTAATAATTTTCCATAAATTTCTTTTCTTTTTTTTGTTTATTTTTAGTTTACGAAATTTTAAGTTACAAATTTGAACAACTGAACGATGATGGGACTTATGAGCCACAAAACGATGATAACAATTATGAACTACTTTACTATTTGGGACTCAAACCGAGAACTGAACCATAGGTTCATTAAGAGATGGACACAATTCTAGAAAGGATTGAGAAGAGGTGCAAGCAATACTTAAAGTTCGAATTTATATTTGACAGACGGCTATATGGGCGCAGTTAAGAGATTCGAGGAGACGGCTAAACTTCAAGCGGGTGGACTTCAAAACACCCCGGAGTATCTGGATCGGGTCAAGAATGCGGTGCGAGCGGGACAATTGCAGTATGCCCTGGATCTGGCCAAGAAGCTGTATCCCAAGCTGTACGAAAGCGACAACTACATGTACTTTCACATGCAACAGTTGCGCCTCATTGAGCTGATTCGGGAGCGAAAGCACTTAAATGCTGAAGCCAGTCCCAACTCCGTCTCCTGCGGCACCAGCTCTGATCCCTTTCAAATGGAGCAGCAGCCGCAGCCAAGTGGCTCGCATACCAGTTGCCAGGGGCAGATGAGCAGTGAGTTGGATTGCATGGCGATGATTGAGAACGAGCAGGCCGCTTGCATGGAGCCCAGAATGATGTTTCTGGTGAAATTGATACTCTGGGCGCAGGGAAAACTCGACAAGGATGGCGTTGGCTGTGGAATCGATTTGGAGTGCGAGGACTTTGAACTGGAGCTGAGGCGTGCGCTGCAGAAGAAGAACAATTAAGTGAAATTCAACTAGAGCAAACGAACGATTTTTTGATCATTGATCACTCTAAGATATTATAATAGTAACTAAGTTCAAACAACAGGACGAAAACTGGTGTCTGCTGCTACACTATATAGAAATCTAAGATAAATGTGAAAGGCATAAGCTACCTATATTTATATAAATGTATATGTACAAGTTACAATGTTTTTTTTAGATGTGCTTAAATGCAGTTATTAAAACTCTTGATGCGCAACCAACTGTGTGATCAATCTGGAGTGCGAGAACTTTGAACTGGAGCTGAAGCGTACGTAGCAGAAGATCAATTAAATGAAATTCAACTAGATAAAATGAACGATTTTTTTATCACTGATCACACTAGAATATTATATTAGTATCTAAGTTTAAACAACAGGACGAAATCTGGTGTCTGATTCTATACTATATAGAAATCTACGACAAATGTGAAATGCAAAAACTACCTATATTTATATAAATGTATATGTGTACAAGTTACAAGTTGTTTTTTTTTTTTTTTTTTAGATGTTCTTAAATAAAATTATTAAAATTCTTGATGTGCAACAAACTAGTTCAATTGTTTTAATTCGGAAAAAATATGGGTTGATTCCACGTTTCATTTAACTACCCTCAAAATTGATGGACGATACCAATGCAGATCAAGAATATATAAATACTGTGATAAAAAGAAATAAATCTCCCAATGGCAAACAATAACATATATTCCACATTTAACTCTCTGATATTGCCTTGCCTTTATAAATAAATAAGTAGTCTCAGTTTTTAATGCTGATCAAGAACATATAAATACAAATACGTATGAAAAGAAACGAAACATATAGTTTCAGGACTGAGTCTGTCCACCTCAAGTACTATTTTATTTAGTAGTTTTGAGCCGTATATAAATAAATATTCACTTTGCATTAGCTTATGTAATTCCCCTGGATGGGTCGGACTTTGCCATATCTCTCTCAAATTGACTGTGACTCTGACTCGTTGAGTGGATGTGGCGCTTATTCATTATGCAAGGTCGAAAATAATTATAATCTGAAACGCAAATTGCTTGCTCACGTGCCGCCATTAAAGCTATAAATACACTTCTCTTTAATTACAATTAAAACAAGCGAAAAAAAATATATAATACGAAGAACTGATAAAAGAAAAAAACAAATACAAAAATAACAAAAACACCCATTAAACTAATCCACTGAGAAATATAAAATTTCGAATTGCAATTCAGCTCTCAGTTAAGGTTAACTGCACTTTTTTGATAAGCAAATAAAGTCGATTATTTTTTGCATACTCAGATAGGTTGAAGAATTCTTGGCCAAAATGTGGAAGAGTATATTAAAATTTAAGTAGTGTTCATGTGTTTTTATAATTTAAAGTAATTTCTGTCTAGCAGTCAAACAAAGACCAGAAAAAGATTGAATTTTAAAATGAAAAATAAATAAATATAACAAAATAAGTAAATTAATACAAATAAATTCGCTGGTGCGTGTAAAATTTTACGCAATCGCGCAATATAATATATTTTCCTTTGACAAATCTACAGTAATTTGATCATATTGATTTTATTTATCGTTTTGCTTTCAACTGAAACTAATAAAACCTGATCGTGTTGATAATACCATAGAACAAGTTATAATTTCATCGTCAGAATATTTGGAATAATTTATTAGAATTATTTTTATTCATTATTATTAATGTTATTGATATCAAGTCTTAAAATCTTGAAGAAAGTCTGACAAGTGTGTAATGCAAAATATCATAATTAACAAAGTATATTTTTTAATAACCAATAAAACAAAATCATTTCACTTAATAAAGTTAATTTTTTGTTTGCTTGAAATGTCAAACGAGCACATTTCTTCCATTTCTGCTTTTAAAAACTTGGTCACTGATAAGCAAAACTATTTACACTGATAAGCAGCATATCTTTGATAAACGAACATTCTCAAACGAACACTAGCAACTCTTGCAACAATGTAACAAGAGACAAGCAGCCAAGACAAATATTGACGTTTAAGTTGAAATGCATTTTACATTTGAATTGATTACAAACCGTTTGTCGTTTTTTTTTATTAATAGTTATTGCACAAAACGAGCACGGGACGCAGATGGCGGGTGGTTGCTGCCAACTGTTTGCGGTTTTCATTTTCATATCTAAGTACTCTCTCGCTCTCTCTCTCTTATTCAAACACACACACATGCACTTGTACTTAAACACACGAGAAAAGCCTATCATGTGTGAACGTTTTTTTGTTATTGTTGCCGGCTTATGCTTAGCGGACTGTTTACACTCAATGTTAGCAGAAAAATGTTAAACAAATATCCAACTGTAAAAAAAGCAAACAAATTTGTATACAAATTTTTGGGCAATTCGTTTTACTCAGAGTCGCTGCATCGTTTCATTTATTTAGCTGATAAGAAGCTAACATTTCTAAAATTTATAGCACAATTTATGACCACTGTTCAGCGAAAAGTAAGCGGTAAATATTTGAGAAATGTGTTGAGGCCTATCAAACAAATAAGTCAAGTGCGTTTCAAACAATTTGTTGTTATAACTGTACATTGACTACACACACCCACCAACAAACATAACCGTAACTCGAAACGAGGGCAATGCAAACAAGCGAAGAAAATGAAGAACACCAAAAATCGCACAGCATGTCAAGCAGTAGAAGAAGAAGCAGCAGAAAGCTACCCAAGCATTTTGTTGTTGTTGCTGCTGAGTGAAATAAGTCTTGAGACGAACTCATCGATTTCTAGTAAAAGTGGAGCGGGTTATAAAACGGATTTTATATCAATTTTGGGGCGCGGCACCCAAATCGTAACGCAAGGGATGGAGGGAGTGAGGGTTGCGAAGTGTGTTGACCAGCTTAAAGTTACTGTTAAAAGTGAACTTTGAGCGGTCACAGCATAGCAGCAATGTTATTGCAACTGTTATTGCTATTAGTTACTGTTATTACACGTGCACGTGCCTTTCAATATATGTGTGTATGTTATGTACACACATACATACATACACATTCATATGTAGATGTCACACTGTGGTGAACTTACCGTTGTGCCTTCCTCAAAGGCCACCGCCTCGAATGATTTTTTTTCGAAAATTTCTAATAGATCGTGTAAATCCTGCTGTGTCACGTTGACCATTTCGTTTAGCGTTATGCTGCTCATTTTTGCGGCGCTGCATTTACCGTACGTTTTTTTACTCTTCTTTTTCTGCTTCTTTTTGTGGATGTCGCGTTCGTCTATGTTAAACTATATGTTTGTGTTACGCACACTTGCACACTTTACTTTTACTCTTATTATTTTTTGCTCACATACACAGACACTCAAAATATGTAGATAAATATTCACAGTAGATTAAAGCAATTCCAACTTGAGTTTAGATAGAATTTGACTTTTATTTTCTTTATATTTTTTGTGGTGCCTGTTTTAATCTGCTTTGCTTTGAAGCTTGTCAACGCCTTTTTAGGCTCGAATGCGACGTCATCAACTTTAGCCGCGACGTCAGCAGCGACTTTGGCATCACAGCGGGACGACGACGACGTCGAACTAACGAACAAAGCAAACAACAATCTGCACACAAAACGGAGCAAATTTTGTACAAATTTGATTCATTAATTACGCGCTATCGTTTTTACTATAATTCTTTAGTTTAATTACGACGTAAATAGCACACAGCGAACCGAACACAACAAAACTCTGAATGCGTATGTGTGTTGCGTGTATGTTTATTCGACTGCTAAGCTAACATTTTGCAAACATGTTATTTAACAGCGAGTGGCAAGTTTTTCCGATTTAATACCAACTATGCTCTTGTATACAGATCGACCGAAAATGTGTAATTAATGCTCTTGTACAAACAATATTTGTTATAGTGTTCGTAAAAGGGAAATTTGAGCTGAGTTTGCTTGATAACATTGCCATAACAGAACCTAAGCAGTGCCGCATCAGGGACTTATGTCAAAATTCTAGAGGTGACACAAAGTCGATAGCTGTTTCGATAAGAAAATAAAGTGTTAACTGTTGTGCACTCTCAAACAAAATCGAGTATTTACTATGAGAATAAATAAATTTATTTATCTGCATTTTGTACGACAATTACAGTTATTTTGGAATCAGGTACTAAAAGTACTTCATGGCTTTTTGTGCGAACTCTTAACATTCGCAATTCATCAGAGGGATCAATTTTTTCCATTCCACGCTCCATTCTTCCGCGCAGTTCTTGAAAAAAGCCAGCAAATTTTACCGAGTTCTCAAAGTCCATGGTACTCTTAACCGGATGACCGAGTTCGTTTATAACCACAATATCGCGAATGTTTTTCTTTTCCTGAATCTCTCTGAAGGCTTCTTCCACATAGCGAATTGTTCGAGGTGGCTTTAAAATAACTCTTAATTAACCATTAAACTAGTGAAATTGGATTAAATATTACCTTTGCTGGTGGGCCTTTGAACATATTTACCTAAATTAAAAGTCGGTCAAAACTTTGTAATATTTTTGTTTTTTTTTGGTTGTCATGACGAGTATCTAACGGTAACGGCTGT
Organism: Drosophila melanosoma; assembly: GCA_035042045.1. NCBI lineage: Eukaryota > Metazoa > Arthropoda > Insecta > Diptera > Drosophilidae > Drosophila > Drosophila melanosoma. Next base: position 891,580 of record JAWNLY010000188.1, on the reverse strand, counting down.
TTTATAGGTTTGCGGGTCAAATCATGTGGTGCAGTGTGACCGATACTTGGCGTACTTACGAAATATGGTATTTTCCAGATTTATGTATATAATAGTTTTAACATTCTTTTTAAAATAATCTTATAAATTAAGCAAGAGAATACATTTATTCAATGTAATTTTCTAACAAATACTAAATAAATGGTATTTTCTTGTGAATATTTACGCTGTTTTTAGTTTTCGCATACTGGTAACACTGCGCTATCGAACAAACAAAAGTTTATTTTCCTTTTTGTAAAATAGTCATTTTGTTGACGACAAACCAACATTCTTAAGAAAAATGGTAAGTTGTTAATAAAAATGTATTATCAAAGTTAAATCTAAAATAATATTGACAGTCCCAAGAAGTAGAAGAGACGCTGAAGCGAATCCAAAGCCACAAAGGAGTCGTCGGCACAATTGTCGTCAACAATGAAGGTGAGTGAAATACAAATTAAATATATACATACATATATATATTTAATGGAGAGTTACTCAATGTTTGGCTTATTAGGTATTCCGGTGAAGTCGACGCTTGACAACACGACAACCGTTCAATACGCTGGCCTAATGAGTCAGCTGGCGGACAAGGCGAGAAGTGTGGTGCGGGATTTGGATCCATCCAATGATATGACATTCCTGCGAGTTCGCTCCAAGAAACATGAAATTATGGTTGCTCCCGATAAGGACTTTATTCTTATTGTGATACAGAATCCAACCGATTAAATGCCCATCATTGCTTATATATTCTGTAAATCTAGTCTATTTATTTAATTTCCTTTATACAATGATTTCATGTATATGGACAAAATTTCATTTTATGCTGTTTTTCATAGGTGCTACAGCTGTGATCTCATTGGGAGGCGTAACTGCAATAATAACATTGCCTAATTGTTATTAGCAGCGGGCAGCACTGTTACACAGTTGTCGATGAGATGTTAAAAAAAAGTATTTAAACATCGATACATAATTACACATGCATTTTTTTTTAAATTAATTGAAGCAAAACTCATATGCGCATAGCTACTTCAACTTTTTCTACGTGACAATAAGCACATAAAAAAATTAACAATGTTTTTGTGTCAGTACTATAACCATATACTATAAATGATTTGCACATTTCAGTATATCGCCAACGTATATCGATAAATTTTCGTGTTGTTATAAGCCCTATAAATTTGTAAATATCGAGAGAATGTCATCTCCGTAACCTCAGCGAGTCTGTCGACAAGTCGTGTGTGTGGTAGTGGTGAAAACTTATAAATCGTTTGGGGAAAAATGCATTTAAGAAATCGTTAAAGCAATAAATCCAATAGCCAATAGTGTAATAAATAATTATAAACATCGAATAAAAAGCTCACACACACAGTGTTCGCGGTGTGCCAAGCAAAACTCGTAAAATACAAAATTTTAACAAAGAATAAGGTAAATGTGAAATTGGGCGTGCAAGAGTAAAGAAAATGGCGTAATCACGCACTCAAACCAACAAACGGAATCTACGCCAGTCCCCAATCAGCCAGTCAGCATTAAATGCTAGTTCCTTCCAATATTTGATTTAAAAAAAGAAAGAAATATACGTACATAACTGTGTATGTACATGTGCTCATTTATAAATATATATTAAATTGGTGTGAATGTGAAAAGTTTTAATAAGCTTTAAATGTGAGCAGCGTAAGCGTTTTTCGAAGCAGCTTTGTGTAGCCATATTTGTTCCGTGAAAAATGAAAATGATATGTACACACATACGTATATATTTATCTACATATATATTTTTATATATATATATATGTAATATATGTATAAAGAATTAAATGTTAACGAACGAAATAAAAAAAGGTATCGCTTCGTATCAGATCGTCATCGTCGTCGTTGTCCCGTTGTTCGCAAACCCAAGCAATTTTTCAACGTCGATACACTGTGTGTTATGTACAAATGTTCATACATACGTACTTTCAATATCGACGATATGGCATCACACACAAGAGCGCACACGCACACAAAACACACACACACAACCATGCACGCACGTAGTACGTAGAGAGACAATATATGTGTATGTATGTCTCGCCAACGGCTGGCTGGCTGTTGTATATAACAGAGTTGAACACATAAGGGCTGGCTCAATTTATAAATAAGAAGCGAAGCATGTGCTGGCTGCGCAGCAACTGCGCTGCTGCTGCGACTGCATTGCAGCGCAAGGGATTTTATTACGTACAGCGATGAGTGTTGTTTTTGTTGTCGTTTATATTTTTGGATATTTACATATGTGTGTACATGTGTGCGTATGTGTGTGTGTGAGTGCATCTAGGAGAGCTCCCATTTAATGCATAACGTACAACGTTTATGCGACGTAAAACACGACGCCATAGAAAACAATCTAACTGTTTGCTTTAACGGTCCAATTCTCATTCTCTGCCACCCGCAACGCGTAATCCATGAATGTTTTTTCTCTTTCCATTTTGTCGCATTTCACTTGCACACACACACAAGTAAAAATAACAAATTTACATGTGGTGCATAAGGAAAGGAGGAGGAGATAAGGAAAAAAGTGCCGTTGCAAATATGTGGAGAGTATCTGTGATAGGAGAATAGACGGAATAATCAATATGAATTGGTGTTAAATGCATTACTATTGTGAACAGTGAACAGTGAAATCGTGAATCATATTGGAAATATAAAAATATAAGCGAATGATAAACACCGTTTCCTTAAACCGAAATGACAGAGACACTATGACGCAAAAATTTAAAGTGTTTTTAAATTTTTATTTGAGTTAGTCAGCATTGAACAGATTGCGAAAAGATTTTGTGTTGGGTGTAAAGATTATGGAACATGGCAAAGAGCATTTTTACGAAGAAGCAGAAACATAAGTTGCTATTTTTACTCGTGTCACTTACACATTGTCATCGTTTAAAGTCCACTAACAATAATAGCAAATAGCAGCAATAGCGTAGCAAAATTCCTTTCATATTTTGCCAATATCTTATCGCAAATTGGGTGTAAATAACGTACATAATGTCAATCTATTTTTTCTGTATTTTAAAACTCACAACTTTACGCAACAAAATTAAAAGAACAAAAAATATCAATTGCAGATTGTAGTTTCAATTGTTTTTATTGTCAATATTGAAAAATTTTAATTTTTAATTGCTGAACTTTCATCTGTTGTATAAGTATTTATTATTATTGAAACGGTAGTTAACACATCAAAAGGAAATATATCATATTTAAAAATTAAAGAAAAATCACATGAAAAGAAAGTACTTTTCAATTTGTATAAGGTTACATTTCTTTTAAAATTTATTTTAATTAATATATTTTGCTGAATTTTTGATCAGTTTATATATATATATATATATATATGTATATATATATGTATACAGCTTGTAGTAAATATCTAAATTTCTATGCACCAAAAAAGGGAATTGTTTCTTAGTTCACATTAAATTCTTAAAGCACATGGAAACAAAGTGGTTTTAAATTTTTTATTCTTTTTTTGTGATAGCATTGCATATAGTTCATACTTTGTAAGAATCTTCATCAAAGGGTATTCCCAGAACTGCTCGTAGCAGCTGTCTGCTTTTGCTGCTGCACTCGCTTCTTCGATCAAAAGTGACCGACGTTCGACCGACTTCTTAGCCTGCTGTCTCCGTAGCAGTCGCAGCATAAAAAATAAAGCCAAAACAGGCAGCAGCAGGCAGAACAACCCCAAACAGATGGACACACAAACACATACACTCGCTCACACACACACACACTCTCGTCCACAATTATTGCTCTCGCATAGAGGCGAAGGTTGTCCCAGCAGACGCATCAGCAGCTTTCTTCCCTTACTCTTAAATTTTGTTGGTATCGAAACTGGTTTTCATCCCCGTTGTGCAAAGTTCGTTTTTATTTCATTATTACTGCGGCATCATCTATGGCTGGAGAAATAAATCTGAATCTGAATCTGGCACCAAATCATAAATTGGCTCCTCTCTTAAAAAACATTTTTCCTATTGGTTAGCTTTTTTATCGATTGCCGAAAAAGCAGACAGACGATAACTATGTTATTTATTTATTATTACTAATTACCAATTTCTTTATTGTAATTAAAAAAAGCTAAAACTGAAATAATAATACAAAAAAAATATATATTACACATATATATATATATCCTAAATTTCCGGGTAGCTTGAAAAAGGCCAAAATCTCAGCACTGATTCGGCGGAATGGCGACGCTGGCTGCGAGTCCAGCGAATACAAAGTAATCAAATTTATTAGTTAATTGGCGAAGTGAGGTGGAAGTACAGAGGGGGTTTAGTGGCTGGAAGATGGAGATTGGAGCATGTGCGTGCTCGTTCTCGTGTCTGTAGCACCGAATCGTTTGTCAGATAATAAAACTCGCAATATGCACACGTAAAATCAGCATTTTGGCCTACGTGTCTGTGTATATACTTAATATTCAAACATGTATGTGTTTGTCTATTTGTGTATGTGTATGTGTGGACATTCATTTATATATATATATATATATATATTATATATATATATATATATTGCCGTGGCGTTATCTGTGTACCTATGACGGTGGTCCGAAAACAAAAACAAAATAGCAAAAATTATTTTTGGCATCGTTTTTTTTTTGCCCCAACACCAGCAACAAACAACAACACAACAAAATTGCACGCAAATGTACCATTGTGTCTATAAGCACAATGTTGTCTGATTAAGGTAGATTTATGTTGAACAGTGGGCATGGGATGCAAAAAAATGACTTAGGTTCGTGGAATTTGCATTGATTGGAAGGATATGTATATAATAATCAAGTAGTCATCAAATATTTCTAAACATTTATTTGTATTTGCATAAGTAAAATTGTAAGTGGGTCAGTTTAGGTTAAAAAAAAACACACAAAAAGAAATGTAAATATATCTCAACATAGGTATTTTAAAAATGTGCTGTAGTTTTTCTTGTTTGCTAGTTACGTTTCGTTTCGTTTATAGTTCAGCAAATCAACCGGTTTTGGTTCCAGGGAGGAACGCTTGTGAATTCGCAGGTTTGTTTGTGGGTGTGTTTTTGTGTTTGTGAATTGATCGAAACATGTTTTATAACAGCTGGACAAATATATGGGATCATTTAGATCCAACACCTGCCGGAACCTCAACCAACAGCCAACGGCCTGTTGTATTTAGTCCCGGAAATAAATCAGCTTCATTTCTCTGGCTCGCACACCAGCTAAACTTTGACCCAAGCCACTTGTTTTAAATGCAACATCCTGAGTGCAAAAAAAAAAAATCAAAGATGGCCGCAAAAAATATCTGCAAAGTGAAATTCGCTGAAATTCCCAAAACTACTGTGGCCAAATTTCCAAAATAAGAAATGCACTTGTGTGTGTTGTATCTGTGTGAGTGTGCTTGTGTACTAGTGCGTGCGTGCGTGTTGTATATATGTGTGTGTGTGTGCTTATGCTCTCATTTTAAAAGAAACGACAAAAGACAAAAACAGAGCGGAGCAGCGACGCTGACGACCTTTTTATTTACTTTTTGGCATAGGGAACCAAAAAATAAAAGAAATGTAAACGGGGACTTGAAATCTGAGTACGTTGAACATCTGTTCAGAAATGTTTTTCGTGCACAAAGAAGATTTCACCAAGAAAACGATTGGAATACATGTTTATATATATGTTTTTTTTTTAGTTCATGCAAGTCGCAAGTAAATACATATAAACATAAGTGTGCATGTGTGCGTTCAATTTGAGTGCATTTCATGTATGTGCGAAGGCTGTGTGTGTGTATGAGAAATACAATGCAAAGTGTTAAACAAGAGTCTTTTTCATATACTCACATACCTGCTTCTTATTTTATTCCAGGTAAATCGACATCGACGACAACTGAATACCTAAAAGCAACAATACCACAAACACAAGAGCTACAGCAAGGGGCAACATCGAAGCAGCAACATCAGCAGCGGCACGCAGAATAAAGAAACAAGGAAACATTTGCACACAGCAAGCAGCCGAAAAAAAACAACAACAACGGCAACACCGACAAGAAAAACCACTTCAACAAAAGAGGATAACATATTGAAAGAGCTGCGCCACACACACACATATTCATATACATAAACATATATATATGTATATATAGGGAGCCTCCAACTCACACATGCACGTACATGTGTACGTGGGAAAGTAAACCGACATCTTTTTACGAGTTTTGCAATCAAGCAAAAGAGAGAGAGCAGAGAGAGCTCCAGCGAGCTTAAGCAGAGCAGAGGGCCAGGGCTACAGAGCCCTTTGATAACGCACGCACTCACACGCACACACAGACGATCGAGTGAGCGCGACTTGAAGATACGCCTGCACGTGAGAGCGACATAGGTTGAGAGAGAGAGAGAGACTACGTTTTGGTGTTGCCCAATAACAGTTAATATACAAACGAATTTGGGAATCACGGCAATCGTGAAAGTGCGTCGACGTCGTCTTTTTGTCATTCGTTGTGCGTGAGCGTGATTTAACACTTGGAAAACGGCCAGTGTTGCCACAGTGCAATCAAAAAGCAAGCAAAACCAAATACAACAGACTCACAGTCGCTCAATCACCTGCATTTACGTAAGACAAGTGCTGCCAGACAGCTGTCAAAAGAGACTTGCAATAGCGACGGAGACGACGACACTCAAATGAAAACGCTTGTACTCAGCCCAGACGATCTGCAGAACTTTAACAAGTTCATCTACGATCCGAAATCTGCTGCACAACTAGCCGCAAGTGCGGGGGCCATTGCTGCCGCTGCCGCCGCCCACGGACACCACCATCATCCAGGTGGGGGAGGCGGAGGAGGAGTGCAGCTAGTTGCTGCAAGCGGCAGTGCAGCAGGTGCAACAGTGCCCGTCACCCAAGTGGTCGGTGGCACAGTGGGCAACGCGAGCGGCGCCAATAGTGCCAATAAATTAATGGCACTGCACTACTATCTAAACCATCAGGGCAACTATGTGGGCGTCCAGGCGCCAAGCCATCCAACACAACACCAACAACAACAGCAGCAGCAACAACAACAGCAGCAACAACAGTTACTGGCACAGTCGCAGACGCAGCTGAAGCAGTTACAGCTGAAACAGCCAACAATACATCAGCATCAGCAGCACATCAGCTATCATCATCATCACCCCTACTACCAACAACAACAACAACAACAGCAGCAACAACAACAACAACAGCAACAGCAGCACAAGGTGCAACAACAGAATCATTTGCCTGTCCATGCGTTAAATCAAAACTCCAATTTCTCGGCGGCCAGTTCGAGCACTGGCGGCACTGCATCCAGTCATGCGCCCACCCAGCAATCCAATGGTTCCAGCATCTCACCCACAATCATCAGTCATCCATCACATGTTGTTCATCCACATGCCCATCCACATGCACATCCACATGCCCATCATGCACATCATGCGCATCATCAGCAAGCTGCGGGTGCAGCAACAGTTGTTGCCAGCAATAGCAATATTGCTGCCGCGGCAAATGCCTTGTTGCGTGCCACAGCTGCAGCGGCAGCAACAGCTGCCACAACAGGAACAGCCGCGGGTGCTGCAGTAATTACGTCGTCCGCCGCCTCCTCATCAGCGTCGTCATCATCCTCTTCATCATCATCATCGGCCTCCTCATCGTCGGCTGGGGCAGCATCATCGACGGCGTCGACCACAACCGGCTCTGCCAATTGTGCCAAGAAACTGAAAACGGAACCGTTGCTCTCGCAATATAATCAAACGGAACGCCTGAATTTCGCCAATACGTACATTGTGTGGAGCGAGGAACACTGGCGCCGCGTCGTATTCCACGATGAACGACGCTTCAATTTGGATGGGCCCGATGGCTTCTCCTATTACTTCCACGATCTGCGCAACTATGAGCGAACGTTGTCGCAACGGCCGCGTGGCAACTCCGTCTACATCTACCTGATGATCTGCGTCGGTGGTGCCATCCATTTGGATGTCTCCTCTGCCAAGCAGCGACCAGAATCCTGCATCGAAGCCATACTCCGCGAACGACCCAATATTGTTAGTAAACTGGGTGGTGGTGCAGGAGGAGGACAGAGTGCTGAGTTTGTGCTGCAGGATCACAATTGGATGTCGCATGCGTTGCCCACCGCCCAGGAGCTGCTTAATGCCGAGGGACTCAAGACGCAAAAGTGGCCAACGATTGCCCACGATCTGAACATCATGGAGAACATTTGGGGCTGGCTCATTCGAGAGGTGTTCGATGGTGGTCGGAAATTCTCGCGCAAAGATGACCTCATCTTTCGCATCAAGGAGGCGTGGTCCCGCCTTCCGCTCGACCTAATCACCAACCTGTACAGCACGCTGCCCGAACGGATCACCGAGCTGTATTACACTCAAGGCGTCTACACGAATTGTTGACAACCGACGCCGCCAAAGGACGTGCGAGGACAACAGCGGGAAAGGGAACGGGCACAGCAGGAGCACTTATCGAAACGGAGACTGCTTTCAAATGAGGAACGATGGGGCAGAGAAGCTGAATTTACCAGCAACTCCACACCAGCAGCACTCCACCGCAAGTGGCAGCTGTCACTACTGCATGTAACATCAATAACAACAACCAGAACACGTCGCTTTATTATGTTCTAAAGGCAAATAATCCCAGATGGCAGAAAAATTTACCTTTTTTTCGTACATTTAACTTGACATTTTTTTTTTATGTATGTATAGCTTTAAGATGCGTATGTGTGTGCGTGTGTGTGTGTGGGTGTGTGTGTGAATCTAATTATGTATCTGCAATCTACAATTTGTAAGCGTGTCCGTTTTCGCTCTGTTTATAGTTATGTGTATTTAAGATTTAACTAACAAAGCAAAACAAACAAAATTCGAGATTTGACCGCAGGCGCCGCCACAACAGTGTGGTAACGCTGGCGAGAACCTCACCTCACCGCACCATAGAACTCACCACGCAGCAGTCAGTGTTGCCAATGCTTTGTAATTAGTGTTCTCTTATGCAGCTCTACGCCAACTGCAGCAAAATAACCCAATTTTAAATATTTAAGGCTCTAACTTTTAGTTATCGTTTTTAAACTATAAATACACCCTCCTCCCCTCCTCTTCCAAATCCCCCACCAACTTCCTCCAATCCCGCTTCATTATCCAAACTATTTAGTTACAAAAAAAAAAAACAAATTTATTTTATCTTTGAAACTTAACTCATTTTGTTGATTGTTTTTAGTTATGCGAATGTAGAAGGAGAAGTTAAGAAAATGAAAGAAAGAAAATGGCGAAAAAAATTAATGCAAAGCGAAAAGAGTAAAATAAACTTGTAACTAAAGTATTATTTGTAAGGCATAGGTTTTTGTTGTAGCAAAATACACACAAACAAAAACTAAAACTAAAATCCTATCATGTAAAATTGTTTACGAACAGAAATAATAATTAAACTAATTATCAATGTAATTAATACTTATTAAAATTTAACAAAACAAAAAATATTTAAAAAAAAAACAAAACAAAAAAATAGAGGGGCAAACAAAATTGTTACTTTAAGATAAAACAAATCAACTAATTTGGTAAAAACACTCAAAAGAGTAACAAAGAGTAAAAACAAATGAAAAAGGGATACATTGTGAACAAAGAAAACATGCTGAACATATTTAGAAAAGTCAACTAAACATTTATGTCGCCAGATCCTACACGAAACGACTCGAGCAGAAGTCGACTAGTGATTGACAACCTTTTTATCGATAACCGATGGCTGGCACTTCGGCCGTTTTGTGTTTACTGAATAAGGGGAGCATTATCGAGTACCAGGAAATACCTATATAAATATACATATATAGTTATAAACAAAGTACACACAGACATATAATTACACTATACAATTTAGCATATGACGAACTGAACAAAATAAACAAATAAATGCAAAACATTTGATTGCAGGCAAACTAATCATAAAACCTAAATACAAACATAAATAGAAACCAGAACTATGAATGAAGAAAGAGAAGAAGAAGAGTAAACTGAGTAAAAAGTAACTGAAACTTCTCTTAACTCAACTTGTAATTCAGCAAATTATGTGATTTTCCCTTTGTTTCGCTTTTTGCAATGAACTCAAAATGTCAAACAAATAATAATAATAACAGCAAGAACAGAAGAAGAAAGCAAAAAACAAATCAACAATCTTTATACATATACATAATACATAATATACAAAAACGGAATTATTATGATTAATTAATAATGAAAATGCAATTACCAATAAAACTACCAGCAAATACGTAAAAATAATACAAAAATTTATTTGGTGTTTTATTTATTAGTTTGGGGAAATGAATCAGATTTGTTTTATATTGGGATATTCATATATCATTCCTCTGGTGTGATTTAGTAAAGGAAATTCCATCAAAAACCAATATGCATTTGCATTTAAAACATTTTATTATATAAAGTGCGTTACAAAAATGTCATTTAAAATCAGTTTCTACAAAGCGTAGCTTATAAGCAAATTAAATACTCTGCGTTTACAGTCTATAAACTTGAATTGCGAGTGTGTAAATATATATATATATAACTATAAAATCTGTAGACTATTGGCACGGCTAAAAATCGCAATTGTGGAGTGTATATTTATACATATATTCCTATATATATATATAGTTAGTAAACTTGAGGCACTTTCAAATACGGAATTGTGCACCTTAGCATTGTAATACATATATTGATATTTTTATATACCAGTTTATATTGATATTTTGTGCGTATTTGTGAAATACTGTTTTGGTTAATTTAGCGAATAATTAGGCTGGAATAATGCTTCGCACACAGGCAGGACTGCAGAAGGGCAGGTTTTGCTTGACGCAGAAGCGACCACCGATCAGCGATTTGGAGCACTCAAGGCCCGCACAGACAAAGCAATGGCTGTGCCAGTGAATGTCTGACCAGGCGACTCCCTGATCCGCCGGGCCAATGGGCAACTTGCAGCTCTTGCAGGTGCCGGCATAGAACTTGTCGTAGCACTGCAGGCATAGCGGCATATTCGACTTCTCCTCGGGTATGTACTGTTGTCCGGCGAGCGGTTCATCGCATTGGAGACAACAGAAGTGCTTGATGTGATAGGTGGCACCCTCGGCGGCTGTGTATTCCTTGGTGAAGATCAGCTCATCGCAAGCCTTGCAGCGCGGTATCTTTAGCTTGATGGCCAGATCGCGACCACAATAAACCTGGCCATGATGGAAAAAGTACACCAGATCCGCCAGCAGTTCCCGGCACGTGTGACACTTGAAGCAGCCCGGATGCCAAGCAATCTCCTTCCCACCACGTTCCGTCTTAACGGCCACTTCGCCAAACTCAATCGGCAAACTGCAGTCGCGACAGTTGAAACTGGACACGGGAGCAGGCAATAAGCCAGTTGCATCTGAAATGTCGCCCAGCTGGAGTTGCTGGAACTGGTCGGGCATGCTGGCGCAGCTGGGATACATGTTCATATGCTCGATGCCCGGAATCGTTGTGAATTTGCCGGGGCTGGCGGTGAGCTCCTCGCCCGCCTGACCCGGAGTCGTTGGCTTCGAGCAGAAGCCGGAATCGTGACTGGCTGAGCTGGGCAGCAATTCGTTGCCATAGCTAATGTCGCCAGCGCCACTTGCTGCCCGCATGTCCGCAAACAGTTTGTCAATGTCGTCCAGGAGTTGCTCATCGTTGAGCAGCCAATCGTTGACCTGCTTGAGCGGCTCCAGCAGCTGGCATTGCTCGTGTCGAATGCCCTTCTCCTGCAGCGTTTGATAGAGGCGATTGTAGTACGGAGCATTGGCCACAGCAGACTGCAGCATCTGTTTATCCACACCCACATGCTCTAGCTGTGCGCGAATACGGGGAGCAAGACCCGGCAACTGTTGCAGGTTTTCAGTTGCCGCCGGCGTTGGTGCAATGATGACGGATGCTGCTGGTCGACCGGCACGCGCCTCCTGCAGCGCCTGCTTCAAGGGTTCTGCCTGCACAATTTGGGCAAAGACCGGATCTCGTTCGTAGTCGATGTGTGCCGGCATTCCGCAGTCATACAAAATGGTGGAGACGCCTCCAAATTTAACCCGACGCATGGGCGTATCCTGACGCCTGCTTTCCCCGAAGCGTGCTAGCACCGGATTCTTTGTGGGCAACGGAGAGTGAAATGGAGTGCCTGGGGTGCATTTCAATGGGGATGACGACGACGCCTGCGTCGGCGCTGGACACACTGAGTTGATCTCAGCCCTAAACTGTGGATTGCTCACGTATTCCTTGCGGAACTCAGCAATGGGCCCCAGTCGAGCATCGCGGGATATGTTGAGGTTCTTCTCCTGCAATTGGGCTTAGATTACGACAAGATATTGTCTCGAATTGTTTCTCACCTTAAGCAGACCCAGCAGTTTGTCATAGATGACGCCATGGGTAACCAGACTCTGCATCTGGGCTCGATTAATGCCCAGCAGTTTCAGCTTGGTCTCCGCATGCAGCGCGGGCTGCTCATCAAATTCTGTGGTGCAGTCGCTCAACGGCTCCGAGAAGGCGACCAGCAGCTTGGGCTGAGGAAGCACCGCTTGCTCTGTGCTGAGCGCTTGCGTCAGCTTCGGATTGGAGAGCAACTCCTGCAATGCCGCATCCACTTGTGTCGGCAAACCGAGGGCAGTCAACAGCTTGCGAACAGCAGCTGGTGGGGATGATGCTGCCTGAATGCCTATGGAGCCAATGTGCTCCACTTGCCCGTGGCCCAAGCGACCCACGCGAACAACGATGCCTTGGCCGACGCATTGCTCGCGCAGCTTCTGCACGTAGAGCTGGAGTTGTTGCGCCTCCGTTTCGCTCAGATTGTCGCAGAGCGTTGCGTCAAGATCGTGTGGCGGCACTTGGAATTCTAGCTGCTGCTTGCGTTTGAGTGCAGCATCGCTGCCCGTGACGGGTATCTGAGCGGCCCCTAGTTTGTCCATGTAATCCGTTATGACATCGGGTGATGCATTCGGTGGCACCCATTCCACCTGCACCTGCTGATTGGCCAATGCCTTGATCTTGATATCTGCCGGGTATTAATTATTTATATATGGGGAGTGGCAAGTCAATTTAATATGGTCATCTTACATGCTGGCTTCGCTCGGATCTGGCCGAGTATCTCAAACTGTGCCCAGCCGGTGTCGTCATCGGTGCACAGGTGCTGATCCTTGCGGCACATGCAGTTGCGGCATACCTTGCGCCAGAAGTGCAAGTCCAGCCCTGGACACTTCTCCTTGCACTCGCCACAGGGTGCTCCAGCTCCGGATTCGTGTCCTAGTTTTGAGCGCTTTAACAATTCGCGTCGACTTTCCAGTTTCGATAGCCATTCGGGAGCGGTGGGCGTCTCTACGCACGAATTAGATTTGTCAGTGCTTGACATGCTAATGACTTCAACTAAACTTTTAAATAAAAAGTAAGCAAATAAATAAAACTTTGCCAAGACAAAGCAAAAAGCAGTGTGACCAAGTACAGAAAACGCGAGAATACCAATATCTTTTTGTGGAATAATCGAAAATACTCAGTGCGAGAGCCCTATAGTTTCGAACACCATAGTTAAGCATAGACACCAACCACTGTTCAGTAAACGAACACTCGACTTCCCTGCATGCAATAAGTCCCAGTCAGCTGATTTTCGAATTGCGAATTTAAGTTAGCTTGGCTGCAGCTCTCAGGCTCTGTGCATTGTTTTTCGCAGTTGTGCAGCCCTGGATCTAACAACCAAAACCAAATTGCCAGCCATTGCATAAAAAAACATTTACCGTGCGAAAAACTCATAAGTTAAAGGCCACAATTCGCTGCAGCTATAATAAAGGAAAATATTGTGCACATTGCCGGAATAAAAGTGTGGAAAATAAAGTTAGAAAGCGCTGTAATCACAACGCATATTTGCGAAATATACGAGCGAAAATGCAATAAATATATGTATGTATTTGTGTATGTGCGTGTGTGTGTGTGTGTGTATAAGTAGGTGGCAGCAACTACGTCCCACGGAAAAGTGAAAGTGCAGCAAGCGAAACGGACAGACGGACAGACTAAGCTGAAGTTATGCTAAGCTGTGATGAAAAATTGGCAGAAAACTATGAAATTCGGAGTTGCAATTAAAACAAGCAAATCTTTTTATTTTACCGGTCTCGCACTTTTGGGCAACAAATTGACTTTGAATTTCGCGAACGGTGGTTGTTTTTGCCCTGTGTGTGTAGTGCGTGTCTGGGTGTGAGTGAATTGTATGTAGTTGAAGTGGGTTAGATGTGGGCGAAGGGCGAAGTGAGGGGGGGAGCTGCAATTTGAATTTGAATGCGTTTATGAAAAGTGATTAAGAATTTGATTTATGCAAGGGTTGTTCCTGAAACGACTGCTCATATTTGATGTGTGTAAATTAAAATTTATATATGTATACATAAATATATGTATTTCACAATTATTTTGTTTTAGCTGATTCTTTGTATGGGGGTCATTGATTATTAGCCAAAATTGAAAATCGATTGCTGATTGCCATTTAATTGACCCACAAACATGAGCGAAAAATACGACGGCAACGGCGATTATTCGACCTACAACGAGGATGAGGCCAATGAGTATGGTGGCGGCGGCGGTGGCGGTGGAGTTGGGGGAGGTGGAGTTGGTGGCGGTGGATGTAAGGCGCGCGGCAAAAGTGTTGGCAACAGTGGTGGAAGTGGTGCCCACAACGGGGACAGTGGCATCCACGATCATCATCATGGCGGCGCCGATGGCAGCGGCAACAATGTCCAGCTGAACGAGAAGGCCAGTGAATACATACGCGACTGCATGGCCGAAAAGAACCGCATGGATCGCAAGTTTCCCATTGCCGAGAAGCTGCTCGAGGGTGGTAAGCAATAATCCATTGATCCATATATATATAATTATATAAATTTTAATCGTCTCAATTTGACAGAGATCGAGAAGGTGCAGACAACGGGGCGAATACCATCGAGGGAACAGAAATATGCTGACATCTATCGGGAGAAGCCGTTGCGCATATCACAGCGAGTCTTGGTGCCCATACGCGAGCATCCCAAGGTGACTAAAAAAACCAGTTAAAAATTTATATGCAAACTAAAATGGGATCCTCAATGAACTCTTAGATTATCTCATTTAAAATATCTATATAAGTGCAATCTTAATTTCATCTTATTGCTGTTTTCAGTTTAATTTCGTTGGAAAACTGCTGGGACCCAAGGGCAACTCGCTGCGTCGCCTGCAGGAGGAGACGCTGTGCAAGATGACTGTACTCGGTCGCAACTCGATGCGGGATCGTGCCAAGGAGGAGGAACTGCGCAGCTCTAAGGATCCAAAGTATGCGCATTTGAACAGTGATCTGCATGTGGAGATATCAACGATTGCGCCCCCTGCAGAGGCATATGCGCGTATCGCGTATGCAATGGCCGAGCTGCGAAAGTATTTGATACCGGATAGCAATGACATTATACGGCAGGAGCAGTTGCGCGAACTGATGGACAGCACCAGCATCAACGATGCCGAGAACACCAGTAGCAATGCCAAGAACTCGTACAAAAAATCCTCGCACATGCAGAGCAGTGGCGGCAACGCTGGCTCCAATGCTATGGGTGGTTCGGGTACGGCCCATTCTGCGGCTGGTGCTGGTGGTGGCTCGGGCATGTCCAAGAATGTGTCTCATCACGGGTATAGGTGAGTCCATATCCCCTAAGTTATGCAAAGGTTTTGCTTAACATGTTTTAATTGTTCATTGGCAGAGGCTCACAGCAGTCATCGTTTAGCAAAAATGTCCTGGCACCCAAACAGAAAGTCATGTCCATTTTGGAGAAGGCCAGAACTGCTATGGATGAAACTTATGGGTAAGCTTTTGCTGCATACTCCAAAGCCAGTCACTAACCAGCTTATCTGGCTTTCATGTAGTCGCGGCTATGACGATGGTATATCCTATGATCTGCATCAGTCCTACGATAGCTACAACTATGCATCACATGGCGGACATGGACATGGTCAGCATGGTCCCCCCACAAGCATCCTGGGCGGTGTTGGCAACATCAGTGGCGTTGGCGCGGGCGGGGGTGTTCGTGGCGGACACTATGAGACTCAGGAGTATGAAACGGATTACTCGCGACGTGACTACTACCAGCACTCTCCAGGATATGCAGGTATAATTGATGGGCATACTTTATAAATTAATTACATTTGCTTAATAATATTAATTATACCACATTTTTATAGGTGGCGGATCCGTGTCACAATCGAATCCTAACAACGCAACTGGTCTAAATTCGAATCACAATCGCAATCACGTTAACAGGTGAAATTTGCTGGGGCCGAGCAAAGCCAGCAATAATGTAGATGGTGTGAAAGGAGGCGGCGGCACAAGTAAAGCAACAAATTCAATGCCGGATAACCACAAACTGACCGTGAAAGCCAAATCAATTGTTAACAGGAGCAGCAGCAGCAACAGCCGCAGAAGCAGGAGCAGGAGCAGCAGGAGAAACACTTTCAGGCCGAGCTATGATAAACACGATTGCAGCAGCAACAATTACAACAAAAGCGACTGTTTTCAGGTAACAATTAATGACAATTGCGAAAGCTTTCCAAATAACTAATGAACCTTTTTTTTGCACAGCATCAAACGCAACATCACCCACAAAAATCGTCGAAATTCGGACAAAAACAACAACAAGAAAAACAAAAGAAAACACAACAAAATTACCCACCGCACAACAATAACAACAAGAATAACAACAACAACAACAACAAACACAATCAGTTAAACAGGAATAAAATGAATTCCATCGATGTGACCATGACGACATTTTCAATATCCTCCTATACACTGAACCAAACGGATTCGAAATGTGGCCAAAAGAATGCTGTAGCTGCCAGCAACAACAATAATAACAACAATAACAGCAACAAGAACAACAATAAAAACAACAACAAGAACAATTATACATTATGCAGTAACATCCAGAACAACATGCCAAACAAGCAGAACAACACAACAACAACAACAGCAAATGCTACAATTGCTCCCAGTATGCTATTAGTAAGGTATTAAAATTCCAATCAAAAGAGCATACTTAATCAAATGGACACTACGAGAACAACAATAACAACCAAAACAACAACATCAACACCAATTTTACTTGTCCAGTCCAGTTCCACGCTCCTTTGTTCCTTGCACAATCCAAATCCAAATCGAATCTTGTCACGGCTTCTATATGGGAATGTTAATACATAGACAAATAACATGATATCTGCTTCAATATATTAAATATATATACCATTCTATATATATATATATATATATATATATATATATATTAATACATATCCAAATCAAGAATACATTTAATCACAATTTTTGAGACTATCATGGACAACTATTTATTTGCATTTACAAAATATGAAAGCAGTCGCGACTTTCAGACCAGACACATTTTTTCTAAATACAACTTGCATTTCTTACAGCCCTTCGCTTCATATTCGTGAGATTCCGTTCTTGCCAGTGCAGTTTTTCTAATCACATTCAAAGAATCAAACAGATACAATAACTAAACAACAACAACAACAACAACTAAAACACCAACAGAATAATGCTAAACAATAACAAGAAACAAACAAACAAATCGAGAGACAACACCACAAATACTTTGTACACTAAGAGGGATGAATATTTACAAACGGAAACCTTAAGATATATACATACTTATATAAATACAAACATATACATTATATACACTTAAATATATGATATATTTTTGAGTGCAAGGAAATCGTTGGATGATAATGCAGCTGGATCTACAAATTGAAGTTTTAACTTGGGTGTTAGCTGGTGGGACGATGGACAATTTATGTCAAGGATATATTGTCCGGTTTTTTAATATATATTTACACAAAGAGCAAAAACATCTTTAAGATAATCGTATTTAAAGTGCGAACATTAATAACTAAAATTATTAAAAGATATAACCGTTAAATAATTAGATAAGCACAGCTTCAAGCTGGCTTTGATACTTTAATATTTATAATAATAATAAACATAATACTAAATACTTATTACAAAAAATATGCTAAAAGAACAAAATGTAAACCTTAATCGAAAACATAAGTACACAATAATATATATACTCGGCTCGATCTCCAGTCTATAACTATGTTATCTTATCAAATAGTTTTAATCTATCGTATTTCCTCACTATTGGATTATTTTATGCAAGCAATAGACTCAAACCAGTTATTATTGTATATCTATGATTTTTATTGGAATTTCAGAATCTTCTTTTACTCACATTAATTTTGACATTTTTATTCTGGAGATGGGGTGTATATATATATTAATGAAAATATGTTTAACTAACGCGCAGTAGGGCTGGAAATCTATAAGATTTAATTACTCAAAACTATATAATTGGGCACACTTAAAATAAATAAATAAATATATATATATATATATACATACAGAATTTAATATTTACATTCGAATAACAAAGGAATTAAATAAACGAATAACATCAAAAATATAATAATATTTATATATAAACAATATGACTAAAATACTCGTAAATTAAAGTACATATTTATATATTATTCGGAGATTGTGAGATGAAGAAATCCTAATGTGGATAATGCTGCAAATGATTACTTTATTGAAACAAATGAAAACAAAAACGGAAAACCAACTAAAATTATTATATTGAAGAATTACGCAATAAGATGGTGAAAAGTAAAGAAAAGCTCAAATATCTACTTTCTTTTTAATTTTATTTTCTGCTTTACTAAACTTATTTCACTTATACTTTATTTTTACCCGCAAATTGAATATTTGAATGATATTTTTAAATATATATAAATATCAAAATAATAAGTCTCCTGGTGGCCTCAAAAATTAACTTGAAATGATTATGCATGTTTGTGCCAAATGTAATTCACAACCGATAAATAATATTATAAAAAAAACATTCTTTAAATTCGGTGTTTGGTCATTTTTATACAAGTCCAAATTAAGCATTCTACATTATCGTACTTATGAATTCCCTCTACTTTTTAAAAATAATTTTAAACAACATCTTTTATAACTTATGTAAGCTGAGCTCCAATGGATATGAATATAACAATTCTAGCCTATTGTTAGTGCAAACATAATAAAAATCTGATAAATGATAAATGAATATCTTGTCCAAAAAATGCAAATTGTTGCAACTAAAGAAAAACATAAGAGACATTTACTTATATAACAATGTGAACGTTAAATTGTTGAAAACAATTAAAATTTAGATTATAAAACAATATCAGTAATACGAAAAAATACATTCATTTATTTCAAGTAATATTATTGTTATAAATTCTACAAAATTATGAAACATACATACTTAAAAGACGGTTCCCAAAAACCAAATTACAGAATTTAAATTATATCTATTAATACTTAAATGGATGGTAAAAAAAAATTTTAAAAAATCACAAACCATTTCAATACAAATATATAATATTCAATACTAATATAAATTTCCCCGCCCTAAAAACAATAAAAAAAAAATATGAAGACAAACGCGAATACAACTAAAATATTGAGATATTCTCATTAATTATTTCATGTACAATTAAATAATACAAACTATAATAAAAAATATTTTAAAGTATATGCTGAAATTAAATAGCCTTTTCTTGTGCCAATGAGTTTTATTCCAAAAGGGGAAAGTATTTATGTTTTGAATATGTTGCTAGAATGCGAATGATTTGAAACAATCCCGTAATGGTAGATAATATTAATCAATTTATTTCAATTTTTACTTTATAGGGTTGCAAATGAAATGCAGTTAGGGTTGAAAATCTTTTGTTATAATTGATTATCAAAATTTGTTGATGTCAATTTGCAACCCCGTGCACGCATCCCTTCCCTCTACCCTTACACTTTTAAAATGCCGCGTGTGATTTCCATTGTTTAGTTTTTCTAAGCCTGCAATTGCGTGCACTTGCTGCTTGCTATGACACGTGCAGCGACGACACGAACCAAACAGCTCAAAGTTTATTTTAAATATATATTTTAGACTTGTGTTTTAATTAATAACTACTAATTGTTAGCAGTCGATTGTGCAGGATTCAATTGGATACTTTGAAATAAAAGAAACCCATATATATTCATATAATGTATACAATTTATTTATTTAATAGAACTTAAAATAGTTTTTATATTGCTTCACAATAACTGACTAGAGTAAACAACCTTAAAACCTACAAATTTCATCAATTGTAGTAGCTATCCCATTTTTACATTTTATAGGATCGCAGCACAATGCATATCTCCTTTTTCTCATTTACCCACAATGAAATTGCAGTAAATTGACTAGAATGAACTCCGTTAAGGGAGGATTTGGAGGATGCGTTGTACCACACGTTATTCATTTCCTTAGGCTTGCAGCAGTCCATCGCTTTGGCCAACTAGTTTGCCTAGCAGCGCCTTGTACAGCAAGGATTCTGTGGAGATGCCTTCGCTCTGCAGGAAAAGCAATGTTTCCCTGGCGCACATTGCGAATCCCAACGCCTCTGCCTCAGTCCGTCGACCATGCGTTGAAGGTGGCCGCGGATTAGGTAAGAAGTTAACAGCTGCCACTTCCGCATTCAGATCTACTTCATCTTCGTCATCGCTATTGAGCTCACTGGCGTCACGCTCATCCAGTTCGTGTTCGAATGAATCCAACTCCGACTGCAGCTCCATAATCTTTTGCAGTGCCTCGAGTAAAATGCTATTGGGTGCAGCAGCTTCATTTTGGATTATGGATGGACTGTTACTGCTACTCGGCTCCGCCGGCGGTGTATCCGATCTCGCCTCTAGTTCCAAGCGATGCCTCTTCTCCGCCGTCGACTCATTGGCCAACTCCTGCTGCCGTTCCGCACGTTTGCGTTTCATAATCAGTTTTCCAGACATGGAGGATGAATCCTCTTCAGTTTTGCGTGTAGTTTGGTATTTGGGTTTTGGTCTTTCGGTAGAGCGACACAACCGTCGTTCACCTGGCGATCACAACAACTGAAATGTTGAATGCACCCCGGCGCAGCTCGAACTGTTGCAGCACACTGCGATCCTGCCAAAACCAACCCCAAACAGACAGTCGAGCATTAGGGGATGTGCCGAGAAAAAGAAAAAAAAAACAGAAAACGAACGAAAATTGTTGCAGCTGTTTGAATTTTTGTCGGCAGCTGAAGCGGGAAGGCAACAGGATACTATCGACTACAGACTGCTGGCTAGCTGACCGGCTGGCTGGCTGGCTGGCTGGCTGGCTGTAGCCAGGCTACAGGATATTGTGCTGCAATCGAAAATCAACCCCTGACAATCTGCTCTCTAACTGCAGCAGCTTGCTGCTATCTCGTCCCCTCCCCGTTTCTCGTTCCTCGTATACCTTTCCCTTTCCGCTTTCCGTTGCCGTTGTCTCGTGGCTGTTCCTGTTCCTGCCTGGCTACCCTCACTGTGGCATACTCTACTCTGCTATCGTACTATGTGGTGTAGCGCATTTGACAGTAAGTATTCTCTACAGCGAACATTTGCAGCTGGCACGCTTCACATTCGAATATCTCTTCGATTTGTGCCCCTCCAAAAATGCGCTTTGACCTGCCATTGTCGTGATGATAACTGAACACCTTATGCTACACTGTCAAAAATTCTGTGCACTGTCTAACATAAAATTAAGAATTTTAATATTAATACTGCGACATTTCTTTCTTTCTTAATATTACTAAAATTATTGCTTTATCAATATTTCTAAAAATTTTTAATAATTAATATATAAGTAACATAATTTAAAAAATATTGTCTTTTTTCTGTTTATCAAATTTTGAGCTAAATAGAATAAATATTAAAATCAAATTAACTCGTTTTAATGTATAATAAACCCGCTTACAAGATTTGTTAACTAATTCAAACTTGACGTAATTTTTTTAAAATTTTTTTTGAATTAATATTTTTGTTAAGCAATTTATATCTGATTCTATGCACAATTTTAATATTAGTTTTCATTCGTTCAAGCTGTTAAATATTTCGCAGTGTACTTTTACAATCCACATTATTTTTTTTTTTAAATATAGATGGTGCAGTTTGTAGAACATACAAATGTATGTATTTTAGAAAAACATTTTTTTTGAGAGAAACTATTTTCAAAACAGTTTAAAATTTAAGTAGACCCTAAGTAAGACTCATAGGGTGTTAGCTTAATCAGATTGTTCTCTTTACAAAATTATACAAATAAAAAAAAAATCAATGTTGAGATTACTCAACAACCTGTTCAGAGTGACAGATTTAAGATTGAAATTTTATAAGGCGATTTGAGTTCAGTTTGTGAGTAGATCGTGCGTTGAGTACAAGTAAGCGTCTAGAGATGATTATCACTTAAGAGTCAAGCATATAGTCATTGCAAAATATTTCATCGTCGTAATGTGTGTAATAATAGTTTGAAATCGCCTGCATATCAAAAATGATAAGCCTCAAGTTACACATTGAGATAACCCCAATTTCTAAAGAATAATCAAAATATATTCGCATATTTTTCTAATTCGTCAACTAAGTTTTTCACGTGGTCTTAAAATTATAAACACTGTGTAATTCCATTGTAAAGTAATTAAGATATAGAATACTCTAGTCAGTGTCTGGCATGTGACTGTAAATAACACATATAATTATATATATTTGAACTAAAGTAATTATCTACATTCTAGTCTTCATTATGGGGATGTGGATTTTAATTTGTTTGCTGGTTTTCAGTCACACAATTAAAGCTAATCCCATCGATGATATCAAATCGGTCGCAACAGAATTCATTATACTACATAATAATGATATTCACGCAAGATTTGAGCAGACGAATATAAATGGTGGCACTTGTAGCCAGGACGACCAAAGTAAGGATAACTGCTACGGAGGATTCCCACGTATCGCCCATGAGTAAGTTTGAGTGTGTTTTATATGTGACATTTAACATATTTGAATCCCACTTCAGAGTGCGAAAATATCGCGAGAATGCAAAGAATGGAGGAACTCCTGTACTGTTTTTAAATGCAGGTGATATCTACAGTGGAACTACTTGGTTCTCGGTCTTCAAAGAGAAGATTGCCAGCGCCTTCATCAATAAAATACAGCCAGATGCTATGGTGAGATCTTGTATAAGATATTTATAGCCACATTTTATCCTTATCTCCATTTCTGATAGTCCCTCGGCAATCACGAATTTGATGTGGACATTAAAGGTCTGGCTTCCTTCCTCAATGATGTGAGTTTCCCCGTGCTGGCCTCTAATCTGGATATTTCGCAAGAGCCCGATTTGGTAGCTACCAATAAATTAAATAATTCAACTGTTCTGGTGGTCAACGGAACTAAAATTGGCGTCATCGGCTATTTAACGCCCAAAACTAAGGAGGACTATGTATTTAAAGTGGAGTTCCATGAAGAAATTGAATGTATCAAGTGAGAAACGATGCCAGAGATTAACCTATAAGCCAACATTCTAAAGCAGTTTAACACAAATTTGCAGTGCTGAAGCAAAGAAATTGAAGGAGCAGGGCGTCAACATAATAATTGCATTGGGACACTCTGGTTACCAGAAGGATCAGGAGATAGCTCAAAACTGTCCCGACATTGATATAGTCATTGGTGGTCATTCCCACACCTTCCTGGATGCCAATCAACCCGTCGCTGACAAGGACGACGCTAATCCTGAAGCTGTGCGTGGACCCTATCCCACGACAGTAGTTCAGACAAGTGGCAAAAAGGTGCCAGTGTTGCAGGCCTTTGCCTACACAAAGTATTTGGGAAAGTTACGTGTGAAGGTAAAGTAAAACTAAAATCTTACAGATTAAAGAAATATTTAATTCATCGATTTTCAGTTCGATGCCGAGGGAAATTTGGCAGAGTTCCAAGGAGCACCAATACTGTTGAATGCCTCAGTTCCCCAAGATCAGGACCTTTTGGATTTACTTGAGGTCTATCGTCCAAATATTACGGCTAGAGCAAAACATATTATCGGACACACTAAGGTGTTTCTGGAGGGCGGCAGAATTTGCCGACGGAGAGAGTGCAATCTGGGTAATCTGATTGCTGAATCAATGGTTTATGCTCGCATGCTGGAGAATAAGGCCCTCTGGACTGACTGGACAGATGCTGCCATTGCTCTGATTTGTGGCGGTTGTCAGTATACAAGTTGATACCACATTGATTACACTACTTAACATAAGGGATTTCATTTTAGGTATACGTAACTCAATCTATAAGAACAACGAAGGAACGATTAGTTACAGCGATATGGAGGAAACCATTCCGTTTGGAAATAAGTTGGTGATGACGCGTATTACTGGCAAAACACGCCTTGGAGCACTCTGCGTCAGTAAGGAACACGGATTCGAATGGAGGTTTCCTACAGTTTGCGGGCATGCGAGTGGAGTACGACTATGCCAAGGAGGAGGGACAACGTGTCACATCCGCGCTAGTCCGTTGTGCCGACTGCAATGTACCCACCTACAGTAATCTCAATGCAACGGCCTACTATAAAGTAATTGTACCAGAATTTCTTCTGGGCGGAGGCGATGGCTTTATCCTTACTGAGTCCGTTGATCCCTTAACCGAGTACTTGGAAAAGGACGATAAGGGTGCGCTTCAACAGTATCTAGAGAGTCACCACTTTGTCCATCCCGAGGTAGATGGGCGTATTGTCATTAAGTAAATAGTAAATCTATTTAGAACTCAATATGTAAACAAATCATCGAATAATAATAATAACAAATGTTAATTACTTAATTCAAAGCTTTTTAAGCTCATAAAGTTATGAGCAAAAGCACTAATTAATTTGTGCAGTGACCTTCAGCTTTATAAAAGTGTATTTACTTACTTAAATCGTGTCTGATCGTGCTCAGTGAGACAGAACTAAGCCAGAAATCAATATTTAAAATTAATAAACAAAACAAAAAACGAAGCATCAGGTTAATAACCCAAGGACGGAAATAACCGGTTTATTGACATCTGGTCTACTCTGATTGGGTTAACAAATATTGTCTACTTTTACACGAGCTTCAAAAATCAAAAGAAATTGATTTATGAGACTAAAAGAAAATTGTATGTGATTAAAGTTAAATTATAAAATAACGCTGTATTTAAAATTGCCTTTTTTTACAGATCTTACGCAAATGTTCACTTGAAAAGAGCCCAATAAATAAATAGTTTGAAATGTCAGAGCAAAAATTTATATCAGATATGATTAATGTGCGCTCTTAACTGACAGATGATGCCACATTTCTTAACTGTGGCTTTTTTATTTTTATTTATAATTGAGCAACAATACATGGCTTTGTTATCATATTCATAAATAATTTTTGAATAACAGCTATTGATAGATAAAGTGTTCCACAGCTGCTGTTGTTAAAGAGAACTTTTTTTTTGTATTTTTGGCAATGTTGGGCAACTTCAATTTGTGGCTGTCACTTAATTCCACTTTGACAAATGAATTTGAACTACACACATATATTTACATATATATATATATATAAACAGCAATTTTTAAAAGTATTACAGTAGCAAAATACGTCTGTTTATTAATAATGTGTTTGTGTGTTTTGTTGATATTTGCGTGGGAACATCACGTTCTGTTTGAGCAGCTGTCTGAAACCCTATACGCTTGATGTATGTACACTTTAAAAAAATACATATCATTGTGTGCGTAAGTCAAGTTCAAATATTATCGATTGGCTAAGTCATCAATCGCAGACCGGATTTTTTTATATATTAATTTGTATTTTAAAAGTCTTTTTGGCTAATTTTAGTACGGAGTGTTCTCATTTTTTAACACTTGCTCTCTGAAAACCTGTAAAGATATTCATTTAATTGCAGTCCATTTTAAGCAGATTCGCTTATCAACTCTGATATCATTTAAAAACAATACTCAAGCAACTTGAATTTTTATAATTTAATGCTTAAAATCCCAAGTACTTTTTTAATATTACAAATTTTGTTATGAGTAATTTGTACTTAATTAAATAGTTTGTGTTGTTATTTGTTTAACATTATATTAAAAATATCACACAGATTTCAATTTTTTCAATTCAAGTATCTTAAATCATTAATTTAAATACTTATATTAAGAGCTAGAAGTTATGTGTACTTAGCACTTGATTTAATTTTGAGTAAATTTAAAAGAAACTTTAAATTTCAATATATGAATAAAAAAATTAAATTTCCTACACATTTTTCGCTGAGTGCATATGCAGAAATTGCGATTACACGCCTCGCATGCATATTTGCTGATGTGGTGTCCCGCGTGCACTTGTTGTAACCACTCAACTCCACAAACAACGGTGCGAGATTTTGGCTGAGTGATAAGAGAATGTCGGTGTCCTGGTTGCTGATAATAGTGCGCAATACAGAAGAGATAATCACAAATGGCAATTAGAGCCGTTGTGCTCTCGTATCTAGCAGCCATTAAAAATCATTGCCATCAACTAAAACAGAGCCAAAAAAGAAAAAAGAAAAAACGAAAAATACAAAACAAAAGCAATGGCAGCAAAATTCAGACAATCACAAACCTCGCGCAACTCGTATCGCTCAGCGAGCCTACAAATACAAAAAAAAAACGACAAAAAAATCCAAATAGTTGTATTTCGGTTATAGCCGCAGTTCCACGACGTTTTCGGGCCAGTTTGTTAGCGGATTGTGTGTCGAGAGCATCGTAAGTAGTAAGAAGTGGCATTACCTACCCAAGCGAACCGTAAACGTGTGCCGTGTTTTAGTTTGATTGTTACTCAAAAACAATTTATTTCGCATTCTTAATTTTACCTGCCAGCTGTTATCGTGCATAATGTCAATTTATCCACTTGTTCGACTAACTAAGAAAGAGAGTGCAAAAGCAACTTCTTACAGATCCACATCAGAACGTAGGAAAGTGAGTGGAAGAGAGAGAGAGAGACGGAAACAGAGAGAGAGAGAGAAAGGGAGAGAAAGCGAGAGTGTTTCTACATTAATTCATCTCTTCGTTAGCTGTTAATTGATCCGCAACAAAAGTCATCGCGATTTTCTTTATTGTCGTTAAGTGGCCGTCCAATTATATTTATGTCTGTTCACAAATACGTGCGTATGATTAGAAGCACAAATATTATAAATTAAAAAAAACCACAAATCATTCCATCGCAGATCTCTTGGATTTCAAAGCAATTCGTCGTACTTCGTATCTGGTGCATGTGTTAGCGATATGCCAGCGATTAGATTTAATACCTTTTATACACTTACAGTATTAATTTGTTTTTGACATTGACGCTGATAGCGAGTTATATGTTAATCAAACGAAAAATAATCTATGGATAGTTAGCCAAATATCATATACATTTCTGTGTAATAGAAGTAAGATAAACGATATCATTACACAAATTTTTGTTTGCGAATCAATTGATGTATATATATATATATATATATATATATATATATATATATATATAATCTGTTTTTGCAATATTTCATTCCTTTATAGATCAAGAATGTCTTATCAGCTGATAATCGTGGCATGTACTTTCCTGTTGAGTCAGACTCTTGCCAATCCGGTTCTTCAGCCTCGGACCGTTGCCACGGAGCTCATAATCCTGCACAATAATGACATGCATGCGAGATTTGAGCAGACGAACAAGAATGGTGGCACTTGCTCCCCGCAGGATGCAAATACAGACCAGTGTTACGGAGGATTCGCTCGCGTTGCCTACGAGTAGGTGAAGGGATTTGAATAACACTGGAAAATTGTATTCATTCAAAATCGATTTCAGAGTGCGCAAATATCGAGAGGAGGCCAAAAAGGGCGGTACTCCCGTATTGTATTTGAATGCAGGAGATACGTATACGGGAACGGTCTGGTTCTCGGTGTTCAAGGACAAGATTGCCAGCGCTTTTCTTAATAAACTACAACCGGATGCCACTGTAAGTTTCAGCAAGATAATCTATTTAATTTATGACTTACTAATTAGTTTTTTTGCAGTCCCTTGGAAATCACGAGTTTGATAAGAACGTGGAAGGCCTGATACCGTTCCTCAATGCTGCGGAATTTCCCGTCTTGGCCTGTAACTTAGATTTGAGTGATGAACCCGATTTGGCACAAATCAACAAGTTGGCCAATTCCACAATTCTAGAGGTAAATGGGGTTAAGATTGGTGTGATTGGATACCTCACTCCCGATACCAAGAATCTTTCCTCTCGAAACAATGTTAAATACACAGAGGAAATCGTGTCCATCAAGTGAGTTACACTGACAGATTTATATATATATATATATATATATATATATATATATATTGATAACACCTCTTGAATATTTACAGTGCTGAAGCAAAGAAACTGAAAGAACAAGGCATCAACATCTTGATTGCTTTGGGACACTCTGGTTACCAGAAGGATCAGCAGATAGCACGAGACTGTCCCGACATTGATATAGTCATTGGTGGTCATTCGCACACCTTCCTGGATGCCAATCAACCTGTCGCTGACAAGGACGACACCAATCCTGAAGCTGTGCGAGGACCCTATCCCACCATAGTGGTGCAGCCAAGTGGCAAAAAGGTGCCAGTGGTGCAGGCCTATGCCTTCACAAAGTATTTGGGAAAGAT
This sequence comes from Drosophila melanosoma, assembly GCA_035042045.1. Taxonomy (NCBI): domain Eukaryota; kingdom Metazoa; phylum Arthropoda; class Insecta; order Diptera; family Drosophilidae; genus Drosophila; species Drosophila melanosoma. The sequence goes on along the minus strand of JAWNLY010000188.1, from coordinate 862,969 downwards.
ACATGTGCAGGTAAGATTAAATGAACATGTATATATATAGTATATACATAATAAGCCCATTAAATGTATTTTCAGTTTGATGCCGAGGGCAATTTACTCGAGTTTGATGGATCACCGATACTGTTGAATGCATCAGTTACACAGGAGCAAGAACTGTTGGATCTACTGGAGGTATATCGTCCAGATATCGTGCATCTGGAAGAAATGATTGTTGGCTACACCAAGGTTGAGCTGGAGGGCAATGTCTGCCGCATGAGGGAATGCAATCTGGGCAATCTCATTGCCGATTCCATGGTGCACGCTCGTGTCCTCGAGCTTAAGGATGGAAACTACTGGACTGATGCACCGATTGCTTTGCTACAAGGCGGCGGTAAGTCAACCGTTGCTTGTAGAAATTCCAAATCTAATGCATGCTTTTCTATTCCAGGCATTCGCAGCTCCATTGAGAAGAACTCAAATGGTTCCATTACTGGTAGCGATATACTTTCAACCCTTCCGTTCGAGAACAGTCTATATATAACCCGTATTACGGGTAAAACTTTGTTAAAAGCTTTGGAACGGTCGGCTCATGTGCGAAACACGGACTCAGGTGGAGGTTTTCTACAGTTCGCTGGCATTCGAGTACTATACGACTACGATAAGCCGGAGGGACAACATGTGGTATCCGCGCTAGTCCGCTGTGCCGAGTGTAATGTACCCACGTACAGCAAGCTCAATGAATCAGCCAGCTATAAAGTGATTGTGTCGGAGTTTATATTGAATGGTGGCGATGGCTATCAACTGGTCGAAGATGTTGACCCCTTCACTGTACTCTTACAGAAGAATGACCAGTCTGCATTTAAACAGTATTTGGAAGCACGTCATTATGTTTATCCAGAAATCGAGGGACGTATTGTTATCGCAGCAGGCAAAGATTCGGCCGCTAGCATAATGGGCTCTATAGTTTTAATTATGCTGTCGTCCCTGATTACGCGATTGTTTAACTAGTTACAGCCATATAGCAAAAAAAGTTGTAGTTTGAATTTACATATTTAAATGTCTAAATAAATACCCCAATGCCCTAATTAGATTTGTAGCACAAGCGAACCATGCCTTTTGCTGGTTTATTTTCTTCATCTAAAATGATCCACATGAGTTGAAAATTTCACATCTATTTGTGGCTTATGTGTGTCGTCAAAATGTATCTAGTATGTATGTGTAGCATAAGTAAATATGTAGTACTCTAGGAACAGTCGGGTATTCAGTCGAGAATATTGTGAGAAGCAATCACAATTTCAACATAATAAAGATTACTTAAAAGTTTTTATGTAAATGAATGTAAAATATGTAAATAAAATGGAAAAATCAATATAAACAGATTGCGGCTTATTGAAATATTAGTTCTCTAAAAAAGTTTAATAAAATTCTTTAACATAGTATACATAATATATACGATATATATATAAGATTTGTTTTTTTTTTTTTGCCAAATTCGTGATATGCAGCGCATAAGCCTTGAGTGTGTTGATTTGGTGCGTCGGTTTAAATGAAAGTCCTTTTCACAGACACTTTACTTTAATTTTCGATCCATTGCACTTGTGCAATGCGACGCCGTTCACTTTAATTTAAATCTCACGCAAAATGACATTGATTCAGAAATGCCAACTCGCCTGCCAGCTGCAGTTACAAAAGCGAAACAACAACAACAATGAATTCATTGTTTGCATGAGCACATTAAGCTATTATCTACGATCGCGTGACCCAAACACACGATGCTGATAACGACTGTTTGAGTGAACCGCAAGCAAAAGACAGCATGCTAACAACGTATGTTAATATGCTCACTGCACTTCCTCTACTCTCAGTCTCAGTCTCACTCAGCCTCTCTTAAGCACACTCAAATACTTTTACACTCGATGCTCGCCATATGCGAAGCTAATAGTTGCGTAAGTGTCTAAGCAACTTCGATAAATGTAACGAAAACCATTTCTACTCTCCCATTCTCAGCTCTCAGGGCTCTCTCCTTATGCGTGTGGGCGCTGCGTTCCCATTAATTGCTGCTTCAAGTGTCTAACAAAAGTACGATAAGTGACAGATCCGTTGGCAGAACTGAAGCAGCGCCGCGAAGTCAAATGTCGAATCTCTGTCTGATTTTGTGCCGGCATTCGCACAAAATCCGTTTAAAAGGCAGTGCGGCTGCGGACGTCGTTGAAAACGGTTGACTCGCTGACAGGTTGCGTTTTGTGATCCTCGCAGTTGTTGTACGTACTAAATACTAAAAACTGGGAACATATGTTCACATTTTTGTTGATGTGTGTGCGTTTCCTAAATTTACTTAACTTGGTTTGTTGTGGCTCTGTTACCAGGCAACTTCTTACTTTAAGGTTTTTACAATCGATTTGAATCTGTTACTCCTCAATTGTGGCACACTCTGTTTGTGTGTGTGTGTGTGTGTATGTGTGTATTCACACATACCTATGTACCAGATGATATTGCATAGTGCTGACCATAAACAGTATCTGCAAAAATAAACAGATTCTAGTTTTGTTGCCGATACCATTAAAATAATTGTTTGTTTTTTGCGATTGTTTATTTTACAGTTGTCGTTTATTGTTGTGAAATTTGAGTATTCATTGTAAAAGTGTTTATATTCAATTATTATAATTTGCTTTAAGTTATATCTCGGTTGAATAAGTTTTCAAATTTTGTTTAATCAACAAATTAATAACTTAAAAATTATGATGTAACAAGAAGAGCTCAAATTTTCAATTTGACTTTCATAGAATTTTTATTTTGACCGGTTGGAATTTCAATCTGGGGCTCAATAAATATTCTCGAATTTTCGAGGTGCTGACAAATGTATAAACAGCTGCAGTTTCAAAAATGTGCAATTTTTTTTACACATAACTGTATATTTATCTGAGGTATTTTGAAAATTGAAGTCATTGACACCGAAACATTTTGGGAAAATTTTTTATGTAAACAATTTAATTTGTAAAAACCCACATTCAACTTTTTCAAACTCGTTTGTCTGTTCGCTTTTATAAATTTAAAGCCAGCCAACTTTATATTGAGGAGCTTACTAATAGGTCATAAGCAAATCATTTCTTTATGGGGGAAATTTACTTATGCAGCAAATAATCACATATCATTCAGTACAACTTACATATAAACGAATGTTTAATAAAGATTTGATTTAAATTACTGATTACTAAACTGCATTATTTTATAATTGCACTGTGTATTGTATGCAGCTCGTTTGCTTTGGCCGCAATAAATCCGAACATTTGTTTAATTCAATTCATATAAGCGAAATAAGTGAATTCAACTTATCTATCAAGAAATAGTTAGCTAATAATTTAAGCAAAGTGTCATTTTCGCTATGCAATTAAATAAAACAGAATGCTTTATTTTAAATGAGTTTCACTGTAAGTCTCTAAAAGCTAGATACAAAGGCTTAAAATTGAGATAAAATCAGATACCCAGAACGTGTTTTTCCCTCGTTTTATATAATTAAAGACTGCCCTTTGAAAAAAAAAACCCGTTTAATAGTATTCTGATTTTGTCATGAAGTCTGTAACGGATGATGTATAAATATATTCTTTATTAGTAACACTAGTTTATCTACCAATTATTCTAACCAAACTCATCAGTTATGCATCTGATCCCAACATTTTGATCAAAAGGTTTAACAAAGGATTACTATAAAAAATAGTTATGGTGAAATTTAATATGTAGGCTTAGGTTTTCTTAAGATATCAACTATTATATGTTTAAAGATAGTTACTGTTAGTAAAATCCTTAAAAAAAAAGGTGTATTTCAAAACCAACTATTTTATTTATTATTTATCCCTAAAGCTCCTTAAACTTCAGCTCGAAAATGATAGCGAAATGGAGAATTTTGGGTATCGTTTTGTTACTGGGAAACAGTATAGTTGCACATCCCATAGAAGTGAATCCTGACGTAGCTACTGAGTTTATCATACTACACAATAATGATATGCATGCCCGATTTGAGCAGACGAATGTGAACAGTGAGAAATGCTCACCCGAGGATGTCAACAAGGATAAATGCTTTGGTGGCTTTGCACGTGTAGCCCACGAGTAAGTGAACCGTGAAACCATCTTATAAATATACCTTATGAATATCATCATCTCATTGCAGAGTTCGAAAATACCGTGCAGACGCTAAAAATGGAGGTACTCCCGTGTTCTATTTGAATGCTGGTGATACGTATACGGGAACCGCGTGGTTTACAATCTTTAAGGATAAAATCGCCACCGCTTTTCTCAACAAACTCCAACCGGAAGCTATGGTATGGCCAAAACATTGAAACTGTACTTAAAATTATTTATAAAATGTTTCTTACAGTCTTTAGGAAATCACGAGTTTGATGAGAAAGTCGGGGGCTTGATACCCCTCCTGAACGAGGTGAATTTCCCTGTGCTCGCCTGTAATCTTGATCTTACTAATGAGCCCGAAATGGCTGCCACCAAGCATTTGGCCAATTCGACAATAATTGAAACAAATGGTACTAAAATTGCTGTTATCGGATATGTAACGCCAGATACGAAAGAGCTTACAGTGAAAAACTATGTGGAATTCAAAGAAGAAATCGTTTCTATCAAGTAAGTTGGACACTTTTACACTAGTAGAGAAATCTAACTTAGTCGTAGACTTATGATGAATTGACAAAATAAATATATAAAATGATATATATTTTTGATTACGACCAACATCCGAGTCGATTTGGCCATGTCTGTCTGTATTTGGAAGTATTTATCAAAAATTGCATCCGTCTGGATTACGATAACAAACAGGATACTTCCTGATCAATATTTCTTGACTATATTATTTCAACTTCTATAATTCTTATATACTCACATTCTATTTCTTCGATATACTCACAGTGCAGAGGCAGCAAAAATGAAGGCTCAAGGAATCAATATAATCATTGGCTTGGGTCACTCTGGTTATAAAAAGGATTTGGACATAGCGGCAAACTGTCCGGAGGTCGACATTGTTATTGGTGGACATACAAACACCTTTTTGTTCAATGGCGCAAAGCCAAGTGTGGAGAGTATTGATGGTCCATATCCCACAGTAGTTACTCAAAAGAGTGGAAAACGGGTGCCGGTTGTTCAGGCATACGCCTATACAAAGTATCTGGGCAAATTACATGTGAAGGTGAGCGGCGATTACATATACCTGAAGAGAAATGATATACCATATATTTTATTCTTATAATAGTTCGATAAAGATGGCAATTTAATTGAATTCAATGGATCGCCGATACTACTCGATGGGACTGTGCCACAAGACCAGGAAATACTTAACCTATTAGAGCAATACCGGGAGAATGTTACGGTACTGGAGAAGTCGATTGTGGGGCATAGCAAGGTGTATCTGGATGGACGTAAGATCGCCTGCCGTTCCATAGAGTGCAATATGGGAAATCTAATCACCGATGCCATGATCTTCAGTCGAGTAATGGAAGATAAGGGAGGTGATTACTGGACAGACGCAGCGATTGCTTTACATCAGGGTGGAGGTTAGTTTTATTAAATGTGTATAGATAATATTATATAAATAATATCTATTCCAGGCATACGTAGCTCAATTGAAAGGAAATCCGATGGCATTATCACTCAGAGCGATCTATTGTCCGTCCTACCCTTCGAGAATGATCTTTATGTATCGAGAATCAGTGGGAAAGCGATTAGGAATGCCCTCGAGCATGCGGCTGCAGTGATAACGAAAGACTCCGATGGGGCGTTCCTGCAGGTATCCGGTGTCCATGTGGTCTACAATCCGGATATGCCCGAGGGTCATCGTGTGGTCTCTGTGCAAGTGCGTTGTGCCAGCTGCTTAGTACCTGCTTATAGCAGTTTAAATGATTCCTCCTACTACAATGTGATTGTGCCTCAGTTCATATATGATGGTGGAGATGGCCATGTTATGATCGATGCATCGAATCCGGTGACGATGCGTATGCAGAAAAAAGTTCGTGAAGCTGTGCACCAGTATCTGAAATATCATGACTTTGTCTATCCGGCACTGGAGGGACGTATTGTGTTCAAAGGATCAGCTGAGAGCAAATCGGCTGCATCGTCCATTACCATGATGAGCTCCGTGGCATTGCTGTTCCTCTCATTGATAGTCAGTCGAGAATTTTAACAAATCTTCATATAAATATGTCAGTATTAATCGGTATTTAAATACTGAAACCTCTTTAGTATTGGTAATTGAATACTGAAGTCTGTTTGTAATTATTTAATTTTCTATTATATTTAAAATATTTTTTATTCCTTTGTGTGACAAATATTTTAATGAATTTAACTGTGCAATTTTGTTTTGATTTGGACATCAATATTGATAATGGTGGCCATTATTTTATTTTGTTTAACAACTTATTTATAACCTAAATTAATCATTTTGTAAAGGATATAAATTTCAAAGTTTTTTTTTGTTTGTTTCAGCTTTGATTTAAGGCAGAAATGCAAAATAAATAAATATTTTAAAATTTTTTTTAAGCTAGCCTAGAAATTGACTTCAAAATAATTTGGATTTCAGCTTGTGCTTCAATTTAACACATAATCCAATATATATATAGAAAGTACACCCAAATAGAACATATTTTGTAATGACAGGTTTAATCCTGTTTCCCAGCTTACCTGTAAGAGTAATTATGGAGTCACTGTGCAAATATCGCTGGACTTGCATATTAATTTTATTATTGATAAAACGTGGAATTGGATTTAAGTTAACCGTTGTACACAATAATGATATGCACGCTAGATATGATCCCATGAAGGGATTGAGTGAGAATTGCCACAAAGGAGAAGACGAGCAGGGAATATGTTTTGGGGGCTTTGCTAGAGTTAAAACTGCGTAAGTTTCTTTAAAGATAATTCAATATGTGATATTATCTATAGTCGTATCTATTCCGCTTGTTTTTCCTAGTGTAGAACAGGTCCGAGCCGAGCGTACGACGTTGTTTCTAAATGCTGGGGATACTTTTCAGGGTACACCCTGGTATACCATGTTCAAGGGCGAACTGGCTGCCGATCTTATGAATATGCTTAACCCAGATGCAATGGTAGGTGGTTCTTAACTTGAACTTTATTATATAATATATTAACAACTAATTCAGGCTCTTGGCAATCATGAGTTCGATGACAAAGTCGAGGGATTGTTACCATTTCTTAATAGGGTGAAGTTTCCCGTTGTGTGTGCCAATTTGGATTTGGAAATGGTTCCCAAAATGAAAGCCATGAAGAGTTTCGTAAACTCAACAATAATTACAAAGTTTGAAATGAAAATTGGCATTATTGGCTATATAACGCCTGAAACTAAAAATTTAGCTGCAATTAACGATGTGGAATTCTATGCAGAAATTCCCATGATTAAGTAATAATTTTATTCAATTAGTTGTATTATAAAAACTAATTTTTAATGTATTTATGTCAAGTGCCGAGGCAAAAAAGCTCACCGACAGAGGAGTCAAAATTATAATCGCACTTGGGCACTCTGGCTATCAAATGGATCAAGAGATCGCCAAATGGTGCAAGAATGTTGATCTTGTCGTCGGTGGGCATTCCCATACGTTTCTTTACACAGGGACTCCGCCGGACAAGGAGATGCCGGTGGGTAACTATCCAACAGTGGTGATCAGATCAAATGGTCAGCAAGTTCCCGTTGTTCAGGCCTATGCGTTCACAAAATATTTGGGCGTAATCGATATGGAGGTAAGTTTTTTGGAAATTAATAGATATAAATATCTATTATTCCCTGGGAATTATATTCATAGAATGTATCTATATCTGTATCATATTATACCTATAGAATGAGAGCAAAACTTTCGCGAATTAAAGAACCTATTTATATTTATCTATGACCTTGCACAATTCACCCAAACATATCATTGCTCAACTGTAAAAATTTCATTAAGATCGGATAAGATTTAATTAATTATAACTTATTTTCATATAAGATGATATCTGCTAGTCGAGTTATTACGACTACAGCTTTCTTACGTGTTTATTTGGCACTTTTTAATATATTATTTGTATATGAAATAGTTTGACAATGGAGGTCACTTGCTTACATTCGATGGAGAACCCATTTTATTGGATAGCATGGTGAAACAGGACACTCAAGTCAAGGCTTATTTGGACAGCAAGAGGAAGGCAATCGATGAGCTTGAGGATCAAGTGGTGGGCGTTAGTAAGGCCTATCTAGATGGCGATAGCTATCGGTGTCGGGAAGGTGAATGCAATCTTGGGAACCTTATCACCGATGCCATTGTCTATGCTCGGGCGGCTGCGAACTTTGGCGGTCTCTTTTGGACGGATGCGCCAATAGCGTTATTCAACGGTGGAGGTATGGAATTCATTTTATATAGGGGAAACGAATAATTCTACATTTCCAATAGGAATACGTGCGAGTATCGATGCGGGAGTTGAGGGGACTATTACGAGTGCAGATATTATAACGGTCTGACCGTATAAGAATGAAATGATGTCCACGCGGATTCTGGGCAGGGATCTGGTCAAATCACTGGAGCATTCGGCATCGTCGCGCAAATCAGAAGCAAGTGGCGCATTTCTGCAAGTGTCTGGTATTCGATTTGTTATCAACTACAATAATCCAAAGGGCAAACGCATTTCATCCGTCTATGTCCTCTGCTCCAAATGCAAGATTCCGACATATGAGAAGCTAGAACAGGATGAATACTATTGGGTCATAGTTAGCAGCTACCTTTTGGGTGGAGGTGATGGTTACAAGTATTTAAAGGACCGCAGATATCCACAGATAATACCGCTGACACTTACCGATACCGATATATTAACCAAATACCTTCAGGAGCACAAAATAATCTATCCCGCAATGGACAATCGCATTACTATTTTGGAGAAAATGCAACGGCGTAATTTGGCAATCCAAGTTGAAGTTTCATTCTTTCTATATATTATTTATTCTTTATATATTCTTGAGCAGACTCTGTTTATGTAAGTTGTCTATTGTATAACCAATGGATTCTGGTTTGTTCTTCAAATATATTAATATTTTAGTGATTTATTTCTTTTTAAATTTATATAATATATTTATTATTAAATAACTATTCGAAATGTGAAACTTTCTTCTAATAATTATTAATTAATGATTTTATAATTGAGCAATATAAGATAAATAATAACACGTGCTGCTCTGTTCACGAAAATATACCTAATGGAGTCGAAGATGCTTAAATGCTGATCTCTTAACCAACGGGTTCTGGTTTTTTTTTCCCATTTTTATGACTAACGATTTGTTAGGATAGGGAAACTGTTGTATTTCTTTTGAAATGATCTTACACTTAATCGCTATCATTAATTGACATCAATAGTTAAAGCAGCGACTAAGTAAGTATGTTTGTAATGTGATCATCTCATTCTGAGTTTTAGATCATTAGCCATCTAATGCGGAGTTTCGCCAGCTTAACTACTTTTTTTTCCCCCATTTTTCTTGATTTGTTAATTACTTTAGTCTCAGGGTCGTCGCACCGGCAGCTTGTGCATTGACCCTTCGCTATATTAAGCCGCCCTTGGGTGTAGACAGGTGTGTGAGAGTGTGTGTGTTTTCCTAAGCCACACTTTGTAACTGACACGCACTGATAAATATGCTCTCTGCTCCACTATTCTCCACTCTGCTCCACTGTGCTCCACTCTGCTCCACTCTGCTCCACTCTGCTCTGCTCTGCTACACTTGGTCATCTTGGTCAGTCTTGGACATTGTAAGAAGTGTCAGTAAAATCTTATCGGCTTGCCTAAGTAAGTAATAAATCTTGGACTCATCCTTAGCAACTCGCTCGATGTGCTAGTAATTTATTTAAAAAATAGTTCAGGATATGTTTTTGTGCGACAAGCGAAATATTATATTTTTTGTAAGAATGATATATGAGAAAGTATTCTGATATTACATTTTAATTTAAAAAAAAAAAATAATTATAATTAAAAATTGATAAGATATATCAGTTAGTTAATGGATCGTTTTTGGCTACTGTGATCATTTTGAGGGACGCCCTTGTTAATTTGCCCCAGTGTCTATTAGAGTTGTACACGTTGATTGGAGGCCCTTGTCTCAGTGTGGCTACCGGCGTGTTCCACTGATGCTGATGCTGATGTCGTGAGAACTCGACATACATATATATATATATATATATGTACTTTATATATATTGTTCATGTGCACTTTGAGCTTGGGCTGAAGGCAGCAAATGATTTGGTCGTAGGCGACACTAACACAGACAGTCAGTTAGTCAGTTAGTCAGCCAGCAGCTACTCCAGCGGTCCATCATCATGGTTTAAGCCCCTGCCAACTGGCGAACTGGCAACTGGCGAACTGGCAACTGTAATTATGGCTTAAACACTGTCTCGGTACTTGATGTCAGCTGGGCTTTTGGATTCTCGCTTCTCCGTTCTGGGTTCTTTGGCTGGGCGTCGGTCAAGTGCAGAATCGGGCATTTTAGCTTTCAGCTATCAGTCATTCAGTTAGTCACGGTTCAAAGAGGTTCTTGAACTTACCCACACTCACACTCACACTCACAGTCACACTCACACCCGCATTCACATTCACATTCACATTCACATTCGTAATCGCATCCGCAATTCGCATTTGTTGCCACACTCACAATGAAGTTGGCTAAAATGCTGAGATGTTGGCGGTGGCAATTCAATTACGCAAATAGACTCGCCACTAGTTATGCTCTAGTGTGTGTGTGTGTGTGTGAGTACACTCAGAAAAATGTGAGATATATTGTAGGAAAAATACGCAACACTTAAATTACACATATTTGAGCACATATTCAAAAAGAAAAAGAATTAACAATTCAAATTAAATAGTACTCGAGTAAGATATACCATATTTCTCTGAGTGTACTCGTATGAGTGAGTGTGCAATGCAAGGCCTGTGCCCATCTGTCGGACTAGGTATAAGTATTGTATAATCGTCTCAACTGTTTTTACTGCCCATTTAAACGGTAAAAGGCAACTTCCGTCTTTGAATTTCGTATTTTGATATTCGCTGCACTGCAATGAAAAAATGCCCTAATAGCCACATTAGTCTATTGCGCAGAGAGAGAGAAAGAGACAGAAAAAGATTCTGTGTTCTGGATGCATCCATTGTGAGTCAGTATATTCAATTTGAGACACGTTGAAGATCTTGTAGTGAGTCGTGTTAAGTATAGTTAGTAGTCGTAGTCGTAGTCGTAGTCTTAGTATGTAGACTAACAACTAACAGTTAAGAGCAACAAATTAGTTTAAATAATCTTCATTCAACGCGATTTTCGTGTTGCCCTGTTGCAGTTGTTATTTTAACTTGGCCTTTAGTTGTTGTTGTTGTTGTTAGCTGTTTCTGTTGGTCGTGATTTTTGTGTGCCCAGTTCGCTAGAAACGTTGAATTGGCTTCACCTTTTGACATGGAATTCGAAATGACGTGAATCACACAAAGAAGACTCAAAACATTTTTTTTTGCTTCTATTGTTGTTGTTGTTGTTGTTGTTGTTGCTGCTCAGACATCATCGGCATGGGCCAAATTTGCCTCGTCCTCATTCTCTTTGATTGCCAGCTAGTTTTACCAGCTTCACTGTGCAACCATAGCCCATTAGGCACCAGGCACCAACGATCATCGGGAATGGGGCATCGGGAATCCGGGTATCGGGAATCGGGCAAGCGAAAAGCTCATTTGCCTCGTTTGTGTCTTGTGTCGTTTTAGCTTGGCTTAGTGATCGAAATTATTTACCGTTGATATGGTTATGGTCAAGGCGAAAGCCAAAGAAATCGCTTGCTCGCTATCAAAGCGTCCAACCCAGACCCAGACCGAGACCCAGCAAGATCTCAGATAATATACCCTAACATGCAGATATAACAACCTTGTCACGTTTTTTGTAACGCATGAATAAATGCATTTATCAACTTACGAAAAAGACTATTGAATTAAGATGAGAAACATATTTCGTATAGCTATAGCTATAGATATATGTAAGCAAAATAAATTCACAATTCAGTAAAGATAAGATACAAATTATTTATATGTTATATATATGTATATATATATTTGAGAGTAATCAGCTTTATTTAATTGAAAACTGTGTTATATATTTAAGGATATTTTCAGTATTTGACTCATTTAAATTTATAGTTTTCCGCTTAAATATCATTGCTTTCAGATAAAATCTGAAAGATTGAATTGTATAAATAAATATAACGGATGCTATAAATTTACATATATAAACAAGAAATTAATATTTAACGTAGTTGGTACTCATACAAGAAGGTGAGAAAAATTGGATATCTAATTTATATTAACTCTATAATAGTAATAGTAGTCTATTTAATTCTAATGTATATCGATATTAATTTAGTATAATAGAACAAAAATTATTTCAGCTGATATTAAATCGATTACATTCCATAATCAATTTCTACGTATAATAAATATTTGTAGACATATATTTTTGCTAGGGTATCTTGATTTTGAAAAGAATTTTTACTTTGTATATTTTGTGTAAAGCATTGCATCTGCAATTTAGTTCGAGTTAATAATTCGTTTGTTATGCTAAGCATTTATTGCAAATGCTGGCCGCGATTCCGCATATTTTAATAACTTATTGCACAGGATTCGATGAGGCTGTGCATATGAATTTATGTATGAATGAACCGGAGGGTCTGTTCTGGTTTGTTTATGTGATTTTGTGATTTTGTGGGCTTGGCCCTCACGACACGTGGCCTAAGTGCTGCCCAAGATGCAAATGCTGATGACCTTCGTGGATCAAGGACACGATAACTGAACAGCGTCCACTTCGGATGGGGATGGGGATGGGGATGGGATAGTTAGGCAAACAGAATTGTGGAACTGTCCATGTTGTTGCTGTTGTCCCAAAATCAAGACATTGGATTTGAAATCATGCATGTGGAAATATGATGTGGTCTTCAGAACGGTTTCAGCTTCAACTTCAGCTCGATGTCATTTCTGATGGCAGTAAGAGATCCAGAAAGACATCCGTATTCGGTGAGCATACACTCGAAGAAAAACTTATTCTAAATTAAAATTAAAACTTCTCAATAGATTTACATAAGTGATGAAAATTTAACAAATAATTTAAATGGATTTTAATTAATATAAAATTGGACATATTTAATATTAGGTAGATATAGGAAAATAAAGCCTAATTGTCATATATTATTCATCTATTATATATTTAATTTTAACAAAACGACCTATGAATTGATGACTATTGCCTTATATAAATATCAATAAAATAAATTAGAATTCCTAATTATTTGTTATTACTATTTGTTAATTTGTATATTGAAAAGTGTTCTAGTTTAAATTCAAAAACTCATATTTGTTATTTTTAGCATATTAAATTTTATTGAGGAAATCAAATAGGTCTTAAAGTAAGTAAAAGATCTGCTATAAATAAGATGATTTTCAAACTTCTTTCTTTATATTATTTTTATTTTTATGCAAGTGTAAAATGCTTAATCCTTTGACTTCATGCGGAAAATCTACCTGCATTAGTTGGTATGTTTTTTTTTTAGCTATCCCGCTGGCTTATGATTAGGTAGCATGCCATGGCCATGTCATCATCGTCATTTCTGAAGTTGACGCTAAAGTGGATTGTGAATATACTGGATATACAGGAGCAATGCACGCACCTGAGAGATACAGATTCAAATATTTATTTACACCAGTGTGTGTGTGTGTGTGCGCGAGTGTGTGTATTGGTTGGTGTGCAAAAATAAAGCGAAAATAGCCAGATCGTTGCTCGTCTGCGTGCTGTTGCCAAAGTCCGTTTGCAAAGTCGAGGATTTCTACCAAAAGGCGAATTAAATTCCTCAATCTTGTGCCAAGTTTATTTTTAGACCCCGAACAAGTCACTGCGAAAACTAGCAATGAAATAAAGCAGAGGAAAAAAAGGGATACAAAAGCAACAACAACAGCAACAGCAACAACAGCAACAAAAAATAGCAACAACAACAACAACGAAGATGAAGTCGAAAACGAAGACGAGCCAACAAAGCAAGCACAAACACAAATGGTGAAGATCACAAGATCAACTAGAAGCTGCAGAAGCAGCCGTAGCAGCCGTAAAAAAAAGGCCAGCGAGGAACAGCAACATGTATAGATGGATATGGATGAATGCTGTTAAGACGAAGGCCATCCAAATAGCTGCCTTTAGACGGTAAACTCACAGCCCCATCCAACAGCAGCAGCAGCAGCAGCAGTAAATCCAGATAGCGAGGAGCCAACTGACGCGACGCGGCGGTCACATTAAACTGAATGCGTCGACAGGCGTCAGCGTCAGCAGTGGCAGCGGCAGCGGCAGCAACAGCAACAGCAACAGCGGCGTCGCCCCGGCGGCAGCTTCGACAACAGCAACAACGTCAATAAACGTTACACGTAGGGCGACCCAAAATCTTGGTGCGTTCCTCGATAGAATTTTGATTGCCATACGCACGCACAGTCCCAGTCCCAGCCATGGGTGTAGTCAGCGGTGGGCGACTGGGCTGATGGGTTGCTGCCTACCTCCCCCAAATCCTGAACGAAAAAAGCCTTTCAAGAGCGACAACTCTTTGAACTAAATTTATTTGATTTTAAACTTTGAGAATATGTATAACAATTATATACTAGAATATTAAAAACAATTTTTTTTATATTACGAAGTAATAAATTTATTGTATGATTAATACATTAAAAATCGCAAAGAGAGGATTGAATTAATTTTAAGCAAAATATATATAATATTTTTTATACAAAAGATTGCTTTAACTATGAATAAAATATATATTCCCTATATCCACTAATTTTTTCTTAAACAAAGAGATTTTTAATAAAAATAATCATACACAGAGTTGTTTTGATTTAAATATATAACCAATTATTTAATCAGATTTTATAATTAAAAAAAACCTTTTACCATATATTGAAATGATAAATATATTTTTATTAGTCATTTAAAATAGGTTAAAATGGGCCTAGAGATATATATTCCATCTTAGTAGATAAAGCTTATTTTTCATGATTATTTATGAAGCTTATTTAAGTTTATATGATGTACTTTGCATGTGATGGGCTGCCCAGCCCCCTTTCCCCACACTACATAAAATCCTGGCACGCCCAAGGGCCCCAGCTAAATTTTATAATTAAAAAAAACCTTTTACCATATATTGAAATGATAAATATATTTTTATTAGTCATTTAAAATAGGTTAAAATGGGCCTAGAGATATATATTCCATCTAAGTAGATAAAGCTTATTTTTCATGATTTTTTATGAAGCATATTTCAGTTTATATGATGTACTTTGCATGTGATAGGTTGCCCAGCCCCCTTTCCCCACACTACATAAAATCCTGGCACGCCCAAGGGCCCCAGCTAAATCTTAAGCTTAAACTCAGCGCCAACTTTTTGTTTTGCTGCTGCCGCCCAGCAGCAGTCAACAGCCGCCTAGATTTAAGCTGAGGTTAAGCCACAGCCCTTTTGGGCCCTACTACTAAGTACCCGTCCCACAACCAGAGCCATCGCCAAGCCATATGCATTGGCAGTGGTCGGCGATCGAAGGAGGGCCTGGCAAAACTGGGAAAATTAATGCATTCCATTTCCCATGACTGTTAATCACCTGGCCATTATTATATTTACTTGTATTCGCTGCTTGTATACTATAATTATACTCCACACACACACACACACACATGCACACACACTAATCCCAGCTATCCCGATCATCCAGGCCATCCACCTATTTACCCATCCATGTGTCGAACTGGATTAGCTATTGATTAAGAAGACCCTGCGGACTATGGGACACCATGAAAGATGCCACAGTAAATAAATAATGGCGATGGTGTAATAAATTAAAATCGCATAACTTGGCCTTAACTTTTTATTTTTAGCCCTATGCTTAAAGCCAAAAGAAAAAACTTCAACAACTTTAAGATTTTTATATATAATTATGCAATTTTCATTCCAATTATAAATTAGACTTTGACATCGAAATAGATAAACAGGAAAACAAAAGGTAAAGAATAGCCAAAAATAAATTGTTTTTTGTGTAGTTTTACATAAATTAAAATAATATAATTAAATAAGATACAATTAATTGCAAATTAAAACAAGAAATAAATAATTGTTAAATAAAAATATTCAACAATGTTGTATGTGGAATATTAAAAAATGTCAAATCCACAAAAGTATATGCTTAGCCAAATAAGTTTTAGACCGATTCTGTATCTACATATGTAAATGGTGGCTATAAGCATTTAATGAACATTACCATTTTATATTGCGGGGCTTTTTCGTTCTGTCTTCTTGCAACTTGATGGCATTAATTTTTTTTTATTTATTATTATTGGTGGGGGCACCCGCAGAATTATTGTCAAAATGCAAAAGAGAAGATGATTATTACATTTCACGCTTCCAGGCAGGGATCGTAAAAGCCGAAACCACAAACCAGTCGAAAAGACGAACGATGACTGCGACGTCAACGTCGACGGTGAGTGCGACTGCGACTGCGACTGTGGCTGCGACGCTGACTGCGATAGCGTACCAAATTAATGGAACCATCGCGCAGGGCTGGAGCTGTTGCTGTTGCTTTAGCTGTAGCTGTGTGGCTGGGAAAGGGGGAGGGGGACAAGGAGACAGGGGGGAAACAGAGCCCTGAGACAAGACCAGGTAAGAGAAGTGGGACCAGCAGAACAAAAAACCAAGCCCGACAACGTTGTGGGAGAAAGAATAAAACTAACAATGAACAGCGGACTGCGACTGCGACTCCCATTGGAATGATGGGCAGCAGCAGCGAAGACGACGTGCAGTGTGTGTCTGTGTATGTGAATGTGTGTGTTTGTGTTTGGTATTTTGGTTTTGGCCCGCTTGTCTGTACCTTTGGCAGCGATGGCAGCGTCGCGGCTTTATTGCGCTCTTTGTCTACCCATGAGTTCTCGGTCCGCAGCGAAGAAGACCAAGAAGTCACATCAAGCCACACGATCGCAAGCACGCACACACTCAAAACAAACACTAACACACATACTGACACACATACTGATACACGCACAGCGTTCCAAACGTTCCTGGGCCAGCAATCACACATCCACGAAATGCGCAAATAGCTGTTCGGCTTTTGGGAATGGAAATGAGTTCGGGTTTGAGTTTGGAATCGAGCTCGGGTTAATTCTGGTCTTTTCTTTGCTGCTTTGGCTGCTACACTCAGAAAAAAAAATTCCCGAACTGGGCATACTAACAGAGAATCGAATTTTAATTTCTAGAATATTTGCTGTAACAATAAAATATCATAAACAATTTAATAGATTTTTAAATTAAACTTCTTTTTTAATACTGATAATACAAATTTAATTATTAAGGAATAAAACACTCTTTTTAAGCAGCAATTAATGTATAGTATTTTGGCATACAGTTTGATGTTCTAAACCAATTGTTTCTCTAAGTGCACTGTCACATTTATGTTAGTGTTTGTATTCTTTGGCTTACTGCTTTCCATTGCTGGCTCTTTCATTCATGCTGACACACACACACACACATATGATGCATATGAATTGGCCCTAAGGCCTCTGTCCGCCAATTTCCTTTTTAAGCTAACAACGTGGCCCTCTTCACGACATTTACCATTGTGTACTTGGCTAGGCAACAACTATAACCAAACTCCAAACCGAACACTATTTCACCCGAAAGTTATCAAGTTCTATTTGTGTGTTGTTCATTTAGTGCAAGGATTCCAGACGCCTTCGAGTGTCTGTTTCTCTGTGTCTCTCCTCCTTCGCTGTGTGTGTGTGTTAATTTATTTGTGTGTGTGAGAAAGAGCTGTTGGGTGCGAGTCAATCGTCCATCGTCCATTGTCCATCGTCCATCGTCGTCGTCGTCAATTCGTGTCGTGCAGCGCGTATTGGAAGAGGAAGTTCACATTGTGACTGGAAACTGGAATTGGAAGTGTTGGCGTTCTCTGTTGCTTCTTCAGCTTCTTGACGGCTCGCGGTTGCGTGTTATAGCCTGGATATCAGTCAGTTCAGTCGAAGGCTTACAGTGAACGCGTCGAAAAGTGCCAACGGTTGCATCCTCGATCTCAACAGCTTCATCGCGTTCGTCGTTCTTATAACCCATTTGAAGTACCAACCATGGCCAAAATCATTTTGTTTTGTGTGCTCAGCCTTTTGGCATGCGCTGCAGGTTAGTACTAATAAATACATCAACGGCTAATTATAACTATTATTATCAAGGATTTTTTCAAAAAATCAAAATTTTTATTCTATAAAATTACCTGGTATAAAGAAAACATTTTTATTACAATACTAAAGTGACAAAGATTTTTTTGATATTGGTTACTGAACGAAAAAAAAAAATTAAAGATGATTTTCATATTTGAAAATCTTAATTTCTTGTTGCAAAGAAATTGATTCATTAAGAAAAAAATAATTAAGAGAGAGAATAGAAAAATTGTATGACAATTCTACGAGTTACACGATAATTATATAGAAAGAATTTAGCTATTTTTAAGATATGCACAGGGGTTCATAGACAATAGAAATGGATATAAGAAATCACATCATTATTTTCCATTCATTTTTTTGTTTTGTTTTAAAAATGTAGCAAATTTTAACTGGATTATTAACGTCATTCAACTGGTCTATATATTCATTTGTTGGCTCAAAGCAGTTTTCTGATTTGGCTATTTTTTTTTTTATAAGAATTTAGTTCGTTATCTCGAAGTGCATCTTTGGGCGATCGTGCATAATAATCACTTTGCCTGGCAGCCGGAGGGAATTTAGTAGCCAACAAATAACTAGGCTTAGCAACATTTGATTACATTTGCGCCTGAAGCTACTTAAATCAGGATCTGAGCCAAATACAACCAGAACTGACTTCGACTCTGACTCTGACACTGACTCTGACTTTGAGTGCATCATTAGAGACGTGCTAGATTCGTGGTACTATCATCTACCTGCAGCGAAATCGCCTCAGCGAATCGTAATTACCTTGAATTATAGTGCTCAAGTTTTCATGTTGTTCATGTCCAAGTCAAAGCCTTCAATTCAATGTGGCTATTTTGTGGAGATTTGGACTGCATTTGTGCTTGTTTAATTCAATGAGTGTTGCCAATCCATTCGAACCAATTGCATTTCCTTATTGTAATTGCTATTATTATCATGAAATTATGATATAAGAGAGAATCGCTTTTACTTGATCTACGAGACCGATAGCATATTTTCTTCGATTATTTCTTAAGCTTTATTAGACATATTTTTCTTTTATAAGAATACTAAAACCTTATAATATATAATACACATATATACTTAAATTGCCAATATGAAACTGCTTATTCCTTTTACACTTAAAAAAGGAACGTAGACACCAGATATATATTGTATTATTAATGTGTGTGCCTGTCAGTCCTTCGTTTACTTAATGAAATCAGAAGACTTTGACTTCGTGTGTGTCTTGCATTTAAATCGCCGGAAATAATTTCATATACAAACACACACAGAAAGACAGACAGACAGACAGACAGACATACAGAGTGGCAAACATTGGACCCTCTGAATGTCGTCGATATATAGCTGCACATAAAGCATGCTCGCTTACCTATCCATGACAAGTTCCATAAATAGGCAACTGTCCGCCGAAGCAGTCTTCCGTTTTGAGCAGCCAAGCACCGATTCAGAAACGAAAACGAAAATGAATAACTTCGGCATTGACATCGGCAATCGGCAATCGGCGATCGGCAATCGTCGTAGGGTGTTTGTCTTTCGGCCCAACACAAAAAAACACACACACACACACACAAAGAAGACGACTTATTGTTGTTGTATTTGTTTAGCACGCTCCGACGAGAGAGAGAAAGAGGAAAAGAATAAGTGAGATGACCCTTGCAGCTACCTGTTGCCCCCCCCCCCCCCCCCCATGCACGAAACCCAAAGCAAAGCAGCAGCAATTCATTGTCATCTTGAAAATTGTCTTCTTAATGAAAGCAAAGCGATTATATAAGATGAAGATGAAGATGAAGATGAAGATGATGAAAAACTGCTCAAATTATAAAGAAAATACAAATCTAAGAGTCGGTTATTTTCTTGGTGTGTTCTGAGCTTATTAAGTGCCATTATATTTGATAGAATTTATACGTAATTAGCTTTTTTATCTTCTGCATCTGTATCCGTATCTAAGTCACAAAAAGGTCAGAGACCGTTAAAGCTTCTGGTCATCATCATCATTAGCCGTCTAATGAATCATCCAGACGCATTAAATAACCAACCAGCGACAACAACACCCCAAAGACATTCCAAGATTCCAAAACTATTTGCTTTTATAGACATGGTTCTGTTTTGTCATTGGTATTGCTCGATTTGGTAATCGTATTTAATGATATTTACTTTGAATATCTTTTGTCGGACGATTACGCATGCGATGCCGAAAACCGAAACCGTTACGGTTACAAATTGCGATTACTCAACTCAGTATTCAGAGCGGTATCTCTCTTTCTCTCTATTGGGAGGAGTTCATTGACCACAGTAGACCCCTAGTTCCCCAATTTTCACAGTCAGCACATTAACTTGTTCTTTTATAGTATCTTTTTTATTTTTGGACTCGGATTGGTTTTCTATTTTTGTAATTATTTTTTTATTTTTTTTTCTTTGTGGTTAGGTCAACGCATTACGACCATACATCTGGATGGTGTGCAGTACTTCATCAGTCGCATGAATCCGTACTCCCCGGAGCTGAATTACTTCCTGGCGTATCAGTATTGCCGATCGCTGGGATTGCAGCTGGCCTCGTTCGAGACCAAGGAGAAGGCTGAATCGATGACCACGTATCTGAAGAATGCAGGTTATGGCAATTACGATTTCTGGACATCCGGAAATCGCTTGGGCACGGGCATGTTCCTATGGATGAGCACCGGACTACCGTTCAATGCGACCTTTGATTTCTTTGAGAATTCGGCGGATGCCATCCAGGCTGGACTGCTCGATCCCGTTGATCACAATAGCAACACTTCGCCGCAGCGTACGGCACGCGACAGGTAAGTGATCCTTGGATGTTCTCATCCATGTAATCATCCCCTGTTTCAGTTTGCAGCTACTTGAGGCTACCTTAAACCGTTTCATGCACTTTTTCCGTCTCTTTTCTTGTTTATGTTATTATTATAGCAGCAGTGGTGCCGAGAAGGGTTGCGTCATCCTGAAGCAGCCGACGCTCAAATGGATGCCCGAGGACTGCTCGGCCGTCAAGGATTTCATTTGCGAGCAGACTCGCTGCTATTATTACAACTATGGCAGCATTCCTGTCTCGTCGGCGCAGGGGTAAGGACAACTAAAGAGAGAAAAAGAGAGAGAGAGAAAGAGAGCATGAGGCGCCACTAAAAACAAAAAACACGATTATAAAACATGCAAAAAAATACAAAAATACAAATAAAAATCATCTATATATAAACTTAAATCAAATAACTGAATTACAATAACTATATACCCCATTTCTTAAGTATAAACACACAATATAAATTGCTATACGAATGCTTAAGTCTCACTCTAAGCGAATGTCCTTAATTAAGATAAACAAAAACAAAAAACAAAAAGAAACAAACAAAAAAAAACAAAAAGAAACAAACACACACAAAATCGAATAAACATACATATATATTTATAAACACCTAACGCAATTGAGCAAATTGATAATAACACGTGATTAATCAAAGTTAATTTAGTTGACCACAAACAAAAAAAGAAAAAGAAAAGAGAAAAAAAAAACATTCTGTCAAAATTACACGATTACAAAAAATGGAACAAAACGCTAAACGAAGCGTTCAGTTCAGAAAGTAATACAAAACTAAATCAAATAGGTGAGCTAAACCCCAAATCGTTAAACTATACAATTTACTACACACAAACAAAACAAACACACACATATGCATATTCTGGATATATGTTCAGAATCTGGATATCTGTATCTATGTTTAAATACCTAATACAGAAGACTAATGCGCAGCTATCAGCCTAATACTAACTTCAAATTCACAACAAATCAAATCTCAAAATAACTGAACAAAAATCACACAAAATTTTGCAAAAAAAAATAAATGAAAACTTTGTGCAATCAGCTAGGAAAATAATGAAAACTAAAAAATGATAATCTGAAGCTTGTAAATCTTGAGAAAAACGTAATAAACTCATAACAAACATTGGTTTTTTATAAATGAATTAAAAAAAAAACACATTATTTTCCTTTGCCGTTTGCACGAATATATTTTTGGGGCCATTTGAGCGCCACTTTCGAGACTTCTGCTAAAAAGTGGTGGTTTGGGGCTTAGCTTTTCCATAGTTGTTGTTGTTGTTGTTGTTGTTGCCATTGTTGCTGTTGTCACCAAGATTTGTGTTCAACTAACTAACTTTAGCTTCAGACTCGCTCTTTCGCACTAACCCAATTATGCCAAGCTCGCTGCTAGTCGATCGACAGATGTGCACACATATCTATAACTCTACATGCACTCAGAGAAAAACCAAGTACATTTTATAACTAAATCAAATATGAAAACCAATCATGTAAAATAAATTCTTAAATCAAGAAAAATAATTGGAATATGTTGTTTAGTTATGAAAAATAGCCAAGTAACTCAATCATTCTAGAAATTTTCTAAGTTGAAAACTAAATCAAATTAAAATTAACTTTTAACACAAGGTACAAAAATCTTTGATACAAAAATTTTTACAAGTTAAATTTTGAACTTTTTAGGAGTTGATCTTCTATTTTTTTAATTAAAGATGTAGTTTATTGGTTTTATAACAGCTGTTTTTCGCTGAGTGTATGTGAGTGGTAAGTGTGTGTGCATATGAAATAAGTAAATGCCATAAGACATGAGTATCCTTAACTGAAGTTGTTCTTTGTTTCTTTGTGTATTGCCTCATCCTCATCGCCTCTGATTGTAGACGGCCCATCACCTCGACGACTCCACGCACACCCACCGCACTTGACAAGCTGCCGGCGACATCACCGCTGCCCCTGCTCATGTCCACCAGCGGCAGTCTGTTCGCAAAGCCAAAATCATCTTTGGTCGGCGACAGCTCCTCGGATGCTTCTCAGCAGCCGTCGACGGTGTGGTTCAAGCTGAATCACGATCGCTCGCTGGCCGATGCGGCTGCTGCTGCTGGTGATGTGGATTCCGATCTGGAGGCGGATGTTGAGGAGCACGACGATGCTGACGGCGATACTGATTTCGATGAACACGAACACGAGCACGAACACGAGCACGAGCACGATAATGGCGTTGGTGGAGATTCGTCCGGTGAACATGCACGCGAGTTGAGCGATGGCGATGACGTCAAGGAGCACGTTTTTCCGTTGAACGACAATGAGCTGCACAACGAGATGCATTCGATTGAGGAGCTGCAGCTGCAGTTGCAGCAATCGCATGATGAGCACGAGGAGGACACCGCCGATGCGGATGCAGAACATGAGTCCGATGCGGAAACTGATCCTGAGACAGACTCGCACTACGAGTCGTCGGCCAGGCCAGATGTGCTGCCCAACACAACGGAATCGCAAGCGATTGAGGTGCGTCTCAAGCAGATCGCACAGGACTTTGAGAAGATGACCAGCTCGCAGGAGCTGCAGCGTGCTGCTGTGGTCAGCAAGGATGAAATGACGCCACAATCATCGCTCTCGCTAAGTGATCTGATACGCACACTGCGTCCCAATGAGCAGCAGATCATTCCACAGATCGACTCCGACTACTCAAATGCCATGCGTGTCCTGGGCAAAACATCTGCCGTCGTCCTAAACAACAATAACAACAACAACGAGGATTCGCGCAAGTTCAAAGTGTTGCCAGAGCCACACAGCTATTAAATTAAGGAGCGGAATGATGGAATGAGTGGGCCACTGTTTGATGGGTTCCACTGAGGAATGTTCATTTCTTGGTAGGCTATTGAAATGACGCTTCTCTCTGCGGACCCCCAACAGTTTCAACTATTACTCGAGACTCTCCCTGTAGAAATTTAATGATCAACTTTAGAGTGAGTGAGAGAAAGAAAGAGAGAGAAAGATAGAGAGAGAGAGAGAGAGAGAGAGAGAAGGAGTGCTTAAAAGAGTTAAGATACACACTTATTTACTGCTTAATTATACAAATACATATACTATATGCTTTAATTGTATGACAAAACACAAAAAAAAAACAAACACACTCTTGATTAATAAAAACGAATTTGGTAAATGTAAAATTTCGAATTATTATTCCTGAAGGCAAACTGTGATTTATTTGTGCTCATCGTAGAAAAGAGCCTAAAAGCCAATAACCATAAATTATGTGTTAAATTCTAAAGTGTGGCTTGTGGAATGTTCGTGTTGCTTTTATTCCTGGCTTAGTTCGCCACAGGCTGGAAACTATCATCATCATCATCATGATCATCAGCATTGTGATTGGGGCCTGGTTTATGGCCGGCAAATGTGCAAATCATTTTTCTTAATTTTAAGAGGATTTCAAAGGTTTGACTGTGGCGCATTACACAATATTTTATGTGCTGCTTCATTTCATTGTGTGTTGGGTGTGGACGAAGCTGAAAATGAAGACGTGATGGACCAGACACTGGACACTTGATAGATAGCACACACTGGACGGAACACATTAAACAGAAGACAGAAGACTCTCCCACACGCCATTAACATTTTTCCCTGCATTTGCCAGCATCTTCAATTTCTTCTTCTTTTTTTTTATTGTGTTTTTAGAGGAGACAGGCACAGACGAAGGTGAAGGCGTCTCTGAGTTTGACTTGAGGACTGAGTTTGTTTGATGTGCCACTGACTGACACACTCAGAGAAAATATCATTACATAACGTTGACTTTGCTATAAATAAGTATATAGCATTTACAATTAAACAAAGGGAAAGGTGTGGAATTTACACAATTATCACGAATGAAACAATGAAACTTGTCTGAATGTTCAAAATAATCAATATGAATACCAACATTCCAGTTAACATTCCAGTGTATTTAAAATTTTCAGAACTTCAGCAATAAAGTTATCTGAAAGTTGTTAATTTGTTTTAATAAAAAGTATTATCAATTTTGAAGGATTAACGATAAATATCACAGATTTGAAAATTAAATTAATGATTATTGTGGTTCTCAGAGCAATTTTAGTTGTAACTCACATATTTTGTTGAGTGCACGGAAAGTAATGAAAGGAGTCTATACAGTTTTACGGCTCTGCATATAGGTGTGTGTGTGTGGATATATACACACACAAATGGGGAGATACTGACACAGACAGAGAGACGCAGACTTGAAGTTCTGAAGACAACCTTGAAAAGCATGGCAGGGTCCAACGAACGTACATAAAAAGTTTCTCTTTTGCTGAAACGGCAATCTCAGACCACTCACAAAAAGGTAAACATTCCTCAAGTATATGCTTGCAACAACAATAACATCAGCAACAGGTAACTGGGATAATTGAGAGCAGAACTTAGGCATAATTTTTCCTGCTTTTCACTTGTCCTACAAAGAAAGAATTGTCTCATAATGCCATATAAAAATTTTGTCAAATTGAGTTGAAATTCTAAATTATGGCAAAATAGCTTTAATAATTAGCTTAATGTAACTTAACATAAGAAAATTAAAGTAATGGCTGATTAGGGATATCGGATTATGCTCAGATCTATGAATTTTGATCGTGTGTATTGATAATATTTCGTTAGGGCACATGCGCCATCTATGTATCAGTTGGCGTACTACTGTTACTACCCACATACTCTTCGCTAAAAATATGATTCATAGATGGAAATAGGTATGTTAATTTAGTGCTGGGTATTTGCCAGTCGGGCTTTCTCTTACTTTCTATTACCAGCTTAGTGATGCCAAATATATTGTATCCTTGTTCTGTGTGATATCTGATCATTTAAAATTCAAGTCAGGAAAGGATACATGATACACAATTGCAATATAAATTAAATGAATCACGCAACAGAAGCTTTGTCAGTTACAAGCCCAAAATCGCAGAACGTCGATTGATTAACTTCATTAATAAGATATATTTATTAAATATGTCTTGTGTTACATCATGAGATTATAAGGGAACAATTTATTATTCACATTTAGAATGATTAATGTAAAAATAATATCTTTTTTGTACAAATTTAAATATTCAGTTGCCATTCATATTTATGTCACACAATATGAATATATTATATATTAAGTAAGGAAATGAATATTCAAAGTCTCATATACAGTACGTATTATGAAATTAATTTACATTATTACTGCTACACACATCAACGGGTTGATTTTAAATACTTAACTAACTGGTTTAACTCAAATCAGAAAATATTTGATTATGGACCTAATAAAAAACAGAAGGAATCGTATTTTTATACTTGGTGTCATTTTTGCATTATTTGTCAATAAATTAACACAAATTAAATAATATACTGAATATAATAAAATAGAAGAACCGTTATGTCCAGTTTGTCTAGTTAAATATGTATATTAAATTAATTAGAATTCTCTACATTTAAATTAAATCTTTTATTGCTATCCACAAATCGGAGGAAGCGGGGAAACTATTAAACAAATGACATAAACCTGATTTGTCCGAGAACACACAGACGATTCTGGATATATCGGTTCAGCTGTTCATTCTGATATAGAATATAATAGAACAACTATAATCCCCTTTTACCTATTTTTAATGGGTATGAACAAACGACGAATAAAAATGTTATTCCCCGTGCGATTTTAATTAATCTAATTCCAATAATAAAAACAAACAATTAATACGAATCCAAATTTGATTGTTCAGCAGAAAACAAGTTTAGTCAAATTGTATATACGATTTTGACTACGATTGTTGTTAATTATTGGCAGATCAGGACCAGAGAGTTAACCACTGATATAGTTATACATATATATAGTATAATAATGTCGCTTAAGAAAACTGAAAATGTTAACATTATTTTACTTATGAAATATAATAAAACTGTTGTTTGTTGTACTTATATAAGTGGTTGTTGCCTCAGCCTTGACATTTCTGTAAATGTGGCAACTAGATACTAGTAATTAGGGATTGTCGCGGCACTGTAGCAGGACTCTCAACATAACTTTATTAATTAACTTAATATACATAATTATAATATACATAATACATAATTTAAAGCTGGCTTCTAAAAGATATTCACTTCAATTGCAGTCAATCACAAATTACATTACATCACATTAAAATCAGGTTATACACAAAGCGGAAGCTTAAAAGTACGTTGAATTTTAAGAATTAAAATAAACATTTTACACTGCACTTTTCGCTTGCAACAAATTACAAAGAGAGAAAGGTGTTTGTATAAAAGTGGAATCTGCGATGATGCAGAATCATTGCAAAGACATCCCTTGAAACGTGAGGACATCCTTCATCAAGTTACCCTCAAACCCCCTACAACAACATGAAAGTAATGATCCTGGTCCTGATTGCATCCTTTGCAATTGCATCGGCTTTGCCTCAGCTCGAACGAGGCTCAATATTTGCACCGAGTGGAGTAAGTTCTCTTAAATGTTTTTTTCAGTTCTGCAACATTTAAGCATTACCAAATTGCAGATGTTTGAGATGACCAACAATTTGGCAGCACCTCCAGTCGATTTGAGCCAACCCATTGTACTGCTGCCAGTGGCTACACCCATTACTGAAGAACCCCAGGAACCGAGACTCACAGCCCGTCCTCTGATTCTACCAACTATGGCACCAACTATGGCACCCACTATCAGACCAACTATAGCACCATCAATGAGGCCAATTATGTGATCTTAAAAATGATTTTAAATTATATCTTTTTGTTAACTAATTATACGAATTAAATTGGTATTAATCAAAGTTGTTCTACATTTATTTAAAACCTTAAAAATATATTTAATGTACTATAATCATACATTAAAAGCATCTACTCTCAGATTGACTGATAAGAAAAAATCAATTTATATACTTACATCGTTTATTTTATCACAGATAATTCTAATTTCGTCCAATGAACCATTTTCAAGAGTAGGCGCCATCTATGTGCCAGTAGGCTTACTACAGAGACTACTACTTGCTGAGCAGTTCTGTCGGACAAGTAGCGCCAAGAGAGTGCAACTGCAGTATCCGGCTCATCGCCGGCAAAGTCGGTCATACTCGGCTGGCGTCGAACACGGAAAACTGAATTTGATATAGCTAGAGAGTCGAATCTTGAACCCGTAATTATCTGTTAGCAGTACGGACACCAAACTAGACAAGACAGGGCACATGCAGTTTTTTAAAATAAAAATTAGGCTCGAATTTAAAGTAATATGTTGTGCGAATTGTGAGACAACTTCTTATGTTGAACAATTAACACATTAATAATGTTATAAATATAAATTTGATATATTAATTTTAACTTTCTCACTCAGCAAATTGGGAATGCTGTTGAATTTCTAATCTAAATTTGTTTATCGAACACAAAACAAGTTCAAGCATCAGAAAAAACATAAGATGTTAGCAAACTTAAATAAACATATATATTATATATAAAATCAAATACATTGCTACTGTGGCGCTAATTAGTAACTATAAATCCCAAAACCAGTCGAGATTTCAAATGATAAACATCAAGTTTTGTGTGTGGTATAAAATACAATCATAATATTTGTGTCTTACATATATTATAACGCATATTTAGACGATAATATGCGAGCCGAGAAATAAACTTCGTATTTACATTTTTCTAATATAATCGCATGAAAACGCAGATCTGATTTTATGATGATTGCGATTTCTATAAAAGCGCAGTCCCCGACAACTAAAACTCGCATTGATATTGGCGGATCAGACCCAGAAAGGTTAATACCGTACTAGATTTAAACATATATAATATCTGTGCAAATATTGTGAAGTGAATGTGAAATTTATAATTTGTGTGAAAACCGCAATTTTTAATTAAGATTTGTATACTAAGCGCAAAAAGAACTTATTTGCAACAAATGCTAATATATAAATACATGAATATAGGGTAAAAACAAATACATTAATAGACATGGCACTAATTAGCGACTATGTATCCCCAAACCAGTTGATATTTCAATTTAATAAACATCCAGTATTAATTAAGCAGTTGTGAATTACATATATGCATAAATCTTGAGAACAATTTGCAATCAGAGATATAAACTTTAACATTTTAATTAACGATTCTGACTGCGATTATCGCGATTGCTATAAAAACGCAGTTTTCGGTAACTGAAACTCACATTAATATTAGCGGATCAGAACCAGAAAGGTTAATAATACTGGCATAGTTTGAAATATAAATAGGATTTGTAGACGTATCTTCAGTGCAAGTCGTTTAACAAAAACTAATCTCTCAAAGTGAATGTACAACATATAACAAATATATATATATATATATATATATATATATATATATATGTGTGTAATTTAATTAATTACGTAATTTTTGCCACTTCAAAGCAAGTCATCAAGTAATCAATCATAAGTGCATTTCAGTATATAATCACCCTCACCTTATTGAGGTGCAAGGTTTTCTGGTTTTTTTTCCGGCTAATCGCTGCTAAAGTGAAAATTAAAAAACGAAAATAAAATATTTATCAGAATATGCACAGAGTCTAATTAAAATCCAGAAATAAGACTAAAGTTGTGCGCGCTGAATATTGCATACCTTTGCAGGCCGAAATGCAACAGATTTTTATTATAAATATAAAAAATGTACCAAGATTAAGATCAAAGTTTAATCAACGTTTATTTGATTTGGGTTTAACGGTTATGTTTACTGCGTCCAGCTGATCGAATCTTTTTTATATAAGGTTTAAATATATAGTACTTTAATATAATAATAATATAATATTAATTTATATTATTTATTTACTTATTATTTATACGATTTATTTATAGATCAGAATGAAATTGGCATTTGCTCTTCTCCTATGCGTGGCTTTTGCTTCTGCCCAGTTTGGGGGCTTTGGTAATGTGGCAAATAGATTTCAGCAAGGATTATCAAGTATTGCAAACAGAATACCATCTCCACCCTCGCTCACCAATGTGCAGAACTTTGGTGACTTTGTGGTAAGCTGATACAGTTAACATCATCTAATTGCATTTGAAATCTATTTCAACTCAACCCTCAGACACAATCGGGCAAAACCTATCTGGATCAGGCAGACCGGACTTTGCGCGAGGGTATCTTCAGTGCCCGTAAATCCTTGGTAGATGCCACAAATGCGGCTTTCGCTAGGGGTGCCTCCGGCTATGAGCAGGCTGTGAATGCCTTCTCTGATCTGACGAACGCAGAGTTCCTCAAGACGCTCACAGGATTAAGGAAGTCAGCGAGCGGCGAGTAAGTTTGGGAGCTTAGATAAATAATTTTTTTCAGTTTATCTATAAATGTTAACTCCAATTAACTTAAATACCAGGCAAAAAGCGAGGTCCCACCGTTTGTCACCCACAGTGGCAAAGGGAGTTCGTGTCCCGGACTCCTTTGATTGGCGTACGAAGGGAGGAGTGACGCCTGTTAAGTTCCAAGGTGAATGCGGCTCCTGCTGGTCCTTCGCTGCAACTGGTGCCATTGAGGGTCATGTGTTCCGTAAGACGGGCCAACTTCCAATTCTGTCGGAACAGAATCTGGTTGACTGTGGCCCTAAGGATTTGGGTCTGGACGGTTGTGATGGCGGCTTCCAGGAGTACGCATTCAATTTTATACAAGAGCAGAATGGCATTGCCAAGGGCGACAGTTATCCCTACTTGGATAAGAAGGAAACTTGCAAATATAAGCCCAACATTTCGGGTGCACAAATTACTGGATTTGCCGCCATTACCCCGAACGACGAGGCAACGATGAAAACTGTGGTTGCCACTCAGGGTCCAATTGCCTGCTCGGTGAATGGACTGGAGAGTCTGCTCCTGTACAAGCGTGGTATCTATGATGATGAGGAGTGCAACAAGGGTGAGGTGAATCATTCCATCTTAGTCGTTGGCTATGGCAGCGAGAAAGGCAAAGATTACTGGATCGTGAAGAACTCGTGGGACAAGAACTGGGGCGAGGAGGGCTATTTCCGATTGCCACGTGGCAAAAACTTTTGCGGCATTGCCAGCGAGTGCAGTTATCCAGTAGTCTAATATATCCAATAATACCAATAACACTGTTTTCTTCAAATCACAACATGTTCTGCAATTTCAACAAATAAATTTTAGTTTTAGAATCGGTAAACATTTGAAATCTTACTCTTCAATACAGCTTGAGTTTATCTAGATGTATAAATTCATATTGCCTCAAGTATGAAAATCGAAATTCTTAAAAAATTCAAGACTGAACGTAATTTTTCAATATTCGCTTTAATATTTATGTATTTTAGAGATTTCAGGGCTGCAACATTAGTAAACGACTATTTTCACCGAAGCAAATATGCATAAAATTATATTTCAGGTGGCATTGATGTTCGCTTAAATTTTTTATTTATACCAAATAAAATCCTTGACCGTATTTTGACAAAACGATTAAATATATAATTGAATTATTGTGAATGCCATGTTGCGCGCTCATTGCCAGTGTTGTAAAATTTCTTCGTGAACTGAATCAGTTCGCTTGCTTTTGTTCTGCATGCTCACTCATTCGTGAACAGCAACACAACACTGTCTGGTGTGGGAGATAAATAAATAAATAAAAATAAATCGCTAGTAAAGTCGAAATTGCTAATTTGCCAAACGGAAACGAGCAATTAATGTTCAATAAAATGTGGCAACCATAAAAGATGACGATTGTGCGTCGATTTGAGCGCAAATACCCAATGTTGTTCCTGCAGGTGTGTAGTTAAACAAAAAAAAAAACAACAAAAAAAGAATTCTAATAAGACAGCAAACAAGCAACCGGGGGACCCAACCCACTTTTTGGTAAAGTGGGCGTGGTCACCACCCCATTGTCACAAGGCTGTTCTTAATTTTGTATTCGTTTTCGTTTTCGTTTGCTAACCAAACCCATTGTGCCGCGTTTCGCCATTAATAATGTTGCGTGTGTTTGTAATTCCGATTCCTATTTACAGAAATGTGCTTGCTAGTCTCGTGCATTGATATTAATCCAAAGAAACCACCCCCAGGGTCATATATACATATATGCATTTTACCAATACAAAGCCAACAACAACCATCACTACCACCACCTAATTGTCATACCCACTTGCCTAACTGTTAACTGATCAACAAAGACAAAAAAAAAAAAAAAATGGACGAAGACATTATGAATGCAGTTGAATCTCTTTTCGGGAAAGATGTGAAAATTGTTGATTGCGAGACATCGTCTTCGGTGCAGCAGGAGGAGGTGTTGCTTATCAATGGGGTGCCAGTTAAATTGGATGGCCTGCCGGCAGACGATGCCAGTGCCATTAAGAGTGCCCTGCTCGATGGCCAGATGCCGGCTGTGGAGCATCTGAATCAGTTGCTCTTTCGCGCAGGATTGGCACAGCAGCCCATCGAGGTAGAAACATCGCTGACAGTCAAATCGTCGCTAACGACCACAGAGGAGGTGCTAGTCTCACGCAACGGAAAAGTGTTGGACGAAAGGACTGTGGAAACCAAAGAGCACTTTAATCATCAGTCGCATCAGAAGGAGATTTGGCAGCCAGTCAAACAGGATAACGCCTTGGGACGTGCAACGCCGGAGAATGCACTCAAATATCGCACAAATTCGAATTCAACATTCTCGTCACAAGGAACAGCAACTGATGGGGAACCGCATAATATTCCCGATCGTCTTGGCCGGCAATTGAACGAAACCTTTTCGAATGCCTCACTGGTGTCAAGCAGCTCAGCCATAACTGGGTCGGATCAGGTGATTGGCTCCACATCGAATGTGTCCAATGCCACAACACTGGGCGACAAGTCTTCGAATCTTAGCTGTGACTCGGGCCACGACGGACTCTTCCACAGTGTCTCAATGAGTGCGCCTTACATGCAGGGACATGGCCAAGGACAGGGACGCGACACCCAAACGGATTCCTTGTATTGTGACATTCCCAGCTCAGCTGATGAGGCCGATGATGCGGTGTCTGTCGCTAAGCCGGTAAGCCCACCATAAACATATAAACTGGTGAATGTCATCGATTGTAACTCACTCTATTCATTTACAGAGCACGCTTCTACAAATCAGAGAGTCCTGTGACATTATCAAGGATTGCCAAACCAAAGACTTGCCAGCCGCTGGTGATTTAACCGTGCTAGTCACCCTCCTCACCAGCTGCAGCAATGAGGATATTGAATTTACACTTCTACTCTGCGCACGTTTATTTGTCCAGATGCAGGAGCTGCTAGAGAAGGTCATCCAACAGTGCCGGGGACAAGACGATGTCCTGCTGCGTCTGCTCTGTTACTGGCTGCGCATATGTCCCAACGATTTTCGCAATGAGACGTTGCTGCAAGAACTACGTAGGCAGCGAAGTAGCGCAAGATTAAGTGATTTTCTCGATGGCATTCCCGACGCTCTGCACCAACTGGATGCGAACAATCGCTTGCAACTGCAGTACTTGTTGGCCAAGCAGGCCTCGGCCAGCTCGTTGGGGCGACAGAGTAATATTAAGTCACTGAAGCGATTCGCCGCCAACGTTTATAAATCGGACAATGTGCAGAACAAGTGCAGCAGCGCCTTTGAGCTGGCCCATCAGCTGTATGCCATCGAATACGCCTATCTCTCGCAGCTACGACTCGAGGAGTTTGTCCAAATGCTAAATACAGGCGAGTTGAACAAGTGCATGACGCAAACAAAGGCAAGCACTCTTGGCTCCAACTGCAGCTCTGGGAAGCAGCTGGAAATTAGCATTGCTGCCTATGTGCAGTGGTTCAATCAGCTCTCCCATTTGACGGCCACGGAGATACTCAAGGTAAGTGTATCTAAAACTGTAAAAATATACTCTCTATTAACTCCTTTTGTCTTCCTCAAAAGCTTTGCAAAAAGTCACAACGTGTGCAGATGGTTGAGTTCTGGATTGAGACTGCCTTAGAATGCTTCAATACGGGCAATTTCAACAGTCTAATGGCTATATTACAGGCTCTAAATATGAAGGCAATAAAACGGCTTAAAAAAATGGTTAGCAGAAATCCAACAATTACATACTTGCTGATTGTTAATATTTCTTTTTGATTGTAGTGGGCCAAGGTGCAGACAACCAAATTTGAGGGCTTGGAACATCAAATGGATCCTAGCTCTAATTTTCACAATTACCGATCGACCATGAAAGCAGCCGTTTGGCGCTCCGAACGCGAGGATGCCAACAAAATTGAGCGTGCCATTATACCGTTCTTCTCGCTGTTCCTTAAGGACTTCAGTGCCATCAATGAGAGTCACGCAACCAGGCAAGCATCCCTGAACGTGCTTCGTGTTGTAATACTTACTGACTTCTGTTCTGTTTTAGACTCGCCAACGGTTACTTTAATTTTGAAAAGTGTTCACTTCTTGGCGCCCAGTTGCGCATCTTTAATAAATGGCAACGATTGGATTGCCCGTACGAGCAGCTAGCCAGCGTTGTAGCCTATTTGCAGAAGGCGGAAGTTTTCTCCGAGGAGCTATTGATGAAATCTTCCTATGAGTGCGAGTCGCCGGATGGTGCTGACGAGAAGGATGATTACAAAGCAATGAAAGCTTCTGCTAAATAATCGAACACCCATTATTTAAATTATACAATAAGACGATAATTTTTTATTATGGGCAGAAATTCAAATCGGTCTTCGCACAAACTTCCATAAGAGTTTGTACACAAATGTTTTTTATTGTTACTTCCATTTGCATTTGCATCGCAATAACGATAATAATTTTAACTCTGAAAAAACACAATCGTATTTGTTAATTTGTACTTAAGCCCCTAGGATTACATATACAATACACAATATATTCAATTGATTGTAATCGATAGGTTGCCATTCAATTTGAAAATCCAATAAATTTGCAGACAATAGGCGTATGCAAAACACGAATTTTGTGATTTGAATCCAATTCCGCTAACATTCGCTGAAATTTTTCTCAAATGACCTAATAATCTTTGAATACATTTACTATTCGAATACAAGTTTGTCTTAACTACCCTAACGCGCCATATATTCTATATTAATATATTACATACATAACCGAAAATTAATTATAATTTTGTATTTCAGGAAAAATATTTCAATTACAAATTATTGAGTGTTTAATTGCTAGTTAACCTACTTGTACATAATTATAAATTAACGTATGGTAGCAAATTTTTGGAAGTCAACGGACCCGAATTTTCCAAAGAGCTCCAAAGGATAATGTTTGGCCTCGCCGCCACAGGGGGCGTGGACACGAATCTGACGCATGTGTGTGTCCCGACCATTCTGATGATTTGAAATTACGGCAATTTGGAGCATGAAAGTGCGCAGGGATTTCACATTGCCATCTTTGATGGGTATTTGAACCCAGCCGTTTGGCTCAGTCAGATCAATTACTTGCAGCTCCTGCAGATCATTGAAATTCGTGCCGGATCGTATTGATATGCGAGAGGGTGTGTAGCTCTCGTCCAACTTGTAATCAGTGTATATATAAATCTGGCTGATGTTCGTTCGCTTGTGAAATTGTATGTTGACCAAATGTGGTAATTGGCCATCCGATTGCCAGTATGTATCCATTATGTTGTCACGCAATCGCTCAACGCCAAAGCCTGAGAAGTTGGAGTAAGATTAAGTACATAATATGCGATCTCTTATGTTTATTCAAGCTTACCTGGCTTGCAGGAGGACAGACTCCAAACGGCTTGCGCGCCAACTTCTCGGACATAGCCAAGTTGTTCCTCGCTAAGTGGATCCTCTTCGCTTGTAACGGCTGTCTTCGATGTGGATTCTTCCTCTACAGTTGTCGCCATAGCGCTTTAAGCAAAATCTTACAAAAATATTTTACAATCGCGCTTGAATTATTTCAACCAGCTAGATTTATTTCAGCCTACAACACTGTTTCGAACAGCTGCGAGCGCTTGTCAACAAACGAAGCACAAGCGCTTTCCAACACTCACACATAACAACGCACATGTGCAAGCAGCGTTTAGAAAATAATAATAAAATCAAATCAAATAAAATACGATTATGGTGCGTAAGCTGAAATTTCATGAGCAGAAATTGCTAAAGAAGGTCGATTTCATTACATGGAAAGTGGACAACAGCAGCAAGGAGAACAAAATACTGCGCCGCTATCAGATACAAAAGCGAGAGGACTACACAAAGTGAGTTCACAGTCTTATACATTTTATATGCTAATAATCAGATGGATTCTTTGCTTAGATACAACAAATTAGCTCGTGAAATCCGAGAGCTGACGGAGAAAATAGCTAGACTTGATGCAACGGATCCCTTTAAGGCCGAGGCTTCAGCGATTCTCATGAATAAATTGCATGCGATGGGTGTTGCCAACGATCATCTTACCTTGGAGACAGCAAGCAAAATGTCAGCGAGTAACTTTTGTCGTCGCCGCTTGCCCGTCATCGTTGTCAAATGTAAGTGGAAATTGCAAATTTTTTGAATAAGCAGAGTCTAATCATGTCGTTTATTTTAGTGCGAATGTCGGAGAATCTAAAGCATGCCACCGATCTCATTGAACAGGGACATGTCCGTGTCGGCCCCGAAATGGTTAAGGATCCTGCGTTTCTTGTCTCTCGCAACTTGCAAGACTTTGTTACTTGGGTGGATGGATCCAAAATTAAGGAGCATGTACTTCGCTATAATGACATGCGTGATGATTTCCAAATGTAAACGGCAATTAAATTATCCTCTTCTTAGTAAACACAATTCGAACAGAGTTTTAACATTTTAAAGGTGGCAATTTGTGATTTGTTAAATTATCATTTTTAATAACTTTATTACATTTCATATAATAATGTTTAGATTGCATTAATATAATTCAGTAATGTTTGGGCGCCTTTCACGCCAAGGGCGCCATTGGGGCCACCACACATAAATATAGTACATACATATATAAATTTTTTAGAATCAACCCATTGACTTTTCTCATTGCTACATGACCAAAGCCGAAAATAATCATTTTATTTATGGCGGTAAACAGATTTGATGCCTCATTATATTCTTCACATATATTATATTAGCTCTATTATTGATAGTTTTGCAAAAATAATATTTTAAGAAAGAAAAATATAATAAAGCAGCCACTAAAAGAACTCAGATAAAATTATAATACGGAAGATAAAGAAGATATAAAGAAGTTAAAAAAAGATTGGTTTTTATTCATGAATACGCATGTGTCAATAAAAAACAGGATGAGTGTCAATTAGGGACTAAGGTGCACGATTGAGCTGTCTAAAAAGTGTATAAGTTTTAAAACAGAGCATATAGACAATAAATTCTATAGTTCGATTGATGGCAGTTTAACGCTAGCATGGTGAAATAACAGCGTTTTCGAGGACCTACCGCTACACTTGCAAGATTCCCTGGCCACAGGCGCAAGGGGGTTGTGGAAGCCAATCCCAAGAAATATATATAAAAATACATTTGAAAAACGACTTAAAAAGAAGAGTTTTGAAACTATTTAGTGTGTTTGATCTGTGTAATACAATTTTTAGAGTCCGATTGCATTCATTCATTGGAGCATCTGACTGTATTTAATATTGTTAAATAAGTAAAATAATATATAAAGTAAAACACACACACAATTTTGTGTTTTTATAGAATTTGTACAACAAAGACAGCTTAAAATGTCAGCCAGTTAAAAGTCTTTTTTTTCAGTTTGTTGCATAGGTGTATATGTATGTATCTCTGTTTAAATATTAGTTGTATTATTTCTTTTTAAACTCGCATAAAAAGTAAATATTAATTAGTCTTACAAATAAATAGCTAGTGGCGTTAAAATTAGTGTCGACTGGCGAAATTAGTTGTGGGCCCTTGGCCCCCTGACAGCGGCCCTCACAATATCCGCATCTGCCAAAGGGTAACCAAGATTTCGCATAAAAAACTTCATAACAATTTAAAACAAATTAATAAAATAAAGATTTTCTACAATATCTGTGTTGTTCAGTTTCATTGAATTTCATGTGTATTGTGTGGGTGTGACAAAAATGATTATTAACTTATCCGCTGGATATTATTTTGGCTTCTGTGTCGGGAGTTATCTATTGAGTTTGCATTCGTTTTTTGTTTTTCTTCCTTTTTCTAGCTTTTTGTTTCAACGCTGGATACATTCCAAATCGCATTGTAATAATCAATACTATATATATCTATATATATATATATACGTTTTTCTTTTAAATTCCAATTTTTTTTGCTGTCGCTCAAACGTGTGCAGTTAGTTATTAAGCCATAATATGCTGTACCCTGCCCAAAGCCCAAGTACAGCAATCACTCGGTGCCATTTAAAAAAAAGACTTTTTAATTCGCAGTTGACTTTTAGAAGTTTGCCGATTAGTTTCAGCTATGCTTTATACTTGGACTTAGATCACAAGTGCCATATCCTTTTTACTGGGCAACTGCACCCGCTTGCCCTGCCACAGCGAGTTGTGTATTGTGAAGGCGTCTATCGTGACGGTCAGATGCTTTGTGTGCACCTGTGAGAAGCATTTGCCACCTGAGTTGTATCTGTAAGCGGAGAAGATGAGAGTTAGAATTCCAAAGCATACAATTGTAATGTGATCGGCATACTAACTTGAAGAACTTATCGAACATGACTTCGTCGACTTGACTAGGTCCCGTGCCGTACAGCTTTGTCACTTGATCCGTCTCTGGCATATAGCTGTAGAGGGCGCGGAATTGGCAGCCCGCGTCACGGAAGAGTACGAGGAAGTGTTTCGCCTCCGAGCGTGCAATCTTTTCCAGCACTTTCTGTTTCGCCTCACGATTGACGGCGCCGGGAAAAACGCAATACTCAACGGCATTTAATATAATGCCACGATTCGATTTGGCCGCTGGTTGCTTATACAGTTTTGGACCTGTCGATTAACACAATCCAATGAGTTATGCTTAATCTTAAAGAAATTTGAGTTAATTGTGAATTTCTACTCAGTGTTAATGGCAAGCTTCTTAACTTCTGTTAAGCAATAATACAAATTTCGTTATGCAAACTGGAGGCTATGTGCAATTTGAGCATACATCATATCAACACAGATATTTCAACTTGAGCGAAAGCTTCAGGTTACATTGACCAAATTTTAATCTTGTCAATTGAACCTGGAGCATTCGAGGGTATTTCACAGTGTAATCGGTCTAGTTAAAAGTTGATAAGCTTTTTAGACGTATTACGCTAAGAATTACCCCCTCAAGCGCTGAATTATTTATATGTATGCAAATACTTACATTTTCAACTAGCTAATCTTAAATTGGCTACTAAATGCGAAACATTCCAAGAAATTACAAATTAAAAAATAATTTCAACAAAACTATATTAAAAAAAAAAACTTAGAAATAAATTGCTTGCAATTTTGCATTTCATTTAAGTCATGTTTTTTGTTAAAGTCTGCAAATATTTGAAGCGGTTAATTGTGCCAATCTGGGGGTTAAGTTGCATTTTTTATATGTTTTTGTTTTTTTTTTGTGGTAGTTAAAAATACTACTTGTGTTTGGGAGACACATCTCCGGTTTGACTATCGAAGTCGCGGATTTGACGACGCAACGGAAGAACGAATGGATTGTTCCCTATGTACACAATACACATATGCAGAAAAACGTAATCATATATATATATATATATATACATATATAAATATATATATATATACTGAAGACTTATGTTGTTGATCAAAATAATAAGAAATGTAGATCAGACGAAAACCAATTGGTATGATCGAAAAATTATAATCTGAACTGAACTGAGGAATGACAAAATATAGATAATAATAAATGACATAATTCGTATGAGGCGTTCCAAGAAGACAGACAGATGTACAAGTGATGTATATAAGTATGAAGAACCAATATGTGTATATATATGGTGTATTTATGTACGATTATGATGATGGTTGTTTTGTTTGTTTGTTTGTTTGTTTGCTGTTGTTGTTGTGGATGTATAACTGAGGATTCTGATTGGAACTAAGTACAAACCCGAGTATTCCATGATTGCATTCGCAGTTAAAGAGAAATCGCTTGATCCATCATCAAATCCGCGACGCTTCGATAACAAACCTGGCGGCAAAGAGCCTGGTCCAGAGGGTGATGGCATATGCCTACCTGTCGCCGTCATTCCTGGTGACGGTGCGCGCCGTGGCGGAGTTGCTCGTCCCAGTCCCGAATCTGTGTCTAACCGTTAAGCGGGGATATCGAGGTGTTCATCATCAATCATCATCAATCACGCATCATTATGCATCAACAAAGCCACATTAAAGCATAGCAGCACCAACAACCAGACACCGACCAGGGAGAGATTGAGAGACACAGAGGGAGAGCGAGCGGGGCAACCCAGTTTCAGAGTTGTCAGCCATGCAGTAAATTCATTCGGTTGATGTGGTTGCATTATTGATGATTATTTGTTAGTCGTCACCAGATGGCGTCGATGGGAGCGATCGAGCGATGTGTGGTGTTAAGGCATTTTATTTTTTTTATCGAGTTTAGTTAATAGATTTTGTTTCACATTTGTTGTTAATCAATCAATCAATCAATCAAGAGTTCGGGATTTTTTTGTACACAAGTTTTTGAATTGAAAGAAACGAGAAAAAAGAAGAGAATGTGTGCATTGAATTTAGTTAAACAATTTTCTTTCTTAAATCGTTCAAAATGTGATAAAGTTACTTAAGGCCTAAATATATGAACTGAATCTGAGTTGTGCGTGTGTGTGTGTGTGTATGTGGGTGGGTGGGTGTGAGTGTGCATATTTGTGTGCGAGTATGTGTGCTTGTCTGAGTTAATTCACAATTGAGGAAAAAACAAAGAATGACAATCCTGTTTCCCAAAAAAGCGGACAGTACATGACGAAAGCAAACCAGAACCCCTTACAAAAATTGTTGGACAAGTTTGCAAGCGTGGCCAGCAGCCAGTTCAACAAACCCAGAAATACGGCTAGAAATACCGCAACCGCTTTCACTTTTTTTTTTTAATCATAGTCATAACGAATTAGTCAGCAAAGGAAAAATTAATTAAAAGAAATAAGAAACATAAACCCTAAGATATCAAGTAAAACTAAAAGCTAGATAACAAAATTAGTTTTGTATTTAACTTTAGTTATTAAGTCTTTTTTTTAAATATTTGATATTTATATATAGGCAATGTAAATCATTGATATTATTTACTTTACTGTACTGAAATTCAATTTAGCATTATAAATATTATATTTATACAAAAAAAATTACTTGCAGAATTGTATACAATTTAAACAAGAGTAATGCAGATAATACTAAAAATTAATGTATAGAGTTTATTTTAAAACAAATGAAGAAAAATTTAGATTATAATTCTTCTGCATTACTCTTAAGCTATGAATAAAAAGGTTACAAAAAAAATAAATAACTAAAGAGAACATAAATAAACTGCCACCAGCAAAATAAAAGTTGAGTTCCGCAACTAATGATAAAGTATGATTACAAATAAAATAAATGTAAATATTTAAACAACGCAACTCAGACTTAATAAATAATAATGGAGACAGAATTAAGAGAATCTGCCACCAAATGCAGTAAAGAGAAAAAGACAATAGATAAAATTACTGAGACCAAAACCAGCAGACAAATATAATATATAAATATATATATTATATATAAACTATTACAGAAATTAAGCATTAAATAGCAGGAATCGAGTAAGGATAGATAAGAGAGTAAAAGTAAAAGGCAAGCAGCTGTTTTTTTTTGTTGTAATTTGTTTAGCTGTGAAACGCTTCTTACCGCACAAATTCATTAGCGAATTGGACTTTCGGCCACGGAAATTAAGGGTGCTCCCCTTAGCAACTGATATGCGCGACAGGGTGCGGCCCCTTTCAACAGCAGGCTCTGTAAAAATTGGCACCACGGGAGACACGCAAGAGCCGCAAGTGCATAATACGAATATATTGATCAAATTGAGTTTCTTACAAAGGTCACAAAACACAAATTAAATATGAATATGCAATTGAAGAGAATTTTAACTTGACCCCAAAACCAACAAGTCTTAAAATATAATCAAAAATAATAAAATAAAAAAAATAAATATAAACATCTAGAAAAACCTGCACTTTTCACCCACAGCATTTGCCAAACTCACTGGCAATTTTCCCCAGTGCATATGCTTTACAAACTGTGCGCTGGCAATTAGTATAATTAATATTAATAATTATGTTAAGTATGCGTTTTGTTTATAACTAGTTTTAGTTCGGGTGATTTATAGCGTGATTTTCTAGCGCTAAGCACGCGTTAATTGATAATTACTAAAAGAAAAACTAATAATAGTAATAATTAAAGGTTGTGTGTGTTAATTGAGCCACAAAGAAGGCCAAGCCAAAAACCATGTTTTTTATTGGTTTTTGTTTTTGGTTTCTTCTTAAACACAAACTATCCAATAAAAGCAAGAGTAGAAAAACAAAAGCAAAAAAAAAAAAAACTAAAGAATGCTTAGTACTTGTTACCCAGCACCAACCTCTGGAAGTTTTGTAAGATCCCCGTCGTCCAATCGGAGTTGAACTTGTGCTGGGATAATCATCGGGGGACTCTGTTGAACGAGATTAGTAGTTATAACTTATAAAATACGATTCGTCACCATTGTATTAGTTTAATATATAAATCAAATCAAATCGAAATCATAATGCTCCTACTAAACCAAAATCAAGACAACATTATAATAATTGATAATAATAATAATTCCAGTTAACGCATGCTTAAAACGAAACCAATAACAAAATTATATTAACAATGGTAATCAAAAGATGAAAACAATGAAAACAATTAAAAACATAAATTACCTTTAACAGCGAGGGAGTCTTGCGAGCCCCTATAAAAATCTCTTTTCATTGAGCTTGAGCTTAGTTGACCGTAGCCTGGACATATTTATGGGGCAACCGGGTTTAAAACAAAAAAACGAAAAATTCAACAAATTAGCGAAACAAGTACAAAAGTCAAAATACATTTAAGAAAACAAGAACAATGAAAATTAATTAAATAAACATAGCAAAAGTACAGCAAATTCGACAATGCCGAAATTCACACACACATTATACACAATTTGAAAGGTAAATATTATCCTCGTACTTGCTCATTCAAAGGAATATAATAATAAATATAAGATAATATATAGATGGGTAAATTGGCTTAAACAATTATTTGTTTTATCAACTAGTTGCTTAAGCCATAAATTATAAAGCAGACAAACAAAATATCCCAATTACAGATTCGTATGACGAGTTCTTTGAATATTTCAAGGCAATAATCTAGTTGATAAATTAAAATTTTTCTAGAGAATTCAACACATGTGAATATTGTTGTTGTGTGTACAAATTCGAAAAGTGGGCGAGTTTAACCGAGCGCTCACCGGTTAGATTTGAACTTGAGCCTTTCTTGCCCCGACTGGAGAGGCTTGAAGCCTCACTGATATCCACGCTGACATCGTCGACGTGAATGGTTTTGGGGCGTGCCCTCGTCACACGCTGCTGTCTTAGACGTGGCGTGGACGCGTTCGATGACTGCGGCTGCAGCTTCACATGTAGATCGGGCCGATCCAGAACTTTACCCTGCAAACACATTACACATTGTGGATTAGTTTATCTTTTTAACTGTTGCACATCAAATCGTGACCCACTTCTCGCTCGGCCTCTTCGATGGCTTTCTTTAGTCTATGTTGTTCCAATATGGCCGCACGTCGTGCCACCTGCTCCTCCTTTTTGCGCGCACGCTCCTCCTCCTTTTCGCGCTCCTTTTCCCGCTTCTGCGAGCCCTCGATCTCCTTGCGCGCCTTCGCCTCCTCTTGCTGCTGCCGG
This sequence comes from Drosophila melanosoma, assembly GCA_035042045.1. NCBI lineage: Eukaryota > Metazoa > Arthropoda > Insecta > Diptera > Drosophilidae > Drosophila > Drosophila melanosoma. The sequence continues at coordinate 819,080 of JAWNLY010000188.1, read as the reverse complement.
CGCTGGAGCGACAGCAACATTATCTTCTCCTTGCGTCGCTCCATTTCGTCGACAGATTCCTGCAAGCAATAAATATGATTAACTGATCTGTGAATATCTGACAAGTCAAGGTTATTACCGGATCCAGATTGGCCGTATCGACGCCAATGACCAGTGCTTTGTTCTTGGCTGCCTCGGCGCTGTTGCTGCTGTGCTCGGCCCGCAATCGGGAGGGAGAGAGCGGCTGCTGCTGTTGTTGCTGTGGCTGATTGGTGAGGTCCTCAAGATGCCGACGCTCGGAGGCCATGCCAGCCGGCTCTGCCGACGATGCGGTCATTTGGCGCAGCTGGATTGGCGGCTCGTCTGTGTATTTGTTGTAGGTGGCATTGCCTGGCGAAACGCCGGCGGCGAAGGCGTGGTTATTGTTGTGTAGTTGACTTAGCGACTCACGCTTGAAGACAACTTGGTTGTCGACAAGATCGCGACTGGGCTCCTTTTTGGGCGATTTCTTGGCTCGCAGCGGGGGCTTCGGTCGCTTCGGCTGGTCATTGTCGAAGGATATGTAGAAGCCCTTCTCAGCCTGCTGCTCCTCACCGCTGCCACCAGAACCACCACGCGGATCCTGAAAACTGTTCGCCTGAATGGAGGGGCGCGACGGCGACGGTATGCGGTAGGTGAGATTGCCGCTGGTTATATTTAGTTTATTGGAAATCAGCTCGCCACTATCATAATCCTCGGAGCTGCTGCCGCGTCCGCTGTGCGCCGCCGGCAACTGTTGCTGCTGCTGTTGATGCAATCGTTGCTGCTGTTGCACCACGAAATCAGAGATGCGTGTCGACTGCATCGATTCGATAATGTTGCGCTCCAACTCGTCCACATCCTCCTCGTCGCCAATAAAGCATATGCTCTGCGGCGCCATCATATCCTCGTGCTGCCCCATTGCCATTGCCATTGCCTGCTGCTGTTGTTGCTGTTGTTGTTGCTGTTGCTGTTGCTGCTGTTTCTGACCCATTTGCCCTATGTTCACACCTTTGGGCGAGCGATTGTCGCGCAGATTTGTTAGGGACTGCTGACGCTGAACACCGTTGGAGTTGCCGCTAACGGACTGCATGCGTGACATGTGTTGCGGCGACGATTGCATTTGGAATAGATGCTGCAACTCGCCGCCACCACCGCCGCTGCCGCCACCACCATTCTGATGGAGCACAAAACCCTGAGAGACGCCAGCGCTGGAGGGCGGTCGATTTGGCCAATTTGGCTGCTGTTGCTGCTGCTGTTGTTGTTGCATCTTCTTTTGTGTTTGCCAGGCATTCACATCCAAGAGTGGCTGCTGTTGCTGCTGCTGGTGCTGCTGCTGTTGCTCGTAAGCTGCAGCTGCCGCCGAATGGGCCCAGGTACGTCGCTGCGGATGCGAATGCTGCGGCGGTGCCTGTTGCGGCGAATCGTGCAGGTAAAAGTGATTCGCCGGCTGACCATACTCATCATAAACACTATTCCTTTGCGGATGATACTGCGGCTGTTGTGGAGCAGCTCCATAAGGGCTGTGATTGTTATAGGGCGCTCCATTGTCGCTGTAGAGGCTCTGTGGCTGCATGTAATGTGCGGGCGGCGACATATACTGGCCATGCTCATTGACATACTGCATCGGCGGCATTTGCATCGGCTGTTGCTGCTGCTGGTGTGGATGATGTTGCTGCTGTTGCTGTTGCTGTTGCTGGTAGGGATCACGGCTGGGCGGACGGGAATTGTAGGCGCTGACTGGCGCATTGAAGGCCTGCGGAAGATGCGGTGATGAGCCAAAGCTTTGCTGCATGGGTCGCTGCTGATAGTGATGATCAGCCAGATGCTGTTGCGAGCCATATGTTTGTTGCTGTTGCTGTTGCGGTTGCGGTTAGAGCGGGCGGGTGAGGGAGGGAAAGAGGAAGCACACAGATATTCATTCATTAAACATACAATTAGTGAAAAACAACAAATAAACAAATGTTAACAAAATGCAGACAATAGATAAACAAACAAAAAAAATGTGGAACATAGCCAAAATGATTAATTTCTGTTAGTTTTTTTTTTTGTTTGGTAATTTTGGGTGAGTGGACAGGCGGCGGCAGCAGCGGCAGCGGATGGTGTGCGTCGTGGTAGACTGGGGGCTGGGGTGGTTTTGATATTTGGCTTTTGGCTTTTGGTGGGTGCGCGCTTACCTGATTCAGCATGTTGGCTATTTGCTGAGCCTGCATTAGTTGCTGGGCTTGCAAATGCTGCGCCTGCATTTGACTTTGCTGGGTGGCCAGGCGATGAATATCCTGCTGGATATCTTGCAGATTCATGTTCATAATGGCGATGCTTTGCTGTTGTTTGTTTTTTGTTTATTTTTTTTTTTTGTTTGTTTTTGTCATCCACACATCCAATGAGCAGTGTTTAGTGAGTATGTGTTAATGTGTGTGTCAGGGTGTGGGTGTGTGTGTGTGTGTGTGTGTGTCAATGTGTTTTGTGTACAATTTGTAATGGTTGGTTTTTCGAAGCGACCACGAACACAATGAAGGGGGAAGGCGTTGGGTGGGGTAGAGTATAAAACGAGAGAGACAAGCGAATTAACATTTATCCGAGGGTTAAGACAATATCAAGCTTTTGCGATGGCAGAGAGACACATTTGAGTTGCACACAGATTTGTTGTGGATGCAGCGTTTGGAGGGAAACTCACTTGGTATTTGTCCATGTCAGCTGGATCGATTTCGGGCGTGCGCTTTGACTCATTGCTCATCGTCTCCCACTTTAAGACATCGGGACACGATTCCAAGTCCTCCTAAATGTGGGACAGCGTTATTAATACAAATATTTTAATAATATTTATTATAATCCGTAGCGATGCTATACAAACCTGGCAGACTTTCTCCTGATGCCGCTGCACAGCCATTTCGATCTTGCGCTTATCTTGCTCAATGCGACGTCGTCGCTCCTCCAGTTGCATGCGCATCGTCGACAACTTGGTGGCATTTTCGATGGAGCGCAAATCATCGTCACAGATCTCGAGTTGCCAGGCGGCCGGACTCGCTGGCATGCTGCTGGTCGAAGATTTACGCACCGGCGTACTCTCCGGATCGTAGCCGGTGGATCTGGCGTCATTGAAATGCTCGTTTGCATGGCTGTAATCCCTATCGATGGAATGTTGCTTGTTGCGCGCCGGCAACGGACTGCCCGCATTCGATAGATTGTGCGCCGAGACCGTGGGCACATTATCCGCACTGCTAATTAATGGGATTTCCAGCATTAGTTAAATGTTTCAAATTGATCAAATGAACGACAAGGCTACTCACCTTGCCTGTCGACGCATTGAATACTTTTCCGTTTCGCGATCCTGTTTCTCGGAACCCGAATCCGTATCGTAGCCCAACTGCAGCGTGCCACGAGCATCTGCCACAGAGGAGCGCACTGCCACAGCTGGCTCTGCAATTAGTACAAAGTGTTTATTATTGACTTCTTAGTTAGAAGATGATGTTGAGTGATACTAACCCACACTTGTGTTGGACAGTTTGCGTTCCCTATCCCGTTCGCGCTCGTAGCGCGTACCCAGTGTATTCAGTTGATCCTGTGAGCCGCCAAAGTTCTCAATCGTCAACTGTGAATCTTCGCTGGAGGAGTTGCGTCGAGAGCGACGACCTGAAACATCATAGGCCATTATTAGTTGGGCAAATTTATAAAAAAAAAAAACGATTCGCATTGGATTGTTGTAGTTGGTTAACTTAATCTTGGGCACATTCACATCACACACACACATACGTAGCACACAGGAAAATGGAAAACAGCGACTGTAGAGATTTGTAGCATACCTGCAAAGCTTGGACGCCGGCTCTGTTCCCAGTTACTCGGTCGACCCGCAGCGACAAAATCGCCTGTGTCGATTGTTGATTTGTGAATAAAATGAATAGCATAAACAAATATAAGATATAAGTAAGCCAAACAACAAATTAAAATACGTGAAAAAATTAACAGATGAAGTTACCAAAATTATAATGAATTGAATAATGACAAAACAAAAAAAAAACACAAATTTCATGCAAATCACTGCTCTAATGCTACTAGCTAATCCTGAAGAATACATTCTTTCAATCAGCAAGATCTAAACAATAATTTCTGCTGCTGCTTTTAGACTTAAGCCACAATTGGTAAATAATACTTTCGTATGAAATATAAAGTAAGCACACTTTAGTCTTTACTCTATTCAAAAGTTGCTTTCCCATAGAAATTAGTTAATGGCTAGGCTGACTAGGTTTTTTTTTTGCCTGAAAAAAAGCTATTGCGGAAAACTTGTTTAGTATTTTCAGAAGCTGGTTTTACCCTGTTAGTCGGCTAAGTTTCTCGTGAGCATTTCTCATATGCTTTTTTTTAGAGAATCCATTAGTTGCACTCATTAAAGAAGTCTGCAGCTCAACGTTGCAAGCATTCTGACTACGTGTGATGAGCTGTTTAACAGTAAAAATATCTGTAATCTTACTTGTTGTGTTGCAAATGGAATACGATTATTTTTTTGTAGTTGTTGTTAATGCAAACTAAATAGAAACAATTTCACAGATAAAATTCTGCATAATTATGCATGAAACTTAATTAAGACAATCTGAGGAGGAGTCGGCGGTGGTAGGTGAATAGGTGGAGCAACAACAAAAATAAATGAAATATGCGTTTTAAAAAGAGTGGAAGCGAAACCAAACCTCTCTCGTCTGCCTTCGATTCGACATTGTTCTTTTCTTTAGCCTGACGCAAACGAGCTGGAACCAATGGCTCCTGCTGTTGCTGCGACTGTTGCTGATACGGCTGCTGCTGCTGCTGTTGTTGTTGCTGCTGTTGCTGATGTTGCTGCTGCTGTTGCGAGTGCATGGATGAGAGTGTGGTAATGCCACGCGACTTGTGCACGACGAACGCTGCTGGCCACATGCCACATGCGAATCAAGCAGCGAGTGATGGCGATGGCGATGGCGAGACGTCGAGGTGAGGCGTGGGCGTGGTTGTGTTTGTGGATTTGGGAGTCAGTTGGGCGGAAAGGCGCGCATTTACAATTGTTGGTTTTGGTTTTGGTTTTGGTTTTTTTTTTCATTTTATTTTATTTTTTTTTACGTTGGTGAGTGGTTTTGGGCATGTGTGTGCGGGTCGAGTTCGGTGGTTGCGAGAATAAGAAAGAAACAAAAGGAAAAAACATAAGTAAAAAAAATACATATTTTTTTGGTTTTTGTGTTAAGGGATTTGGAACTAGCAAATTAAAAATTTCAAGTGCGGAAAAAGCAAATGTACAAATAAAATAGAAGTGTTTCAATTGTTTCAATTATTTACCTTCGCCTGGATTGCCATCAAAATGATTTGATTGCATCGTTTGATATTCGGTGGGCGGTGTTGTTCTGCGATTTAAGCCGCCGCTAAATGAATTTGTGGGCGGAACTAAAAATACAAAAGATAATTCAAAAACAAAACATATAAAACACAGTCACATAAATCATAAAAATAATAGCTTGACGCAACATCGAAAAAAGCACATTAAAATAGTAAAAGCAGAAACGTATATTAAAAAAAGACAATAAATTCAACATTCGTTGGGGTTTCAATTACATTTTGGTGTAAGCTGAATTTGTGCACAGTTTTAGTTTAGTAAAAATTGATATCATTCAGCATTAAAAAAAAAACGACTAATCGATTTATTTCAATTGGAAATCTATTTGAAATGTTTATATCTAAATGTTCTAATTTAAATTAGTTGTATACCTTTATTTGATGAACTATTTACAAACTGCACTATTTAAAATTGATGTAATAAAGTTCTGTAAAATGTTTTAAAAGTCAGATGGAACATTTTTGATTTTGTGTAGTGTATATTTTCCTGTTCAGCATAAAAATATAATTATAGTTCAATTTAGCCATGTTCTTTTGTCCGTCCGTCGAGCACTGAGCTAGAGACTTCAAATTTTGAATACAATTTATTGTATACCATATTTAAATCAAGTTGATTTATTTTTAACGATTACTTTGCCCATTTTGCGTATATTGATACAAATCGAATAGCGATACCAATAAAAATCATAATGTTTAAAATACATCCTTCTAATCGAGTACTTATCTAAATGTTTTCATATTGTCCCTAACATTTACTCAGTACTTATAAAGTGCATAAAAATAACAACCCGCTTAAATTAAGTATTATATTTTCCCTTTCAGCTCATTTATATCTGTTTATTAGGTTTAAATCAGTTAGATTGTGTTCGAAAAGGGTGCAGAAAGTGCAGCAAGATATTTTTGAAAACAATGCCGAAATGTGTGCCACAAGTCTAAGCAACATTCAATATAAGCTATTTACAGGTGAAGTTTCTTATAAAGGTTGATATAATCATCATAATATGATATTTAGGATGCACAGATCTGTGTTGTTAGTAAACTTAATTGCTACAGTTATCGATTTGTTACATAATTGCAAGAACAAAGCGGCGGCAGAGTGTGTGGGGGGTGGGTTGTTGGTGGGTGGTTGTCAATCATGAGAACAGGCAAACGAACGAACTAACAATTAAACAATCAACAAACCAACAAACAAACAATGAAAATGCAAAACATTCATGTTAAGAAACAAGAAAACAACAAACAAATGGGGCTAGGAGCGGTTTGAGGGTAGCATTTGGGGCAGGCACACACAAGAACAAAAAAAAAAAAAAAAAGAATTACACACAGACACACAAAAATCTCTGGATTTCTGGTAAGAGTCCGAATGAAAAATGATCAATTAAGAAAGAATTGAAGAAGAAGAAGTAAAACCTTGAAACGGCGGCCGATTTGAGGGGGAGCCAATGGGCGGCTGGTCAAGATCGCTCCGTAAATCGGGTATGGGCGTTACGGGCGGCATTGTGAGCCCACGTCGATGACAGATTCCGTGCTCATTGGCGCCCAGGTGACGCCTGGCGATGACATCTATATATATTTATATATATATATATATATATATATATATAAATATATACATATATATGTGAAACAGGTGCGTGAAAACAGATCGGTCAAAATATAGAGTTGTTGTCGTTGTTGTTGTTGTTGTGGATTGTTGTTGTAGTTGCATGTGTGTGTATATATATATATATAGAGAGAGAAAAAACATAGTGTTAAGACCCCATTTCAGTTGTGGCAATTTGTGGTATGGTTTGCACAAAGCGTTTTCTGCACATTAACAAAGAAAGAGAATCAAATTTTCAAATCGATTTCGTTAACTTAACTACTTTTATGGCACAGTTATAATGATTAATTAAATTAAATGAGTGCACTTCAAATCGATCAACGACGATGATGATGATTCACAGTGATTTTCATTAATGTTTTGTGATGCGAGGGCAACCGCTGATTTATTGGGATTTGAAGGTGAATTCGATTTAAACTGTTTGCATTACTCTAAATTCTCGCTGCTTAATTACTTATTGCTGAGTGTATTATGCGCTGCTTGAAAGTAATTTAAGTGGTGTCTTCGAATAATTGTGTATTGATATTTAATGATATTTTAGTCTACACTTTGAAATTAGGAATCATAGTCATCAGTACTTATCCAGCAGTGCCTAACATTGCTTATATACTCAAAGGATACTCAACTTTAGTTTGTTTGTTTGTTTTTAATCAAAAATTAAAAACGTTTTTTCGAATTATTTTACAAAATTCCTATTGATAATAAAAAAAAAAACAATATTTGCAGCGTAAAGAAACAAAAAGAGTAAACATAAAAAGATGGCAAAAGGCAAATCAAAGGCAAAAGATGCTTGTGGCATATTTATATTCACAGCACAACGAAGAAGGCAAAAACGACGATGACGACGACGACGAAGATGACTAATAATAAACATGCCCTGGATGAAAACACACAACAAGGGCCAAGGGAATTGGGTACTTGGTAGACAGGGGTCGATTGGAATGCGATGCGGTGCATTGTGTGGAATGTTCGAATATGAACTGTGCTACTTACCCTGCCCATCCATGCCCGGATAGCAAACACATTTCGCCGGATGTATTTCGAACAGATTGAACAAATCCGTCAGCAGCAAGACCAGATTCAGTTTCATTGAGCTGTCGACAGAGAAAGAGCAAGTTATATATTGAAAATATATCCATTTGGAATGGGATGCCATTCAACTCACCCTCGCATATAGGTAATGTCCTCGGGCGTCATGTGGAAGACACCGTATGGCAAATGCTTTTGTGAAAAACTGCTCACCAGCAGTATATTGTGTATGGAGTCCTCCACCGCCGGCAGATAATTAATGCGCACACTTGTCCACGGCACAACCTTGGGACAGTAGTAGGAGATGAGCAGCGCCAAACAGATGCCATCGCACAGATCCTGAAAATCACGCACGGGCGGTATATCTGGCGTCTGCAGACGCGTACCCTGTGGAAATTAAGAAAATATAACTAATTACTTAAATACACATTAATTTAACAATTTGAGTACTTAAAATAACTTAATAACCATCTTAAGATAATGATTTAACAAGTTTTAAATAACGATTACTTAATTTTAAGCAAATGTACTTGAACTAAGCATTTGTGTTTTCTAATTGAGTATACAATATATTAATCATTTACATGCTAATCACAATTGGAGCCGTTGACACAGTTATTACTAATTAATGCAGACGTCTCAAAATAATTCTTACGATTTCATCCGGCACACTTGACTCTAGCTCCTTGACGATGCGCTTCTTTAGGGAAGCGCACGCGTGCGATATCCAGGCGAGTAGGCCATGCTCATAGTTCTGGCCCGGAGGCACTTGATAGTTGCTACCAGATATTCTGTAAATAAAATTAGTCAAGTAATATATTAATATATATATATAGTACTCTGACTGCTCACCTTCGAATAGCTGACATGACGCGGTCGCCCGATGATATTTCCTTTGCATACAGAACCATCAGCGATTCTATCACAGACATGTGGGCATTCTGTGAAGTGATTTCAATTTAGTTTGGTTTCATTAAATTGCATTATTTAACTTACAATTCGCAACGGATTCGTTTGAATTAATACCGTTTCGGTAATGGGCATATCCGAGGACTCGGCAACGGGGACACCCTTGCGCGCTAGCGTCTGTAATATTGACCAGTGATTTAAGCTTTGGTAGTTGGGATCGGAGTACAGATTGGACAGCGTCTGACAATAAATTGTCGCATTGCCCAAATCGACAACGATCTGCGGCTTGAGGCGCTCCTGGTTCTCGTGATCGCGATAGAACGGCTCCTTCAGGTTGTCCGGCACGCGATTGTTGAACGCCTTCGACAGCAGCCATTTGACGGAAGCACGTTGACGAGCCTGTAAAATGAAAAATAGAAACAAAAACGGTTTTTTTAATGCGAGTTTTATTCAATTTGTGTACATTTCGTTATTTAATATGATTAGAGAACCTAAGAAACCCATTGTTCTGACAGCTGTTCACATTATTCTTTAATTAAGTGAACCAAATCTAGTATCTAAATCAAACTTAAACGATTTTCGGTGCTAGTTCTGCATTTCCTGATTCCATTCAAAAATTTAATCAAAAGTAATATTTTTCGATATGCATATCAACATAATAACAATTTACGTTCAAGATTATAACTCGATTTTAATGATTGGATAAGCAAAAAAAAATACAAAGCTATACTTGCTGTTGAAAAACAGCGCGATTTAGTTAAGCAAGCTACTTTCAATTTAACATCCGGCTAAAAGCACTTTTTTTATACAAAAAAATTACAATCGCTGAGCGAGCCAAAGTGTAAGAGAAATAAACCTTCCAGTGCATTTTAATATTGTAGCAATTAAGTTGTGCACTCTGTAGTTTAGTCTGAGTATCTGTATGTGTATCTGGATGAATTATATCTGTATCTGAGTATCTGTGCTGCGTCAATGTGTGTGTGTGTGTGTGAAGCCATGCGTACAATCTTCAATATGAGTTCGATAAACTCGCTGTCTGTTTGGCTCTTGGCGTGCGCCGTTTCTTCAATGTTTCTGTCTGTCTGTCTGTCCGTCAGTTAGTTGGTCTGCCTGTCTGCTTCAACTGTTTGGATGGTCACTCAGCATGAAAAAGTCGAGGGAATGGCCAAACCCAAGGCACAGTTGTTGTTGTTGTTGTTGCTGTTGTTGCAACTTTTAGAATCTCAAGTGCAACAGCAAGAGCAAAAGCAGAAGCAGACGCAGAAGCAGCAACAGCAACAGCAGCAGCAGCAGTAAAATGCATCGTCAGTCGGCAGAGTGATTTCAATTTGCAACTGCATTTTCCACTAATCATTTCGACACACCACAGTCTCCACATTCTCTCTGCCGCACACAACAATCGGTGCCCATTTTCATAGAAGCAACTTGAGAATAGCCGCTTATTAGTTTTTTATATGGGGCTCCCTGTGCTCCAGTGTTTCGTTCAACTTTGTAACTCATCATGGCATCTTATCGGAGTGGAGGAACACAACAAACAATCTGTCAGACAGGTTGAACAAGAGAGAAAAACGACGATCAGTTAATTCAAAAGACTTTGGCAGCCAAAAGTGCTGTTCAGATAAGAGCCAAAATTCCTTAACTGTGTTTCTATTAGTCGTCGCCTTATCGTTCAATTAAATCAACTTATTTTCTTCTGTTGTACATATCAATTTTTATAGTTTTATGTTATGTTTGGAATGTGGCGACGACTGATAAGTGAAGTATTAGCTGTGTTTACTTTCGCTTTTGGACAATTTGTATTTAATTTGAGATTAAATTTGACAAAGACATCTTATCAACTTTTACTCTGATTAATTTCTATGTAAATATTAACTAATGGATGTATTGGAAAGAAAAATAGCAAATTTTTTAAACATCTTATCTATGTTTTTAGGACAAAAAGAATAAAAGAAAGTAGTTGGGTGTGTCAAAAAGTCATCATTTCAAATCATTCACATATATATATATATTATCTTTAACATTTGTAAATATTTATATTTTGATAAAACTCGAAATGTTCAAGGCAAGTGGCAAGTGTGTCAACCTCAGACACTATAATCGGAGAGAAGAACTTCCTGTTTCTCTTTAAATATTTGTGTTTTTGCCATAAAAGCTATTTTACCAGTTTTCGTTCGGAATTGAGCGTATTTAGTTAAGCAACGTGCTCAATTTATAATGCGAACTAAGTCAATTTTAAATTAAACATTGAAAAAGCTAAACTGGTATCCAATGATTTAACAATTCGATATGTGGTAGCTAATGATTAATGTTAAGCATAATTATTTTAAATTTACAATTCAAGTTGAGTTGTCGAGCAACAGGTTAACACTAACGTGTCTAGTGTCAAATATGTTTGTTGGCGTAGGTCGCAGACCGTTGTCGAACTCTGCGAATTGGCCAATACCAGTGGGTAGAGATAGCAAGAGAGACATGGTGGACAGGTGGACAGATGGACACACTTCCTGCGCAACCAGTTTGTCTTCTCATGCACTTTCCAACACAGCGCACCAGCAACGAAAAACTGCACTGCACTTGTATACACACTTGTGTGTGTGTGTTAAAAGTTACATAAATACTCGTAACTCAAATTTCAAATATGTAAACATTTCAGGCTGGAGTAACAACAACAACAACGACAAACAGCAGCAATAAATCGCTTCTGATTTGGACACCCACATGGATGGCATAGTTTTTTAGTTGAATGACGCTTCACACGCAGACGGACATATTTTTGTATGTATACTGCATGTACATAAGTGCTAATGTGTGCGTGTATATTTTTAAGTACATGCACGTTTCTCATGTGGCAATGCTCACAATTCAAAAATTGCGGCTTGGCGCTATTTATGACTTTATTTCTATTTTGTCATTATCTGGCATGCCAGACAAATGCGACGATGGGCTAAATTTAAATGCAAAAGGAACACACAAAAAAATTGGAGCTTCGCAGAATGAAGAGAACGAGCGACTGCAATAGACCAAGAGCGAGGGAGAGAGAGAGGGCGCAAAACTTTTGAAGCTGTCGATTAAAATTGATATTTTGGTTTCTTTTTCTTTGTGTTTTTGAAAGCCAATAATGCGCTAATTGCTTAAAGAGCTTAGCAGTAACAGCAGCAGCAACAGCAACAACAACAACAAACGGAATGGCAGCTAGATAAACATTTGGAAATATAGTCGGTTGTGTGCTGCTGCTGCTTGTGAGGCGTTTAACTTTCTAGGCACTTCGTTCATTTGTGAACGAAGGGGCTTACAGGCAGAGGGGAAGGTGGGAGTGGCGGACTATACACGCACTCAAGCACACACACACCCTGCCATTAATGTGTGTATGTGTGTGAAGCCGAGAACCTCCAAAAGTTGCCAAACTGTCAAAGAGTCAAACAACAGTCAGAGTTAATCAGTTACGTTTTTGTCTCTCTTTTGTGCGTTAAACATGCATACAAACATACACATACACATTCATATGTACATATACATATATGAATTAAGTACAGTGGTAATACGCGAATATTTCCAACATTTGGGTGTGCCATTTTTTTTCTAAAAAATAACATATATAAAATTTATAATCGTGCTTAGCATTTTTCACCTTAATTTATTTAATTTAAATTTAATAATTTTTATTGAAAAACTTCATAGTTTTCAATATTTGAGCGATCACTGTACACCGTGTTTTATAAACATAGCGATTAGGTCATGCAACAGCAGTTTAACAACAACAGCAATTTACGCAAAGTGGCATAAGCGAGAACACTTTTTCAAGCATTTTCCGGCTGTGAGACCAATTCATGAATGGAGTTTTAAAGTTGATTGAACAGCAGCAGCAGCATTCAGCGGGGGGGTTGCCAATAAAAATAAAACGCAGCAGCTGGCCACACTGATTGATCTGGCACTGTTGCTGCTGCTGCGACTGCTGCTATATTGTTGTTTGCATTGGCTTTTAAAAAACCAGTCAAACGGTAAGTAGGTGTCGGTCGCATATTTAGGCGCTTTAAAGCACTTGGCCGGTCAGCCAGTGGGAGCAGAGACGACGACGTCGGTTACCTCAGCGCACCATTTTGGCGAAAGAGAGTAGGTGGCCTGAACAGCGAAGTCAGCGTCAGCAAAAGCCGTTACGCCTATGGCCTTTGGCAGAGACGCTGGCAGCGTTTGATGAGCGCATTTGCAAAGGCGTTAAGGCAAACTTGAACGGCGGCAGCGACGACGTCGACGCTAGCGTCGCAGTCGCTGCAGGAATTTTAATGAGCGCGATTTTAAGTTTGAGAGCACACACACATAAATACAAACAAACATATATATTAGAAGAATGTATTTGGGCATGTTTGTTGGGAGCGGGGAGTTATGACGTATGTAAAGGCTTAAAATATATATTTAGATGTTTACCTGTCGTATTTCCTGTGTTTCGGCATCCATGTTGCAGATGACACGATGACACTGCACTTTACTACAGTTTTACTAAGCCGTAGACTTTTTTGACTAAAATATTGTTGCAGCTGTTGTTGTTGCAATTTACAGTTGCAAACCGACGTCGGACGGTACGACAGTTGACAACACTGGCTGTCCGACGCCCAGTCTCCGCTGCACTTGCAGTTCACTTTTCTTTCTTCACTGGCCAAGCGCGCTTTTCTTGTTGTTGTATTTTCCACACTTTCCTTATTATGTTTCGCTCTCTCTCTTCTCTTTCTCTCTTTTTATCTTTTTCTCGGGCTTGGAATTTTCACTTTAGCCGTTGAGCAGCCTAAAATCACGAACACACACACACATTTATCAATACATATTAACAACACTCAAGGCATAAATATTTATAAGCACTTTTACAACTATTTTTGGTTTTTTTAACATTTTTTTTTGCAAGTTAATTGCGCGCACGCATTTGCCAACTGCTCGCGCAGCGCACAGCAAACAACAAAAAAAATTCATATAAGAAAGCATAGAAGAGAAACAAAAAAAGAAAAACTAGTAAAAGAAAAATGTGAATCATTCACTGGGCGAACTATGCAGTGGGTGGCAACAAGGGAGAACGGGGTCTAGCTTGAAACTGTGCTTGGCACAATAACAGAATAAAAGAAGCAGTGCAGCAGCAGTAGTAGAGGACCAGCGGCAGAGATGTGACAATTTTTTTTGCCTGGCCACACGGCATCAGCTGTTGCAATTTGGGGTCACTGTTGACAGAGAAATGCAGTTTTTGGTTAGGTCGCGTCAGCAATCGGCTAATTAGTGCACAATTATTGGCGTGGCAATTGCGGTTTTTTGCAATTTTCCACTTTTCCGCGATGACAGGCAGTATAAAATATGAAAACATTTTTCTTTTGAGTTCGTTGTTGTTGCTGTTGTGCTCGCCATTGTCTCTCTCTCTTTTATGCACGATATGCCGTCAAATTGGTAGACACTGTTATGCTCTTCGCTCTCATTGACGACAAGGCGTATGATGACGACGGCGACCTAGGCAGCGACGCCAACGTTGACGTCAGTTTGTGAGCAGCAGCGAAATGGGGACCGAAAAATATAACGATGTGTGCGTGGTGTACACTCACATTCTCCTTTATTTATGCATTTGCATTACCGCCTGATTTCATACAAATGCATTTTACACGCTCCGCGCTCGTTTTGCAGTTAAATTTACACAAATCTATTTGTTTCAAATGCACAAAAGATCGAATAACAACTAGCTTCTTCTCTTCCAAAATTTTCTCTGTGTATTGGACAACGGCGAGAGATGGCGTATGCTAGCACTGAAATATCTCAATTCGCTATCGCCCAACCGCCACAAACTATCAAATCTAAATTGCTCAGATATCGAATAATGCAAATACTGTACAATAGCGTATTTTTTTCAAGTTTCAATTTAAGTTCATTAACTATATTTGAATAATTTTGAACCAATTTCATTTTTCATTTAAATTTTCCTTATTTTTTTTAATTATAACTTATATTTACATCCATTTAAATTTTCCTTGTATTTTATTTATAAATTATTTTTTTACAATTAACAAACTAATCGTGTAGTTTAATCAGAATTTTTGTTTAAAAACATGATTTTATTTGCTATATAATGAGAAACATGGCTAGAATTCGTGTGGGTTAATAAGCTTTGAGCTCTTGCTAATCTCGGAGGCTGCACTTGACGCAGATGTACCCAAAATTCTGCAACTTATTTGATATAGGAGTGGAAAGTTATCTTTGTGGAAATACCACCAATTAAGAACGTTTTAACCTTCGCAAAGTGACACTTGAAGTTAAGAATATCTGCGAATTTCCCTAGGTATCCTATCCACGGGCGCATACGTGGTTATTAATCAATGAAGAGATTATTACCCAGCTCCTGCGGCCATCAAGCTAACAAAAGTCTATTTTCTGGTGGACAGAGGCGTCTCATTAACATCCTTCATTCCTCAATTGTGTGATCTTTTTCTTTACTTCTGCATTGAAGAAATTGATTAGTTGGCGGAAACAGAAACATGGCCATCTTATGAAATTCGACAATATGATTTTGGACCAGTGATTCTAACAGATCCATCAGTTTGAGCTTCATATTGGGCTCAACCGCAGTTTGACTCGGCTGGCTGCATACTTTTTGCAGTCGGTGTAAATGTGGAATGACCAAATGTAATTTTGGCAAATTTTCATCATACATACATCATGCCATCCTTGATATATTGAATGGTCAGGCAGAGCTGTGTATTCTGCGTAAAGTTATCTGTTTGTTTGTTTCATGTGATGCTGAATCCATTTGTTCTTACCGCGCTCACATCCAGGCGCACCTTCTCCAATGTGTCCTGATAGCTGTTGTATATATGGGTAGTTATGGCCGCTGTCTGCGGCATGAGATCATCCACTTTGATTTGGTTACTAAAATAAGCACCAAATTCAATAAATTATGCTGCTAGCTTCCTTAATCCGGTGTCCTCGAAAATATCCATGGCTCGGCAATTCTCAATAGCCCACTCCTTTGTTTCATTGACCAGCAATAGGTTGGCATCCAATGGATCCAATTCTTCGCCATAATACTGATCTTCAGTGCGCATTTCGAGATCGCTAGATCCTTGCTTAAGCACATCAGAGGATTTTGGGCCAAAATCGCGACCATTTCGGTAGCACTTGTGCCTAACCAAGTTCGATATTCTGTAGCCATTGAACTTGAGGATACCTGGACATGAGCGGCAAACGACATTCTTGAGTTCCGTTCCATTTTGATCCACAATCCTGGAAAATATATTCCACACTCTACTTCGACTTCGCTTGGAAATCACCTTAAATTCGCCACTTTTATTTTTGCGTTTTTGTAGCAAGTCGACTGTGTTCCCATTTTGATTCTTGAAAAATTTAAAATATTTTTTAAGTAATGCGTGATTGACTTATTTAAATACTTATTTGCGCTCACCATATACCCATATACATATAAATTAGTAATTTACATTTTGTTAATTGTGCTGCTGTGCTGCTCACTATTATTCGACCAAAACACTTATCAACGATATTTTTTTGGATAAGTTATTGCGTTCCCAAATAAAATTAAGGATTAAAAAAACAGCTGCTTTTGTGATTCTGAATACAGATTTCTCAGATATTTATCGGCCGACTACCACTTATTATCGGTGACTCGGAATTCCGAAACCACACAACAGGTATATGACAATAAGATAAAAAAATAAAAACTTATTTATTTAGTGAGCTTTATTTATTAACAGAAATTAAATTTGTTACCTCTATAAGCAATATAATGTATTTTTATTAAATGGTCAACTCAACGTCTCTTAATGGTACCAGTGGCTTTTGATGCTAACCATGCCAGTGCTGTACATTTTCGCATTTATGTTGGTGCATCGTGCTTTGCAACACGGTTTTGTGCGTGACTAAAAATCGTGACATGCGTGTCGAAAAGTAGTTTTTACATTTAGGGTTTTACATATTATTTGTTGATTTGAAAGGAATTGAACAGTAACAATGCATGTTGAAAAGAAATCGGAGCTAAGAAGTCTTCTAAAATCGGGTGACAAGCGCTGTAAGCTGGTCGAACCACGAAATGCAAAGAGCTGCGTTTGGCGTTTCTTTAACCTGGTCTCCTGTGATGATCGCATTGAGCCATTTGCCTGCTGTAAAACCTGTGGCGATCTCTTGTCCTACAGCGGAAAAACAGGGACCGGCAGCCTTTTGCGCCATAGATGTTTGCACACGACTAACGGTAAGTTTTGGATCTGATATTCACGCACGCCCCCTCACACTGCCACGCGTGTTCATAGAGCGGACTGAATTGTTGTTGTCATCGCAACAATTTCTGCTGGTTTGCGTATGTGTCCTAATAGTGTTGTAATATGTTGTACTCCACATTAACGGGATGCTGAGTAATTTCGGGCATTGCTCGCACTGGATTTTAAAATAAAAAATTCAACCTCCCTATTTTAGGAGTGTTAATAACAATTGACAATCGTCAGCTGTGCGTGTGTACTATAATTAACAGCATCGAGTTATAATAATAGACTTCGCTAAAATGTGTAATAAATAAAAATCAATACATTGTTTGACAGCAAAAAAATGTTGATTTAGTTTATTTGTAGTTAATAAATAATTTAGTTTTGTTTTTTCTTTGTTTTGTTCGCTTAGACATTGTGCAACACTCTTTTGTGTCAGAGTTTTCCAACACGTTCTGCTAGCAACGCTAACGCTAACGCTATTGCGTTTTCTGGAAAAAAATTTTTAATTGTAATTGTACAAAGTAATTTTGTAAAAAAAACGAAATAAAAATGCCTAAGGGTCGCGTTAGCAGTGTGTGGCAGCATTACGATATCAATGAAGAGTGCGAAAACTTTGCGGTCTGCCGCTATTGTGGCAATAATATATCGCGTGGTGGCATGTCTAGCAATCTGAAGGGCAACAATACAACCAATTTGTGGACTCACTTAAGGCACAAGCATTCCGACGAGGTGCTCGTCAATCCTGTACAGCAACGACCCCTTAGCCGAATAGCGGTCAGTACGATCAAGAAAGGTACGTGTACACTACAAATGGCAAACGAGAAAAGCAAAAAAATGGCGGGCTTATCGAAACATACAATTATTGACCTATTGACGAACATATCGATCCCGAGCGACTCTTCGCAAACTTTGGAAACTATCGGTAAATTGACGTCCAGCCCTGCATTACATCAGGCCCTGGCGCCGGCAACTAACATAGATATATATTTACATCTGACTTATCGCATAGCAGTAACCAGTACTCTATTTACATTTTCCATTTTGTTGCAGAGAAAACATCGCGTATTACAAAAGCAAAGGTGGTGCGCGAACCGATTCGGGTTGGGAAACCAAAGATCGATGTGCACGCATCGATTACGGGTGCCTTGCCCCAGAAGTGGGAGGAGTACGAGCACAGCGAGGAGGTCAGTGAGGATATCAAAGACATTATCTACAGTGAAGATCCGCTCTGCTACAGTCCCATCCAAGTGGTCGAGGATGAGATGCTCGAATCCGGCGAGAAAGTCACCCTGATAAGCAGCGGCAGCAACAGGACAAGCTCAGTACCAGTTGTTGGCACTGTCGTCTCTGGCACGACAAGTGCGGCAAAAACGTTGAAAAACAACTTGGAAACGTCGATTGAACGCCTGACCACAGTTAGCGAACAGTTGAGCTACGTCATTCAGCAGCAGCAGGAGCAGCAGCTCAAGGACGATGACTACTATTTTGCACTGAGCCTGGTGCCCGTTATGCGACAACTATCGGTGAGCCGCAAAATGTACGTGCGCTCAAAAATTCATGATATATTGTACAAAGAGAGTGAGGAGACTACGACTAAAATTGAATAGTAAAACAAGCAAGATTATTCATTTTTAAAATTAACCCAACAACATGGAAAAACATAAATCATAAAAAAAAACACTGCAGCAAAATGTAACATGTTTTATCGTATCAACAATTATTCAAGTAGGCTACAATGGTTTATGTTTAATTATGCTTACACACATTTTGCAATCTTAGTTGGAACAATTAATTAATAGGCACACAAATATGTGGTATATGTACATAAATATACACATATATAAACTTAGAGCGTATGAATGTATTCAAATATTTTATGTAAAACTCTTACAGACCGCAAATAAATTTTACCTAAGAAATCCCAAGTCGTCATTATGAGAAATTTATGGATTTTAGTTGGTGCTTAGAATTGGTTAAAAAGGTTATGTTGGTTTAGTGCAAATGTATGGAACAGGCGAAAAGAAGCATCTGCGATCTCATAAAGTATATTCTTGATCAGGATGAACAGCCGAGTCGATATAGCCATGTCCGTCTATAAGTGTTTCTAAACGAGGCTTCAAATTTGCAACATAGGTTCTCGTGTATCCGGCGCAGCTCAAGTTTGCTTTATTTTTATCATTATTATTATCATTATTATTGATACATTTCGCCATAAATCCCCAATTCTTAATGTCGAATTAATAATAAATACTATACATATGCATTTTTTGAATTAAGAATGGATAATGGGAATAAGAATGGGATAAGAATTCTCGTATTGCTCGCATTTCTGCCAGCAGCCGCATATTTTTTTAAGATGTTATGAGGAACAAATGAGAATAAGGATTCCATAAGAGTTGACCAGTTAATGATCCAATAAGGAATGTCCTTTTGCAAAATGCGATTACCCTATATTAAAATTATCCCAAGAAATACGTTGAGAATGGTATTAGTTAATGTATGTTTTAAATAAATTTTATTTAAATAACTTGTTGAGATTTACAAAACAGAGAGTATTACTAGAATTATAATTTACAAATCGATATCTGGAGCTAATTTGTATGACTTATGCAATGCTTATAAACTAGAAATATTTGTTTTGTATCATTAATGCAATATTATTATTAATATTTTGTTCGATTCTATATAGTTTTCAATAAATGTATGTCTCTATAGCAATATGCATATATATAATACAATATCAATTACAATAAACCCTACAGATCGAGTAATTAACAATGATCTTACTATGTATATGCACCCCAAATATCATCTATATGTATATATATTTTTATTTATATATATATATATATATATATATATATATATGTATATATCATATGTATATTTATATGTTTACGCTTAAGCTCTAGTCAACAAATGTTGGGCATTTAATCGTTAGTTGATTAATCTTCGATTTTGAATAGCGGATGTTTTAGTTATTGGAGTCTAATCTAAATGATGTATGAATTTGAAACATTAATGTGTTTGTGGGTGTGTGTGTGTGTGTGTGTATGTGTGTGCTTATATGTTCTGATGGGATCGACTAAGTGTACGATATGTTTGCCAAAATCTTTGATAAGTATCGCTTACTTTATGTTATTTAATTTATTTAATACAGTGCAATCGGCTGGATATAATCGGGTATAATTAGCTAGCCCAACCTTATCTTTTTTTTATCTGTTTATTTATTTAATGTTTTTATTTAGGTATATATCATTTTGATTATGGTTTTTTTTCTACTTTGTCAGTTCGACATCGTTTTCGGCAATACCAAAAAAATAATGCGTATTTATCAAAATTTGTTCGTATAACTTTTGGAAAATGATATGAGATATGATAAATATATATAATTTGTTATTCGATCTCCGAAAAATGTCATGATATATTGTTTTGTATATATGTTTTTGTTTTTTTTATTTTTTTTGGTATTTAATTTTCGTATACAAGCATTTAGATATATCAAAAAATTTATTTAAGTTTATTCTGTTTTTGTATAATATTATTTTCGTATTACTTTCAGATCATCATATGGTAGGTATGTAAATTGGTATAATTTGTTCTATTCACAGTTTCGATTATTATATCCAATAAATATTTAAGATATATATATATATATATTTAAATATTTATGTACATATATCGATTAATCAAGCAAATCTGAAGTGTGCTAGAAACCGAACCGTCTGCAAATTTAATTCCGGTTTCGATTATAGACACTGCATTATTTTAAATCTTAGTTTAGAGCCCACGATTTGATATGAGTTTTGCTTTTTTCATATGTATTCAGTTATTTGTGATATGGACTTAAAAATTATTTCCTTTTTTTTTGGGTTTGCTAATTTTTAATAATTTACAAGGACATTTATAAAAAGTAATCAATCAAAAATAAACAACATTTTGTTTTTTTGTTTTTTTGTTTTGCATATTTATACAATAAATAGATTAATGTATAATTTAAATATTTTGTTGATTTTGGGGAAACATTTGCATCGCTTATTGCACTTTCGAGCGTCTTTTTTTGTTCATTTGATTTGATTCATTGGTTATTTTGCTGGCGATTAACGACAACAGCCGCGGGGGCGGGCGGGTTCAAGGATGCAAGGATCGTTGCGGTCCTTGGGGCATCGGCGCAGCAGAGACAAGAGCAGTGGCCAATAGCCTCATTTAATAATAATATTATTTGGTTGATGTCACCAGCTGACTGGTGCTGTAGCCCTGTGTATTGCAGGTGGGCAGGGCAAATGGATTGAAGCTCAAACTGCTGACCCCTGAAACGATAAGAATAAAATGGCAAAACATTAAAAAAAATAATTCTTATTTATGTAATATTATTCAAGACAAAACACTAATAATTCATAGATCAATATTATTTTATATAATATTTTTTGCATGATTAAATAACTTTTCCAAATATAAATAACTTGTGGAATAATTATTCCCTAGACATAAATGAAAACTTTACCAAAATGATATATTGACGAATTAATACTGGATTGGGTTCTATTTGCTTAGTAGTATTACATACTTGAGAAGTAATCATAATAGAGAAGAAAACCTGAATTAAACCTGAATTTATTTTGTTTTCTATATAATATTCTTAAAACTATTATTAATATATTTTTATACATTCAAACTTGCTATTATATAAGATGATATTTATACATGAACTGCGAGCAAGAATATTGTTTCTAACTATTCCCCAAACATAATCAAATATTATATGTAAAAAAGTATATAATAATATATATACACATAATCGTTTTATTCATTTTATACTTCATGTATAAAAAAATAAAATTGATTTCAAATTTTTAACTATTCCCTAAACAAAATAATTTATTATATATAATAATAATAATGCCCTTCTATTATATTAAGGCTGTTCAGTTTTAATATATATATATATTTATAACTGTGGGATGTTTCTACATCTACATATTTGGGACAAACTCTCTGTCAACCAGTTTAAAAACTTATTTAAGAACTTAGAAGAACAAATTTCGCAACATATATAAAAAATTTTTAAAATAAAATTATAAATACCGTTGAATTTTGTGTTGGTTGTGTGTTGATGTTGTTGCTGTTGTTGTTGTTGTGGTGAATGTGGTTTTTTTATGACAGACACAACTCGACGTAAGCACACACACACACACACACACACTCGCACACCCACTCACCGTAGTCGTTATCGCTGGAGTTGGTTGAGTTTAGCATTTTTATCAGTGAACTCTTCTTGCCCAAAGTCAACAGGCGCCACGCGATGAGATTGTTTCGCTGTTGTTGCTGTTGTTGTTGTTGCCACATTTGGGGGCGTCGCTGCCCGATAAGCTAATGCTCTATGAGTGTGTTTGTGTGTGTGTTTGTATGTTGTGTGGGCGTGTTAGCTGCTCCAAATGTTGCATGCTGCTCCTGATCCATAATTATATACTGTTGTTGCCCCTGCTGCCCATGGTGCTGCTGCTGTTTCTGGTGTTGCACTTAAACTGCGGCCGCTGTCGCTGCTGTAACGGCAGGATTGTGCCACGGCTGATGTGGATGCGCATAGTGATGCGGGTGGTTGGTGGCGGCGGCGACATGATGATGTTGCACGAGCGCTGAATGCCAAGGCGTCGACATGGACACTGTTGGGGATTAATGGCGAAAATGCACTTGCTGAGCAATTTTGTTTCACTTGGTTTTTGTTTTGTTTTGACGGGGGGCGTATTGGGGGGGGGGGGGGTGTTTAAGTTAGTAGTATTTTGAGTAGATTGTTTTGTTTGGTTTATTTTTATTTTTTTTTTGTTTTTTCCATTGTGGTTAACTAATAAGCATAAATTAAATAAATACATTCAATGGAAAGGGCTAAATAATATAAAAATAAAACAAAATCATCTACAAATAATAAAAAAATATATTTTCAGTAAGATGCTATTAATTTTTTTTTTTAAATAACCTTTTTTGAATTATTTCTTTAGTTAAAATATAATTAGAACGGATTTAATTTTTGAATTTCATGCAACTTTGATTTTTAAATTGAATTTTACTTAAATAAATGGAGATATTCTGGCAGCAAAGTACTTTATTTTTGTACTTCAAATGAAAATAAAATGGTCCTAAAATCTAGATTCAAGCTCATTTTTTTAAGTGTACTTCGAACAAGCAAGAATAACTATTTTTTCCTGAGTGCCTTTAAAATGTGCAAAACTAGCAAATTTGTATAAATTTGATTTCTGAGGGAAGAGAAACGATTAGATTGCTGCTGGACTTACTTGATGTGGAGTTGAAGACGCTGCCGGGCGAGGAGGAGAGCGTACCCATGTTGGGGGCAGGCGCATAGCCATTCGCAGTGCCTGCCACGCTGGCGGTGGTCGCTGTTGCTCCGTAGGAGCCACCCGAACTGTGGGGCGTTGAGGCGCTGCTGCAGTAGCCGCCACGTGGACTGACACTGCTCGATTGGGCGCGCTGATAGTCATCCTCTGTCCACTGGCCGGAGCCATCCTGTACGCTCACCGCCAGCTGGCCCGCATACGAATTGAAACTGGTGGAGCCACCGGGCGATCTGCTGCAGCAACGGGCACAAGGATTAGATGATGCTGCTGCTGCTGCAAGGCGCTGAGAGTTTCAGGCAGAGACGCTTACCTGGGCATGGAGTAGAGAGCCTCAACCAGATCTGCGGCCCGCTTGAGTATAATCTCCTTTTGCAGTTTCTCGGGATCGCCGGGATGCCGTGGGATGAGCTTCTGCAGACGCTGGAAGCCATAGTCGATTGTGGGTTCGTTGAGTGCTGCTTGAGGCGAAACGGAAAGCTTGAACATGCTAAGGATGCGGTGTGCGGGTGTCTAACAATGACTACTTACAGACATAGACAAAGCGACCGGGTGATCCTTTGCAGAACTGTTTGCTCTTGTAGGAGAGCGTCACCTCGACCACACCGGGGATGTGTCTGGGTGGTGTTTGGACGCGTATCGCATGCGATGTGATTAGCTCGCTCCACACCAGCATGGTACCGAATACCACCTGCAAACCATCGAAGAAGTTATCGCCCACAATGATCACGGTGGCGCCACCTGTTGTCCAGCCCTCGCTGGGCGATATCGCCTTAATACAGGGCGTGGCCACGGGCAGCGGTGGGTAGAGGCCTAAAAGTGGGTCAGCAATAAAAGTCTTGTTAGTTGTGTGGGTCAGTGGATTGCAGTAGTTGGGAGTTATACACTGGCAAAAATATTTATGCCCGAGAATTGGGAAAATCGACCTATTTTACAGATATTTTTTTTTTAATTTCATAAATATTAGAAATATGTTAGAAAAATATCACATTCATTTCTCGATTTTCTCCAGACTTGGGCATATTTTTGTACAGTGCATAATAATTGAAGAAATGGGTTTTCAGTTTGCCAATTGCTACAGAATGAAAATGAAAAAAAAAACATGAATGAAATAAAAACAAAAGATTAACTAAGAAATTAACTAACTAAACTAAACTAAGCTGATGGAATTAATTTGGAATTTAGTTACAGACCATCGTAGGTACTGTCGGGCGCTAGGGGGTGACCGGAAATGGACAGGGATGTGTTGCCTGTACCTTCCGTTGTGTCCAATCGCTTAGCGCGTCTGCCATGCTTGGAATTATTATGCACAAACATATTATCCGAGATGGCCAGCAGTGGTCCATCAACGGCCACTTGGGTGGAGATAACAACCTTTGGTGAAAGAAATTGAGCAAAAATTTAACATTAGGAAAATTTTGTAAAAGAACTTTTTAATTTTAATATATAAATCTTGATTTCAATTTCAAGTTATTTTTTAACTTATCAACTGTTACTATCTTTTTATTCTTATTTAGCATAGTTGTTATATATTATATATATAGTTGAGACCCACCTGAAATCTTCTCATGTCCCGCGGATTGCCAGCATTTTTGAGGCAATTTTGATTGCACTTCAAGAAGAATTTGAGGAAAAAGCTGCAAGCAAACAGAAAGAAAAAAAAAAATTAATTAATAATTTGCTGAAATGTTTCGATTTTTATATGGCACTCATAAAAATAAAAATTTAAGATTTACGATCCAGATATGGCAGTATATATATGCATTTTCAGGCTGCTGTTCTTTATGAGCTGCTAATGATCGGTTGCGCCTTTTGCAGTTATTGTTGTTGCTGCCACACCAACATTTTGCAGCAGATGTGTCTGGCCTCGGGGCCTGAGTCAATCCACTTGCTCTCGCCGCTGCTGCTACTGTCCCTGTTCTCCCCTCCTGCCCAGTTGTTGCCTCGGGCGCGACAGCGCAGCGTGTGATAAGCGCTTGGACTTGGGGTGACAGTTATGCGAATGGAATGTCCTCCAGGCAGGATATATATATTTGTATATATTCGATATTGACACCCGTGTGTCGCGCATTTAAATGGTAAAATATACCCACAGCTCTTTTGCTGGCACACCCGCCCTCCCCTCCCCACTCCCTCTCTTTACGACACTCGTTGTTGATTTTATTTGCCGAAATAATGTTTGGCTGCTGCTGCCACAGCAGGCGGCAACATTCGGGACTCTTTTTCTATATGCTGTTTTTTTTTGCAGGCATTTTTGTGTTATTTTCTCACTCGACAAATTGGACAAATTAGCGCAGGAGGCGTGTCACTCGATTGGGTATTCCAATTGTTGGGGGCAAGCGTGTACATAACAGGATCACAACAGGAACAAAACAGGACGCACATCTGCATATCTGCAGGACATATGTAGCCTTAATGTGTCATAAATTTGTTTATTGTCGTTATTGTGAAGTGCTACTCAAGAGAATGTCCTCCTGAGTGTTGTGAGAGAAGTGTTGAAAGGTGCACGAAACATTTATATATATATTTATATATATATATATATATTACAGAGAAGTTGGAAAAGACTATTATTTAGACTAGCCCAGCAAGAGTAGAATCTAAATATTGAAACATTGCACAAGTTTTAGATGAATACAGAAAACAATTTTAGAATATGTTTAAGTCGCAGCTAAGAGAAGGAATTTAATAGATTTTGAAAAAATTATTCTATTATTATTTAACTAGATTTATTCGCCGTAAAATCATTTTTTACTACTACTTTTTACAAAACCTTCTTCTTTAAAATTAAAAATATATTTACTTTAAAGAAATTTCATTTCAAATTTATATCGTCTTGTCTTAGATCTTATTAAAAATTAACATTCCACCTTTAAATTAAGTAGTAAAATTGTAGCTATTCAATTTTATGCAACTCCGCTTGGAAAAAAATCGCAATTCTGATCTGGAATAAGTTTCCTGAAGTGCTGCTCAGTTCTGCCTACAACTTGAATTTCTCTGTGAGACTCATGTCTTTAAAAAAAAAAGTACTCAATAAATCAAAAAGCAACATTTTGGCGATATGAAGTAATAAAATACGTTTTGGAAATGTTCAATCTGTGAAATTTCAAGCGGACATTCGATAAAAAAAAAAACACACACAAATCGAACACATGCCTGAAATTTACGCTTATCAGTCAATTTAAACGAAGGCGAAATTAATTTCGAATTTTATATAAATATATGTATGTATATATATATATGTGTGTATATAATATATATAAATATTTTACTTATAGAGAGCCACGCGTGCTGAGTTGTGAGCTGATTGTGAACTTGTTAAAAGTCAGAGTTTGACTTCGACAGTGGACTGGGAATGAAAACAGATGTGTGTTTCTACAATTCTTTTTTATAGACAGCAACAACAACAACAACGAGAACAACAACAAGAACAACAACAACAATATCGACAACAACAATATCGACAACAAACATCATTAACACGGCCATCGGTTGTCCCTCAAGGGACTGAAGCGCCGTGTATCTGTCAGATGCAATATCAAGTTACATACATACGTATTTTGTGGCAGATACCCTCACAGATGCAACTGCAACTGAAATTTGAATACGTATCGAGTGGATATATATATATATGTATATATATATATTGAGAGCAGCTTAGGTTAACTCTATTACGGATCATTCATGGTACTAATTTCACTTGCAGCCACCCTCAATATCTGTCTGTGTGTGCGAGTGTGTGTGTGTGTTGCATCTTTAGGGGGCAGCTAATTGACTTTCTCGGAAGTATCTCAAGTCGCACGCTTGAATTACAATGTTTTCAAATATGCTGACAGGACGCATAAATTCCCAGACTCCTCGAATGTACAACAACGCTTGGAGCATAAATCGTTGCTCAACATTCTGAAGGATTCACTTTTCACTTTGCATAGCAGCGAGAATCTTTGAGTTTGAGTCCTTGCCTGATTCAATTTAATCTGACAGGATTTTTTTTGGGCAGCTCGAACCTTTAAGCGATTTGTGTTGCAATTAAAAATTCAGCTCGCGTCCTGCCAATAAATCAAAGTGTCTCCATTTTTGTCTCTTTAACTGCGGCAACAGAAGCCGAAGCAGAGGCAGCAACAAAGTTTCCGTTGCCTTCTTTATGTGCTCGACCTCGTCTTTGTTGTCCAGGCACTTCTCACTCCCCTCTCATCCCTCTCTATCTCTCTGTCAATTGCAAGCAACGCGAAAATTTTCATTTAATGAAAAGCTACGCATCATCAAAGATCCGCACATGACATTCTGTCCATGGCCAGCTAATGGCCATGGCCAAGAATGGCGTCCATTGAGCCCATTGGCAGCTGGAGCACGTAGCGCCAACGAACTGCATAATTGGTCATTCATATTTGCCTGGAGACAGTGGGTGTTGTTGGGGTGTGGGGTGTGGATGTGGTTGTGGGTAGTTGGGGGAGGGGGGATGAAGACGTGTTTGCGTGTTCTGCCAATCGTTATTCAACATTTTTAAGTACCTGCCACGGCTTTAAGTTTGAGTTCGATTTAATCTCAGTTAAGTAAAATGGCTAATAGAATTTGTACAAGATTTAAATAAATTGTAAAAAATATTTTTAAAAAATCTAAAAGAAAGCTTTTTAACATTTTGCAAGCATTTAGCTTAGTTTTTCGAACATATTTTTTTTTAAATACATTTAAGCTAAAAGTTTCATTGGCAATGGAATTATTTATTTAAATTTACAATTCCATATTTTAATCAACGTCTTTTAACTGATTTTCTTAAATATTTATAAGATGCCTAAATTGTTTAATTAAAGTGATTGAAATACGCTTAACAGTTCAATTTTCACTAGTCCCAATTAAGTTCATTATAGACACATAAATAAAATATAAAAATATTTCATTTTCACTGCGCTCTCAATTGAAATAAAAAAAAAAACAAATAAGTTAACAGGCCTCGGGCGATTTTCATGAAATGTTTCAACGATTAACTGTGAATTTGTGAATCAACAGCAAAATGAAATTAACAACTACAACAACAATAAAAGCAGCAGCAACAAGAACTGAAATTATCTTTGCATCGCTCGCACAACAACAACAATAACAACAACAATTTAATGATGAATTCGCGGGGCACATAAATCGCTTTGGGTTTGCCAGTTCTTTGGCTTCGAGTCGAGTGTCGAGTGTCGAGTGGCGATGTTATCTGGCAGCCATTGCGGGTGCTGAAGATGGCGTTAACAGAATGTGGCCCAAAGCGTTTCTGGCGCACGCCATTTGCGCCAAAGCACAGGTGAGAATCAGCTACTACCACAATGTCTGTCTGTCTCTCTAACTGTCTGTCTGCCTGTCTGTCTGTCTGTCCGTTTGTGTCTCTTTGTCTGCCTGTTTATGTATTTTAGCTGCGGGCAACTTGGCGCTAATTTTTCACTAACGATAATATTCAAAATTTTCAACTTTATTGCCGCATAAACTCAATGACTATGGCAGTCAACGAACGCAGTAGGACGCGTACACTGAGAGAAAACAAAATGGCATTGAGAAAATACATCTTTTCGATTTAAAAGAATTTTCAAATTTATAAAAAATACCTTAGCCAATTATCCCAATAATATATATTTTATATTTACTCCTAAGTAGCTTGTCAATAAATTTGGAATCTATTCAAATAACACTGAAATACAATTTAATTTAACAACTTGTTTTTTTTTCTGAAAATTATTAATGCAAGTAATTTGTTTTTAACAAAAATCAACTTAACATTCTCATATATTACAAAAATATATAAATAAAATTATAGTATTTGTAATTTGCTAACAGTTGCGAAATTCGATTAAAGACTTTAGATTTTTTAATTTTACTTAATTCTACTGTGTAATTTAGTAATAAAAGACTGCAATTTTTAAAATACTATTTTTAATACTATTTTTGAAAAATAACTTTAGCTACTTGTTAATATATAATTTTTGTAAGTGCACACAGAGACACTGACGCTCAAAACTGTGCAAAACTTACTTTGGCGCCATTTCCATGGCATTTGCAAGCACACACAAATATACGCACCCACACACACACACACACACCCACACACACACAGTCAAAAGATGGCGTCGAACGTCACCATTTTGTTGAGGTTCAGTTTCAGTTTCAGGTTCAGGGCTGCTGCTGCTGCTGCTGCTGCTTTTGTTTTTGCTGCTGCTGTTGTTTTCTATTGTCGTTGGAACTTTTATTTATTTATGCTCTTTCTCGACTTAACGCTGCACGCTTCGCGGCGCACGCACAAAAATGAACAGCCCGCAGGACCCCAATCTCTATGAACGTAACACCCCCCCGCCTGCCTCTCACAGACCCAAAAAAAAAAAAACCCGTAAGCAGTTGTAAAGATTTCCTTGCCACCCACCACCCGCTCAATGTCGCGTCGTCACACAATCCTTATCAAAATCGCACTTGGACTTGAACGTCTTCGACTTCTGCTCCTGCTCCAGCTCCAGCTCCTCCTTGGTTGAGAGTTCATAGCTTTTGGGGTCTTTGCATTGTAAGATAGACTTTGAGGGCGGTTTTCCACATCTGCTCAGTTTTGTGTGTGTCTGTGTGTGTTTTGTGTTTTCTTGTGTTTTGTTACGCTTTCGCTTTCGCCAGCGTTTCATCCTTTATATATATATGTTTTTTTGTTGGCCGGAAGAGCACAAAAAAACAAAAAAGAAAAGGAATAAATATTTTGTAAGGGAACTTGTTGAAAACACTTGCGCTTAATCCTGCTCAGAAGCGCTGTGAGAGCGAAAGCGAAAGTGAGTCACAATTCTCTGAGTCATAATTGTTGAGTGAGTTCTTGTCGCTAGAGAGAAAAAGAGGAGAAAAGAGAGCTTTCTTTTGGTTGTGTTCATTTTGGGTGAATGAATCTCACAGTTTTTGGTAGAGTTTTGTTTTTTGTTGTGGGTACGTCTTAATTTCAGATCTCTCTCTCTGTGTGTGTGTGTGTGTGTTGGGGGTTGCTTTGGGATTCAATGTCATGCCGCTGGGACCAGGGAAATACCTCGTAAATGTTTTTGTTGGTTTTTGTTTTTTTTTTTTTGCTTTACCGGGCTGCAACAACAATGGCAACTTTTTGTTTTTGTTGTTTGCGATTTCTTCATCTTTAAACTGATTATTTCTGTAAGCACACGCATGCTGAACATGTGTGTGTGTGTCTCTGTGTGTGGGTGTGTGTGTGTGACCATAAAAATACTATATATAGAGGTTAAATATCAGACATCGATAAAGGCTACAAGCAGACAAAGATACACAAATACAAAATGTATCTTCTTTTGTGTGTGTGTGCACGTGTGTGTGAGTGTGTGCCTACAGCCTTTAACTTTTTGCTACTCTTTAGCTTATCCCTGCGTCCTGTCAGCGACAACGTCGCCTTCGACTTTGCCCTGGTCTGCGTCTTTGCATCCGCTCCTTAACCTTTGGCGAACTACTGAGCCATCAAATTATCGACCTTATTGAAATGCGCAAATTATGCTAACTATTCTACTACATACACACATGTAAGGGTGTGCGTGTGTAACTGTGTGTGTGTGTGTGTATGTATGTTGACTGCCAGTTAACGCTTTTAATGTAATTAATTATGCAGCATGCGTAAATGGCTAAGGAAATGGCCTAAACAAGAGTTGAACTTCGGCTTCACTCGACGGATTCTAATCAGACAAAATGTTTGCATCTGTAAATTTTAAATAAACTTCGCGGTCATTTCAATTATGCACATCAGTTAGTTTTCCTCATACAACTTAATTGTTAATTCATTGTGTCTCTCAAGATGTGGAACTCTAAACTATTTAAATCGTATATTTCAAATGGCATATGTTTTTCTATAAGCAATTTCAACTTTGTTTAAATATTTAAATCTTGCAGGTTATCCATATCAATTTTGGCTTTTTGATTCTGTTGAGTTGCTTAACTAATTGAAAGCTAGAATTGCTCATTTCTAATTATAAAAAAAATCCAAACAATTCTTGGCATATTTTTATATATTTTATATATACTCCAATTTTAAAATATATAACTTAATGTGAAAAGTTTAATTTGAGCATTTACAATTTGTTGCAAAATTGTTTTTAAAGCACACAAAACAAATCGAGGAAATGTTAAGCGGCAATTTAAAGTTACAAAATGCATATAGATAAATATATATTTATGATTTAATAAACTGCTTTTCCCAGGAGTTAACGATTCGCAACGAATGCCATTTAAATGGAGAGCTATGCAGATAGAGAGAGAGAGAGAGAGAGAGAGAGAGGGATGGAGAGAGAGAGTAAGCGAGCTCGTGTGAAAATTTGCATTAATAATTCAATTTCAATAGACAAGGCAACAAATATGCAAATTGCAAGCTCTTTGAAATGCAAAAATTCAATTCGATGCCCCCATTTGATTTATGAGGTGCGAATCAGGTGCAGCATCAGCAGCCAGCAGTCGCAGCCAGGCTAAGAAATTTTTACAAGTTTGGGTGCAGACATCGCGAGTTCAACTTCAAAAGATATCTATGGGGAAATTGTGTGGCGATAAAATGCCAAATATACGAGTGGCATTATCTCTATAGATAATTAACTGTTATTGCCAGACTCTACGACTATCTGTCTATCTCTCTTTCTGTCTGTCTGTCTGTCGGTTTGCGGCGTCTGCCCAATATTTCATATGCCTGTCGATTGCTGACCACAACTGCCGTCAAATTTGTGTCTGCTTTTTTTTCTGCTGCTGCTGCTGCGTCGCTTTGAATATTTGAGTAGCTACCCCTAGGAGTGTGGGGGAGACACTCACTCGCACATTCGTGCAACCAACTCGTCCTCGTCCATTTGTTAACCCGCCCCACAGCACACCGCCCACCTGGAGAAGGAATCGAATGGTGTGCCTGAATGCATTTAGAAAATTAAAAATTGTAGCCACAACTAGCAGCGGCAGCAGCAGCAACAGCAGCAGTTTTGTCATCATTTTTAGCGCGATTATCAAGGCATGCAATGGCCACAAAAAACATTTGCTTGCCACACGCAGCCAATACCCTTAAACAACAGTCGTGGCCAGGCATATTAGGCAAGGCAGTCAGTAAATTATGAATGAAACATGGGCTTAATAATTATTTAACTAAAGATCGAGTGGCTAGAGCACTTAATTGTAGTTTATGTAATCTTAAATTATTATTTATTATTTAAGAAAAGTTATTAATAAAGTAAATCACTTGATTTTTACTATAAAAATGGTGTAAATAATATACAAACTTTGTTCTTAAAATAACTGAAAATTGAATCAGAATAATTTAAATATTTTCTACTTCTAATCCATGCAAACCCTAGTTTAATTTGCAAAGTGGCTATACCAATATTTTCGGACGCCACTGTAAGCAAACTGAACACCGCAAAAACATCAATTCTATTTGTCGCCAAACGTAGAGTTGAAGTGGGTTTAAGGGGTAAATGGGGGTGGCCCACCTTTGTTGGTAAGTTTGCACTTAGTTTATTTGTCGCGCAGGCAAAAAAAAAAAAAAGAATACAGAAAATGGAAAAATTGAAGCGAAGAAAATGCCAATGACGTAGATAAATGCAAAAGCGGCAAATTTCGGATTGTTTTGGGCTGCCCCGCAAGCCAAGCTTCTAGCTATTTTTTTTGTTGTTGGTTTTCTTCTTTTTTTTTTTGTCAATTTGACCAGCCACTCTTGCAAGTGGCTATTTTCAGCATTTTTCCCCCAAAAACAGATGTTGTTGCTGATGTTTGTTTGCTTGTGCCTTAAAGTGCAGCGCTCAATTTGCTCAAATTAAAAAGTCGAAGTGAACATTTGACACGCGATAATCGTTAATGGCCATTGAAGTTATGAGTGTGCCTGTGTGTGTGTGTGTGTGTGTGTGAGTGTGTGTTGGCATAATTTGCGTCATTACGCATACGCCAGATGTGCCCATATAATGGCCACATAAAATGAGATTAAAATTGAACAAGCAAATAAGAAAAAAACTCAAATACCCAAATCCAAACTCAAACTCAAACTTAACAGCCAACACCGAAAAATGTGTGAAAAAAAAGGGGAAACATGTCGCAAACAGCAACAACAACCAATAAAATGAGAACAGCAACAACAACAACAACAACAACAACAAGCACAACAAATGCCACAGTTGACCACAAAGGTACAACAGAGCAGAGAATCCACGGTGGCGACAGTGCGACCACCGCCGAAGTGCTCTTTAAATTCACTTAATTATGGAACACACACGAAGCGCATACCAAAAAAAAAAAAACAAAAAACACAAAACACAAAACAAAAATAAAATAAAATGAAATAAAAAAAAAAAAACAGCGTAGCAAACGTTGCAATCGATCCACACACAATGATCCAAGTGTCCTCGCAAATCATAAATAAAAGTTGGCCTCAACTTGCAACTAAACTGGCGACGGAGCTGGACGAGGTGAGCAACTCAGCGGCGGGGGGAGAGGCTGTAGGGGGAAGACTGCAGCTTGGCGAGTCTTCAACAAACGCCGCTGGTAATTGCAAATCCTCAAGCTATCTATATATGTAGGTACTGTGACTAATACTTCAAATAACTACAACTAAATTTAATCGTAATTAGATTGAGACGATTTTAGTTGTAATTTGTTGAAATATTTATTAATGGTCTGTGTTGCAATGCAACTGCTTTACAGATTGTGTGTGTAGCAATAAACTTGATGCAAGAATTTTATAATATATATTTTATTATAATTTAACTTATCCAAATCTGCAACTAAGAATTATTTAAATGGTAAAATGCTTTTTAATTGTGCTTCAATTGAGAATCATTAAAAACAAGCGCAAAACTGTTTCTATTTTCATCTAAAACTACACTTTTTACTACTATAATATATATATTTTTTTAATACTAAATCAACACTAATCAAATTAACTTTCGATATGCATTTTATTTAAATAAATCAAAGCTAAACATTCAATTAAATATTATGCTTTAAATTGGGCAAAATTACGTAGTGAAAAAGATTCAAGTTTTTTCTATCTATTTTAGATGAAACTTTTGCCTATCTATTTATATATATTTGTAATATAAGAGTAGATTTTATTATTGTAATCGTTTACGAATATATTAGTTTATGTTTACTTTTGTACCACTGTGCGATCTCTCAGAGCATTGTGTGCACAATTTCGGCATCTGTAAAGCTTGCTGGCTGGCAGAGAACTGCCGATCGTTGCATGAATAACAGAAATTCATCAATAAAACATGTGGAAACCAAACCAGGCACTGACAGACTCCTTGTTGTTGTTGCTGTTGTTGTTGTTGTTGGTGGCAGCTCTCTCACGGCACACGTTCGAGCGTCATGCAAGTGGCATGAACAACAGCAACAGCAACAGCAACAGTGGAAACAGTAGCAACAACTGGGAGGGCGATGTGTTTGGTGTTTTGTCTGCTTGGTTGTTGTTGTCATATGTATCAGTTTTTGGCTTAGCCAAGTGAAGCCAAACGGAGCAACGAGCCACTTTGAAATGCAAGCGACTCTTTGCCACAGTCGGAATTTTCAATCAGTTCCAATTGTTGCGCGCTCAGTGACAAGTTTCAGGCAGTGATCATTCTTGTTGTTGTTGTTGTTGTTGTTGTTGTTGTTGCTGGTGCTGCTGGCTGAGTGGCAAAATGTGCGGGACCCCCAGCCAAGTTAGCGCTTTAGGCCATGTCGGCTGTGCCACAAAATTTAGTTGCGACCACATAGATTATCCGCAAAGGTAGAACGAGGCACACACAGTTGGCGGCATGATCTACTGCAAGCCAAGGCATACATATCAATGAGAAGGGGGTTGGTTGGGGGGAGGGAGGGGTGGCAGAAGCAAAACCTCAATCTGTGATCCATGCCGCCCAAAGCTCTGATTGGGGAAGCTGTGATTGATATGCGCCTCTCAAGCTGTAGCTGTAGCAGCAGGCTCTGATTCTGATTCTGTTTCAGATTCTGATGCGGATTCGCTCTCCCATTGCCGACAAAAGTTACAGCCCGACTGACAAATGCGACATGTGCCGTGTGTCCAGCCTAGCCCGGAGCTGGATGTTGTTCGGGAATGTGCTGCGGCGGGATTAACCAATTTGGTCTTGCCAGCCAGCTTGCCAGCTGCCAGTTTGCCAGGTTGGCTAACAAGGCGATCGCATTGCGCAAATAAGCTGGCGAAAAATGAATTAATAATCGTAAATATCAAGCGCAAAGTGTCGCGCCTCCGCACGTGGATAGCAGCCCAGTTTAGGTTGGACCAGTTGTAGTTGCCACACAATAACTGTTCTTGCAACGGATCCGTTGGCATCGTGGAGCACGTAGCGTGCCGCAAAACACGCTCAGCAATTTTAACAAGATCATAAATGCGAAAAGCTCTGATCTTACCGAACCCATTGAATGTGGCCAGTAAAAAAAACATTGCATTTTGCACTGATTCAAGTACACTGTACAAAAAATGTGATTAGGAAATTAGACAAGTCAACTAGACTTGAAGAACTCTTGGCTTATTTTTTTTTCTGATTCGAATATAATTTCAAGAGTAAATAAGGCAAATAAATTTCTAAAACCAATGTGAATTTCAGTTAAAAGATAATTTTTTTAAGAAAATTATAAAAGAATTTTTATATATGGATTTCTTTTTAACATTATAAAAATAATGCCAAAAACTCTTAAGAAAAAACTGTTCTTTGTTGAAACTTGTGTTTCTAAAAGGTAGAAATAAAATGTTTCTGTTATTTTAATTAAAAAACAATTATCTATAATTTGAAAAACAAATTACAAAAATATATAAATTATTTCTATAAATTTTTTTTTTTTTTTTAACCTTTTTAAACATAAGTTTATATATATTTTTGTTGAGTGCAAACTTGGCTTAGTCTGTTGCTGCAATATATTTCCTAATTTGCAAGTAGAAAAACTATGTCTATCTCTCTCTAACGTTCGCTCTATGGCTCTCTCTTTCTGAATAGCCAGCACAACAACACAAACAACAACAAGAAGCAATCAATTAAATTTAATTATGACACCAATTATGGTCTGATTGCCAGTAACCAGCCAAGGCATAAATGAGTCCATCTCCGACTCCAACTCCAACTCCAACTCCGACTCCGATTCGAGTCTAAGACTCTTGGTCTTGGCTCCCTTAACGCTTTGTAGTAATATGTAATAGAATCATTAAGTCTCTTGTTGTTTTTTTTTTTTGCTACTGTTGTTGTTGTTGTAGCTGGTATTTCGAGGCCAGCTGGTATTTAGCCACAGGCTTCGCAGAATACCACCAAGGTTGGCAAACAACTTGCCTTAAATACAAATGTGGCCAATAGGCAAATAGTTTTAAACACCCGTTTCTTGAACCAATCGAAGGGACCACCACAGCTTGTGTTAATCACTGTTGGCTGGCTCCATGATAGCCATGATAATGATCTGGTTCTGCCATCCATCCGCTCAATCGTCATCTGCATAAGGTGCGATTCAATTGACCATGTGGAAATTGTTTCACAAGTCTGTCGCGTGGACCCACCTGACCAATATGGCAATCGAGTCAATCAAGGTGAACTCGATTATGCAAAAATGTTAAACAATACTATTTAAGAAATTAAACATTCAATTTACTTATTGTGAAAATGTACTCAATTTAAAAACTAAATTAGTCAATAAATATGAATTAGTTTTGTATTAAAAAAGATTTCTAGCTGAGAATAATCACTTGAAAATAATTAGTTCGAACTGATTAATAGGCAAATTTTCATATCTAATCAAATTTTTAAACTCCTTTAAATTAATGAAACTATTTCTCTCTGCAGCTTTCCATTTGTCTTTCATAACTTAATATTTGCTTGCATGATTTTATTTTAATCCCAAATTTCATTTTGTAAATAAAGACTATCCCAAAATGCATTGTCAATAAATTGCTCCATGTACTTTGAGAAGTACCCGCTTCACTTGCTCTCAAACACTATTATCCAAAAATATTCACAAGCCGCTGAATAATTTTGGTTGAAATGTATATTCTTGAGTCTTAATCTCCGCCCACTTTTGCCCGCCTACTGTGGCTACTTATATTTAAATGTTTTTTTTTTTGGGCTATGTGCAAACAATTTGTGTTTCCCTCTAATAATATTTCCGAAGCCAATTAGAGGCGACGCACTCCCGGCTGGCGGTCTGCCGGCCTGGCGGTCTGCCCGTCTTTCTGACAGGGAAGTGGCTGCGGCAGCCGCAAGGATGTGCATACAATTAACATAATTCGCCTGACACGTGACAGGCACTGGCAGAAGCGGGGGTGCGCGGGGGTTTTGGGTGTCAGATTGCCATGGGCGCGAGTGCAGCACTCGTCTCAATTTACAATTTACAATTCCAACAATTCACAATTTATGAAAATAGAATTTGCGTTTGCCATTTTTGATGAACTTTGAATTTCGACTTGTTTTTTTTTGGCCAGCTATGCGTTTTAACGCTTCTCCTACAATATGAGAGAGAGTGAGAGAGAGGGGGACTGAAGAGCGACAGAGGGAGACAGCGTTTGCTGCCAGAGCTCAAACTGTCAACCGCCTCTGTTGCTGTCTGGCGCTGGCTCTGGTCCTGGTCCTGGTACTTGGTACTTGTCCTGGCCATGTTGCCGCATCATGTTTTATATTGCAGTTGATAATAATGCCAATAAATCAACGATACGCATACAAGCCGCAAACCAGGCACAAATAAAAAGCGCACACAGCGACGATGATGAAAAGCAGCTTAAAATGTCATCTTTTGTGCTATGGCATATCAGTTTGGAGTTGCAAACGATACATATTTATATAAATATATATATATATCTGGATATATATATATAAATATTTATTTTGATATGCGGCTACTTACCGATCAATGATGACGGGGTCCGACGGCGTCTCGTTGCGGTTTCCACAGCTCTTCTTATCACAGCAGCGGCTGCAGTTAAATTAAGTACAAAGAAAATCAATTGATTAAAAAACTTCAAGTCAATTTTGTTTGATGCCACTTAAAGCTAACCGCAAAATATCAGAAAACGACAGGTGCTAAAAATATAGTATACATTTATATATATATAATTTCGATTTTCTGAAATGCTAAAAGTATACATTGAAATATGCATTGCTATAATAAATATTATTTGGCTTTAAATATTTATTTAAATACATTTTTTTAATATATTTTTCTCTCTTTTATTCTTTGAAATTAAAATGTAAAATTAGCTTTAGATATTTATTAAAAAAAAAGTGGAATATACTTAAATATAAATATAATTAATAAATCTAATAACCTTCGTTTGTTATTTATTCTTTAGATATTTATTAAAAAAGGAATAAATTAAAATATATAGATTCGTTAATAAATAATATGAAAATTCGCCTATATTTTTGCTTGGAGTTATGCATTTGTCTTTATTTTTTGGCAAAACACTCACACACACACAAACATAAATGCACACGCATTGAGTTCAATGGCTGCGTAATTTTTTTTGGTCGCACAGCCTCCGGGCAGAAATGATATTTAAGGGTATGGGGCTTAGGGGATGGGGGATTGGGGTTGTTGTTCCGTTCGTTCAAGGGGTGGCACACTAACTGGGTGGCTTTAGCTAAAGCTTGAGCTTTGGCATCGTCCTGTGCGCAACATAAACATGGATGACTAAAATGGGCGAAATGCCAAACGATAAAGAAGATGCCATTGTCGCTGCCAGCAACCACTGCGACGTCGACGTGGACTGCGACTGCGACTGCGACTGCAGCAGCGACGGCGACAGATTCGCCAAGAGTTAACGCTGGTCGCCATTGTGTTTGTATTTGCTTTGTGTTACGCGAAGCTGTTGATTTTTGCTGCTTTCTTGGCCAAGCCGAAAGCTAAGGCCAGAAGTATTACAGACAAGCATGTTGGTACAGGGGGAGAAGGGGGGGTGAGTGCCAAAGTCAACCCCTGTACGTTGTCCCCTTGTTTTGATAATGCTACGCAAACATAAAAACTGGGTGCCAATCCGAAATAATAAAAGATGGCCGGCCAACGCGCACCCTGAAGCTGCAGCTGAATGGAGTTGCTTGGTTGGGGCGGGGTGGAGAGGGGACTGGCTAACGGGGACGAATCTGCGTAATATATTTTTTTTGCTGTTTGTTTCTGCTTTTGCTGCGCCGTTTTTTTATACCCATTTGCTTTGTGAGGATTAATTCGGGTATATCCCGTTAAGAAGTGAAAGTAAACTAAAATCAAGGAGCAAATCATTTATTTTTTTAATTTTCTTTGTTAATGTTGGGGTAGTTAAAACTCTTGAAATGTGCAAAGTATTTATTATAATATGCACAAATTTGCAGCAAAACATATTTGAAAATAATATTCATCTTAAAATAATAATAGAAAGCGGATAGTTGCTAAATATTGTTAATTAATGCAGAATATTGAAAATTAATTATGTATTGTTCCAAATGTTTCAATTCGCATAGTGCTGAAAGCTTTCTAGGGTATATTTAAGTCAGTCAGTAACGTAGAGATTTTCATTTGTGTTATTTCGAGTCAACCTTCAACTGACAGCCTCTGTTTTGGTCGCTAGAAGGGTGAACTGCCCAGAGATATGATGATGCTAGATGGCAATAGATGTGAGCGAGCGAGAAAGAGATTGCGATTGTTGAAGGAGGGGTGGGGGGCGGGAAGAGGTAGATAGAGTGAGAGAGAGGCTTGGTGAGTGGCTGCCATTTATACGTTTCAGCTCGCGTGCGCTTGAGCGGAAAAATAAAACGAAGGCAGCATGAACTGGACATACAGCAGAGGTGAGAAGAGAAGGAGGCAGAGTAGAATAAAAATAGGAAAAAGGAATAGCGATGAGGTAAACTAAAAAAAAATCAACAATATTAAAGCAGAAGCGCTCACAAAAGCTCAAAGCAAAAAACGAGAGAAAAAAGACAACAAAAGATGCGTAGTTGAAAAATCAGGCGGAAAACGCTTAAAAATCACAAATGAGCGTAGCTGCCAATTGCGAAACGGAAAAAGAGAATTTCGCATGCAAACAATTTTGAGTTTGAGTGAGTGAGTGGCTTGGAGCAAAGCTCAAAAGCCAAATATATATATATATATATAAATGCTTAGCCAAGGCCCCCAGGGGAGCACCCCTAGAGACAAGGAAGTCAAAAGGTGTGGATTACAAAGTAAGACAAAAGATAGAACGAACCAGCACAGGAAGTAAGAAGTGAATGCATTCGAAATCATTTGTAGATTATTAACGAAATATCCTTGATTTATACTGTTGATTTTTGTTGAAACTCACCTGCACATCACCTCGTGCGTCAACAGGACGCGGCACATCTCGGGATTCTTATCCTGGCCCTCGTAGATGATGGCCTGCAAACAGAAGAAAATCGTATACAAATTGTAAGTAATTGCTTAT
Organism: Drosophila melanosoma; assembly: GCA_035042045.1. Lineage (NCBI taxonomy): Eukaryota > Metazoa > Arthropoda > Insecta > Diptera > Drosophilidae > Drosophila > Drosophila melanosoma. Next base: position 778,253 of record JAWNLY010000188.1, on the reverse strand, counting down.
TAGAGAGAGCTTATGCTAAACAGGGTATTCGTAGGCAGGTGTAGAGCTATTTATAGACTCAACTGGATAACATATATATCAGGATTTGCCAGGCAAAAATACATCTAATGCTTATATATAACTATTGATATCAGGAATTGAAACTGATTAGTATTTATTTATAACAGGAATTGAAATTAAGCTGACTGATTAGTTTCTTCTTTTATTTTAGGAATTTGTTAGAAATTTTTAAGCATTTGGTGTTATTTTGTTATTTTGAATTTACAATGGAAATTGTTGCATAAAATATTTTGAGCAATTTTAGTGGATAATTTGAAAATGTACTATTTTTTGAGTTAGAGTATACAGAATTTTCCAAATTTAAAGGCAATCTAAAACTTGAGAACAAACGCTAAATAAAAAGGACCTGCAAAATGTTCAACATTGATTAAATTATGGCCTATAAAATTCAAATCCAGTCGGTTGCGCAGTAGCTCGAATTCTCAGATAAAATCAGTTAAACATTTAATAGCTGCTCTAATTTTATTGATTAACTAAACTGTTTGCTCACCTTTGTTGATAATATCTATCTTGGCTCATTCCTAGTCTACCCCAAAAAGTGAACCAGCTATCAAGCGCAGTCACTGCCACTGCCACTGCCCCATCAGCAACGCTCTCCCCCTCCCTGCCGCTGTCAACTCAAGTGGCACAGAGCAAATAGAAACACACATAAATGCTAATTACAGTGCAACTACTCGAGAGCTGCGAGTTGGTCAGAAGGTCGCGACATATAGGGACATATAGAAATACATGCAACATACACTGCAAATATTTACATACTCCAAGCGAAGTACTCAAATTTTGGCTAATAATAACTGGGTGGTATTTGTATTTATTTAGGCGTAAAAAAAAACACTCTAATGGGGGCAAAACATTTTAGTGTCAGTGGCAGTGTCAGTGGCAGTGGCAGTGACTACACAGTAAGAAAAAATAATGAAAATCCTGCCATGTGCGGTGCACACGCACTTCAAGAGGGGGGAGGGCGGTGTAAAAATTGAAACCGCAAGTGCAACTCACTCTTGTCAGACAATCTGCTGCAATTTCCAGCAGGATGCTATAATTCGAAGGTGGTTTGAGTTGGGTTGGGTGCTGCCTCTCGAGTGTATGTGTGTGTGTGTGTGCGCCTTCGGCCAAACAAAAACAAATAGATAAACAAATGTGAGGCAAGAAGCAACCACTGCAAAATGAATTGGCCTCACAGCACGAGCAGTGGGCAAAAATAAAAGGCGCATAGTTCTCTAATTTAAAAATGATTAAAGCGGGTTGCTGCGTCTCTCCTGCGTCTCCCCTGTGCCATGATGTCTCTGTGCCTGTGTAATCCAACACTCATCCAATGAATTAGTTGGGCCAAAAACACGGCATATGCGACAAGGGGGAGGCACTCAGGGACTGACTCATTCATCACTATCAGCGTCCTTGCAGCGACGCACGTTCAAAATGCATACACGCAAAAGTAATAACAATAACTACCTAGATGGTTTTTTTTCATCCACCAGCGAATGCTGCCACTTGCCACTTGCGTCAAGGACGAGTGCGTCCCTGTGACGTCATCAGCATATGTGCATTGTTTTCGCGTTGTCTCTAACAGCAAGATACTGAGACTCATCCCGGCCAGCCTCAAATAGATAATCAGAAATTAATTTCACTGCAACCAGTCAGGCAGGCACTGTTGCCCAACCCCCACCCCACCGCACTCCGCCCACCCCCTGCTGTGTTAAGGTAGCACATGTAAAATTATGATCATCCCTTATTATCCCGTTTGTTAGGTTAATAATTCTACCCACCTCCCCAGGACAAACCAAAAAAAAAAAAAAAAAAAAAAATAACAACATTAACAGCCTTGCCCTTAACAAAAAGGATGCTCTCTAAGTCCTGGGATAACAACAACTATAAGGCAAAGGATAATATACAACCAGCCGCCTGGCGGGCTCAATGTCAAATACTAGTTACCAGTTACCAGTTGCCAGCTTTTTGTGGGACAAGCAAGTGCAGCTAATTATAGAGCTGGCTCAATTCCAAAATCCAATCCCTAAAAACGTAGCTCATCCTTCGTCAAGGATAGATTTTTTTGTTGTTTGTTTTTGGGACAAATGTGCGTGTTTGTTGTTGTTCTTCATGTTTGTTGTTAAATGCGTTGTTCTAATGGACTTTCAATGTTTTTGGCAAATACATTTTTTATACTTGTATTTTAATATTAACATTTGATTTTAGTGAATGAAGATGTGGACACTGCTGGACAGTTGACCAACTGGACTAGTTGTAAAAGGAGATTAAAATTGGTAAACCCATATATATATAATATATACATATATATATATATATTATAAATTTATTTCCAGCAGTCAATTAGAAGAATCAAAAAATGGTTACAAGTTGATTTCGAACTCGCAAAAATGTTTCAATTTGGTTTTAAAATTATGTAATTAAATTATAAATGATATATAAATATACTTATAAAGAAATAAGTAATTTCTTGTTGTGTATAATCAGCTCAATTAAATGGAGTACAATGCGCACTTAATAAAACAATAAATTTCGCCGCCATCAAATTTCAACTGTGGCCCAAAAATGAAAAAAAAGAACACAAACATTTGGCTTGAACTTGAAGCTGTGGCAACAGTGCCATCAATCATTGTGGCGTTTGGAGCTCTGAAACAATTAGTGCGGCTAGAAATCTGGAGAAAATCTGACTGGCAAAGTGCCGCTAAATGGTGCATCTAATAAAAAACTAAACGGACAAACACTAAAACGGGAGTAAAAGCGTTTAAACTACGATTTATCATTCCGGCTCTGCTCTGCTCTGCTCTGGTCTGTCTAGCTGGCTAGCTGGCAACCAGCCAGGATAACAGGATACAAAAAAAAAGTAGCCAACAAAAATCAACAGACAACAAGAGCAATAAAAAAAATGTCGAGTGATGATGTGGCGAGTGAGGAGAAACGGAAAAAGGGGCAGTTGCAGCTGAACATGATGAAAGTGGCGACTGACGAGTTGCCAATCGACAGCGACTGTTAAAATTTAAACGCTTTGCATCAAAATGTTGCAAACACGATGCTCTTAAATGCTTTTTTTGTTATTCTCTTGGTTGTTGTTGTTTTTTTTCCATTGCGCAAATTGTTATTATCGCTTTTTAAATAAAAAGCGCAGCGGCTTTTGCATTATTCACGCACTTGCATCCTGCATATTTAACGTGCAAAATAAAAATCTCGCCAAACAAGATAAATTATCGCAGGCAGGCACTGTAAAAAACACACCCAGCGTAAAGCGTAAAGTATAAAAAACACATTGTGTATATGTGCAAGAAAAAAAAAGGCATCGAGGGTTACTCTTAATTTATTAAAGCGCCATTTATCAGCGCCGGTCTCGGTACTGGGGTACCGCATAAATTCCAGGACCCAGCATCCCGACAGGCACAACCAAAAATAAAAATAAAGCAATCCTTTAAAAATGATTCCGTTGAGCTACCCATCTGCATTCACACAATGCATCAACGATTTCTTTTCAAGTACAAAGAGTATAAATACCTATAACAATATTATTATAATAAATATTTTAATTTGATATCAGTATTGCTTTTAGAGCTCTAATTTCTAGAGAGAAAAATAAATATCCAACTTTAAGTTATCAGGTGAATTAACAAGAGTAGCAAAAGTAAGAATGTTGAAATGTTTTCAAAAGGACAAATTCGTGTTGCTCAACGGAAATTCAAATAAGTAAAGGTTTTGGGGTGCAGAGATTACATATATAATATGTAAGTGATATTTAAACACACACACACACATTTACACACAACTGCTACGTAAATTTGCATAATGAGGGCGATATGAATTGCAGTTTTTTTTTTGCTCCAAAGAGCTGGCAGCAGAGTCGACCGCAGAAATGGAAATGCACTTGCCGTGAAAGCATTTTTAATCGCATTGCAACAACACATACACAAACACATACAATACTCTCTCACACACACATGCAAATACAATTTACATGCCCATACACCAACAAATTAGCGGCACAGCAAATGGCGACTGTCGAGATGAAAGTGTGCAGATTTTCTGCACAATCTGTTGAATTTATTGAGTCGCCTACAGCAAAAGCAATAATAACAATAACAACAATAATAATAATAACAACAATGGCGCACAATAAAAACAAAAAGCATTTGTGCACCGGATAAAATGGTAAAATGAAATGTGAAATGTGTTATTAATCGAAAATTTCACGCTTTATTTTTAAGTGTTGACACACAAATTAATATTATCGCTTAATTAACATACGCACATACACACATTGCAAGCAGACAATGGAGCAGCACAAGCGAGAGCGAGTTGGCTGAAAAATGCGTATGCAGAGCGAACGAGAAACAAATATCGCAATGGCGTGTGATGAATGTGTTAGTATTGTTTATTGTTGTTATTGGTGCTCCGTTTTGCATGTGTCAATAGTCAATTAGTGATGCGCAACATGACAACATGGCAGCGTTAAACTTGTTTTTGCATACACCCAGAAAAGAGGAAGCTGACTTTTTAAGTAAAAGTGGATCTGAGAACATGTTTTTTTTTTCAAGAAGGTGTTGTATTATACCGATATTCTTTGAGTGAGTTATAAGGCTGTTTGCTCATAGTTATATAAACAAAAAGTATTTTTCTGTGAGTGCATCGGTAAGTACTTATGATAAGAGATAATGAAATGACACCAAATATACATACAAACCCTTTTTTTAAAATCGTGATCATAATCACTTCAGAAGTGATTTCTAATATTTGCTCATCTCTAGCATGATAATATTCGCTTTTGCGAACTATAACGGCGCTAGTTAGACAACTCATTAGCTGCTGGCTGCACACATTTTTCGGCTAGCTGCTGGCTGCACAAAATACACATACACACACTCACACATGCAAACCAACATATATGCTTGCAGTTCATATTGGCATCCCTCGCTTATCGGAGTGCATTAATCGCCGCCTATCGTCAATCGCCAGTCGCCCCTTTTCGCCATTCGCTGGGTGTTCGCTTTTTGGGTTTAGAATTTCGCTGCGCTTTTTTTTTTTTGCTGGCCGCATAATGCGTGTAAATCGCGATAAGCGCAACTGGCTGCGCAAACCAAAGGATTTTGGGCAGTTGTCGCAGTTGGCACTCGCTTTTGTTTTATGTGGGCATCGGGATGAGAACGGGAACCACGACCAGAATGCCGCGAATACGTTGTGAAATATGAGCAGCAATTGAGTCGTACTCATTCTGATCCTGGCACTCCTGACTACTCCTTTTGCGGCTGTTGTTGCTGTTGCTGTTGCTCGTTAGCTCAAATTGCAATTGCGCCGCCTTTGCTGGGCGTTATCTGATCGAATGTAATTATGATTATGACGATGATTTGCTGCATTACTACAACAGCCTCTCTCTCTCTCGCAGCGATAAAATCATAAAAACTAGCTGGCGGCAAGGGTTCGGCACGTGACAACTGTCCGCCCGTTTTTCTGTTTCCATTGCTTTCACATCAATGCCTAAGACAATGTCCCGCTCTCTCTCTCTCTCTCTCTCTCTCTCTCCGAGAGTTATCGCTTAATCGCATTTGGCTGCTACAGTTTTAAATTTCACTTGCGTCCCCGATAAGAGAAGCATTCGCTTATCCAGGGCATAAAGTACGCCTGCCTTGCCCCTGTTTCTTACCTGTTACGCACTGTTTGTGCTTCAGATAAAAGCAGAGCAGCCAACGCCTGCCACGCGTATGCAAAAAAAAAGTGACACAAAACTGAAATGAGGGGATGGCATTTTGACCAGCTCGTATTGTTTCACATATAACAGTAACTCTGTTAGCTTCAGCTGAATGCAGCTTAAGCCCACCTAATCCGATCAAATGATTGTTCTTTTTCTGTCGCAACTCATTCTATTTTTGACTCTTTGGCAACACATTCGGAACTCAATTCTGACAGACATCTAAATGTTTGCGAGGGCGCTTTTTTTTTTGAAGGGGTAGCGACTTGCATCAAAGTTTGTGGGAAAGTTCCGGAAATCCATATTTGTTAAACAAAGTTGACAGAAGTTATTAAAAAATTATGGTTGTTGCAGATTATTGTAGAAATGAATCAGATCAGTAGTTATTCATTCATTATGGAAAAGTTTTTTACATATTAATTAATTTAAATTTAATTTATATGATTAACTATTAAAGACTGATAAAAATAAAAATTATTTACTATTGCAATAAAAGTTTTAGATTCTGTTTGCAAATCTACTTTGAAATTTATTCATTTGATTACGCTTGATGATGACATTTGGAGCGAAATTATTTCTGCAAATTTATAGTTGATATATTTTATTAAGACTACTTTGTAAATCTAAGAAACGGTTTTATACAGTTTTATATAATGTAATTATATTTTTTTGATAAATACTTTATATATTCAATATGAATTTCCAAACTTTGAAGTTTTTCTATACAAATTTTTATTTTAAACTCTGTTGCTCAAGAATATGTTGCAAATAAATGGTTAAAGCAATGAAAAACATTATTGGGTAATCAAAAGAGCAAGTTTGCTCATTAATGGAGTGTTTTTAATGTGATTTGGGTCTGTTTTTAGTTTGTTAAATATTTTGCGATTAAATTCCATTTGGCAGACACAAACACAATGGATTTGCCGACATTGGTGACCCGTCTGTGTGTGTCTGTCTGTATTTTCTGGATAAGGGGGAGGCTATCGATAATTTGTGGGCAAATTTATTGCGATCGGGGTGCAAATGGACACGCCCACAATGGGCGACAAAATAATGGAATACGATGGAAGAAAGAAAGCACGCAAAGCGAACGAGCGACAGGCGAACAAACGAGCAAAATGTCTATAAAAATTTGTCACTCGAGAAATTAATTGCCCTTGAAAAAAGACGAATAAAGGGGGAACAGGAGGCAGTTGGCAAGGGGGCAAGGAGGCAAGGAGGCAAGAAGGCACGAGGCAAGAAGGCAGCGTACACGCATTAGGCTCACACAAAGCTGACATATGGTGCACCGTTTGGCTTGTGTTCCTTGCCTGCAGCAAGAAGGATAACAGCGGAGCACCCACAACAAAGCGCATTAACCATGTTCAATTGGATTGGGCCCAGATCCTGTCTCAGTTACACCCCTTTCGGAGGCGCGACGAAAAAATGCTCGTTTGCCTGGCTGGCCAGCAACCAAAGGACCAGCAGCTAGCACCGTTTGACGACTCAATTTATTGGACACAAACACACACACACAAATGCACACACACACACACACAGAGAGAGAAAGGACACACTTAATTAGCCGTGACAATCAATTTCAAATGCAACTTATGCTCGAATCAGCAGAAACTCTGAAAAAAAAAACCCAATGCGACGCAAGGATTCGAGTGCACAGCCAAGTGGAAGAAATTAGTTTTCGATTGCGTGGCAAAAAAACATTTCGAATTTAAAAAAATGAGCAGCAGCAGTTGCTTGAATGAGGGGGGGTGCTGATGTGGGTGGCAATGAACCTTAAGTGTATTGAAATTAATCTCGTTGGAAGTCATCGTGGCAATCAAATACAGTTGTCCATTTGGTCTCTCAAAAAGTGGATTCAATGCGTCAATTTGCATGTTGCTGACAAACTTTAACAAAATGTTCAAATCGGTGAATGAACATAATTTTCCATTAATATAAACTATAATTAAAAATTTGGTATTTCAATGTATGATTTGAAAATGAAATGTAACCGATTTCATTAGATCAAAATATAATTCTAATTTGATGATAAAATATCTGATAAAACAGAATTGATTCTTACAACTTTTGATTAACTTTTTAATAATACAGAATTGATTCTTACAACTTCTGGTAACTAAAACCAACAATAAAGAAGGGTTTTTAATAAAATTGAATAAAGATATTTTAAAATTGAGAAAAGTTTAGCATTTTGTCAATTTATACATGAGGAGATTAAAGTATAACTTTCTCTTTAAAATTGTAGTTAATATTTAAATATATGAGGAATCTTACAATTTAGAATTTAGTCAGTTCTTAACTGGCTGTGGATAAGAGATTTCCATAACAAAAATTCTGGTTAACTTTGTCTAATTGGCTTATCTAACTAACAAAAATCTTAAATTTCGCACTGATAAATGTTTTTTCAAATAACCATAAAGGTTTTCAATAACAATTTAAATAGTTTTTTGTATATGTAACTAAAAATGGAATATGAAAACTTACCGCTTTGGTTACCGAATCGATGAGTCTGACAAATATGTCCTGCTCCTGTCGGGCGCCTGTAAATAGGAATAATGATGAGTTTCTTGGAATTTTGTCCACTTCCGCAACTAAACTTACCATTGGCGTAGAGCAATTGTAATCGGTACTGGATGCCATTGTTTGTCTTTGTCGAATCCGATTCCGAATCCTTCTCGATGAACCCAATAAAGGCCGTTCTCTCGATCTCGATGGGTTGACCCGACCGATCGTAGAGCGCAATCACAAAATGAAAGAAATTTGACTTGCGCAAATTGCTGGGCGGCTGCTTCTCAAAGTGGGCGCGGCCAATGCCCAAACTGCAATTAGAAGGATGGAAAAAATGTGTGTGTTAAAAACAGGTTTCCTTCTAATTATGCTATTAGGCAGCGGGAGAGAGAGGACCAGATAGGGATAGTTAGAGAGTCAAGCCTACAACTAGAGGCAATTAGATCAGCTAATATGTCCCATTGTTTTTGGGACAACTCAATTACTTGACAGTGACATTTAACCAGTGGACAGTTGCCCATGGCTACACTTGGGTAAATTTAGGAGCAAGAACTATTAATATTAAAAATAACTTATGAATAATAATAATAATAATAAAAACTATTTAATTCCTTCAACTTCATTAGGAAAATTTATTTTCAATTATTTTCAAATAAACTTTTATATTTTAAGAAATTTTTCTATAAATGATATATATAAATTATAAATAAGTATATAATATATATAATAAATAAATATTTATAAATTAACAAATTTTTACATAAAATAAGCTTGAAATCGAGACTAGCTTTTCATTTTAAAAAACTGTCTCAATTAATGAAAATTTGATCAAAATGTTTTTTTCGAGTGTAGTCTGCTAGTGACTAGTATCTAGTGTATATAGTGGTTAGTGGTCAGTGTACAGAGTCCAGTGACAGCTATCATTAAAAGCGCATAAGCAACTTCAACGTGACACAATAATCCTGATGAACAAAGGAATTAACACACAACAGCTTCAGGGGGAGGGGAACAAAGAGAAAGGAGAAAGGAGACTTAAACTGCGACTCGGCGAGTCGGCAAACAAACGACAAATGTTTATGTTATGTGGGCCAAGCACAAACACTGTAATTATAAGGCCAAAACACACACACATACACACACACACACAAGGACCTGAACATGGGCCAAAGGCTTGTCCTTTCCACATATGCCAAATGTCAACACACACTCCTGTGTCTACTCCTACTGCTACTGCTCCTGCGAGTACTACTGCTCCTGCTCCTGCTCCTGCAACGGTGAGTGGGCTGCTCACCTTATGGCAGACTCGTGTCCTGGTCTCCTGTCCTGTCTGGGCCTGTCAGCGCAATTACCGGACAATGCTAACTACCGCAGGATATGCGACCCTCGGACACGGCCGAGTAGTCCTGCTGCGCTTACTCTCCCCCCCGCACTCTTTCATTTCGTTTCATATGCATAACGAACAATTTAATTTAGAAAATGCTGATTTTATCAGATTTGTATTATTTATTCAGGTAACGTCAAGAAGTATACCCAATCCCCACCAGATACACCCGGCATACGCTCTTGTCTCTGCTTGTCTGCAATTATATACACATTTGCCAAAGGATAATGCCTGAGGACTCACAGCTAATGATAGTTCCCTAATGATAAATCGCTTGAAAATTATCCATCCCACACCCCCCAAAAAAATATGAAATTGGAGAACTCCGACTTAATTTGGGTTACGTCAACAGCAGAAAATGTCTCTGATTTGAGGCATATAACTACATTTATTTTACATTAATAAATTCCCCGAAGATTCCACTCAAATAATTGCACCTACGACATATGGGAAAAAATTTGACTATATATTGAAGTTTAATAATACAAATTTGAAGTATAAACATTGTAAAGCGATTTCTGATTGATTGATTAGCTTTGGTTTATTGTTGTTTTACTTGATTTATAAAAATAGACTTATTTATTTATATTTAATATCATTTTAAGCATTTTATAAATAATGTAAAAAATATTACAAAAAAGTGATTTAAATTACATAATTTAATAAAAATCAAAGCTGCACATAAAATAAATACTTAATTCTGATAATCCCTTTGAGCAGAAAATATTTGCACACTTTTAAGATTATTTTCGAATAAATAAAATAAATATTTATTGAAAAATTGTTGCTGAGTCATTATTGTTTTTTGGTAGATTTAACTAATTTTGCAGTCGCTAAGCCAAATGTGATTACAAAATTTCTGGCCAACAGAAATGCAATTTCAATTTTTGCGACAACAAATGAAATTAGACAATTTGTGGCTGCTGAGGCTGAGTTGCTGAAAATCGGCCAGTGCAACAGGGATTCGGGCAGGACACAGGAACAGGAGACAGAGACAGCAGCAGCAGCAAGTTGGGAGTGGTAAGGATTAGGTGGATGGTAACATGGTATTCCCGTTCGATGCGATGGCAACACACACACAATTGCCGAGCTCGCTCGACGGCACAGAAATGAATGCCAGGCAGGCAGACAGACAGACGGACAGACGGACGAATGGACGGACGGATGGACGGACGGACAAAGAGACATGTTACATTCTGGGCGAAAGGTTATTGTTATGGCGCCGTTCCAAAAAAAAAAAAATAAATGAAGAGAAAAAGTGAACAGCAAAATATATAAACCAACGAGCAAATAAAAAATTGCGATTCTCTGTTACTGCCCCCCCAATTCTCCTGCTCGCTAGCACCTACACCCACACTGCAAAAGGTGAGGGAGGGGTTATGGGGGGTTCTAAGCACTCGATTGTTGACTTTTCCGACTTGGTTGCCATCATTGTCAACGTTTGTTTTTTTTTTGTGCTTGTTTTTGGTTCTTTGTTTGCACTTGCCGCCAATTTGCGAAAAACGTTTTGTGGCCGTTTTGCTGTTGATTTTATTATGCCAACATTTAATTGTCGGAAATCGATGCCCAGGTGACCAGCGCTGGACCGGCGTGGAAAGGAATGGACGCCGGAGTCGTGGTCACGTTTTGACTATTTCGCGCACGTGAATTTCCATTTTGGTGTTTTTTTTTTCTTTTCTCTGTGTACTCTCATCGAGTGTCCTTTAAAAAGGACACTTTATTTGCCATATATTGTGGCGCCTCGTCGTTGTTGGAGTAGGAGCAGGAGCAAGAGCATTTTATGTCCATTGTTGCATTGTTTCCTCGATTGCAGTTCGCTTGCAATCTTTGTTGAAATAAATTTCAAATATTTCTGATTTATGATCGAATTGGCATGTCGCATGTCGCATGCTGCATGTTGCATGTCGTTTGTACTTAGCACAATATGTAACAATATAGATAAATATATAAATAAATTGCCAAAAATGTCTACCTACAAAATATTGAGTACGACGACCGATAATTGTGCACTTTATTTATGCCATGGACAAAGTTTTTACCAATGCTTTTGTTCACAAAAAAGTTTGTTCGGTTCACAAAACAACAAATTTGAACTTTAAGTTGAGTTTTGTGTTTCTATTTTTGTGGCAGTATTGCAATAATTGCAAGTCAAAGTTTACAAAATTTTTAATGCTTCATTAATATATTTGCCAATGTTTGGGAAGGAAGCTAATAATAATATACTCAATTTGATTGTATACTATTTTTAAAAACTTTAAAAAAGTATTAACAAACATAAATTACATAAATGACAAATGTAGAAAAAAATATTTTATGATATTTTCAAGTTTAGCGAGCACAAAATATGTTGTCTGACATAAAATTATAACTTTTATGCAAGACTTTTTAAATTATTCTTTGAAAATATAATATTGATTTAAAAATATATATTTAATTATACAGATTTATTTGGCTTTGACTGAGCTAAGAATTGGCTACAAATTTTAACTGAATAACTTTTCCAACTCGAAATTTTCTGCTTTGTTTTCACAAATAAGATTTTGCAATGGAAATTTTGATTAGAATTTTACGAGTAGCAGAATAGAAATATTGTGAAAACTAAGCAAAATAGCATATTTATTTCAAACGCTATATTATTTAAAATTTCTCAGTGTTAAATCTACTCATTTTTTGTGGCAGTTGTGCTTAGTTTATTAATTACAAACACAGCGAAATATTTAAAAAAAAAACTATTCAAATATTTTACATTTTGATAACTAATAAAAGAATAATTTTTCAACTATTTCGGCACTTTTAAAGCTGACTATAGATATATATATATATCAGATATATAATATATATCATAGTTGTATTTTTGATTTTACCTCACATCACAGCGCATTATTTTATTATTTGTATTATGATTGTGATTGTGATTATGATCCCGATTGAGATTTAGATTTTCCTCCTGCTGCAAATGCTGATGATGATTATGATGATGAGTGTTTGTTTGATTATGTCCTTGATTGTTTGCTTGTTGCTGTTGCTGTTGTTGTTGCTGTTGTTGTTGCTGCTGTTGCTGCTGCTGATGGTGATTTGCCGTCGCCAAATGCACTGAATGAAAGCCCGCTGTCATTTTCGCACTCACACTCGTATTCACACTCGCATTCACACTCGCATTCACACTCGTTGTAATTGCTTGATTCGAAGTCGCATTTTCTATTTCGGCCACACGCGCACTTCTTCTTGGCGCGAACATCTCACGCTAGAAACATCTCAGAGGCAACTAAACAAACAGAACAGAACAGCACAAAAACAGCACAAAAACAGAGCTGAACAGAACAGAGGAGGACACAGGACGCACAGGACACACAGCCGGGACACAAAGAGAAGCTTTCGGGCCAAGTTTTCTAGCAACCCCATAGCCCGGGGGCGCTCTTCTTTTCTAATTCAATTGAAATGAACGCCAAGGCGAACAGTGAAAGCGAAAGTGAGGCGCCACAGCAAAAAAGAAATATACAAAAAACATATAAAGAAAATAAAACCATCCCTTTGAGCAGCTCACGCACTCCGGGAGCACATCCCAACGCATCAGAAGTCAACCCCAGAAAGTGCGTGCGGCATCCCCAAAAAATGAACAAGGAATCAACTCAAATTCGAGTGGAACTTTGAGTGAGAAATGCGAATGTTTTATTGTTGTTGCTGTTGTTGTTGTTGTTGTTGTGGTGTGTCGTAAAAAGCCCCCTTTTTAGTTGAGTAAATGACTAACTGATGAATGGACTGACTGACTGACGCTTTCCCCCCTTGGGGCATTTTTATCTTGGACGTCTGCCGGCTTTGTGCAAAAGTAAACAAACACTTTTTGTGTTTTTGTGGAGACTTTTTTTTCTTCTCAGTTATCGTCTTGTTGCCGCAACATGCCAAATGTTGCTGAAGGCATTTATTTTGGGCAAATGTTGCCGCAGCTTCCGCAAGCAATAAATTTGAATTTGAAGTTCGTTTTTTTCGAGGAATAAATAATTTTAATCAGATTTACTCACTATGTTGCTTTCTTTTTGTGAAAAATTATGTGTAGCTCAATTTTAATCATCTACAAATTTATTCAATTAAATTAAGGATTAAATAATTGAAAATACTTCAATATTTATTTGGCTAGAAGGTAAAAGATAGTCAAACTTGCCCAATTAACTAGAGAACAATTATAAAATTAATTGAACAAAAGACTACACTAAAAGTTTATGAAAAATAAGAGCAAAAATCTTTTTTCATAATTATGATAACTTCCCTCTAATTTATATAAATCTCGTCTGGAAAACACTTAAAATCATTAATTGATTTTAATTGCATAAATACAATATAAAAAATATCATCTTAAACCTAGAAAACAGCTATTTAAGCTAAACCCAATTCCGATACCAAGTTCCTTTCCAATATGTAGAAAATATCCATTTTTAATTAAATCGACATTTTATTTGAGAATTAACTTCAACCGAAGAATATTAAAATAATAAATTATTTATCTCTGATTAATACAAATTTCTTTTAGAAAATGTGGATAAATTTGAAAAGCTGTTCAACACTTGAAATGAATTTAAAACAAACGGAAATGTTTCGAGAAATCTTGGACAGATCAAAGACACCTCTTTGGATAGAAATTCGGCTCAAGGAACATTTAATTTTCATGAATTTAGATAAGGATTTAAATTATATAAGGAATTTGGACAATTGAGCAGATTGGACTTGTCCTAGTGGACACTTTTCACTTACTTGGTCTGATCGACAACTGGCTGCATTGCCCAGCGTCCGCTGAGTGGTTCATCCTTCATGGCTGTCATTGGTCCACGCGGCTGATTCATGTCCGCCGCCGTGGGTGGCAATGTGAACATTAATCCGCCCGCCGATCGGGGTCCCGCAGTGGGATACAGTTTCCTGCCCCACTCCATGCCCAGCTCGAGCGTTGGCCACGGCGAGGCCGAGCTAAAGCCCGGCACCGGCTCCTCGGAGCGCAGCTTGAAGCTTTCGGTGCTGGTCAGGGGCGCTGTGCTAGCGAAGTGATGATGCTGGTGGAGATCAGCGTACGGATATTCACTCACTTTCGTATAGTTACTTGCCGCGGGCGTTGTTCCAATTGTGGCAGCCGTTGTGAATACTTTTATTGTTGCCACACTCAACTATTTATTTACTGCTGTTGTTGTTGTTGTTGTTGTGTGCGGTTTTTTTTTATATATTTCTGGGTCACTATCGCGATCTCTCTAGAGAGCAAGAGATAGACAGAGTGCGCGAGAGAAAGAGAGAGCGAGCACGTTTACAGTTACAGTCAGAGCTGCCACTAAAGTTTAGCCCTTTAATTTTAATGGCAACGCACAAATCGACACTGAATTGTAATTGGGGGTTTTGTGTGTGTTTCGACCCGCTTTTTGATTTTTGTATTTAATATATGTATGCGTATGCATGTACGTGTGTGGGTGTATGCTATGTGTGTGTGTGTGTAGGCCTCTGGTGTAAAGTGCCAATGCACCGCAGAGAATTTGGGATTTTCGTGCAAAAATTGGTCTGTCGCAAGACACACAAGTTGAAGCGTCGCGCGCTACCGTCCCGAGTGGCTGTTAAACCCCAACTGAATCCGACTACGCTGCCGTCCGATGCTGCTGCAAACTGCGAAAAGGCAACTGCGCAGCAGCCGCAGCGAGTGCAGCGCAAAACAGCGACGCCGGCAGCGCCGACAAACGACCAACGAGAGTTGGAATCGAAACAGGCGACAAAAGCAGCGCAGAAGTGTGTGTGAATAAGCGTGTGTGTGCGCGCGTGTGTGCACGCGTGTGTGTGTGTGAGTAGTATGAGGGTGCACAATAAGACATAACTGGCTAAGAACAACGAATGGAAATGCTAACCTATCGCTGGGAGTGGTGGTTTTTTCTTGATCCTTTTGTTGTTGTTGTTTTTGTATCTGCGCACAAGGGAACCGAACTGTCAGCAGAGCATCCACCAAACGAGGGCGCGAACGCAAGAGAGAGAGAGAGAGAAATACAGGAACAGAGCGAGACACAGCAATAACAGCAGCAGCAGCAACGCAAACCAAGCGTTAGAGAGAGAGAGAGACAGCTGCGGGAACGCTGTGAATTGGCACTGTGGCAATTGGAGGTGCCTCCAAGTGGGTGCCACATAGAGCCATTGTTGCTTAGTGCCAAGTCCAGGACGGGCTTATCTATGGCCTATTCCCTGGCAGCAACTGCCAACAATTTTTCGGTTCCCAGCGTGGCAATGAGAGCAGCAGCGGCAACAGCAGCAACGCCAGCAACAGCAGCAGCCAAAAAGTGTCAACGCCCCATCCCAAAAAGCGAATGGAAAACCATTTGGGAATCGGAACAAAATGTCATTGTGTGCGCATCGCTGATTGGCCAATGCCATTTCAATGGGACTTAATCCCGTCGGCCAAAGAGCGCAAAACACATTGCTCGCGAGAGAGCAAGCGGTTTCCTGCTCTTAGCACAGTGTGTCGGCAAAGCAGTGTCATCGAGCAGTGCAACAGTGAAACGAATGGAACACTGAAACGCTACAAAGTTGTTTTTTGTACGCGTCAAATTTAAATATTAAAATTTTGGCTATTATTTCCAGCTATTTAAAAATTCGTAATATATTATAAGGTGTATAATTTGTGCTGTGTTATTATTTATGTCTCTTTATTGCAGTCTTTTTTGTTAGTTTTTTTTTATTTAGAGTTAACATTTTATTTTTATAGTTTTAAAATTTATTTCTATTTATTTTGTAATTTCTGTTAGAATATTTATTTTTTTTTTAACTAGTATTTCTTTTATATTTAACATTTATCATTCAAATATTTGTTGGTAATTTCTTGCTTATTTCTTTGTTTTAGCCACAAAAGTGAGACAAACAATGAAATATTTTGTTTTGGATTTCCCCCAAATGCCACAAAGCAAGTTGTCAAACAAATTTCGAGTACCTACTCATAATCATCGTGCAACGAGTCCTCAACTTACCCCCGGATTAGCAACGGGCCGTGTCATGTTGAAAATTACCAAACATCAGCGAAACCGCCCACAAATTTTCACGGCTCATCAGGAAAAACAACGGGAAGTCAGTCAGTGAGTCAAAAAGTCAGTTGAGCAGGCAAACAATTTGCATTTTCCGCATTTGCGGTTTCTCACTAATGTTCACAAGAGGGAGCGAGAGAGAAAGACAGTTATTGCAGGTCAGTGATAGAAAGAGAGGGAGAGGGAGAGAGGTAACTGGTTGCAAGTCAAAGAGTTTGTTTGCGCTTCTGTGAATTAATTTGAGGGGTGTTTTAATCTCATTAGAATTTAGCATGCTTGCATGCAAATACATACACACACACACACACACACACATACACACATAGAGGAAAAGTCAATACTAAAATATAGCTGCAAGTGAAGCAAAAAGAAAAACTGCACTTACAAAAAAGAGACTAAGAAAAATGCCGCCAACTAAATTTTAGTTAAAATAAAGCAATCGAATTTTATAATGATTGTTATATGATATAGTAGTCCGATGTTGATGAATTTTTATGAGAAATATTAGTAATAATAGTAATTAATATAAAATAATAAATTTCACATATTACTAATGAATTTCGACTGCAAAAATTGGTAAACAATAAAGTTACAAGAACTCAACTTGCCTGTGGCAATTTTTGTGTTTAAATGCGTTTCATTTATTAAAATAACTTTACACTTAATCAATAAAATTAAAATTCAAATTGAACTATATTTCTGTATAAGACATGTTTATTTTTTGAGTGGTATTTACAAATTCTAGTGACAGTTGAAATGGCTCCCAGTAGAATTGGGAACACGCGTGTCAATAAGTCGCTTCAAAGTACAAATACAAAATTTAAAAAGGGCAACAAAAGATGTCCCCAGACAACGCTAATTAGCCAATTGGCTGGTTGGCTGCTTGGCTGCTTGGCTGGCAAAGTCAAATTCGACCCCAAGAATAATTTGAATTTACCGGGTATCGAAAAACCAAAAACCAAATACCCAAAAATGGAAAACGTGTGCGGCACTCATTAACGCCACATAACCAAAATCTGTGCCATGAACTCGACGGCAACTTGGCTGCTCCCGAGCGAATTGTTATCCCAGTCGTGGGTCCAACTCCCCAACGCCCAACTGCCTCTCCTACTGCCGCCCCCCCCCCCCCCCCCTCAACTGACAACCTGCAATGGACGCTCGTTCGATTAACCCCTTTTATCACGCCGTATTCTCCATGGAACTTGCTCACTCTGTGGGACCGAATTTTTGTACCTATGCCCAGCAGCTGTCAGTCCTTGCCGCCCCCACACCCCGCACAACCCCCCCAATGTTGTTTCGAAAATCATTGGAAAACAGCAGCAAATTTGAATTGTTTTCAATTGGATTACATTTGATGGCAGCAGCTAAATAATTTGATGCTCAACTTAATTCAAGGCATCCCTCAGACTCTCTTTCTCTCTCTTTCTCTCTCTCTCTCTCTCTCTCGGGCAATTAAATGCTTGCAGTGACTGTAACTCAAACAGTGCCTGCGACTTAAGAGATTAGCAGAATTGTTTTGTTGAACAACCGAAAAGCGGCAAATTATTATTACAAATGCTGCGGATTGACATTTAACCAAAACAAACAGACAAGTACAACAACAGAGACAGAGAGAGGTAGAGAGAGAGAGAGAGAGAGAGGGAAAGAGATCACATGAAAAGTGCTCAAGTGACAGAGTTGACAGAGGCAGAGACACTTCAAGGATTAGTTTGTGGTTTCTCTCAATTAAAAATGCTTAAATTCTACAAATAAATGCAACAGGCTGAAAAATCATTTTTGAAAGCCAAAAAATATATTTTAAAAGATTTATTGTATTCAAATCAAACTCAATTTTTACAGCGTTAAGAATATTAAATTAAATTTTTTTAATTTTAGAATTTGGCAATTTAAATCCGAACAGAATAAAATACTTAGCATGCCCAGGATAAAAATACTTTTTTTTTTATTAAAAATAGCTTAAGAAATTATTATTATTAAATTTAAATATGTTTTGCTTTGCTTTGACAAATAAGTTTTTAAAGATTTTTAGCACCAATTAAATATTACCTTAATTCAATCATAAAATTTATAATTCTTCAAGACAAATACAAAATGAATATTTATTTATTAATTATACAAAATATAAAAAACTATTATTGCAAATGAAACGCAATGATTTAATTTATTTGATTTTGTAAATTTGATGAGGTTCCACATGATTTGGCCAGACGCCATTTTCAGCAAAAAACGTAGCGATGAATAAATTAGATGCACAAAGGAGACTCACATGTAAATGCCCCATTTGTCAGCCATTAGGGCGAAGGGAAAAGGGAACCAAGGGAAAGGAATACTTCTTTTTTGACTTATGCCATATGCAAGACACTCACCAAGTGCAGAAGGCAATAAATATGCCAGGCCGGGGAAATGGAAAATGTGGAAATTTGAGGCGCGAACATTTTAATTAGTTTCCTTTTATGCATTTTTCTCAAGTGTCCTTTGAGTTCACTGGGGGATCCTGGCAAGGCAGACCAATATGCAAATTAGCTATGAGTAATGTGAAGGGAACAGAACGAAAAGCAGTCGTCAAACATAAATCATTTTTAAGATTTTATTCTTTCTCTCTCTCTTGGTTTAAGTCGTAGTCGAATCTTTATTGGAGGTTCAAGTTCTTCCAAGTCATCATCATCATCTATTCATGGAATAGAATCTCTCTCTCTGTGTGTTTTTTGTGGATTTGTACTCTCTACGGATTTGTAGCCAGATGCCGTCGCTTCTTATTGTTAAACAATAAAAATATATGTTTGAAAATGACAACATTTGACAGTTGCTTTGTCTGCCAGCCAAACAAAGACGAGGCGAAGACCACCAAAGTTTCGATGAGGCATCGATAGTAATGCGATAGCAGCAATTGAAAGTTGCACATACACTCAGCGAAATCGACGTTACAACAGATATAAATATATGATAATAAATAAATAAATAATAAACATAATAAACATATATAATTTAATATAATAAATAAAGAACTGCATCAAAAAAAATCCACAGCAGCCAGGAGATAATTCTTTGATTAAGTTACAAATATTTATTTTGATCAGTGTACAATTTTTTTTTCTTACTTAGAGAATTCTAATGCTTATTGATTTAAATTCTGAAATACTCATAATAAGAGTTAATATCTTAAAATAAATAAAATTGCCCAACTCATGCCTTAAACCTTTTTTAATATCTGATTTTTCCTTGCTTATAAAAATCAAACTGAAATAAGAATTTTGCTTTCTCTTCTTTTAATTTCTTTGTACACTTGATTTAAGCAAATTTAAATAATTTCTCTGCGTGCACATTTTAGTTAAAGATACTTTGTTACTTATATCAAATTTGTTGTGCTCTTTCTCTCTGCCGCCCTTAGGCTGTGCGTGTGTGTGTGGCAAATTGCACTTGCCACAATCGAAAAATTACCCTAGCCCCGCGAGCGTTGCAAAACGGCTGCTGAAGTGTTTGCCACTTGAGTCAAGTTTTGGGTTTTGAGTGCAACTTGTTGTTGTACGAAGGACGAGGCACGCAGGACATTTAGGTCAGCTACAGCTTTATGCAGCTCCGTTCAGCTAGCGGCACGTGGCACAAAAGCATAACACAAAAGCCAGGCAAAATTTAATTAAATTATCTCAAACACGTGTTTGACCAAATGCAACGATTTTGCAAAACAATCGAGAACAGTTTAAATATTTACAAAGCGCTTGCTAAACGTCGCCGAGGGGAAAGGTTTGAGCAAACAAAAAAAAAAAAGGTTTCGTTTACATAGGGAAGACTGTATATGTTTTTTTTATACATATTTTTTTTACTATGCTCAGATTTATGCTTGAGTTGTTCTCAAGGTGTTTGAACTGTTTTTTATTTATTTTTTTTTTTGGTTTTTCGCACATCTCACGTGGGCTGCAAAAGCTTATCAACCCGAAGAAGTGGCAGAAACAGCAGCAGCAGCAGTGGCAGTGGCAGAGGAAGACCTGTTTTTTCGTCAAACCTGACGCAAAAGCAAATAATAAAAAAAAAAACCAAATAAAAATATCAAAAAAGAGCAACGAAATATGCGCTATTCATAAATATTTACCAGTTGGTCGATCGCAGCGATCTGGCGATGCTGATAAAAAAAGTCGAAAGAAGGGAAAACAACTTTGAAGCCACATGCCATAAATACGACGGATGCCAAATAAGCTGCAACTGCAACCAAATCAATTGAAAAATCTCATAAAAAATGCGTTATTGAAAATGGTTTACATTTTGACGGGGGTACAAAGTTCATTAGTGGCAAAACAGCAAACAGCAAGCGGCAAGCAGCTGGCCAAAAGTGGCAAACAGTTTGGCATGCGCATTTTGGCCGGGCCAATAGATTTCAGTTAGCCATAAGTCAAATATAACAGGCATTTATAATTATTCGCATAACTAAATCGCATATCAAATATCGCCAAGCAGGATTCGTTTTTTTTAGCAACTTTGCTTTTATGGCTGAAAGCTTTTACAACTTAAAAAAATATATATATTATTTTTAGTTTACCAAATTTAGACTCACAGCGAATAAGGGATTTTTTTTTACTTACTTATTTGGAGCACTCAAACATTAAAATAAAAATTAAGTTCTTTAATTAAACAATTTATTATTTAATATGTTTAATTTTAGTAGAAGAAATAATTATTTTTGATTATGTTTAGGATATACATAAATAATTTGATAATAAATAAAAATAAATTAGCGAATTATTGAAGAAGACATTTGCGAGGCATTATATATATATGTGATGTTTACATATATATTCTCGATCCAGAACTAGTCTCCGAGTTTTGCTTCTGTTCTTCCTTTAACATTTTTGAAAATTTATTTTTTGCCTGCTTAAAATGATTAGTTTATTATTTAAAGCTCTTACATATACATATTATTTTTAGTGTACAAATTTTAGACTAAAGGGATTTTTTACTTACTTATATGACGAACTCATTAAAAAAAAAAAAAAATTAAGCTTTGATTTTAAGTTGTTGAATTAAACAACAATTTATTATTTAATATGTTTATTTTGAGTAGTGGAAATCATTTTTTTTAAATTATATTCAGGATATACATAATAAATTTGATAATAAATATATATAAATTGGAATTTTATTGAAGAAGACATAAGCTATATATATATATATATATATACGATGTATACATATATATATATATTCTCGATCCAAAACTAGTCTCTGAGTTATGACTCTGTTTTCCATTTGTGAATTTAAAATTGTGTGCTTAAAATGATTAGTAATTTATTTAGAGCACATTCGGGGTAAGTTTACGATGTGTGTGCATCTCATTTGGGTTTTAGAGGTTGTCCGCTGGGAGTGCCTCCCAGCTGCAGTATAAAACGGAGGGGGGGGGGGCAATTGGAGGAGACCAGCGGCAGAGGGAGTGAAACAGTTGTAAACATGCGTGTTGGGGATCCTCTGGAGAACCACAAAAACGCGAAGTGCTCTCGCATCATGCAACGTGGCATGAGGCATGCGGATGACTCTATGTGACGCTAGGTTGTGCAGGGGGTGGGGAGGGGGATTTACATGAAAACTGTAACTGTAACTGGGGAGACACTCGCCTCGCGCGACACATTTACTAGATTAATTAGCTCATTTACAGTTAACAATGTTCGTGTTAATTTCAATGAATTAAATGATAACATCGCTCGCCAAAACGCAAACTGGACGATGTTGTCAATAGACCATGCCCCTACCACTACCCCAACCCCACGCCCACTCCCCGTGTCTCTCTCACGTCTCAAGTGACTTGTGACAGTTTTTCGGGGCAAATGCATGTTGACGCTAATCAACACTATTTACGGCCTGTTGCACAGTTGGGGGTGTGATGCAACAACATTATCGGTGGCACCTCACCAAAATCGAGGCTCAATTCTTGTTGTTGTTGTTGCTCTTCGCGATTTGCATAATTTCTTTCGTTTTGCGTCCTGCTTCCTTCGCTGTGCCGCACCCATCAATCCAACGCCCTCCTCGTTTGTGCCGCATAAACATAATTTGACTCATTATGCGAACAGTTGTTGTGCCTTTAGTTTTGGTAATTTATTTCAATTTTCCTTTTTTTTTGTATACCCTATTGAAAAATACCAGACAGGGTGGAATCAACTTGAGTGGAGGTAGAAGTTGGCTATAGGTAGAAATTTGAGTCTATTTAGCCAAGTCTGTTTTTCTGTTTTCCATAAAAGCTACAATCTTCAAAATTTGAATATAAGTTTTCTCCATAAGTATATGAAGCTAAATTCATGTTATCGATAATTTCCTTCTTTTCAGATAATCGATCGCAATTTGTAAAATTTATAAAATTGACCAACTGTAAAAATAACATCAAAATCTATTAAAAAAACAAAACTAAAATATATATTAATATTTATAAAATTGCCTATTACACACAGCAACAGTTACGAATAGGTATCTCCCAGTCGAGCTCTCTCAACTGCTGCACTCTTAGTTGTTTTTTTTTTTTTTATCACGTGTCGAGTGGCACGGCAATAGATTACCAGAAGCGAGTCCTTGTGCCATATCAACCCACCCCAGAAACTACAGAAAAAATACCTTTAAAAGGGGTTAATGCGCCCTGCTGATACAAAACTGTATCTCTCTCACTCTATTGCTCTCCCTCTCTCTCTCTCTTTCTCTTACTCGCACTGGCCAAAAAATGTGGTCATATGCGTTATTTGTAACTGTAATTTGTGTTTATTGTCTTTGGCTGGTAAACTTTCGACACAGCCAAAAAGGAGTTCGTAGCAAAAATATGGCCAAAAATAATTAAATAAAAAATATGTTTGTCTAAATAAATACACAGTGTGTGTTGTGTGTGTGTGTGTGTGTGTGTGTGTGTGTGTGTGTGTGTGTTTGTGTATGTATTCTATAGCACTGTTTATATCCTTACGGTATTCATAATTAATTTTTGTGAACATTTCCAAGACTCATCATGTGCACACACTGCACTGGACCAAAGGAGTGCAGTTGGATATATATATTGTTGGGCGACTCCCAGGAGAGCAACCTTTTGGCCATTTAGTGCTGGACACAAAAACACAAAAACAAACTAACGGCACTTTGTGTGGGCGTGGCATGCATTTTCTGCGTACTCATTTGAGCTGGGATCTATGTGGAATATATTGACACTTTACATTTTGCAGAAATAAAACTCATTCTTCGTCTCAGCCAGAGTCTCAGTTTTGGACTCGTCCTTCTGCATCCTTTTGTTTGTTAGTGTTTGTTGTTGTTGATATTGTTGTTGTTGTTGTTGCTATTGTTGTTGTTGTTGTTGGCAATACGGATCACTTAAAGCACATAACCATGCATATAAATTTGATTATTATTAAGTCAGGCACATTAGTGCGAATGCCTGATGAGACTCACTCGCAGCACATGTCCTTTTTTGGTCCTTGGGTCAGCCATTTTGTGTGTGTGCGCTGTGTTTGCGCTGTGTGTGCGATGTGTGTGCGCTGTGTGTGCGATGTGTGTGTGTGCGTGTGTATGGCAAAGTTAATTTATAAATACTCAGGTTTATGGTTTCGTGTATTAAAATATTTAGCACACTTCTTGGCTGCCAAGTTTTTGTGGAAAACTGCGTAGCAGCTGGAGAGTGGGAGCGGGGGGTGGAGGACTGTGTGAGGTTTTCATTTATAATTTATGAGTCTGCAGGGCGACAGAACAAAAGCACATATGTGTGTGTGTGTGTGTGTGTGTGTGAGTGGGTGTGATTATGAATATGTGTGTTTAAATATGGCATTCATCTTCTTTAATAAGCTGAAAATTCAAGCAGCTGCCAATTAAGAAAAAAGCGTTTTTAAAGTCAACTTAAGAGTAATTTTTTTTTTGTGAGTTACCAAAATAAGTTTTAATTTTATAAAACATAGGAATTTTATTCCGAGTTCTATTAAAGAATGCTGCAGAATACTGCAATTGATGGAGATGAAAAGGTCTTGTAAATAAAATTTAAACATTGAATATAAATGAGTTCAGTTTGAAGTTGAGTTTAAAAAGTGAACATTTTAGTAATACAGAATCTGAAATCTACTCGCTTTGCAGACTGCAGTCAACTTTGCGGCACACAAAATATTTCTATAAATTTAAAAAAAAAAACCCACCAAATTTTTAATTAGCATAAGAAAACATAAATACTATTTTTGACAAAATTCTACAAATTATGTTAGGTACATAAGATGATATTATATATATATATATTATATTATTATATTATAGTGCCATATAATAGGGAACGAAACGGCAAATGAGCAGGCTAGAATGGGTGCAGAGAGGCCCCTAACAGGGCTAGAACCGTTTTGTAGCATAGGAAGGCAACCAATACGGCTGCATCTCAGAAACGAAGAAAGACAAAGGAGACTAAGGAGCTGGGAAGAGACACCAGTATTCCGACAGGCCAAATGTCTTTTGGGCGGCTATAATCATAATCGATTTAAGCAAGTAATATCCATGGATAGGAATAGGTTTGTCGATCTACTGACAGGAAATTTTAGACTAGGAAGCATCCTATCCAAACTGGATATTTATAGTAACAATCAGTGTAGGCTTTGTAAAGATGAGGTGGAGTCCTCAACACACATTCCTTATACAGGAAAATATGCAACATCCTAGGGATGCATGCCCCATAGCATGTCAATGACATAGAAGTCCTCACCCCAACAAAGATTGTGTCATTTTTGCAGGAAGCGGGTTTGATGGAGAAGCTATAAGCTCAGAAGTGGGCACATAGATCTATTAGATCACAGTGCAGAACCCCCAATTTATTTAGTGTCATATAAAAATGCTCATCTTGAAAAAAATAGAGCAACCCGAAAAAATGTTATTCATATCAAAAGTTTATTTCTGCCTTAATTCTAATTTGAAATGCATCAATTAATACATGAAAAGTGGGCAAAGACAATCAGCTAAGTGGCCATCATTTTAATATTTAGCTGGAGGCAGAGTATGTAACTTCATTATATGGCTTTGGAGGAGGATGGGGCAGTTAGATGTCTACTGGTCACCACTTAAATGAAGCCATTCGGATTCGATGTTGGGCTTAGCGATTTCAATTATCAGCCTTGTATCGGGCTTGTATCCGTATCCGGAGGGGGTTGCTTGCAACATGGAACATGCAACCGCCGATTAGCACGTGCCGCCAGTTTCGCAATGATCCACCCCCGTTTGGGCACTGCTTGGTTCCGGCGCCACGTGACCTAAATGAGGCCGGGAGCTGTGTATCTGAAAATAAACATAATTATGCTGCAAGAGGCGAAATGTGAATGTTGCAAGAAGACGCGAGGCAAGTCTCAATCTGATAAACGTCGCAAATCGGCAAACACGCAACAACATTTGTCATCATCAAACAATAAAGTGGGCGTGAAAATTGCGGATGATACACCGGCCGGAAGGAAGGAAGGATGAATGGAAGAATGGAAGGATGTATGTACCGTAACAGCTTCCTGGGCGGATGCAATCATCTGTCTGGGCGTGTGCCCAGTTTGCCAAAAATGGCATTACGACTATTTGCGTTTCCCATGGAAAAACACAGCAGAATTATGCAATCGCTGATAAAATAATAATAGTTTTCCATTGATAAAAACATATGCTTTTTATCTGTAACTGAATCAGTAATCTGTGCAGAAACTCAGATATATCCAAGCACAATTTACTATAAGATATCCTTATACACTCTGCAAAAATCTAGAAAATATATGTTATATTTTGTATATTTTTAAATATTTTAAAAAGAGCAGCAGAACTAAGATTTCTTTGTTTCAATGAAATCTATCTTAAATATATATTTTAGAGGTTCTTAAAATTGAGTAATCTTTGCAAAAACTCAGATGTATTCAAGAACAGTTTACCATCAGATATCCTTATATACTCTGCAACAACAATAATCTAGAATTGGTATTTTATATATTATTAAATATTTTCAAACGAGCAGCAGAACTAAGATTTCTTTGTTCCAATGAAATCTATCTTAAATATATATCTTAAAGGATCTAAGTAGTCAATTTTAAAGTTTTATTCAGACCTCTTCTACATGTTTTATTTTTAGTTAGTCGTTCTTTTAAGAAGATAAAATAATAATAGGTCTCCATTGATAAAGCATATGCTTTCCATATGTAACTGAACAGTAGTCTTTCCAAAAACTTAGATATATCCAAGCCCAGCACAGTTTACCATAAGATATCCTTATACATTCTGCAAAAATACTTATCTAGAATATTTGTGTGTTATATATACTATATTTTATATATTTTTAATTTATATTTAATTTTTTATAAATGCTATATTTTATATATTTTTTAATATTTTTAAATGCGCAGCAGAATGTTGATTTCTTTATTCAAACGAAATTTAACTTAAATAAATATTTTAAAGGTTATTTTATGTTTTTTTTTTTTCAGCCCACTTTTTAATGTTTATTTTCTTGGGTTATACATTTTGCTAAGTGTATTCCGCCTCAGTAGGCAGCTGAGTTCTTACTCCTCATTTTTTGATCATCTTGTTGGACTTATTCTTATGCACTTGGCGTATTTCACTTACCTCACTGTAATCCATGTTTGACCATCACGTAGTCTGCGGAATTGTGCTGGATTCATTACACTTTAATTTGGTGAATTCCTTGATTTCTTGGCATTCCTTTGGACTGTCAGATATTGTTGCTATGTGGGGCTGACAAACGGATTGGTCTCGGCGAGATGTGTGTTGGTCCTTGGCACTTGCTATTCATATTGTGCCGGGTAGAAACTAATCATGTCCCAGCAGCTGTCATGCATTATTTTGTGCACATTTTCTGATTGCAAAAATCACCGGAGAAATCAGCAAAGTGCGTGACGAATCGCCGGACAAAACTATGCCGGAAAACAGTCCACAAGCCCAAAAACCAAGTAAACAATTTTAGCCAGTGGGCCACATTTGATGGCTGTTTTTGACTTTTTACCACCCCAATTTCGAAATGGAAATAAAGCCAGACAATTTAAAAGCTGCCAATCAGAATTTGTATAGCAAATTTGTCAGTTCTTTTCTAAGCAAAACATTGAAAATCAATTTGTACTTTTTTGCTTAAATTTGTTTTTAAATTTCCAGTTAAAACAGATTACATTTTTTCTTGATATAAAAATGAATTATTATTGTTTAATTATAGACCTATATTGCTGACCAATTGGGTCAGCATTGGTATATAAATTATAATAATTTTAATAATTATTTCGTAGAAAAATTTAAATATATTTTGTGTATATTTATAGTTGAAGGTTCAGCTGTTTTAATTACTCCAAATTGGAAATAAGAAAAATATATATAATAATTCTCAGGCGAATTGTTTGTTTGGATTATGAAAAGCAAAAAGTGAATAATTCAAAAATCTGACAAAATGAAAATGTGATAATTTGTGGGATACTTTAAAACATATCTGTAGTATACACAATTAAAAACGCAATGCTAAGTTGAGAGAATGTGGGGGGAGGGAGGCGGAGTCTGTGTTGCTTAAAATGGGAGACGCAAGCCAATAAATCACAAATACTGAGACCAATTTCGGCACGTCGAATTCGAGTTTAGCACTTAGTACCCATGTCCCGTAGATGTCCAGGCATTTGTCCCAGGTCGCCTGTCAAACATAATCACCTTGAGCCGCAAGTGCCCCCGAAAAAGACAGCAAACACACAGCAGCAACAACAACAACAACAACAACAACAGGAGACACCCTCTCATCAGCCAAGTTGAGGTCATTTTTTTTTGTAGCGTCTAACGAATCTATTCTCAAAGGAAATTTATGCCGTTTGTCTCTCTCTGTGTGAATGAAATATTTTATTTTGGTTTCTGTTTTATTTTCTTGTATTATTTTTTTTTGTATTTATTTTTTTTATTATGGCTGGCAACGTTTCAGTTTTTAACACATTTGTAGACAATTTTTGTAATTTCAACACGTTGCAACACATCCGAGGGCGAAAAGTTTTCGCAAGCCCAAAAAATTTGTTGTTGTCGAAATTTTCGCCAGTGTCCACATCTCGGACACAAATGATTAATGTCCCGACAGTTCTCAACTGAAAATAATAAATCGTTTTTTTTTTTGTTTTGCTCACCATTCTCTCAGTTTTTTCTCTAAAAAGAAAAACAGGGGATTATTTTTACGAATGAGCATAGAATGAGCCCAGTGACCATTGGCAGAGGCGTTTTTATTTAATCTTTAGCCATAAACGTGCTCAAAATTCAAAAACAGTTCTGCATGAATTTCTATTAGTTTTGATAATCCTTCTTCAATATTGTGATTATTTTATTGAATTAGGCTTGTTCTAACTAGGAAGTATTGAGGAGTTGTTGGTGGATAGAAATAATTTTACCAATCTTGGGGGATCTTTTCTAGTAATTGATTTTTCTATGTAAATAATTAATTTAAAAGAAATTAAAAATAAGCTGATTTTTTCAATTTTACCTCCAGTTACTACATTTAATTTTGTAGGAATAATTCTTATATCTATGCTTACAGAGAAAGCGAGTTGATCAACCCCATCATCAATAAAAAAATAGCCAGAGAAAGTCATTAATAGACTAATTTTAGTTCGTGGACAAAGAGAGGTGAAAGGAATAGAGAAAAATAGCTAGACAGGTAGATTAAACTAGTTGAAAGGTTGTCAGAAATAAAAGGCTAAATTTGTAATTAATTCAAGTCTGTTGAATATTTTGTGATGATTTGAATTTGTTTACTGGTTTGCGATTTTTTTTATTGACATGTTGAGCAACTTACTGTTTTATAATACCCTAGACTCATTTCAATTCATCGGGCATGTTGAAGCTACGAAAATTGACAAAAATAAAGCCGTAAAATACAACAAATACAAATGAAATGCGTTTTTTTGCGACTAGTTTTGTTCCTGGTTTTTTTATCGAGGAGAAAACCTAACGTTTTTTGTATTATTTGCTGTTGTATAAGAAACTGGTAAATATTAATTGAATTATAAATTCACATAATATTATCATTTTGGATATTTTATGTCGCGAACATTCAAATCGGTTAACTAATTCGTGCGATAATTGCTTATCAAATCAGTCCGGTTTTGAGCATTTTTTTTATTTAATTATAAATGCGGTAATCGGTGCGACTTATCTTTAAGCTAGAAATTTCACTTTAAAGTTTTGAATATACTTTTTAAAGCCGAAAGTACATTAAAAAATCATTTACTTTCTGAATTCAATCACTTTGTTCTCTTTGCAACACAGAGCTCGAGGTTATTGCCCGAAACAGCAAAATAAAAAGCTAAGAACAAAAATCTGCAAATAAGGTCAGCGAAAATAAATAAAATACTCAATACTCAAGAGCTACACTTGGCCCAGAAGAGACGGCTAAAACGAAACTTTCAACTAAACGGGAGTCTCATGCAGCCCTGAGCAAATTCACTGAACAATAATAAAACAAACAAACAAAAAAGATAAAAACAAAATATGAAGTTAAAACGAAAAACATACAAAAATCAAGTTTGACAAAAATCTGCCAATAATCCAAATTAACAGATGTCTAGTATTGATTATCTTGTTTTGCTAGTTATATTTCCAATATGGGGGGTTTTTTTTTTTGGTTAATTTATTGTTAAAATGTTTACGCGTAGAGTCTGGAACAAAAAGAAAATATACTAAAAAAAAATCAAGTTGAATCATCAGAATTGCCAAATGTAACACAAGTGTTCGCCGCTGGCTTTCCAGTTTTATTCTTCAAGATTTTTCATACTTTATTTTATTATTTTATTTTATGCTTTGGCGTCATGGGCTTGGCTCTTGGGTTGGGGCCGAGTGCTGTGTGATCAGCTTATTCTTCTTCCTCTTCTTGTTATTTGCGCTGACGTCGAAGCGCTAAACAAATTTCCATATAAAAGCCGGCAACATCAACGGCGTAAGTTTAGTCGTTTTTGGATCTTAAAAGTGTTGCGTTCGTCGCCTAAGTCTTTCGTTTCGTGCAGTCGCGTCTGACTGACTAATTAATCTGTGCTGCTTGTGTGCTCTGTGTATTCGTCGTTAGATCTGTGTGTTTATTTTATATATCTAAATATAAATATAACAAACATGAAGTACGCAATCATCGCTTTGAGTCTTTTCGCTGTCGTCTATGCCACTTCCGGTGAGTACGATCAGTGCGATAAAATGATCATCATCATGTGAATAATTTTCTGGATTTATCATGCGTCATCACTCAAAAACTTTAGCAAATTGTTGGTGAAGTTGGCGATTGAATTACATCATCGTCTGTTAGTAACGTGTTTTAGTTATTAAAAAAAAATACTCAGCGATTGCTATTATCATCTTCATCTTTATTTTATTCATTATTAACCTCTTATAAGACGTGTATGCTAATGTGTGTGTGCGTGTGTGTGTGTGTGTGTATCGGATTAAAAAAAATTATAAGCTACGCAGACAACAAAATCTAGATGTATAAAGATTTACGTTGCCAAAAAAAAAAAGTGTAAAGTAATAGAATCAAATTTGCATATGTTTATCTAAAAGACTTTATTTTGTCTACGTTTTTAAGCTCTAAACGAGTTTTTCATTTAGAAACAAGAAAATTAAATAAAAATAAAAAAATATTGTTAATGTTCTTTGCACAAATCTTTATACGATAGATATCGCAAGTTTAAAGACTACCAATAAAATATAAATACATATGTACAATTGCTATTGAGTAATACCTAAGAATATATCTAAAAAAAATATTTTGAGCTTCCTCATTTATATTTTCTAAAAATAGCCAATGATTATTTGTGACTTTTCACCAAATTTTTATTTAACAAAAGACTAAGCAAAGCAAATTCTATAGTAATAATTAAATAACTATCAACACATCAAATATTAATCATAAGTAAAATAATTATATAAAAACAATAATTAAATTAAAAATAAAAATAACCTTTAAAACAGAAAGATGAAGTTGAGCTAAAAGATATAAATACTTGCTTATTTAATATAAAAATATAATTAGAATTACTTATCTATATTTATGTATATATCAATTTGTATATATATATACATATATATATGTATATATATATATATATAAACAGCAACAAATATTAACATGTTTTTCTTTTTACAGATGCTGGCCAGTTCTTGCCAAGGTCGTTCTTCACCTTGGACTCTGAGGGTCATCAATCGAATGTGCATCCTGTGAATGCCCATTTGCTGAGACGTCTGCGTCGTCAGACATTTGGCAGCTCATCGTCATCCTCATCCTCATCATCATCGTCGTCCTCGTCGAGCAATGGACAAGTTGTAACCAGTTCGACGCATCGTGTGCAAAATCCTGATGGATCCAGCTACAGCGGCGGAACTATCCAACAGGTTGTACAGTGAGTACGAAAAAAAAAATATACAAAAACTAAAATGCATAAGCCAAATTTTTCATTATTATTAATCCTTTTTAGGCCTACATTTGAACAACGTTTTGGTGATGATTCTGCTTCGAGCTTTAACAAGCCTGCAGCTCCCCAGGGAATTATTCACACCTTCTCCGACTTCCAGGACAATCTGGGCAATCACCAGCACCATGAAGTGGTTAGCTCCACTGACAAAGATGGCAGGTGGAAAACTGATAAGACCAGCTTCACCTATCCACGTAATTAAGTGGCTTTTAGATTAATGGCCGCAAGCCTGTTGATGTGAAATATGAAGTAAACTTCACAAACCAACAAACAAACACACACAAACACACACACACACATGTGTGTGTGGTTTTATTTGTTTTTTATTGTGCAAGGACATTCATTCGATTGGTTGCATGTGGGCGTGGAATACTTGAACGCCTACCGTTTCACTCCGCTTGGTTGAGTCCTTAGACACTTTAGATGATTGCATCCTGGCGGTTTAATCTCGCAAAAAGTGCACATCCTGCTCCGCTGGGCACAAACAATGACAAGTGGGCGTGGCAGGCGAGCATGTGCACGGTGCCAGTGTTGGTAAGTGCTTTCAGCAAATCTACTCAACGATGCAGCACTAATGCCAAATGCCAAAACCCAAAAGAAACTAACCAACGGAGGCTGTTAGCGCTGATTAAAACAACACGTTGACAACTGCCAAACTATGATGCCAGTATGGTTAGAAGGGGGTGTAGTGGGTGTTGAGGTGGGCATAGGCATGTAAATCAAAAGATGCAGCCGACAACAAGACAAGATATGAATATGTTATTTGCTCGGGGAATTGCCCAAATCTCAACAGGTAGACGCACTTTGGCACCGGCTTAAATGTTGGCTGCCTCCAAAAGTCGCAACAAATACAAATTGCCACACATCAATTTAGCGACTATGTAAATACCCTAATTACTTTTGAACCTAACTCGATATTTAAAAGTTTATTTTAGCAATATTAACAAAACATTTTCGAAACAGGTTTTGTTTTTCTGTATAAAAAAGAAATTTTGCTTATGTTATGACAATTCCAAGAAAGAATTTTATAGCTTTTGGAAAGAGTAGAGTAAGAGTATTATTATAGATTTATTAAGTTTTATATATATTAAGCGCAAGCATTTCTAATTTCATTAATTGGAAATTACTTTAGTTAAGAAATTATTTTTTATAGGTAAGTATTATTTCGCAAAACCAGATGAATTCTTAATTTAGTTACATATTTGTTTCTAAACCAAAGTCTGGTAAATATTTTGGAGCACATTTAATATTATGGATTAAGTGCAAACATTTCTAATTTTAATAAATTTAGTTTTTATGTTAAGAATTATTTTTTTATGGGTAAGTATTATTTCGTAGTCCCAGAATAATTCTTATTTTAGATACATATACTTTGCTAAATCTAAGTCTGGTAAATATGGCATGAGAGGTAAATAGTTTCCTTCTAATTTATTTTATCTCATAAGTGTGCATTGTGTATACCCGTTGTCGCAATTATCGAGGGTATAATAAGCTCAACCTCAACACAATTTGCCGCCTTCGCCGCGCTTTCCACCTTGGCAATGCTGACAGACAAACTTTTCTCAACTTGGCTGGTTGTCGACTTGGCGCACGGCTTTTCAAAAGTTTTTAATTATTATAATTAATTACTTTGATCTCTGCAGCCGCAACTGTTTTTTTGGGGGCCATGGCCCCTTGCCCCTTGCTCCTTGCCCCTTTCAGCTGGTGTCTGTCGTCTTTTTGCCTCGACTATTCATTTACTTGATTATGCTGGGGTTTTGTGGGTAATTCGTTTAGATGCCTTCTTAGCACTCAACCTGGTGAGACTCCACTCCATGTGTGCCTTGACATTTATTAATATTTATTCCACGTAATTGTGAAAGTGTAATGAATTTATTAGCGCATGCATTAAATCAAATCCAATTCATGGAACAAGGATCACATTTGTTGTTTGATCTATGCGTGATAGTCTAAATATTAAAAGGGTTTAGTTTTAAAATAAATATAGAAAAAATGTAAAAAAAAAAAATTCAACTGAAAAACAAAATTTGTGTTTCAAATCCGTTCAATTTTTAAGCAGTTAAAGCATTTGGTAAGTTTAAAACGGCTCTGATATCCTGGAAAGCTGACTTAATTTATATTTAATTAATTTCATTAAATTTAAAACCATAATAAGCGTAATTTTCTGTAATAATGGCAAACAATTGAATACTAATTTTTGTCAAATCATCAACATCTGGTTGCATATGTAAATATCATAAGATATTTGAGTAATTGTTTTGGTTCTTACAATGTTGCAAGTTGTGCGCTGCTCTTTCGCAATGTGTGTGGAATTGTCAGTGACCATGGTGACTATTGGACTGGGACAGAGAACCCATCGAATACTCAAGCAATCGAGCAATACGCAAAAAGCACATTGCGGCAGTCGTGTTCTGAATTTTTATGAAACAAGATTGGCGCGTTGGCAAAGAGACCAAAAAAAAAAAAGCCAGAGAAACAGAAAAAAAAAAACATCCACTCTCCGCTGATTGATGGGGAGTCAAGCGGAGACAACTTGTAGCAGGAGGCATGTGGCATGGAGCGCAACAAATTAAGCAACTTGTGTGGTCTTGGCCACCGCAGAAGAGACGCCACCTGGCCAGAGAGTGGACACCGATCCAAATTCAGTGCAGAGACTGCCGCCAAACACGAGCGATGCCAATTCCAATGACGATGACTTCAATGCTGGCCAAGTGACATTTTATTGGCGGCCGTGTTTTTTTTTTTGTTTTTTTTTTGCTTTTTGCTATTTAGAGGCATGAAAGCAGCGGCGACTCCTCACATGGATAATTGACAACAGTTAATTCCATTGAGCGAACACCGAACGCCGATCGCCAAAATGCCAGCTAAATTTAATTATTGCTTCGAAACGAATGCGAATGAGCAAAATGGGGAATCTGGGTGGGCGGACAAAGATCTGCCTCAAACGAGGCTTGCAACAATTACCTCAGCTTGGAAAAAAAATAGAGATTTTCTTAGTTAGATTCTCAATTTGCGGCAATATTTCAGACTTTGGCTTGGTTCACAAAAAGAATATGTAACAGTAAAAATAGTTCTTCACAGGGATTCCGTTCAAAGTTCGTGACTCATTGAACGAAAAGAGTTAAAACTCCGAGCAGTAACCAGTTCATTTTAGAAACCGGTTTGCAGCCTTGGTTCTGAATTGAAGTGTAATCGACGTGCAAATAAAAAACCAACAACCTGTCCGAAAAGAAGAAGCAGCCATAAAAAAAAAAACAGAAAACGAAGCTAAATCAACAAAAACTGTTTGTTGACAATAAAACGTTGACGAAAATCGCCAGGCAATATTTTTTTTCTGCCATTTCAGCGGATGCAGATGCAGCTGCAGAAGGAGCAGGAGCAGCAGCAGCAGCAAAAAACCATTTGCCTGAAACTGAGAAAAGCACGGCAAAAAAAGCGAATCTCCGTTGTCATCATCAACATCGGAAGCGGAAGCAACTGATGCTGATGCTGACTGCCTTTTCCGATGAGCTGCTGACAAGGACGAGAATGAAGCCGAGGCTCTGCCTGAGGATGTAGATGTGGAGACGTACTCCAATTGTCGAGTGGATGCACTTCGTTTACTGTTTGCTGTTGACTTAAATCGTTTAGGTAAAGTTAAACAATCTTGTACCGTTAATTGTTAAACAATGCTCAGGCAGGCAACAGAAGCAGCAGCAGCAGCATCCAACTGTCATCCAAGCCCAGGACCATTGATGAAGTCCGACAGATTCTCGAATAATTGATGAGAAGCAAAAAACGAGCGAAAATAGAGAAGCAACTATAGAAAATAGACAGGAAATAACTGAAATGGTTAAATGTACTTTAAGCCATAACGGATAATATTTGTATATTATTTCAAATGTTGGTAATTTAAAGAACAATAAATATTATAAATTTATAAATGAATGCCTATTATTTTTCCACGTCGGTATTATACTTTCAGCCAAAAATAGAGGAGAAAGTTGGAATGTCAATTGCTGATTTATTAGTTGAATGAATAATTAACTAATATTTTTGTTAAGGATTACTCAAAGTCAACAAGGATAAGAGTAATTTATCAAACTAAGATGATAATCTTTGTAATGCCTGTTATATGCTATTTTTTTGGAGTTTAAATGAGATATTTTAGACTCCGTTAAGCATATATATTAATGGCCAGCATAACTAGCCAACTAGTCTTATGCAATTTCTGTAACTGATCTCGGATCTAATGAAATGCTGCACAAAAATAATTATATTGTATTGTTGGCAAACTTTAATTGACATTGTTAATGAACCATTTCTCAACAATATGTGCACTTTCCTGACATTTAGTTATTTGTTACTTTACGGCGGACAGTGTGAAATGAACGGTGAATGCATCCCTTTCGCAAAGGCCTAAAAGGGTGGAAACCGACCCAAACAGCAGCAACAGCAGCATCCACACACATGTATCTATATCTACATATATATGCACATCCTTACCACGACGATTTTCCTTGCCCACTGACCCCTGGGAATACCTAAATATTCATCCACCTACTCGAAATGCTTGACAAGAAACGTAAAAAAAATATATATATAAACATGAAATATAAAACCAAATTTCAAGTTTACAGTTTTGGAGACATTTATTGTTGTTGTTGGAGACTTTTTCCCTTTGACAAAAAAAAAACTGCACTATGCTTTAGATTATTCAATTTTTCATATTCATCATTTTTATAAACCTATTTAAATAGAGTTCATAACTATGAAACTATAAA
Source organism: Drosophila melanosoma (assembly GCA_035042045.1). Classification (NCBI taxonomy): domain Eukaryota; kingdom Metazoa; phylum Arthropoda; class Insecta; order Diptera; family Drosophilidae; genus Drosophila; species Drosophila melanosoma. Next base: position 741,402 of record JAWNLY010000188.1, on the reverse strand, counting down.
AAATAATCCCCTAAACTGTGCTTTATTATCCCATTTGAAAGTAGTGCATAAATCTATTTGGGCTTAAATCTAAAGCTCAAAACCACATTTGGGCCAACTCCGTCAAACAAAGTAAACAAGAGAGAGTCGATAAAGCAGTGCTAAAGTTCTCTTTAAGTGGCGTGTACTCTTTTCAACACACAATTCGCTCTTAGTAACTGCTTCAGTTTCGTTCTTATTGGTGCTTTGGAATTTACTCAAAGCGCTTAAGAAAATCTAATGCCACAGCCCATTTTTTTGTTTGTCCGTAAACGGATTTTAAACTTGTTTTGAATTAGAGTGAGTCATTTATTGTTCGAAAGTATACAAAAATTGGTTCGCCATAAATATTTAAAAAAAAAAATAAAAATTATTTATTTCGTGCCTTAAATTCAAGCGAACTATTAATGAATTCATAGGCCAGCCAAAATCTTCAATGTTCCGCTTCCTGTTAAATTATGGCTACATCAAAAATTTGTCTGCAACATTTTTATTTATTACGGTAAACTTTGCTACCAGAAACCAAACCAAAAAAAATTGTGTAATATATTTAAAAATTCAAATGCATTAGATTTTTTATTTTACACTTTTTCATCGTCTGTTGCGCCCCTGAATATTAGTGGGGTTGAGTCAGAACAATTTTGAGGTAGATAAAGTCCTGAAGGACTCCGCAATGGCAATGGTATTACAAATAAATATATCCATGCTGCACGCTAATTTAATTGAATCGTACAACGTCGAAAAATATTCCACTTTTTTGAACAAAAACAAAAAAAAGCGAAAATTTCATTGTTTGCATATTTAATAAAGCTAATCAAACACGTCGACCGAATCTCACTCACCCCACACCCAAAAAACCCTCCTCCCTGTGCCAGGGGAGTGAGGGTTGGCTCTATGATATTATACCCTCTGAATCGCTAGTTCCGACTCTGCATCCACATAATTTATTGGCGGGTACTCAAGGACGTGCACTCATAAAACTGACGAAGAAAAAAAAAAACGAGAAGCGGAAAAAATATTTATATATAAAACAGGACTGTGAAAAACACAGCGGGAAACCGCTCGCGGCAGTCAAATTAATTTGTTGTCATTTTTATGCGACAAAAGTGAAAACAATAATACACCAATAGCACAATAACAACAGCAACAACAACAACAACAACATCAACAACGAAAACAAAAACAAAAACAAATCGTGGCATAGACAAATCTTTGCAGCTGCCAATAAGCCATTAGAACATAATGGAAATACTTTTCATCTGTCAAAAAAATCAAATTCCTAATTTACCAAGTCAATTCTGGATGTGATTCAAATAAGATATTTTTCGATAAGACATTTTAATAAATTAACTAAACAATTGCTTAGATTAAAGACATTTTTCCTAATTTTTGATGAATATTATATTGAACTATAACTTTTACTCTGTATATAATAAAGTTTCAATTCAAGCTTAAAGAAGAAAAATAATACATAAATTGCTAGTAAAAAATATCCAAAAAAAAATATGAATTTAATGCATTTTTTTAAATAAATACTTTTTGATAAAATATTAATAAAATGAGAAACTAAATAAATTAAAGGCTATACATCATAAACTTTCAAAAAGGTAGCTTTAAATAAATGTTAAAATTAGCAGCCTCTGTTTGATTTTTCTAGAGATGTTCACATTTCTAAAAAGACATAAATAAATTTGTAATATAAACAATGTTATATAAAATTATTTATTTAATATTCATTTTTACACCATTTAACTTAAAAATGCTTATAGAATTTAGAAATCAAATAATTAAAACAAATGTATTTAATACATATGTTAGCTCTGTTTGGTTTGAAGTACTTTTACATCCCCAGATATATAGAAAAGGCAACAAGAGATTATTTAACCGATGCTTATCCCAATTAATGGGAAATCAAGTGAAAAACTGCAACCGCAAAAAGCAAAGTCAACAAATGCTCGCAATTAACACAACACACAAATTTTTGAGTGTCACCGCACTCCTCTCTCTCTCTCTCTATATATATATATATAATTGAAAAGTTGAGCGGGTGGTCGGTGTGTGGTTGGGGTTGGGGGTGGCTCACAATTATGATGGTCAGAGCCAGAGAGCAGCCCTTAACCCGACCCGAATGCCGGCTGGCATTCTGTCGCGCATATGGACTGAAATTGATGATGTGAGCAAGTGCCACGTAATCAATTTAGCAGCGCCTCATTTCAAATGCGAATTTAAGATGCCATTGTTGCAACACAGTCGCAGCCAGCATCCGACCTACGCCACCCCTTGCTGCCCCTGCACTGCTGCAGGGGGGTGATTTGTCCAATTGGTTTCTATTCTTTGGTTTGGCTACGCTGCTGCAACTGTTCCATTCTGCTCATAAATATCAGCACATAACGAGCACAATTGCAGTGTAATCTAACTTTGGACATTAATACACATATTTTTACACTTGCAGAAAAAAATAGTAACAAAAATTAAATCTTGTTTAAAAGTTGCTAAAATTTAATACAAAAGAGCAGGTTTTTTAAATAAATATTTTATTCTTTTAGATGAGATTTTTCTCATTTTGAAGCAGTCTGAAAACTTATTCTATTACACTTAAAAATAAAAAACTTGTCTTCTAAGAGTAATTTATTAATTTCTTATTTTAAGTGACCAATTTCTTAAAACCTTATCTAATCTTTTGAGTAAAATCAGCTGAATAAATATAAATTATATATTTTAAACACAAAAATGTTTGGTATAATTTCGATTCATTTATTTTGAGTGCACAAATTTAGCTGAATTGAGTAATTTGTGCTTAACTGAAGAAGTGTTAATTTCTTTACTTATTTTATATATTATAAATGCTGCTAAGATGTATTTTCTACTTAATTAAGTTATTTGTGTTTCAAACTGACTTATTTGTAATCAATAATGATTTATAATTATTTAGAAATATTTAAATTGTATTTAAATTCTTACAAAAAGTTGTAATTGCAAGAGAAAATCCTTCTCCAAGTGTAGTAAAATGCAAAAAAAAAAATAGATAGATGGATGGATAGATAGATAGATGATACGCCTGATGTGCCACATTCAATTTTGGATGAAATTTAAAATTGTCTGCAAGCATTTGGTGTTTGTGGAGGCAAAGACATTCATTTCATTTCATTTAGAGAGGGGATTCCTGATCTCGTTTGTTATTTACGCGACCTTCGGGTCGCCTTTTATGTTCCTAATGTCGCATAAACAGTGCTTAATAATGCACTAACCTTGGCGTATCTTCACTAACCAAATAAACGTGCAACCCGCCCACATCAACACACACACACATGCAAACATCGAGATGGGAGTTGGGTTGGATAAATGGGGAAGAAACGATACTCTGAAAACTGAAAACTGGGTACTGAAATGGGAAAACGACTGGGCTTCGTCGACAATGATTAATATTTAATTCGTGTGCGTTGCGTTATATATATATATATGTCTATATATATTTTTTTCACTTTGTATTTTGGGAAAATTTAATGGTTGACAGCGGGAGAAAGGAGGCCTTTGGTAGAGTCCTTGGTTACTCTGGGCGTCCACGTTTCGTTTATCTTGCTTTGTTTTGCTTAAAATTTGACTTGATATAAAATTGGCGGATGCCTTTGGGAAACCAAAATGTTTACCGTTTCACCTGTTTACTAAACACACACACACACTCACACACACTCACACATGAATTTACTCCATTTTGGGCTATTGAAATATTCTGTTTGACCTGAAAAACCAAACAAACAAGTTAACAATCTTATTCACCGCCCAAAAATTGGCAGCCGCACACAATTTTGAAGGCAGTGAGAACAATTTGAGGGGTAAGGGGACACTTCTTTCCAGCACTTTCCCCTTGTTCTTAATCACAGCTTTCATTATTTGTGCCGACTTGCTGATTCCGTACAATCGCCAACGATTACAAGGACTGGGTGGACACGGGGACTGCTGCAAAAATAAAGAGATGCTCAAACTCCCCCAGAGTGCAATTAGGCAGCGAACTATAAAATTTCAGTGTTTGTCTTCGCAGATACTTTTGCACAGATATGCCACTGCTCAAAGGCAAACACACACACACACATACACAAATACACATATACACTTATATCGTTGCAACCCCCGCACTCCCCATACTCTCCTCATACTTTTAATGCCTCATAGGGCAATTGCCCCGTACGCATAATTGGCCTTCTGTGGCGCCCCCGCAGTTTGCTATTCCGACACTTTAATGAGCTGTCGACGTTTGTTCATTTTTGGTGTTGCCATCTTGATATCAGCTCATATGTGGCAAGAACCATAGCGGATCTGTGTGTGAGAATCCTTTCTCAGCAATAAACATATATTTTTACAAATGTAACTTAAAGATACATAAATAGATAGTTCCATGGTTTTTCCTTATTTTTTTAATTTTATATTTATATACCAATAATTCAAATAATAATTTTACACTTATAAGCAAATTTTAATAAGTAATATTTTCAATTGTAAATTAGGACTTACAAACTTAGGAAATCAGAAATTCTGAATTATATTCATATGCATTCCAATATTAATTTCATTTTCTGCGTATCCAAACTAAAGTTTCATCCGTCAATCCTCGTCTGCTGATGATATAAATTCAAACATAATCGCTTGAGTCATACGCTGAAGGGTTTCATTGATCTCATCCCAATTCTTCTGCTCGGGCAGCCCAAACATTTCCGAGTAAACCCTGAGCGTTGACTCGGTGCTACTGCCACGGAATGTGATTGTCATACCGTTATTGAAAGTAAACGTTAACAGCTGCTTGTTGGGGCTAACTGGGAGACGGGGCTTGCCATCCGGATAGGAGGTGTCCACACCCAAGGTCAGATCCCGCACACTAACCACATCGAACTCACCGTTCAGAATGCACTTTGGATATGTTCCCAGTGTGTTCTCCTTGAATCTGCGCATCCTATCAAAGACCTTGGCAATCACATCGATATTATCATACTGTAAGGTGTTGGCCAGGGTCGCATGATAGCCATAGGTGTCATAGATCTCTCGCAACTTCTCGATTAGCGTCAGTCTGCGGGTACTGCGGAGGTGGCAGGCCATGGTGGCCAACTGGCAGGTGGCGTTGATGGCATCCTTGTCGGGCACATTCAATGAGAACATATAGCCGGAGGCCTGCTCGCTGGCAAAGAGAACTGTCCGGCCAAGTGCTTCCAATTCCAGAGCCTTGTTACACATCCATTTGAAACCGACCAGCGTCTCGACAAAGGTGAAGCCCTCGGCCCTGGCCATTGCCGCCAGAATATGGGAGCTACCAATGCTGCTGATCATTACACAATTTGAAACATTGGGCTTAGCTACACGGATCTTGTAGCTCTCCAATGCCCACCAGCCTAGAAGAGCGCCCAGCTCATCGCCATTGAATTTCTTCCATCTTCCTCGGGGATCGAGTTCAGCCGCTGCCAGACGATCCACATCTGGATCGTTAATCAGTGCAATGGTGCAGTGCTCTTCCTCAGCTTTTTTAATGGCCATATCAATAGCTCCAGGTTCTATTTTTTTTTAATTAAGAAGAGAAGAATTTAAATGGGAATTTTATCCAAGGTATACTTAAATTCTTACCCAAGGGACTTGGCTTTTTGACAGTCGGAAAGGCGGGATCCGGTTCCTTTTGCTGTGGCACAGCAATGACTGGTTTCAAGCGGGCCTGATAGAATGCCTCTCGAATATATGGGAAGCCCACACCATGCAGTGGACTGTAGGCGAAACGCAGCTGACTACACTCATTTGTCTCCAGAAATGTGGTGGGCAGCAGGCTCTTCATCTGTTCATAGTAGGCTGGATAAACTTCACGATAGGGATCTTGGAAGAGCGGGTGATCATCGAGTATGGAGAGATCCCAGGATGAGTTTAGTGGTTCCATCTTTTTGAGCATGGCCGTCTGCAATTTCTTATCATGTGGCATCAAAATGTGCGCCCCATTAATCCAAAAGACCTTGAAGCCATTTTCAATCTTTGATGAATGCGATGCAGTCACCTCAATGCCCGCCAAGCATTTTAGATGCAGCACCGAAAATGATATAAATGGAGTTGGAACCATCCGATTGAATAGATAAACCCGAAATTTGCTATTCAGCAGAACTGTTGCAATCAGTTGGGCAAAACGTTGACCGTTGTAACGTGCATCAAATCCAATGACCACGCCCTGAGACTCCCTCTTCTGCACACTGGGATACACTTCTGTTAGATAGTTACTAAGGCCCTGGGCAAATCCAATGGTAACCAGATCATTGATGGAATCGAAACCCGCCCGCATTACCGATGTCATTCCGCAGGTACCAAAGGAAAGTTCGCCGCACAGGCGAATCCGCAAAGCGTCCCAATCCTTCTTATTGACGGCATCCACCACCTGCTTCATCGTTGCCTCATTCCTATCCCACATTATCCAATTGGTGATCTGCTTGTCGAGGTCCGGCGAGCCAGATAACTCCAGCGTGCTGAGAAGCTCCGCTGGCGTTACTGGTAATTTTGGTGCAAGCATTTTTCCTTAACAATTTTGATAAATATTTGTTTGATTAGAAAAAACAAAAGCATCTGTGGAAAGGTAGCAAAAGCTGAACCAAACTGGAATCGGAACTGTTAATCGAAAGGTTAGGTTCACAACGAGCACCGGAACCGAAGCTACACGTACTTTGGGAGGGAACCAAGCCGAATTGAAAAGAATCGATAAGAATCTGAACTAAAACCAGATCCGAAACTGGAACTCAAATCGATATTCAAAATAAACAGAAATCGCTAGGCGAAGAAAACCGATATAAATACAGAACTAGAACTGCAATCGGAATCAGATTTCTTTATTTATATTTTTTTTGGCCAAAAAATCGTATCTATTTCGTTTTTAAAGCCAACAAATTTGCATTGAATCCGACAGAAATTCACAGGTTCCACGTTCGAGTTGACCAATTGAAAATTTATGTGAGGCTCATTTCGATTTACGACCACCAAATACGACCCTTGGGGCTTAGACGTCCAACACTGGTAGCTAAACACTGACAACCACAAATTGATCCATTGGCAATTTGATTTTGGCTGCTTGATGAATTTATGGCCAAGTTAGCAGCTCAAAAAAAAAAATGGGAGCAGACAGAAGGAGTTTTGCAAGGGACGATGCAATAAATTTCTATACTTTTCTAGAGAGATGGAAACTCCACTCATACTCATATACATATATATATATATATAGATATATTTATATATATATAAATATGTGTTTGGAGAGACATTAACATGATTTCAATTTGTCATCAATTATGCAAAGCGTGTCTAGTGCTTACTCCTCACCTGTAACCCCTTGCCATAAACTTTGGCATGCACACCCCACCTCAGCACCCACCCCCCTCCATTTAAGAGGTGTGAGTAATTTGTAACGGTAATTGGGTTACACAGGCGCATGCAACATTTATCAGGCAGTCCCAAGTCCTATGGATGGGTATTTTGACCCCCTTGACGAGGCATTAGACGAGGAACGAGACGAGACGAGACTCCAGGCCTCTCTGTTTGTGTTCCTACTGCAACATGCCCCTAACTCACACATCTACTCTGTATGTGGCAATCACACACACACATACACTGACACTTCAATTGCATTCTAAACATGCAACATGCTACATTCAACGCAGTGGCTTTCGGAGCAGCAAACTCATCGGATTGCGTCCGCAGTTGCATCCACAATCGCAGTCACAGTTAGAAAGCACACAAAATGCATTTCGCGTCAAATTGTCAAAGTGTTAATTAAAAATGGACACTCGAATAGGCAGCTACATACACACACACACTCATACACACACACACGCAGAAGTGTGTGCTTACATACCTAAGTAGTATCCTGCCTGTTACCCAATATTCCCCTCATGTCGACATTTTCCATACACTTTAACTTCCTTTGCTTTCAAAAACCTTTTATGACTTTTAATCGCTTCAAAACTCTTTGCTAATTTCATGGCTTCTTATAGCATATAGTTTGAAGATATGTTGCCTATAGTTCAAACTGAAAAATGCAAAGTTCTTTTGGACAAATCTTCCTGAACTTTAAACCCACATAACTTAATTAAAACCTATCCAATTTTTACCCATTTTGGTCAACATTTTTCTCTAGATTAAATCTACTCTTTCATAATTAAGAAAATAAGAATTATTATAAACTTTTAATCTCTCAAGTCAATTCAACAATCATATTATTAGATTATTTTTCAATTCCAAAACTAGATTAAAAAGATATCTTAAATTAAAAATTTCTTAATTTACTAAAACATATTTTAAAATACTTTTTGTTAAGTATTTCAAATGATGGGTTTTAATAATAGGCAATTCTAAAGGAATGTTTCCTTATTCTCCTATTTTTGTGATTGAAGTTGTAGAAAATCCGCTCAATAAAATATATTTTTAACTAGTTGTGTTTATAATGTTTTTTTAGATCTTTGCAAATAAAGAAATCTTTAAGAATGTTAGCTTTAAGTGCTTTATATGTTTGCCTATCGGATTTATTTCAGCCTCAATGTTATTTTCTAATTTGCATAGAAAATAGCTAAGCAATTTACATTTGCTTCGTATTTTTTTTTGCTGTGCCATAAAATCTTTTCTTGCGGCAACAAATATTGAGTGTTTACGGCCTATAGTCTTCCCCAGCTCTTGCCGCATAATGTGTTTGCATAATTTTAATCGTTGTGATCTGGAAATGGATATGGAAATGGAGCAGAGTGTGGAGTTTATTGGGTGTAGTCCCATCTCGTAGTGTTTTCGGGACGAGTCAAGTGCAAAATTGGTGTTGTGTGTGCACTTTTTTATGGCACCCCCGAGTGCCCTCTGCGGCAATCAACTAACATATCTCTCTCTCTATATATATATATATATATATGTGTATCATGGCAACATTTTCAAGTCATATAACTAGCGCTATCAAACCCAATTAATATGCTAATTTAGACAGACACGAAAAAAAAGGACATTCAACTTCAATTTTCGACCCTGCAAAGATTCTTAAATTATTTTTATAAAATCTGTCAAAGCTATGCTTGTCATTCGTAAATGCGTAAATCAATAAATTTTTAAAAGCAGGTGCTTTTCGGACTGATGATGCTAAATCAAAACCGAATCATTCATTTCATTTTGAAGTTGAGTGGGTTTGGTATTTTCTTTTCAAATTGACGTTGACATTTGTGTGCTTCAAATATTTGACACTTTTTTTTTTTGAGGAAAAGTGGTTTTTAATGTCTACTCCGATGACATTTAAGAGTCACACAAATCGAATGACAAATGCGAATAACATGCAAATGCCTCGAAGCCTGAACTAATGCGTTCAAAAAGTTGGCTTATACTTTTCTCAGCTGTCAGTATTTTTTTAGGGGGTTTTTTTTTGGGGGATAGTTTTATTTGCGAAATCACCTCAGACCATCAAATAAATTTATGTAATTTGTTTATGTGGCTTTTTCATATTTTCAATTTGAGTGGGGAATATTTTCTGTTTTTTTTTTATACTTTCTTACTGATGCCAAAATGTGAAAATGAAATTTACATCATTTGTTTATTTGTATCGCTCATGTCCTGTGGTCTTGCCAGGAAAAAAAAAGAAAACATGTCCTTGGGGGAAAGCTGCGCAGCAATTCATATTTTACATTTTTTTTTTTTTTTTAGTTAGGAAGTAGAGGCAGAAAACACATCGCAAATTTGATTACCGCCCAACAGGAAATGTTTGCATATTTTGGTTGTGCGCATTTTTTGTTTTCTGTGGCTTTTTTTTTTTTTTTTTTTTTGTTCAGCCATCTTTGGCCGTCTTCCTTTTGGCCAGAATATACTTTTAAATTAACGCATTATGTTTATGTATTAGATGCAAATACAAATGCCCAGTCGCATTTTGCCCAAGGACCTTCACACATCGCTGACCAAAGGGTCAGAAATCCAATTTGAGAAATTTTCATAAAGGTTTGGCCTTTTTTTTATTGTACCCTGTGAAAATATGCATTACGCAATGGGAAAGAACTATGGATGAGTAGTGTTAAGAAAAATAGATAATTTTAAGTTCTAGGCTTATTTGTTAAATAAAATTGTATAAGTTAGATTTAAAATAAAAAACAATAACTTTAAATAAATAAATTTAAAATGTTCCACAATATAAGAAAAAATAAAAAATTAATATAATGAAAATAATAAAATGAATACCAATATTATATATAACAATAATTAAGATTTCTAGGGTATTTTTCTAGTCAAGCTAAGCCTTTCAAATCTTTATTCGTAGTTGTTGTTGTTGTTGTTTTGCATGTTGCCGCACATGTTGGCAAAAATCTTACATTGGCCAAATCTAAAGAACCAACAATTTTATTGCACGTCAAATTGCCTCAATGTCTGCGGCTCAGTTGACTGTGCTGCCCCCCCAATGTGGCAAGCTCTACTTCCTCTCACCCACGCTATCTACACAAAATGGGAGAAGCACTTTTGATTTCATTTCGGCGGAGGCAGCGACGGGTAACTTGGACACTCTCGGAATGAACGGCACTTCCTTACTCTTCCCCTCCCCCCACCCACACCAACCCACTTGAGTTGGTTTAATTGGAACCGGCCGAGCTTTGATTGCTACATGATACAGTCTAGGGGCTGGCAACGTATATAAAGATTATTGCAGCTCATAAGCGGTGTGGCAATCACCATTAGATTTGGGGCACAAGTCGAACGGACAGAATTCTAATTGCTCAGAGTCGGACGAGTTGGGAGTCGAAATCGGTTGCAAGTTACTAAAGCTAAATAAGACTTTCAATGGTTTTAATGTGGAAGGCTTGCAAAAATATGTTGCGAGGGTTGCCAAATCAATTGCGCAAACTTTTCAAATACAGTTTGAATAATTGTGAATAAAGTAAAATTAAACTGTTTAAAAATTATTGTTTATGAATCAACTTCTTCATCTTTGACACTTAGTTTTTGTAAAAGCACACATTTCAAATAAGATAAATAATTTGACTATTAAGCTTAAAAAAAAAAATAAAAAATGATTGATCTTTATTGAAATCAAGTTAAACTAATACATAATTTCCATTGAAAAAGCAACCCATGGCAAGAATCTAATCAGCTGAAATTTGCCGATGCGATTTTCATGTTCGCACAGCTGGAACGGGTGGTTGCGTGACATGACATAGTAGAGACCAGCAAGCCACCTGCCACCTGCCACCACCCACAATCCCAACCACAACCACATCCACATCCAAGCTCACATCTGCTTGTGTGTGTCGCCATCAAAGGGTTAACAGAAAAAAAAAAAAAACAGCCTCTATTCGAACTTTGATGGAAATGTTCGCATTTTTGCCAGCAAAACTGCCTGGATTTCGGCGCATTAATAAAAAAATAAATAAATTCGACAAAAAAAAAGTAGAAATAAGTAGGAAAAAAACAAATCTGAAACGTGTCAGCAGCTCAAAGCGGGTTCTGCGGATGCCAATTGGAAATGTGCCTGTCGCAGTTTGCACGAATTTGCACTTTGTCGAAAACCCTTCTATTATTGGATTAGGGGTTGTACTCTGGATGGGGAGGTACCAACTGTAGTTAGGGTTAAGTGTGTGCGTTGTCACACGAGACCAACTTACACTGCACACTCAAATGTGCATTGCACCAAGTCGTAAATGGATTTTCCATTCCAGGCTGTCAGCTCACTTTGCATACCAAATAATGCAGAAATTGTCAAGCGCATCTGCTAACTGGTTCAGTATATATATTTTTGAGTGCTTAGTAACTATCTATAAAGGTTCTCAATCGCATCTACTAACATTATAAGTGTGATTAAGTCCTTAACTAACGTAACTATCTAGAAACCACTTAAAATTGAAAGACGAATCTAGGCTTATTACACTCAAAAATTAATTGTAGACATGAGTTAGAAATTTGTCGAGTCATAAGTTAGTCAAAAGTGTACAGATTGGAAAAATGAGCTCCTTTTTTTTATCATAATTTGAGCTTTATATTAATACTATATTTCATCATGATATGAATTTTATATTAATACTATATTTAAAGTTGAACAAGATATTCTAGCATGGAATTCATATTAATATAATTGGCTTCAAAAGTGCCTTCAGAAACAAATCAAAATTTTTGAGAACTAACAGGATGTTCAAAAACAATGTCATGGGTTGTTCTATAGTTTAAAACTACTTTAAAATTAGCAAAAAATCATATTAAGTCTCAGATTTTGAAAATATATATTATACTACTACTTTAAAAAACTACTTTAAAAATTGTAAATCATATTAAGTCTCAGACTTTCACATAGATTAAATCTACTTTAAAAATTGTAAATGTCTTTAAATTCAACTTTAAATTATTTTGTTAACATACTTGTAGGCCAATCTTTGAATACTTTGAATAAATTTGTCAATGGACTTCAATAGCCATTTGAATTTTGCTTGCATTTAACTACAACTATCTCAAAATCTCTCCGAATTGTAATCCATGAATTTATAACTATACTGTATATCTGTATATTTATATATTTACTATATAAATATATATATATATATAACTACTGTATATTAAAACTCTTAACTAATAATTTCACGCGTTGCACAAATTTACCCAAAAAAAAAAAATCGCATATTAGAGAAGAGCAGAAAGATCAGGCTTCTCCTGCTGCTTGCTGAAGTTGAGTTGGTTGGTTTCTTTGAGTGAGTTTTGATGCCGACGCTGACGAGAGAGGGGGGAAGGGGCCGGACTAAATGTTGACTTGGCAGCGATGTGGCAAAAATATAAAAATTATTGATTATCAGCGATGGCATCTCGGCGATTTGCTGCAACAAGCCACGTTTCACTTTTTTGCTGCGCTTGCAACTTGGGTCTCCGTTCTGATGTCCCTGTCCCTGTCCCTGTTCCCCACCCGGCTACTGGATGCTGCAGATCCCATCATTAAAACCATTGTGCGATATCGACACCTTGGTCAGCACGTTTGTTTTTTTTTTTTTGTTTATGTGTTTTTTTGGTTTTTTATGTTTTTCTGTTTGTCTGCCGTTGAAAAGACACAAAAAGCGAGATCGTTTCGCTTGTCGCAAGTGTTGTCAACTGGTTTTGCAACGGAATGCAATGCGAGGACGAGTTGTAGTCACTTGACTGCTATATGGATGGATGGATGGGATGTGATGGGATGGATGGGAGCTGAGCTGTAGCTGGAGGTGGAGCTGTAGCTGGAGCAGTTCATAGTTTCACTGGCAGAGTCATCGAGCGTTCTGCACAGCAGATCGTTCATCATCATCGCGGATGACAAGTGATCAAAGATGCGAGTAATATTTTACAGGCAAGTTTGTTTGTTGTGTTGTGTTGTTTGCTGTGTTGTGTTTACAACTCTGATCGCCATGTGGAATTGGAATGCCCACAAAACGCGTTGACACATTTTATTTGTTGCCAGCCGTTTGTGAGCTTTCTCCTTAATTGTCCTTATCACTTTGTCATTAGCTCTGCCAACTTATAAATATTTATAAGCCACGAGAAGCGGAGGAGCCTGAGGTGAACTGAGTAGAACCAACAACTTTGGTTAGCACCACAGATTTCAGATATTCGAACATTGATTAAATGTTTCAATGTTAGCCGAATATGGCCAGTGGCAGTTCATAAATTATTATAAAGGGCTGAAACTCAATTAAAAGTGTCGCCAACTAACTGTTAATTACTTGGCAAGAGTGCACGCAATTAAAGCCAATAAATTACTGACTAAGATGGTCTTACTTAAAACTAGCTACTACTAAACGGTATTCCATGACTCCAATGCAGCATTGCTACACTCAGAAAATATGGTTCTATAGAAACATTGGCAAAGGTTGATTGCTTTTTAAACTAGAAAAAGAGAATTTTTAAAATCTGATTCATTATTATATTCAAAGATAAATTTTTCTATATTTTAGTCATTTTTTATATCTTCATAATATTACAAAAAAAATATACATAGTTTTTTTCTATAATCAAAAAGTATAATAAATAAATTTCATTGATTCTCTGCTTAAATCTTACAAATTACATTTATTCTGAATTGTTGAAATAATTTTTTGAAGAGTTAGTTTTTGTGTAAAAAAGTAATATAAATACATTTAAATTGCTATTTATATTTAATATTTATAAAGCTAAAAATAATCTCTGATTTTATAATAATTTTCGCTCAGTGCACCAGCGACACAATCACATGCCACATATTGCAGCTTAGCCTGCTGCACGTGCTGTGCATTTTCGAATGGCATTCCATCAAAGTCTTAGCCAGAAAGAGCCAAAAACAATCTTGTGACTTGTGACTGCTTCGAGAGTCTGCAACACTGCCCCCGGCTCGAGGCTAAGCAGTCGCAATCAGCCTAAAAACGTGTGGCAAGTATGACCATTTATGGCATGCGAATCCTATTAAAAATTATTAGCCGCCCGGCCGTCAAAGAGCAAATTACGGATTAATGTTCAATTGGCTTACGCCCGACGCATCATCATTATCTTTATCATCATCATCATCATTATCATCGATATATATATATACTCAGTTCCCTTTTGAAGACAGCTGTGCGTGTTCAGCAAACAAATGGAGTTCCTTACAAAAATTATTAGAGACACATTGGAATCTGGCTTATTAGTTGGCTGTCAATTGACAGTTTATGCGGTTCTATGCTATTGTTAATAAAAATACCATAATTGTTAATAAAATAATAACTATTATTTGCTGTTAAATTTAGAGCATTTCATAGTTTTTATATATATGTTAAAGACACACCAGAATATATTGCATAAGAAATTATTGTTTCGTCTCAAATAATTTCCAAAATATTCTATATATATATAATTAATTTTATTCTATATTTATAAGCATAAATAATCTAAGATTGTTATCAAAAATATTTACTTATTATGCATAATCAGTTCAAAAGTTGTATTTTTAGTTAACTTTCGTTTCTTGTAATTACTTTTCTACCTACCCTTAAACCAGCTACTTTCTCAGATTTGCATCAAGTCATTTAATATTGCAAAGGGCGACTATATAAATTGGCTGGCCAAAAATAACACCTGCCCAAATTAACTGAGTGCGCCAAGATAGACCTAATCCTTTTTTCAACTCAAGTATTTGTTGTTTTTGTAGTTGTTGTTGTTGGCTCATTAAAATTAATGGCAAGAGTGACGCCAACACGGCTGTGCATATTAATGACCGAAATGTCCGCGGGGATAATAAGCCGCTAATAAGAAATTAAAAGATACTTGGCCAATGAGCCAGAGTACGCAAAAGGTGTACAATGGGCCACTCGAACTGACAGCGACAACTGTTTGTTTTAATTTACATAGATTTTTCAAAAATTAACTAATTGCCAAATGATGAAACTGGCAACTGGCAACTGGCCGAAACTGTGAACGGCTTTAAGCCCATTCAAAATTCCAGTTGAGCATTAATATTTTAAATAGTAGTCAGTTAGCCAACAAGAAAATTACCATCTTGGGAGTCGCCTTTGTGGACGACCAGCTGAGATCGTTGACACCTCTGCACTGAACTTGGCTTTAATCACTTTAAATTTGTTGACTGAATTCAGCGCCCAAAGGTATGCAATGCTCTATGCAAATTAATTGCAAAATTTCCAACAATTTTTATATGCAGCTGAACAATGTCGAATAAAGCGCAGCCCTTTGGCAATAATTAAATAAAATGCGAATTGTAATTGTACCCAGTAAAACTGCTCAAAAATGGGGCATATTGTGTCTTGTGTCATTTTATAAATATTAAATAGGAATTGTATAAGTACACTGAGCAAGAATATATATTCTTTTTGGGGTCAGAGATACTTTCCTCATTTGAATAAATAATTAACCTACAAAATGTTAGTTTAAGAAACCCCTTTTTAAATATTTATAAAATTACAGAAATATAATTATTTAATTAGGAT
Organism: Drosophila melanosoma; assembly: GCA_035042045.1. Lineage (NCBI taxonomy): Eukaryota > Metazoa > Arthropoda > Insecta > Diptera > Drosophilidae > Drosophila > Drosophila melanosoma. The sequence goes on along the minus strand of JAWNLY010000188.1, from coordinate 725,470 downwards.
ATTTTGCAGTGCAGCAATCCTTTTCCAATTCTCACAGTTGTTTAACTTACATATACAAATATATATATATATATATATATGGAATTCCAAAGGGCATATCCCGTGTGTATTTATGGATGCACTACGTACTGGGGCTGGGCCTCCAGTTGAGGGCATGGTGGCAAGGGAGCGGGGCAAGTGGACAGTGCGTGGCACATTTGTTTATTGTTTTCGCAATTACAATTAAAATTTTTGTCGCCCAAGCCGCGACCTGGTACTTGGTGCAAAAATTATCGCCAAGCCCATTTGCGGTAATTATTTAATGTGCTTTCCCAGGTGGGTCTCCAAAAACGTAAAGGTTGCCAGCGGCAACAACAGCAACAACAACAACAACAAAAAAATAAAACAAACAGCAACAACAACAACAACAATTGCAACATAAATGGAATTAACGTAAATGTAATGCGTGCAATTCCTACACTCAGAGCAAAAGTGGCATCGAATTTAGAAATGACAAAACTATCATCTAAAATTGAAGATTTTTTCTTATTTTTAATATAATTTACATTTATTTTTTTTCGCCCTCAGAAAAATACTTTTTTGCCACATGTAACAATTATAAAATTCTGTGAATTATATTTTGCTTTATCGGTCATATTTTCTGCGAGTGTATCCCCGCCTCCAACTGCAAGTGCACCCAGTAGCATCAGTAGGCATTGGCCAGCGTCCACCTACCTGGTTGTGCCACTGTGTCAGTTGTGGCAAAGTCCTTGGCTTCGTAGGTTTTTGCACTGTTTGCTGGTCAATTAAATGTTTTGCCAGAGCACGCACCTGCCTTGGAACTGCATTGTACACCCCAACCCAATCCACCCACTCCACCTTGCCGGATATGGACATGTGCGTCTGTCGACTGTCTATCTGTCTGTTTTGTCCCATTGCTGGCCACTCGTCCGGCGCCCTCTGTCATAATTAATGCCAGTTAAGTCCCGTGTTCCGTCGCCCCAGGCGCGGCCACATTTTGAATCCCCACATTTTCCAATCCCTCCCTCCTCCTGCTTGGCTGGTAGAATTTTGTGGCCCGTTTTAATTCAATTTTATGCCTTCTCACAATTGTAGTGCACAATTTACGCACACTCTGCCCCCGCTCTCCACCTTACTTTTAAGTGTTTAATATGCGAAAGTCCTTCCGCCCCTCCCCAAATACCCATAAAGTGTCATCCATCGGTGGCAACCGTTTACAATTAGGCGCAACTTTTTAAATATTTTTGCGTTTCATTTTTTTTTTAAGGAAATGCTTATAATTTCCCGTGAGGCCGATTTCTAAGCTCAACTTGTTTTCTTTTTTTTTCCATCTTGTTGAATTTTTATTTGCATTTCAAGTGCTCACAAGAAGCGAGAAAAACAGCTTGACAAGATTTGGGTCATAAAACTGAAACGGAACAATGATGCCTGACCTCAATTTTGGAGAAGTTATAAAAAAAAGCAGCTAACAAAAACATATTCAAATGCATTGACATAGTTTGTGGTGACATCTTTCAGATTACTTGACTCTAAAGCAAAATTAAATAATCTAGATTTTTAGTCTATAATTTAGGCATGATTTATGTTTACTTTAATATTTATTTATCTTTTTGAGATACTCCTGTATAAATAAAATATAAAATAAAATGAGCTTGCAGAAATAGATTCTTTAATTTTATAGCAGGTTTTCTCTATTAAACAAGAAAAACATATATAAATCTTTATAATTTTTGTGGACAATTGTCTGCATGCAACCAAAAGACTAATTGTAAATTTAAATTCATTTTTTAAATACAAGTAAAAATACATTCTTAAATAAATATGTGTTTTTACAAAATCTTTCATTAATTACGCCCACAACTTGAAACACGATTTCCACATTAGTTGGGTATAGGAATGGAAATGTATACATTATAATACTTAATAATTAGCCCTTCTCTAACTTCACCCCGCTGAGCAATTTCGAGGCACTATTAACAAAAAAAAAAAACTGGCTAACAAATGGCGTGCAAAGGACGTGTTCTGTGGAAATAGTTTTGCATAAATAGGCTGGCCAACAAGCGTGAAATGTGGCAACGTGAGAAAAACTTAATTAATTTATGTCACACATTCCATTTATGCCCACTTGGGGACCCCCAGGAACCGGAGTCATTCATTGCTTACAGTCTTTGGTAGTAGTTTTCTAGGGTGCTAATGGATGCCTATGATTAAAACTACGCATGTTTGTCCATTTAAGCTCGTAATTTGTGTCGTAAATCACTCCAAAGGAGTCAGTTCCATTTCGCACCTTCCGTTAACTCCTCCATATCCACATTATATGTGTGTGTGTGTGTGTGTATGTTGTGCCTAATGAGTCTAATTGGGGATGAAAAAGCATAGAGCTGCCACATAATCGACGTGTGCTTAGAGAGAACCCTTTCTATTTTACAAGACTTTTTAGATGGTGTCCGTATCATCGGTGTCATCGGTGTCATCTTGGCCTGCTCAGCCATCATTAGCGCCATTTGTTTAGCCACAAGCAGGGGCTGCAGGGGAAGCGGACGTAGTTTGAAGTCCGACTGTAAAACCGGTTCATTTGCATATCAAAGGCATAATCAACACCTTGCAAAACAGTCAAACACACAATATGCCTGGGTGCAAAAGCCACAACACACACAAATGCACACACACACGCACACACACGGTCGCACACACACACAAGGTGATTCCATAAAAACCCTGTTTTATGGACCAAAAGACCGACGGATGGAATAGCAACCGCAATGCAGCATTGACGTGCTCCATTTGCCGGACAACCTCCAACAAGCTCCTACTTCTCCGTCTCCCTTTCTCATACTCACTCTCTCTCTCTCTCTCTCTTTCGCTCATTTGCATGCGTTCATATGTGCGGCTAACTCCCCTTTTGCCCCCTTCCGTTTGCACATAAACTGGTTTTCCAGGAGCAACTCATTTGCCTCCTTTTCTGGTTAGACCCGTTGTCGTCGACTGGAGGCGAGGTGTGTTTGGCGGCCGTTTTTAGCCAAGTTGCCGTAAGGTGTGAAAATTATGAGCCTTGCATTAACGCTAATTGGCTCGACGTGCTCGCCATGCAAATGGCTAAAAGCTAGCAAAACTGGTAACAACCAACTGTCATTCAATGGCAGTGCAGAATGGAATATATAGTTAGATGTGTGGATGCAACGCAATGTGCAACTAGGAGTTACCCTATAATGGTAATAATCAGAAGTCGCCTTAAGGAATTTCCAGCATTTAATCCAAGCAAGTCTACATTTTTCTGTAACTATTTATTATGCAGCTTAGTTTTAAAGTCCTATTAAAATATCCTTCAATTACTTTTTTATCTTTACAATTTTTGTATTTTTATTAATTTGAAATGTAAGACTTTCGTTAATTAGGTAAATTGATTTTAATAGAAAAAGAATTATTGATAAATATTGATTATATAATTGCAATATATAGATAATAATAATTTTTAAATAACTTTTCAGCTTAAATTTTCTAGATCTTAATCAAATCCTTTAGAATTTGTTAACAATAAATGAATAATCACGGAACACATATTTAATCTGAAAATCTCATTCAGATGTTGATTTATTAACAATCTAAGCCTATCTATATACATATTACCAAAGTTCAATTTATATGTATATCTAACTGAAATCGGTTGATATCAAGAGTGTATATCATAGCTTCAGTTGACTTTGATTTGACATAGATATCATTTTTTTTTTTTTTCCTTCTCAAACACATCTGACTAGAGATTGACTAACAACTTCTTCAAGCTGGTGTGTACACACATTGATATTTATCGATATCGATATATGTTGTTTCACAGTATTATTAATATGTCATTAGTATTAACTGTATTTCAAATGGTCTGCTACATTTCGTTTCTATTTTTATTCATGTTCTGTACGGTCAACATTGAAATAATTTAAAACGTTTAAATCCTCAGTTTTCTTATTTTTTTTAGGTATTTAGATATTTTAGTTAAATTTCAGGGATTGCATTAAAAAATTTATGATTTTATTTGGGATGCCAATTTAATGCAAAATAGATTTATTTAATGCTACAATAGCTTTCTTGATTTTATCATATCAATAATTATTGAGAAGCATAATTTTTAAGTTAAAGACCAACTTTTCATTAAACTTGAAAATGGAAGTTGTGCAAACGAAAAAAGATCAACGCCCAACTATAGAAGACTCATATATATGTCTGTAGAATGACTATATATACATAGACTTTATAGAAATATGCTTATCTAAATCAAGCAACTGACAATGTGGCAAGAATGTTGGCATTGCAACGCTGTCGTGGCATAAAATAGTAATTAATCTTTGTGTTAATCAGCCAACTCTTTGCCTCTGCCTTCACATACCAGCTAACAATGTCTACTATTTATTTGTAGTTGTCATATACATATTATATAAATAACCATATGCTTATGAATCCCCTCTCCCCTCTGTCTCAACCCAACAGAGTGTGTAGTTCTGTGCCCGCGCTGCAAACTCGACTTTCACAACGCGAAGTGAAACAGTCTGGGAATGGAACAAAAGTCTTAAACGCCTTTTGGAGCCGGTCCGCATTGGCATCGGCAGCAGGCAGCAGGCAGAAGGCAGCAAGCAGCAAGCAGCGCCACCCCTCCCTCCCTCTCGACCAACTGGACGAGACCAACAACAAATTTTTGCAGCTGCGCAGTTGGCGCCGCTGGTCTGGCTTCCAAGCAAGCGCCCCACACACACATTTCAGGGGCGGAGCCATCGTCGCATTGGTGGAGACCAGAGCCTGGATGCTCGACATTAGGTGCAGCATAGCTTGAGAGCTTCAGCGACTGCCCAGCAGCCAGCAGCCAGCAGCCGCCAAGGAGGAGCAGTGTTTTGGCCCCCAACTCCCCTATACCCCCTACTCCAGTGTGTGGCTGATTCTGTTAAATAATTTAATGGCTAACAAAAGCATTTTTGCCAACGAATTTATTAAGCTCCCAAGCACAAATATTTATTTTTTTTTTACCCGCTGCTTGAAGATTTTCAAATTAAAATATTCTCATACTTTTCTGGGGCTTTAAATGAAATTTGTTATTCTACTGAAAACTAAACATGGACTTGAAGGAATTTTAAGCTTATCAAAAGTCTTCTTTATCCATCTAAGTAAAAATCAAAAGAAAAAACAACTTTAAGAATCGATTCAGTTTTGCGAAAATTATTGCATTGGTCAATTAAATTAAGTCGAATGTTGTTTTAAAACTAGGATTTATTTAAACTAAGAAAATTTATAAGAAAATCAGTAGTACTTAATTTAAGCTGCCTTTTTCATATCTTAAAATTACATTGTTTAATTTTTAATTTTAATTTTAATTTTAAGATTAAACATAATTTTCCCTTTCAACGATAGTTTCACATCATTTTGTTTATTTATTGCATTGCAAGTTCAATTTTATTTTTTTAGCTAAGCGAAAGAGTTTTACTTAAACTATAATTAGCTAGTTAAGCTATAAGAGAAAGTAAGTTGTACTTATTTTGAGTTCCTATTTTTATAACTTCAAGTTACATTGTTTTATCATACAATTTTTATATTAAACATACAAGTCACATTCGAAAGGCTGTGCTTTCAATGATAATTTGACAGCATTTTTTTATATTTATATTTTTTTATTAACATTTTAAATTTAAGAAATAAATGTAACTTTTTAACTTATGCATAAAAAGTAAATTTAAATCATGCAGAAGAGAAAATTACTTCAATTCATTTCATCTTGTTGCATCTTAAAGATACTTTCTATTGTTTTTTCTATAATGATAAGCAATATTTGAAACTCTGTGTCATGTTGAGGGGGGGGAGGGGGCAACAATAGTTTGCACTTGAACATTGGCTGCCACATAACGGTTATTTGCCACCTAAAGTGCTGTTTCATTCTTTTTTACGATTACATTCCGGGTGTAAATGTTGCTCTCGCATATGACTGTGATTGTGGTAATTGTCATGTAATAAAAGTCAGAGTGAGACGGGGAGTAAGATAGTGAGAGAGAGAGAGAGAGAGAGTGAGAGAGAGAGGGAGAGAGAGTGAGAATCTTACTTGACATGTGATGAGACAATAAGCCAACGCCACTTTAGCACTTGAAGTGAACTTTTCCACCCCAAGAATGGGGTGCATAACCCCCCATCGAATAAAAACTGAGTCAGCTTTATCTATCACTAGACAAAAAAGAAAAAAAAAAGTCAAGTTTTGCTTTTTTAGATTGGAGTGTAGCCAGTTTGGGTGGTGTGTGTAATTATTTGGAGCTAGTGTCATGTTTTTAACCCACTCGTAAATTATAGAGATCCTTATAGCTAATATGTAATTTATGGCCGGCCTGACAAAAAAAAAGGAAACACGTGAAACAAATGCGGCGGATTTTGGCGTACATTAGCCGCAGGCGGGGACCACAAAAAAGCCAGTGACTTATTTTTGTGGTCACCATTTTACACACATGCTGACCTCTGGCCAAAGTAAAACCCACATCACACACCAGTAAAAAAAAACCCTTTTTTACAATCTAATTACTAGTGCCGCGGGGAAGGAGCAGCAGAATTTGGTACACCTTAAAGTCGCACTTTAAATAATCCATTAGCGATTACAGAATTTGACTAGAACAGAGAGAAGGAGATTGCCGCAGGGTGCGGGGTGCTGGGTGTTTTTTATATTTGTGCAACAAAAGGGCTTAAAAGCTAAAACCTGTTGAGTCGTTTGCTCAATTCCCCAAACACTTGCCACAACTAAAGCCAACCAACGCACACCCAAACCCCAACCCCAAACCCTTTCTCGCATCTTGGCATCTTGGCGACATCCACTTGGATATTATGGGCTGCTTTGAATAACAATCGATGGCGCGACAATGCCATTGAACATGATGATGGAGATGGCAAATGCAAATGGAAGTGGCTGCTCTTCCTCCAGCTCCTCCTGCTGCTGCTGCTCCATATATCCTTTTTGTCTTGACATTTTACGACTGTCTGGATGCAGTTGCTTTGGTTACTTAACTTATTTTTTGCGATTTTTGTGTAACGCCAAACTTTTCCATTTTTGGCCAAGTGATTTTTGTAGCTTTTTTTTAGCATCGATGCAAAGATAAAGTGAATTTAATATGTTAAAAAATGGAAGTTCAATTTCATATTTTTTTTTTCATCCACTCCAATTTAAGCAAGCTTCTAATTTTAGAGCCACCTTCCATCAGTTTCATTTAATTAAGTGTGATTAATGAAGGTATTTATTCGACAGCGATTCTCATCGGTTCAGATTGGGTAATTTTAAATTCATTAATTTAATTTGAATGCATATTAATTGAACATAGACAAAAAAAAATAATATTTTGCACAATACAAAAAAGAATGAAACAAAAAACTCTTTAGGTTTTTAATCAATTAAGAATGAACAAAAAAAATGATCGTTTTTTTATTGAGCAGATTTGAATATTTTATTATAATATATTCGTATTTCTGCAACAGGCAGTATAATTGTCATCGGTCAAAAGATATGTTTTTGTAAGAAATATATTTGGTTTACTGATATAAAAAGGTAAAATACCTTACCTTTTGACAGCTAAATTCAAGTTGTATTAAAAAAATATTTTAGCTTTAAGTATTTTTATATATTTAAATTGCTGCTCTCAATGAAATGTTCCAAATAAATCTTTTACACATTTTAGCAAATTAGATACAAGTTTAAAATATTTGCTGCTGACAGCCATAATAATTTCAAATTAATATTCAAATCCTTGTTATTCTTATTACTCATTAGACAAGCTTAAGATAATCTCAAACCATTAAGAATATATATAAAATCGTTGCGACGAGGCAAACAATTGTTTGCATAGAATGAACAATAACAAACGAATATAAAAACAATTGAATTAACTTTAAGTTGATTTTCGTTAGAATTGCCAGCTCTTCATGGGGAAGTCTTTTTTTTATTATTTTATTTTTACATTTATTTATATATATTTATTTAACACGCGCTGAGTGCGCAAACAAGCTTATATTTGCAGTTGACTTTGCCAATGATCATAAATAATTCCATTACAATAATTAGTAATGCATACTTAATGATGCTTGAAATCAAATAATTGTCGATGTATCTACAAAAAAAAAAATACAACAACAGCAAGAATGAATTTCTAAAATTTTGCATGACGAATATTGCATACACTTACAGAATGGAGTCAAATTAATATCGGCCAAAATTTGCTTAAGTTTTTGTCCTGGTTGGTTGTGGTTGGGAAAACTGGGTAGACTCAAAAGTGGTTCCCATGGCAGTTATTTAATATTAGTATCACTAGCTTACATATATATATAGACAACTGATCAGATGGATATAGCTTTATCGGTCTGCTAATTGCAAACTTCACAAAATAATTATAATGCCCACTGCCAGATTATATAGTAATAAGGCGTTGCGAGGCTACAGACACCAAGTTATTGCTACTGCTGTTGCGAGGGGGGATAGACTTGATATAGGTGGCAAGGGGGGGAGAGTATATTAAGCAGCTTAGAGTTTGCCGGCAATGGAATCTCCAACTGAGGTCGCCGTCGCAACGAAACAAACAAATTAATCAATGAGGTAATCACACTTTGTTCAACAAATTGATCAAGTTGTTTGTTTTGTTGTTGCATTTGTTATTGTTTTTGTCGTTGTTGTTGTTGTTAGGCTGGGTGAAGATGTCGATGGCTTTTGGCTCTTTGTTTTACACTGTGACCCACTGTGTCGTCGATCGTTGGCTCTGCCGATGACAAATGACACAAAAATACAAAAACGTAGATAGTAAAAATTAGCTAGAATTATGACGAAACTTAGATACTGTTTTTATTTATTTATGGATCTACTTTTTGTAACTTTTTGCAACTAGGAAGTCGAATAATGTCTACAATTATTACCGATCTACTTTCTATTTGAATGGAAATATTATACAATATGTAAATAGGAATTGGAATATTGTCTACAAAGGTATATTAACTAATATATGGATTTTGTTCTTGGAATAACAATATTTACACTCTTAGTAAAATCTGACAAAGATTCTGTTGTAAGATAGATAAGATACATATTTAATATTACTTCATTAAATTATTTTATATTACTATTTCAATTACACAACAATAAATTAATTTTATATTGAATTTAGAAATTTATTATTATACCTGGTACCAGACAACAAACTATAATCAATTTCTTATAATTTATATATTTATATTTGTTTAACAATATTTAATCAAGTCACTCCACTGACAATTAATCAGTTTTTGCGAACTATACCTTCATTTGCAGTCAATTAAATGTTATTGTTAATAACACAAAAAAAAATAATAATTTGGATAAAGCAATAATTTATGATATTTTATTTTAGTATTTAGACTTAGTCTAAGTTCCAATTGCATTCTATTTGTTATATAATTTCAGTTTATTAGGCAAATATCATTTATCACAGAGTGGTTCAATATCATAAATGGGAAAGAAGGAAGCAAAGTACTCGCTAAACAAAGTTAAGGCAAATTACCGCTTGGCGTCGCCAATTTAATTACCAAGTTATTATACTTCTCTGCCTGCCAGAACAGGTGAATGCAAAAAAAAAAAAGATCTAACAAAAAAATATATATATAAAAAAACGAACAATTTCTCGTCGCTACATAAATTTTTGGCTCATAATTTGCGCTAACGCAAATCTGGTAAAACAATCTGGCGCGAACAACAAAAGGCCACATATATTATGAGCATACGGGAGGGGAAGGGAGTGCTGGGGGCAGGGCAGAGAAAGAACGTTAGACAGCTGAAAAGCTAACAGTGCCGATTCAAGCTGAGATCTGAGCTCAGTCGTCAAACGGCATCATTTAACTATAGTCGCAAAACTCGGAGAATAAGCTGAGATCTCAACTGGAAGCAACGTTGGAAACCGGAACCCGGAGTCAATCGCCAGTAGCTAGTTTTTGACGTAGTACATATTCTATAATTGTGATTTACAAGATGTTTGCCACTCGACAATATTTGGTAAATTATTTGATTGATGTTCTTTGACTGTGGTTTTTTTTTTGGGTGAGTGTTCAAAGTTCGAATATATAAATAATATTTTTCAGCTGCTGCTCCTCGTGACGTGGATCAGTCTGATGGCCATCGGTTGCCTGGCTGACCAGCCCGAGGAGACCATCAAGGAGGAGGTCATTGAGATTGAGAATAAGACGCAAAAGGTCATTCGGGTCAGTCCATACGAGTTGCCCCTGAAGCAGGATCCCACCGGCAACAACATGAATTCGGAACTTTTCCAAATCCAAACACTGCGTCCCGGCACCTATGGGAAACGTGCACGCCAATATTTGGACTCGAAACATATGCGTCCGGCCAGGATCCCGAGTAGTGGTGAAGCAACGCCGAGTACTCTGAAATTCACGTACACGCCCCAACTAAAAGCCTTTCCCAAGCAGAAGCTGAAAACGAAGCAGCAGAAGCAGCTCCAGTTGCCCGCCGAGTCTAGCGGCGATCTCGTGGACCTGCCCGTCCAGATGACACCCGGTCTCTATCCCATCTACTATGTGGTGTCCAAGACGAACGGTCGCTTTGGCAAGTTCCCAATCAAATCCTTTGGATCGCCCGCCGAATTCGCCAAGTATCTGATCAAGAGCAAAGCGGAACCCATTCCACGAGCGCAACGCTACGATTTCAGGGGTCAGCAGGGATCGCCGGTAGTTAGACATTAGTTGGTAGTCGGTTGCTTAACTGCTTCTCTTTGTGATTTTGCACGCGTGCTTAAATATAAATTATTATTCACCATTATTTTTATGTAATTGCTTATTAGCAAAATATCTTTAATTAATTACTTTCAACTTACTTTGTACCCGCACTCGGAATAAAATATGCCCTAGATTTAAACAACTCTTCATCAAATTGTGTTTTTTCTTGAGATGCAGAAATAAATTTCGGATTTTTTTGAATATGACTTCTGTTTTTAAGAAAGTAGAAAGGCTTCAACATTCCAAAACAACAAATATTTTATTTATTTATTCGGATTTGAATTAAATAATTAAGAAAGTTGATTGGCTTATTTATATTATTTATTTACTATTTAGAAAAAGTTGCATATACTTATAAATTGTAAGCATTGTTTCATTCATTAATTATTTAATGTCTGCAATTCTTATAATGGAATGCAGGAATTTTATTATTAAATTTTGTAAAAATCCCATTCATATTCAAAATGATTGACCTTGTTTTTAGAATGATAAAATATAGGTTTGTATAATGTGAATTCATTATTATGCGATTTCTTTGTTTAGTTTTGAGTTCAGAGTATTTGATACTCTGACTTGACTACAACACTCTTACCTGTATCACAAAGCCATAATTCTAAAGTACCCAACCCATTTACTTATGTGTTGGCCAAACTTTTAATTGAAACTGCTTTATGCCTCATATCTCGAGTGATCTGAAAAGTGCTTTAAGTAGAGTTTGGTGGCCTTCATCCAAAGTGGTAAACTGTTGACAGGCAGCCAGATATAAGAAAAAAAAAATCCGTTTATAGCCGCCAGCTGATTGAGACTGCGACTGAGTCATCATACCAAATCTGTTAATTGCTGATGATTCTTCATTTCATATCGTAATTACATAGAATACGATTGCTGTTGTTGTTTTGTTTTTTTCTTATATGCAAATTTGGCATCTTATCGAATAATTAAATGCTAGTTTCGCAATTTACATACTTATGACTATGTAGCCATCGACAACAATAGATACAATTTGATTTATTGTCAGCCTCTTTTGCGTTCTAACTTCAAATTCTTTTGGCTGTTCTGCAAAGCAAATTAATGTTCTGCTTTCTTTTGTATTAAAATCGATTCTTTGGCGTTTTGTTTTTTCTACAAACTTTCTCCAAAATGCGTGGAATTAGAACCTCTTAACACATCAGATCATTAAATCTTAGTTTTTTTTTATTATTAGATTTTATTTATTGTGCGTAAGAATAGAGAATGGAATCCGTTATAAAAGTACGTCTTTATAAAGAATACAAAAAAATTCATATTAAAATCCATTAAAAGGTTTCTAATATAATTGACTTGATAATTACTAAGAAATAAAAAAAGTTTATTTATTAACATATTTTAATAGTCCATTAATTTTAATATATAAGCTGTAATTCACAGTATGAACATAAATCGCTTGCAGATAAAACACTTAAAATTACATTAATTTTAAATGGTGTTAAGTTATTTGGAAAAGAAAAGATTGTGCAACTGGAGCAGTTTGGGTAATTGGAACCAAAGGGTTTGTTTGAGGTAGCTTAACTGGTGTTTTAGGTATATTTGTAAGGAAAAGAGTTGGTGGGGTCTGGATCACTTAAGTTTTCTTTTGGCAAACGAGTTGATATAAGGCAAAAATTATACTTTAGATGTGTGAGAGATCCATCGTCTAATTACATGAAGAAATATTGCGTAGTGCACACTATAAAACATAATATTTTATACACAAATAGCCGACTTATATAAATTACTTTTAACTGCTATAATATATATATATTTTTCTAATGCTTATCAATCCAATGACATAAATTGAAAAAGACTCTGCTACATTGAAGTAACTATTTGGAGGGAGATTATCTATCGAATGGCCAAAACGAGCAAATAATTTGTATTAATTGGAAATCACAAGTGCAATTTTATCGACACACTTTCAGCCACGTCAATTATTAACTCCAGCAGCAAATCAGAAAACTCAACCTTCAAGGAAATGATGCTCCTGTAATAATTATGATTTGAGTGGGTGGGGCAACCGCATGGTAAAGTGGTGCGATGCAGGGAAGGGGTGTACTGTGTGCTTTGTCTCTGTCTCTGTCTGGCTGACTGGTTGCCTGGCTGCCTGTGGTTAATCATTTCTTTGGCTCTTTTTGCTCCTTCTACGCATTCATCGCATTGCTCATTACTTTTGCTCATTTCGACATTTCATTTCATTTTATATATATGTGAGTGTGTGTGTATGTATACAAACCGATGTGTAATGAACTCTGGCAGCAAGAATTGCTTGTGGGAAAGCATACACACACACATACACACAGCTGGAGAAACACACATGGGGAAGGCATGACGAACAAAGTGTGATATCGAAATTTCCCAAAGGATTCGACGCCATATTTTAGTCACGAAAAAAGATTCGCGTGCTGGAAAGTTGAATGGCAAAAACTTGGCAGCAAGTGCGTGAAGTGGAGGCAAGAAATATCCTTTGCTCCCTGCATCCTTTCCGTGCTTATAATCAAGCGTAAAAATGCGAAATTAATCAACTTCAGCCAGCGACTGCGTCTCAAGTTAACAACGCAGAAAAAATTGAATTAAAACTTTTGCAGCGACAGCCAATTCGGGCAATCGTCCTCGCCTCCTCGCGTCCTGCCCAAGGATCTGCTGCACCCTTTATGTAAAGAAATTCAGCTTGGGGTTTACTTTAGACGTTTGGACGCGAACGCTGGTTATTCAATTATGTATTTGCGCTTGTCCTGCAGTAAAAATTACAATCTACACGACAAGTCAACAAAATTATGAACACTCCTGGGCAGTAAAAAGTAAATAAAATTCACTAGCCACCAACAAAACAAAAAAAAAATCCAAGTGAGATTTTAGCTGTCGTGCGTAAACGACTGCTTAATACACTGTTATCAATCTAGCTGTTAAATAATAATTAGTGAAACTTCTTAATTGATTGACTCCAGTTATTATAAATTGGAATAGGTATTTTGCAATCTTGGTTAAATAAAATTGGAATGGTCTACATATTTGCTTAACAATCTTAGAAGGAGGCTCTTAACAAATTAACCTCTAAGATTGGCAACATTAGCTTTTTGGAGACGGAAATGGCCGTGGAGCAATACCCTTTAAAACTGCTAAAGATATATGACTTAAAAAATTGTCAAAATTTATAAGTCCTTCACTGCCGAATTAAAACTGCCCATAAACATAACTTCGCCAAACGTGACCCGATTTTCAAAAAAGAGTACTTTTTGAAATTGGTTTGTCGTCTTGTTTAATTGTACATTCAAAATTGAAAACGCATTACTATATCGAAACTCATCATCAAAATGTATAACCCAAAAAGTGCTAACAAATCGCAAAAAGGGAGTTTATTAAAAAAAAAATCCCAGAATCGAATATACCCTTTCAACTGTAATAATAAGAGTATAAAACACAGAAGAAATAAAGGAAACTTTGCTCTGTGTGCGACGCATCGCGGCTATATTTTGTTCGCCCTCAATTTTTTTCGGATTTATTTATTTTTTTTTTTTTGGGTGTATTTCTTGTGCTCCAGCATTGCGGTAATTGCAACTCTCGCCGTCCTGTGGGAAATGTGAAACAATAAATGAAAATAAATGAATTTTTGTTAGCCGAATGGCCACCTGGCCACAACTTCAACTACAGGCAACCCACCACAAAGTAAAAATCCTAAGCTCGAGGCCAAAAACCTCGGTCAGAAGCAGCTTGAAAATCAACCGAACCAGAATTGCATTTATAAAAAAACATAATACAGACAAATTTGATTTTGATGGAAGATTGTCCAGTTAGCCATGGATTATTGCTCACCTTAACTAAGTGCGTAATTTGTAAGACATTTTGCAGCTAAATGTCAAATAAACAGAATGTGAATGGAAAATAAATGTGCAGAATGAGGCATCCACCCTTTACCAATATCTATTTATATGCCTGCCCGTCTTTAAATCGAAAACCCCAAACACAACCAGCCAAATGGGCACTGAGACAATTTCTAGCGAGTCGAAAGCCATATTATCAAAAATTAATGTGTAGTTTGAACATTTTTGCGACATTATGCGAGCGTCAGACGGGTTAAAAGGCGACTTCGACGACAATGATACCAAGGGGTGTCTTGGATGCCACAGTGGAGCAAGACTGAGTAAAAAATATATATATAAATAAAATGTATAATTTAGCTAACTTAGACTGATAGAAATTAAATAGTTCTATCGCTATTCCAAATATTGCAGCTTTTTAAAAATTTAGTTTTAACACACTGAACCCATTTAATAATATGTTTTACAAGAGTCTAGAGTTTTCAAAATATACATATTTTACAAGGCAAAAAAAAAATAATGAAACAAACATAAAAATAACATTATCTTTATTTGTTTTTGTTCAATCAATAAATATTTTTATTTATAAATTGTTATTAATATTATTACTATTATAATTATCGACAACTTGCAATTAGGCAGAAATGATAAATATGTTTTCATTTTTAACACACCACTGTAATCCCAAGGAGCAAGCAGCCGTAGGCAGAGCTCAAGGAAAAAACTTAAAGCCGTAAAATTGTGGCCCTCATGTGCCGGAGACACCGTCACTGACAGCTCCGCCGCACGGTGGCCGCAGAAAGTTTTGTGTGACGTTCTCCGCAAAAGGTGGACTCCGGACAGGAGTCAAAGCCGGACGACGGCTGCTTAAATATTAATGCCCCCAAGAGTCAGGCAGCAGGCCATGAATAAATTTTTGGCTATGAATTTTCAATAGCCAAATGCCGCCCACCCCTCCCCCGACCATATTCAAAACTTGCTTGCCGTAATTTCGTCACGGCTTTAAGCCGAACCAAGAAGAAGAAGTTGCCAGTTTTTAGCTTGAATTAGGTGTCAACCACAAAAGCCACAAAGCTGAAAGCCAAAAACGTTGCTGTGACCATTCGCATGCACTTTTAGCCAAATTAATTTGGCCCCCCCTGTTCCCTTGTGCGTGGGAACTTTACAAGGATCAATGGAAGGGAACAGAATTTGCACTCTACGTGCGAATGGTCGCCAATTGCCAATTGACGGCAAAAACCAGGCAGCCAAACAAGCAACAACCAATCGCACGATGGAGATGGAGAAGGAGACAGGGAGAGAGAAAGAGAGGAGATGGACGAACTTAATCAAAAAAGCCAAAATGGGCCTGCCCGGAAAATGGTCACCCAGTTTTTAGCACGCCCCGGCAATCACATTGCCCACTGATTTTATTTGCTTATCCGGAGACTTTTATGCCCGGGCTTTTATTTGATTTTTATGCCTGCCGCTATTTCCATTTCTGTAATTGAATTGTCATTGTCCAGGCATGTGGCAAAGTCCTTGTTGCTCCTGACTCCCCGCCTGCCTGCCTGCCTGCCTGCCTGCCTAGCTGCCTGGTTGGTTTTGGTTGGTTGCCTGGTGGTTAGCCGGTTTGACTCTTTGACCGTTTGGCGATTGTCCACCCGTTCGCATGTCGAAGCATGTCAAAAATGGTTTTGCGCTTGATTGGCGTTGGCCAACACCCAAAGGTATACAAAGTGATGGACCGGACACCGAACTGACAAAAGGGTTG
Source organism: Drosophila melanosoma (assembly GCA_035042045.1). Lineage (NCBI taxonomy): Eukaryota > Metazoa > Arthropoda > Insecta > Diptera > Drosophilidae > Drosophila > Drosophila melanosoma. The sequence continues at coordinate 709,132 of JAWNLY010000188.1, read as the reverse complement.
CGGTCGTAGCCAGAATGTTTGAGCACATCGGAAATGGAACTTAGAACTGGCCATTCATTGGCAAATTGGCGCACTTGATGCGGCAGGTGCTGCCTGAATGGCCAAATGTTCAGCAAATAAGGCAAATAAAACCGACACACAAAGTGCAAACAGAAACAATTTGTTGATTTCTTGTTTTCTCTTCGAATTTAAGTGCTGTTTTAATTGAGAACACAAAAAATGATTAAAAGTGCTTTAATCGATCACAAATTATACACATAATTAGTTGTACACTGCTTCTTTATATAATTATTAGTATTACTTTTATCATTAATTTCAGTATTTGTATAAGTATGTTTGTATTTATGTGTTTAATTTGATAAACATTAATATACAATTTTAATTCAATATATTTTTATAGATGAGCAAAGTTATTATTATTGTTATATACATTTATTTCATGTGCATTAGACAAATAAATCGTTAATCGCTTTTATTGTTGTTATTGGAACTGGGAAAGCTATCGAGCTAGTAAAGAAACTATGCAACTAGTATCTAGTTCTTATCTGCTGTGATCTAGTCCAGTTCCAGAAATGAACTAATCTGTTGAAACTGTTGAGAATGTATAAACTTTGGGAACCCGTCGCTAAATTAACTATTTAGCGTAAAGATATCTTCATTAAACTCATTTTAGATTAATACTAGATTACTAGATTAATACTATATTTAAACTTTAACACATATTAACTACTCGATTTTAACGTTAAAATAAATGTGCAAATATGAAAAACTTGTATTTTCAATAACAATCCTGAAACTGCCACATTCCTTTCGCCACCTGTTTAAATGCTCAAAATGTTTATTTTCTCACTCGTTGCGCGTTTTGAATGCTCGTTTTGAGGACACTTTGAGCAGTTTTCATATTTAAAATTCCCAAAATGGCAGTACGTGGGATCATAACCGTTACATTTAATGGATATTGTGGCACATAATTCATCTGAATATTTTCATCACAACACAATTTGCGCTGCATAAAAGCGATGTACCAACAAACATATGCAAACATACATATATCTTCAATATTTTAAAGAAAGGGTCGTTCGTATAAAGGGGTTCCTTGAGTGTGTTCGCCAAAGTTGGCAACAACCCTAGCCGGAGGCAAAAGTATCATTAAACTTCCGCCGGATGTGCCATTAAGTAAAAGCAGTACTCGATGCCACTCCCAATGCCAATTGCAATTGACATGGCCATTCCTTAGTCTCCGTCTCCGTCTCCGCCTCAGTCTCAGTTCCCATATCCAATCCCAGTGCAATCGAAGACATAATGGCATAATCGAATGATAATTTAATAAAGCCCAAAATGTGCCGTCAACATTTGAATTGTGGGGCTCTTGTTACGACGGTTAATTGAATCCTTAGCCATTTGGAAGCCTGGAAGAAAGTAAAAACTCCTTGGCCGCATTTACTATTCATATCTAAATATTTATGTGAGTGAATGTGTGTGTGCCTGTGTGTGTGTGTGTGTGTGTGTGTGTGTGTGTGTGTGTGTGTGTGTGTGTGTGTGTGTATGTGTGTGTGTGTGTGAGTATGTGTGGTGTGCATAATCAGAATGAATGTTCAACGGGGGAATTGAACTTGTATGCATATGACCATCTCAGTAAAGGTGAACGAAAGAGAAGCCATCGAATATGTTTTGCTTGCCTCCTTGTGGCCAAGAGTAATTCGCATTGACAGCCGCAACAAGACAATGAAGCACATATTGCCCCATTCCACCACAGCTGATCCATATATATGTGTGTGCGTGTGTGTGTGAGAAGGAAATTTACGTGTTCCACTTGCTATTCAATTTGCATGCACTCATGAATAATGCACCAGCCACATAAAAGGCAATCTCAACTGCAACTGCCAGTTGCCAGTTTTGTACATTTTATCAGTTATGTACAAAAATACATTTGTGGAAAAAGCAGTTATTCTAATGGAAACTAACTAAAACATTTATAAATCTAGTTTCAGCTCAAGTTGAGCAATGTTAAAGATTTTTGTATTAAGTGCACATAAATAAGAAAATTCTTTGTTTTTGACTGACAAATTATCTACAAAGATAATAATTAATTTATTTTATTTTTCTTATCTTTTTTTATTTGAACCCACTCCAATCGGATGTGTGTAAGATATACATATTCATAACAATATCTATTAAAGGCTGTGGATATCCGCATGATTTAAACAAATCCAAGATGTTATGGATATGATTGTAGTATGCAAATATTTACCAAGATGATGAGCCGCACAACCTGAGCTGGGCGCTGTCAAATGTTGCCCACTCGAATGTCTACGCAAACAGGATAAACCAAAAATTGATGCGTTCATGTTTTGGTAAGCCACACTAGATACAACAAGGCAGGAGGAGGCAGAGACTGCCAATTGGCTGACCCGAACCGACCCCAAATTTAAGATGGAGATGGAGATGCTCGAGTGAATACTTCCACGACTTGCTTACTGTTGAGCTGGTATTAAAAATAATATGCAAAGTGCGGGGACCTGTTGAGATTTTCACAATTCCCAAAACAAATAACATATTCACATATTGTTGTTGCGCCACGCTCGGTCCGTGCGGCCTGGCGACCACGTCCACGTGCACCACATAGAGACGTGTCCTGTTGCAAAGAACCGCCCACCTCTGGCTAACTACATGTGGAGAAAAAGTGTGTGCGATATTTATTGGAATTATATATCCTTACTAAAATTTATACTTAGCATTTAAGCATTTTATTTTCTTTCTATTGATTTTTAAATTTAAGAAATAGCATTTCTGTAGAACCTATTTTATAACTTTTCTTTACTTTTTGATTAATTCTGGGCTACACTTATTTTGTCAAGTGTATTCGCATTCTGCTCTGCTGCTGGTTTTGTCCTCTTTCTGATACTGTTTTCGAGTGGGGCCTGTTTATGATTTATCATCGCCAACGACAAAGTTATTTCTTCAAGATTAAAACAAGGAGCGATGCTTTTAACTGGCACACACACACACACACACACATAAATTCACACACGCCTGTGTGGGTGTGTGTCTGTGAGAGAGAGAGTGGATGAATTTGAAGGCGGCTCGTTCATTTGCCTAATGTGACAACTTTAATTTGGCAGCGCTGCTGGAGCCACGTGCAAAGTGGCTTTCATATTTAACATTCGGATATGAGGCAGACAGCAAGATGACAGAGCCGGAGTGCAAATACATATGTCTATATATATATATACATATATATATATATATATATATATATTTAGCCCAAAACTGACAAACTCAACTAACTTACTGAAGCCAAACTTGAGTTTCGCCAATTCAAACAGCTCCCCACAGAGAGTTGTTGTTGGTTGTGGAACAAGTTTTTGTTGGGTTGCGCTAAAGTTTGTAGTTTCTGCTGCCCCACCAAACTAAACTAAACTAAACTAAATAAATTAGCCTGCAGGCACATTCGCAAGTGCAAAGAGCAAAACATACACACACCCACACACACCAACTGAGAAAACTCAGTGAAACCCACAAAACCGCAACCGCACACATTATTAATAATATTTATGATTGAGTGGGCGTATTTGGCGATTGGAATGGGTGATCTCTCATTAAATGGGACAGCGAGTGGGTCGAGTCCATCAGGGAGTCAAGACTGATGTGTAAATTAAAGATTATAGATGTTGCCCCTGCCTGCATATTTTATGATAATGAATAAGTTTAGCTTGAATTCTTCAAAAGCCAAAAAAGGTTGCCAAGTTGCGCCGTACAAAATTCATAAGAATCTTTAACAATTTTAAGAATTTTAAGTAGAATTTATGCACTTCATTTTAAGGAAATTTGAATAAATCAATTAACAAATAAATATTTCAAAATTTCGCATATCCTTGAGGCTTGTAGTTCATAACAGGAAACATCTTCTACCCCAGAAAATATTTAGATTACTCTAACTATATGAATGACTCAGCCTGATCGGTTCACTATATAGTTCACTATGAAGCTCTGCAGTTAAAAGTCTTATTAAATGTGCAAAATATCATCAATATAGGGCAACTATATCTTATAGCTTTCAGAGAACAATTAGTGGGTTTTTACATATTTTGTAGTGCATTTAAAATAGCAGCAAGTGGACTACCCTCAGACGTTATTTTTATTAGCCATGGGTTTTATGCTTTTTTCACTCTTTTTCACTCTTTTAGCTAAAATGTATAAAAAATGGAGTTGCCATTAAACAGATTTATAAAAAATGTGTGTTGCTTATTTGCATGCCCTCAACTCTTATATGCATGTTCGCACATCCATTAATCCGATGCAAGCCCAATGCACATGGGAACAAAGGAATATATGGCATAAAAAATGGATTTGCTATGTTTTTTTTTTTCACTGGGCAAATTAAATTTATTGCCACAGATACTTATACACCACGCCTCATTGTTACTGAATGCCTCCGGTTCTGCAACACACGCATAAATATATGTTGTTGTTGTGAAAAACACGTGCCCCTGAATTTCACATGCAAACAGGTACAGCTACACAAATCCACTTCCACTTCCACCTCCAACTCCACAAAACACAGAGAACAATTTATTCGTCGCTCTTCGTGGTCTCATTCAACGTGGCGTTTGAATGGAAATGGAAAATTATGAACCGACGTGCCCGGAACTTAGACACACAAAAAAAAATGAGAACTTGCAACCAGGCACTGAAACTCCACATATAACAAATGTAGCTGCCTAAGTGCCGCAAAAAAAAGCACGCCAAAAATTGAAAATTAAAACAAGGGCGCTGTAGTCGCGGAAGGGGTACACTAAGATATACCCTGTAAACTGTGTTTTTGTATAAAATTTAATAAACAGAATAAACTTATTAAAAACAAAAGCAAATCTGCATTAGCAATGAAAACTCCAAAATTTTGCTATGATTCCGATTCACTTTTGTTGCAATTGAACTAAAGAATTCTGATTCATTTTTTTGCCAATGAACTAGAGCATTCCGAATCAGTTTTTTTGCCAATGAACTAGAGTATTCCGAATCACTTTTTTGCCATTGAACTGAAGCATTCCGAATCACTTTTTTGCCATTGAACTGAAGTATTCCGAATCACTTTTTTGCCATTGAACTAAAGTATTTCTCTACGCCTGTCGTTGCCAATATGCTCCTCCATTCACATCAAATTTGTCAAGGGTATAAATACTCCGCCCCCCCCAACTGCACGGTTTTTGTTGATTTTTTTTTTTTGCCCTTCGAGCAAACCGCCCTGTTGCATTTTGACAATGAGACAGCGCGAGACAAACGAGCCCAATCCCGAACGACGCCCTCTCTCCCAGCCTCCCCCCAACCTATGCTTCATATAGGTAGAAGGGGGGCTGGCTAAACGGAATAAGCGTTAATGCTTCGTTTGAATGAATTTTTGATTGCGTTGTTTACGATTGAATTTACTTCCTGCCTGCCGCAGAATTTAATTTTTTTTTTTTTGTTTTGCTCCGCTGGAATTTGGCAAATCCGTACGCAATATTTTTTTCTTACTGTTTTTGCTTGTTATTGTTGTGCTTCAGATGTAGTCGGGCTTTGGGTTTAGCGGGTGTTCTTTGTTTGAAAGCCATAGAGATAACTGTTGTTTACAGCCAACGGCGACGATGTCTCTGTAGAATTCGTTTGAGAAGCACGTCGACTGATAAACCAAATGGCAAAGCAAAATTGCAAATAAATACTTTGTACATATGCAAAATGGAACAGAAGTGGTTGGGCCAAGAAAAACAACTCCTGATGCAAACTTCACATTCAATGAGAATAAAAGCCGACTGGCTTTTTGAATATGCGATTAAATAAGCGATAATTTCTTATATGAATAAATAAAAGCAGTGAAATTTAAAAAGCATCAGATAATGGGAGTGGTTAGCGTAATGGGAGAAGAACTTTTACAGTTTTGTATTTGAACTCTTGTGTTCTTTTTTTTTCAATATTCAGTTCAAATTTCTAGCGGCTTGATGGTGTTAAATAATCGCATTATTTGGTTTGATGGCACCTTCAAATTTTTTTTAGCCATTCTGAATGCTGGTAACGAATCGTGTAATGGGAAACCAATTAATCTCTATCAGTTTTTTTTCTCGTTTTGACTTTGCTGCGGGATCAAGTGACAGGACATTGACTGGATTAAGGAGAGGTAAAGAGTCGGAGCGAAAATGTGAGAATGTGATGAAGAGTGAGGGGGAGAGTGCCAAATCGGATAAAGGAAACTGGGCATTTGTGGCATCTACGACTCCCTGGAGTGCAATCCGAAATGGATGCCAATCCAAGAAAAAACTAAGATGACTTTGGATCACAAAAACAACACCAGTTACCAATGGGCAAAGGGCGATTCTATGCTCTGCTGGCCACATCCTCGTCCTCATCCTCATCCTCATCCACATCCACTTCTAATATCCAATTGTACACCTTGTGGCATGAGTAATGAGAGCGGCGAACTGCGCATATCCGTAATACGAATGCAACAAGGACGAAAACGATTTTACGCTTCAATCAGCTTTGATTTAAATTGCAATTATTAACTCAAGTTCGACAAGTTCAACTCACAACCCAACTCTGTTCAAATATTAACTAAAACCGTAATGGATTGAGATTTTCTCCTCTTGGATATATATATATATATATTGCATTATGCAGTCATGCAATAAATGATTCTGACTAAGCAAAGTTTTGAATTTACTTTTATAATTGAAATAAGAGTATTTATTATATTTTATTATATCTCTACAAGAGCATTGTAAAAATTGAGCTAATTAAAGTCTTTAATCTATGTGTTTTTCGACCTACACTTAATCAGATAAGGTTATTTTACTTTGTTAGTTACAAATTAATTAATTGTTTAAAAAAAAAACACACACATAATTTACATATAAAACATTTTATAAGAATTAAATTTTTATATGTTTATTCGAAGAGACAGCGTCAAAATATTTACTTATGCTTATCTTTGCACTTTCATTGCCAAGTACGTAAAATGCTTCTGTGATCTTAGAATAAATTCACAGCTTTTGACAAACATATAATAATAATTCAAAAGAGATTTGTTTAACATTCAGTTTCGCACATTTTATTTACTTAAAGAACAAACACTCACAATGAGCATGAAGTGATTGTGATTGCGATATCGAATAGACTTATGAGTAGAATTGTTGTAGTTGGCAGACCTAATACAATTATTTTATTTCTTTAATTTAAGTGAATGAGCTGTATGCAAATAGAGATGAGTTTTGATAATTTTGTTGTGCCTTTGGGCTGCTTATCACAAGCGCTGGCATTAAGTTAATTGGTCTTATGCCAATTAAACTGTCTCAGTTCCTATTACTTATCAGCTGATTTGACTGTTGCATTAGGTTTCTCCTCTGTTTGGGTCTGGAGCGGCAGTTTCTCCTCAATTGTTTGCAGCTCCTTGAGCTCAGCATTGTGGCTGACACTGTTCCAGGGCTGCAACGTCGACTCCGAAAACAGAACGTAAAGGATGCCGCTGCCAATTAGCATTGCTGCTGTTAGCATAAAGACCTTATTCCAGGCTTCCATCGTTTGCTGCATTAATATAACAGAAAATATTTTTAAAAAAAATGTAGATATTAACAAAAAGAAATAATACGTTTTTTAGTTAAGCTCAAAATAAATTAATTTCTTTAAAGTTCAAGCTAAAACATGCTCAAAACCTACAGAAATATTAAATAATCTTAGTTTTTAAAAGTTAAGCTGCAAATGAAATTAAAATCTAACCAAATAATATAATATAAAAATCATATTTTACTTATTTAAATAATTCTTAAATTGTTCTTATGCTAATACCGTCAACAAATATGTAAAAACAAGGAGAAACCACTTACATTCCCCTGTGTTAAAATGCCCACTATAAATGGTGATATAAATCCGGGCATGCCACCAATCATGCCACTAACGCCAAGAACTATGCCAGCATAGTTCGGAGACAAGTCCACCATTGAGGCTAATGGGCCAGAGGAAACGGCGCCATGGAACATCGTAGCCAAATTTACCAGTACAATAGCAGCCGTTGCATTATAGCCAAAGTAAGCTAAAGCCAGCACCACAACTCCATTGACGCCGCAGCCTGCAAGTTAAATCGAATAAAAGTGGGTGAAATAAATCGAATCATTTTGGAGCGAATCAACTTACAAATTCCCGTCGCCAGTTTACGGACTTTTGTGCGACTTAGGCGATCTGTGCGCAGCAGATAATCGGAGAATATTGAGAAGATGTAGGCGAAGATCATGCGCATCAAATGTGGCATACCGGAAAGGAAGCCAGTCTGCAAGGGAAAAGGAAAGGTTTATTTAAATGAGTAAAAAAAAAATAAAAACGAATTTTTAATTGGTTTGCTTACCGCTTTGATATTCCAGTGATGTATGAGCCGGAAATATGTTGGTCCGTGGGTCATCAGCGTAAACAGGCCCCAAATACCGCCCCATTGTGCCACCACATTCATCCAGACGGGTCTCGACGACATAATCTCCTTCCAGGGCGTCGGACCTGGCGTTCTATTCTGCACTGAGGCACCCAAGGACTTTTCAATGTAACGCTGCTCAGATTGGGTAATCCGGGGATGCTCCGCAGGAGTGTCAAAGACGAGGAATTGCCAGGCAGTGTACCATATCATGCCGAAGATGCCGCAAATGTAATACACCCATTCCCAGGAGGTCCAGGCGATAATATAACCAAATATTGGATAGAATATCGCCACGCCCACCGAACTGCCCAAATAGGCGCTCACAAATTTACTGCGCTCGTTGGGCGGTATCCATTTCGCAGTAAGGACATGCATCGAAGGCCAAGCCAAACCCTAAAGAAAATTCCGAGAAAAATGAAAGAGTTGAAGAAAAATATTTTTAAATGCCACAAATATAAACCTTAAGCTAAAACCTGTTGATATTCGGAATTTGGATATGCCAATTAATTCTCAAAAAATATTTTCAAAACATTAGTTTCGATAATTCTTTGGCTTATTTAAATTGAACTTTTATTCATGAGAATTACTCACAGTAACTAATCCCTGAAAGACTCGGAGACACAGCAAAGCTGAATAGCTCCAGTATGACACAATCGGTATGAGGAAACAACAAAATACTCCAATCCCATTCGACAGTCCAAAGACCAGTTTTGTGCCATATTTACGTGCCAAAATTCCGCCTGGCAACTGAAGCACCCAATGCAGCCAGAAAAATGAGCCCAAAATGTTGCTTTGCTCCTTTTCGTTCCAATGGAAGCCATTCCTGTTGTAGTCTATCTGCAATGGAAATGGGTTTGATAAGGATTTACGATTTTAATGTTGCTTACAAAGATATATATATTTTTTTATTTTATTATATTTAAGGAGCTGCTGCAAATATTCATAAAAAATTATTATTTATGTTTATATTTTTTTATTTGCATCACTGATAAAGCATAATTTATCTTTCTTAAATGTTCTTTTTATGCTTTAATAACCTTTTTTCTCAGTGCAATTATATGAAAACTGTCAATTTCAATATATATAATTATATATATATATATGACAAGGGCTATGAACATTCCCCATTTCGCACACCCAACCGAATTCCACCCACATCTCTTACTCACTTTTGCCCAATCAAGAAACCGTCGCTCCAGTGAATAATGTTCTAAGTGATGTCCACTGACATTGGACACGGCGGACACCAGATGCGATGAGTTTACGGAACTCGCATTACCATTGACCAGTTGAGTCAGATTGTGAGTCAGCGTGGACTTCGGCTCATCAATGCCGGCAATCATGTCCACAATGGTGATATTCAAATTAATACGCAGCATATAGTTGACAATGAAGCCGACAAATGTCATGTACCAGAGCACCGTACGCGCCTCAACTGAAATAAAGTCGAATATATTATTTTAAATAATTTTTGTAAATTATTTATTAACAGTTAGTAACAACATATCTGGTTGGAATAGCAAGGTTTTGGACTTGTATTTATAATTCAGTCGCAACCAAAAACGACGAGCGAAGGCAACTTGTGGTTTTATCTCTCTCGGATCTTGAACCAAATCACAGAAGCCAATTTACAAGCTTGCTCTTGGCACTCGTTTGACTACACAACTTAAATTAAATTAAAGTAAACCACTTGTCTCTCATTTTATGATCATACCAGCCATTTTAGATGTTGGATGTTAAAGAACCACTTTAGAATAATGATTTTTTTTTCTGCCTCCTGTTGGGATGAACTTCGGATGTGGTATCCTAACTATGATTTGCACTGGGCCGTTGGCCAGACTAGAATGTCAACGGTTTGCTGACCATTATGGGTATTCGGGTATACAGCAGCACAGTCGCACATGCCACACAAGTGATAAGTGCACATCTCGTTGCTTGCTGCAACTCGACTGAGTGATATCAGCTCTGGTATCTGGGGATCGTAATCTCGTTTTACTACACGACACACAGATACGCGATAGACGTTCGTAAACCGACGACCTGCTAAAAAAAAAAACAAATTATTATTTGAACAGATCGTCAGGGTGGCTGTGGATTGTCCGGTTTTTGTCTCGTTTGGATTGTGAAATATTTTTGTGAGATGTGGCAAGTTCTCACATTCAAATTGCATCTAATCTGTTAAACGAATGAGAAACATTATATGAATTATAGATATACACAAAAAATGTGAGCTAATTTATAAAATTAAAAGATTATTTTCTATTATGGCTTGCGAAGCTACTCTTATTATTTAAAGTTAAGAAAACTAAATTAAAAAACTCATTGAACCAAATTTCTATTATCATTATTGATTTTACTAAATTGCTAGTTTTATTTATCTTCAAAGAGACAAAGGTTTTTCAATCTATATAAAAGATAAGCACGATTGATGGAACCTTTAACTTTTCTTTTGAATTTATATAAAAGATAAATATGATTTATAGAATTCTATTTAAAATATGCCTCTAGCAATTTTTTGACTGAATGAACTCTTCAATCAAAATTCAAAATCAGCACTTTTGATTTTCATAAATTGCCATGATTTTTATCTATCTATAAGAAAAATAAGATATAAAATGAAATAAGTTACTTTTAAATCAATATTATAATCAGAGCTTTAAAAAGAGTTTTCAATCAGCTTGATGTGTCCATATAATATTACGAAACTATAGTTATCAATCATAATCATAAGACAAGTTCTGTTTTTCAGTATTTTGTATACATATATTAAATTCATTTGTTTTGTAATTTAAAATAAATGTCACAATTTCAATATGTATATATTTAGTTGTTTTTTTTTTTATCAATTTTATGTATATCTTATCTATATACATATGCAATTATTGATGATGCGCCAATTGGAACGTAGTCCAAAGGCATTTACATGAAGATCATTTCATGGCTATACGATAGAAGCTAGCATAAGGATTAGAGCTACGTTTGTTTGTTAAACCTAATGTTTATAACCAATTGTTGCACACAGTTCCGGCATTGGAGGACCAATTCGGTGCCCGATCCCGAACCCAATTCCCATTCTGTCTTCGAGCAGATCTCGTTCTGGTGGCTAATTACTAGTTGGATTAACTGTGCTTGATTGCTTAACAGCTGTTATGCGCGTCTGCCGTCGTGGGGGACACCGTCGAAGGGCGCGCTCCACAAGTGGCTTCCCACAGACGGCTCAACATTCACCCGACATTCTCGTAGGACATCGCCGGACGATCAGCGCTGGCGGGTGTGCCAAAGATCGTTGGCGGGTGATGTTGCTGGTGGGGATGCTGCTGCTGTTGTTGCTGCTGCTGCTGGTGTGGATTGTGGGCATGATGTTGGGCCGGCGGGAACATTATATTGTGCGCCATTTGCGGATGATGCAAATGTTGCTCATTTGTCGGCGGAGGCGGCTGCTGGTGGGCAGCATGCTGTTGCTGATGCGCCGCCTCCAGTTTGCGCTGTTCGTTCTGCTGCTGATGCACCTTCTCGGCGGTCTCCTCGTACTTCTTCTGCAGCTGGAACAGTGGCAGCTGCTGCGCTGCATGCAGAGGCACCGGATCTACGGGCGACAGTGGCAACGCCTCCTTCTCCGCCTTCTCATACTTTTTCTGCAGCTGATACATGCTGTGGGAGAGATGTGCGGATGCGGAGCTGCTGCTGCTATTGCTATTGTTGCTTTGCTTGGTTGCTGCAGAGGATGTCGATGTGGAGGACTTTTCCGCCTTGACGGGTGACTTCTTTTGATATTTCTTCAAGATCTGCATCAGTTCAGACTTTACATCCAGTCGTATTTCCTCGGGAACACGCTTAATCTCTTCGTAAAGGGAGAGTAGGAAGAGCTTGTCCGGATCACGCTGCTTCCGCTTTTTACTCTTCTTGGGGAACGCATCCTGCATGAATTGCAGCAGCTTCTCTTCGAACGGTGTCTCGCGCTGCAGTGCAGCATTTGTATGCTGGCGCCTCAACAGATGGGGATGCAACCCTCCATGAAACGCTGGATGTGGCGGCATCCCTGGATGCGGCTGTGTGCCATTGCCATTGCCATGCTCGCCTCCTCCACCACCGCCACCGTTGTGCGACTGCAGTTGGCTCACATTCTGGCCCTGATACGAGCCACCATTGGAGGAGCCGGGCGCATCGTTTGTCTCCCCATCATTGGTATGATGGTCCTGCGCCTGCTGTTGACCACTGTGCGACTGAGGATCCTTTGTATGTTGCATATGCTGCTGCTGCTGTTGCTGTTGCTGCTGACCCGCAGCAGCCGTCAATATGGCATCACAAAAGTGCTCCGGCACATAATCAAAACCCGTCATAAAGTTCTCCGGCTTCAATTCGCCATTCATCTCCTCGTAAAAGTATTCGGTGCCCACAATGTCAATAATATCATTATCCTCCTGATTCAGCTCAATGCCCGGTGGCGGTGATCCACCGGACAGTTGGCAACGCTTTAGCTCCGCCAGCTTCTTGCGCGTCGTCAAACGCATATCGCGCCAGCACTGCAAGAGAAGATACAGAAGTAAGAATTACGAATTCAAATGAAGGGAAGATGAATGCCCACCTTTTTCCACTGTATGATTGTTTTCTTTGGGCCGATGGTGTTGAGCGCCGCTTGAATCTTCTCCCAATACCATTCCTTCTCCTTTTTGCCCTCCATGTATTTTGTCTCGCGCAGCAATGTGATAAGCATTTTTTTCTGCGGTTTTGTCACTCGATCCTTGAATCAAATTGTGAAAAGTTTAATTGAATATAAACGTTGAAATGCAGAATGGAAGACTAAGATTATTTTCGCAATATAACATCATCTATGCACTTATTATTATTATAATTGTGTTGATTTTTGAAATTTGTGAAAATGTATGTAAATAATAACATAGAACAGCTGTTATTTAAATGCAGTCTGGCAACTCTGGTAACACTTAAATGTTATACAAAAGGAATGTTGCTGAAACAATCAACTAGATTCTAACATGAAAGGAAATAAATAAAAATAATATAATATGTATAATAAGATAAATGACTAATATTTGCATGTCTCAATAAACAAGCCAGTTGCTCCTTTCTTGTTCTTTTGCATTTAAGCCGGCATTTTAAAAATAGCAGGGGGCCTATGAGAATTGTGAACAAAATGTTGCTATTGAATAACAAACAAAAATACAATCGAATCAACTGTTTATTACGACTGTCCCGACGCGTCGGTGACCCCCACCTGTCTTGTCCGTGGCCACTACACAAGCAGCGCGTATACAATTTATAGAATTCTTTTTTTTTTGTACTCACGCACACACATTCACAAATAAACACACACATATATATAAGCACGGTGTGGATACTGAGCAAAGAGCCAAACGATTTGGATTTTGATTTTGAGAATTGACTGCCCAAATTGAGCCAGCAATGCGCTGGTTTTCTTCTTACCATGTTGACGAGCTTCTTGATAAATCTGCGTTGGTTGGAAATGTTGAATTTTTTTTTAGTTTTCCGTATAATTAAATTTTAACACTTTTGTTTCAATTTTTCACAACTGCACTCCACCAACATTGTCGTAGTCGCTGCTCTGTGTGTTGCCTGAGTTGTGTCTGTCTGTATGTCTGTGTGAGCGCGCGCTTGCATTTGTGTGTGTGCATCTGTGTGGGTTCGTCTCGTCGACGGTCTCACCAACGTTCTGTCTCTGTCTGGCAAGTGCGCTTTCAAGCTACAGCCAAACGACTGTCAGTGTCGTTCTCTTTGTCGCTATGACCAAACGTCAATTTGACGTTTGGGCCAGCCAGCTAACCCTGTTGGAAATTTACTACGCGCCCGCTTGGAAAGATAATAATTATTTTCTTATGAGATATTTTATATGTTTATCAAATAATACTAACATTTAATTGGAGTAATTGAGAAAAACCAACTAAAAATTTTAAGATACATAGATACGTCTGCCAAATATTAGAGTTAGTTAAATATATTTACATAAATGATAATAAATAATATGGCAATCTACGATCTTTTCTCTTCATATCGTTGTTAATTAAATAAAATATTATTGATATTCCAGTTTCAACAAGACATCAAACATTTCTTGGATCATGATAATTGGCAAAAAAAATAATGGTTTCAAATGTAGAACAATGTTCTCATTTAATAATTTATGTATTTGTATTCAACTTTTAATAGAGCGTTAAACATTTCATGGATAATTTAATTCAAAAATATTCATATTACAAACGGTTTCAGTTTAGTTTAATATATATTTAAAGCGATAAATACTAAAAAATAAACCTTAATGGTTTAAAAATTTTAGAATACCGATTTCATCTTAAGGTAATTAATTGTAATTCATGTATGTAATGAGAACAATATGTGGAATCTATTTCTTAACGAGCAACAAACTAACGCTTTGCAACGCGGCTGACTGTGCGCGAAACGGTTGAGACGCCCTCCAAGAACTGGGTGCGGAACAGGACATTGGCGTGATTGAAGAGGCCATCCTTAAGCGAGACGATGAGGAACTGCGAGTCGCGAAAGTGCGCCTTCAGCATGCTGCCAATGTTTTGGGTGTGTGACATGTCCAAGGCGGCATCCACCTCGTCGAGGATGTACAGCGGTGCTGGCGAAAACTTTAACATGGCAAGCACTAGTGACAGAGCCACCAAGGACTTTTGGCCACCGGACAACTCGCCCAGGCTGTCCTTGAAGACGCCATTGAAGCCGACCTTTATCTCGAGGCCACTGAGGATGCCGTTGGTAGTGACGGGTCTGAGCAGTGCCTCGGCTCCCGGCAGAAGGGTGCTGAATATGCTGCTAAAGTTTTTGGTGACCGCCTCGTAGGCGCGCTGCACCTGACCCTTCTCCTCCTCGTCCATCTTGACAATAATCTTCTTGATCTTCTCCTTGTCGAGGGCAACGATTTGACGACGACGCACCGTCTCATTGTAGTTCTCCTCCTCGCGCTCGAGTGTCTGCATTGCATTCATGTTCAGAGTGCGTTCCATTTTGGCCTTCTTCTCCTGCATGCTGACCAGCTTATTGCCAGCCTCGACTGGATCCTGTTTGCTGTAGTCGTAGCGTGTGTTCTTCATGCCAAAGCAATTTTTCTCCTCCGGTATCCAAGGATATTTGACAACTAACGCATCCATACGCGTCTTGGCATCCTTTGCCTCTCCACTAATCTTTTTCTTTTCGTTTTCCTTCTTTTTCACCTCGAGCTCAAGCTCCTGGTTGTGCTTCATCAGTTTATCCTTTTTGACCAGCAGCGTCCGCATCTCTTTGTTCTGTTGATTTTGATTGTCCTTTTGCTGCTTGATTGCTGCCTCCAGTCGGGAAACTTCCGTTGCCGCCCCCGAGCTATTCTGTTGCAGGGCATCCAACTCGGCCTTGTACTTTTCAAGATTGTCGATCATTTCCTGATGCTGCTGCTTGGAAATCTCAATGCTCTTCTGCAGCTCACTAATTTCCAGCTGCAGCGTCTCGAACTCTTGCTCATGCTTCTTCCAATTGGCGTGTGATTTCTCGGCTTTCTCCTTGGTCACCTTAATCTCATTGCTGACCGATTTGAGTTCGCGTTCGCGATAACCCTTTGCATCGGATAGCTTTGCCTCCACATCCTTCACCTTGGCCTGGGAACTCTTTTGTTTCTCCCGCGCATCGGCATTCTGTTGCTCCAGGCTTTTTACTTTCTGCTGCATCTCCTCGATTTCCGACTGGTTCTGCTGAAATTCGGTGTGTGACAAGCGAGTTTTGCACATGGACAACTCATGCTGGCGCAGCTCAAGTGCTTCCTTTATCTTGTTGTAGTTGCGTGCTAGATTTTCAATGGAACTACAAAAGAGAGTTCAGATGATTAAATTGTTTTGTGATGCTTGGTATGCAAATTTATTACGTTAATTGCTGCTCCACTTGCTGCAGTTCATTTGCCATTTGTTGGAGCTTCTTCTCCTCAATTCTAATGCTGTTCAATTTTTCGAGAATGTTTTCACCTTTGGGAGCCGATCCACCAGACAACGTACCAACTGCTTCCACAACATCTCCCTCTAGCGTTACACAACGCGCTCCAATGTTGCGATCAGCGTTTAACTAAAGGGTAATATTTATATCAAGTAAATAAATAAAATACAGCTCACATCACATGCTCACCCCTTTGGCCACTTCCAGGTCCTTGCATATGAGAGTGCTGCCGAAGACATACTTCATCACGGGATCAAAGTAGCGATCGAAATCGATGAGCTCCAAAGCAGATTCCACATTGTCGCGACCGTACTGAAAAGCAGAAAGTGAGTATCGAATACATCGAATACGTCTTTAAGTCTACTTACTGTGGCCTTGGCGTAATCAATGACTTTTTGGCTCAGCGCATTAGACCTGATCTTGTTGAGTGGCATCAAAGTGACGCGCCGCTTTAGATTTCCACGCTGTAGGATCTTTTTGCTGATCACATCATCCTCAGTCACAAAACTGTACAGCTGCCAAATATGAATTCGATTATCATCATTACAGGATCAGTTGTTGGCAGGATAAATACTACTTACACTACCTCCAGCTGCCATCATTAGAGCCATGGAGTTTGCCATATCGTTGACCTTAAACAGTTTGCCCACCATGCCGTAAACTTTGTGTCGCGGAAAATTGGGCTCGGGATCATCGTAATGGAGCACATAGCGTGGATTTTCCACAGTTTGCTGCAGGACACGTATCTGAGTGTGCAATTGTTGGCGGGAATCCCTCAGCTGCTCAAAGTGACCGTCCTCGTAATTGAGGCCCTGCAGTTGGCTTTCTAAGTTCTTGATTCCCCCTTCGAGCTGATCGTGGAGTTTCTTATCCTTGACGTAGACCGCATCATTGGTCTGCGTCTCGCCCTGCTTTTGCTGGAGTAGACTGCGTGTGTGGCGTAACTCCATTTCTGAGGTTTTAATTATCGTCTGCGCCTCGCTTAAATGTTGCTTGGCAGCTGATGCAGGAGCAGAAGCATGATTAATATAATCAACACAGATCGAGTGAGAAACTTACCAATTAACTGTTCCTGCAGGGTGACAGCCTGGCCATCCTCATCGGTGGACAGACCCTGCGACACAGCCTCGAATTTACGCTGTGCATCCTCATAGGCCTTGGCATCCGCTGCATCTGCATCCTTGAGGCTTTGGAATTCGCCCTGAACGTTGGACATGGCATTCTGTTTCTTGAGCAGAGTACGATCATCTTCGGCAATATTCTTGCTGGCCATGCGTATTTTCTTCTCATCCTGTTCAATGGTGCCCTTGGCTGCCTTCAGACTGCCTGAGGCAGTTGCCTCGATAGCACGCTTAGCAGCGAGTTCCGTCTCCAAAGCCTTAAGAGTGCCGCCCATCTCACCATCGATCTTGTGGTGGATTTCCTTCACAGTGCCCTCGATGCGCTCCATTTCATCCAGGTTATTGGCGTGCGTTTCGCGACAATTGTTGATGCGATCCTCGATCTTTTGCTCGTTGGCCTCCACGGATTGGAGGGCATCGCCAAGCTTAAGATATCTGGCTGAGATGTGTATGTGTGTAAGGAACTCTATGTCGCGCACCGTTTTCTGGTACTCCTGGTAAGCGGCACGCTCCTTGCGCAACTTCTCCAGCTTGGGCAGCACCTCCTCATCGAGCAGCGTTGAAGTTTCACGCACCTTGGCTTCCTTTTTCTCAAGGAGTGTTTTGGTCGCATCTCTCTTTGACTTGTACATGCTGGTGCCAGCAGCCTCCTCAATCATGGACAGCACCTGCGATTATCAGGATTGGTTATTCATATTTCGAATTATTTTTATTGATCTTTTTATTGCGATTACCTCTTTTGGTTTCATGTTCAGCACTTGCTGAATTTTTCCCTGCATGATGAGAAAATTGGGATTGTTCACGTTGAGTTGCATGGAGCAGAAGAAGTCTTGAACTTTCTTGTTCTGCACTAGTTTGCCATTGATGAGGAACTTGTTCTTGCCACCGACAACGACTTGGCGTGTGACGGAGATTTCACGGCATTTCTCATAGCCAGGAGGACATTGAGACGCATTTGTATTGTCAAAGACAATTGTGACTGTTGCTTTTGTTATTCCCGCCTGTCCATTCTTATACACCAGATCCTGCAGCGCAGACGCACGTACCTAAAACCCATGAACATACACAAATAGTTGATAATTCTGTAGCAGACACAATAAATCCATTCTACTTACATTCTGCAAATTGCTTATGCCAAGCACAAAACAGACCGAATCCAAAATATTTGATTTGCCTGAACCGTTTAGGCCCGTGATGGCTGTGAATTCTGGATCGAAGCCATCGATTTCTGTGCGCTTGCCATAAGACTTAAAGCCGTCAAGCACCAGCTTCTTGACATACATTTTTGCAGATCTACAGCAAAAATTCAGCTTTTCGTGCGACGCACAACAAAAATTACCGCCGTTTTTTCTGAATTGCGATGCCGACGCTAGGGATGCGCAAAGTCAATCGGATAATTCAAAATATCGCAGCTATCGCAAAAAAATCGTTTGAGTTGTTATCGATATCGATTACAAAACGAAAATTATGTCAAAAAAGGATTCAAAATGTGCAATTACATTTATTTGTTGACAGTTCAACTTTCCGTAAGTTAATATATCTGTAATAAATATAATAGTGGCAGTCTCTAATCTTAACATGCACTTTAAAAAAGAAGAAGCTTGTAGCATCATTTAAAGTTAATTTTTCCGTTTATTACATGCTCACTCTCGCTGTTAACATGAGAGATAAGCCCGCAAACATATTTTCAAGTTGTACAAAATATCTAAACCAATTTGAAAGCTTAACGGTACGACTTCTGGTAACGTGCACGGGCACCTGGACCGCCAAACTTCTTTGGCTCGCAGCGACGTGGATCACCGACGAGGAGGGTTCTGTCGTATTGTACCAGAATGTCCTTGATCTCCTTCTTGGAGGCCTCATCGACGTCTGCAATGGAACGAAATAAATACAATTAAAACGAGTTACTAAGTAAATTCATATAATTTGCATATAAATTATAAGTGTCGTTGTAGCCTCAAATAGTAATTGCATTTGCACAAATCACTCTTTTTGATTGCCACATTCATTCACTTTCCCTTGCATTTGTCGCTCATTGGAAATGGCATAAATATTTTCCAACAAAAATCTGGTAGAAGGTGCTCTTATCTAATTACTTTATGAAGATTATTTAAATGTTTTTGCCGCATCACCCAATCTGTGCTTGTTTTCATTCTGCATGCAGTTTGGTTGGTATATGCTCATAATTGATGGTTTCTCTGGCCGCTATTTATTCATTTGCAAGAAAGATGAAATACTTTCAAACAAAAACTTTGTAGGGCTCACACATTAGCATATTTCACACTTACATTTCTGATAGAAGGCAACGAGTGCCTTGGAAATTGCCTGACGGATAGCGTAGATCTGGGCAACATGACCACCACCGCTGACGCGTACGCGGATATCAACACCGGCGAATTTCTCCTGCAAGGACAAAAACAAAATATTCAATTAATATAAATTGGATTTAAATAAATAAATTAAGTATTGCTCTTTAAGCAATCAGAAACAATTTTATTCTCATTGGTCTTCAAGTTCGGGATAAATGTTATCATCATCTTATTGTCTATTTATACGTTGCAAATACTGGCTGCCCATCGGCCTCTTGACGAACACACTCACCTTGCCGAGCAACAAAAGTGGCTCCTGCAATTTGTATTGCAGCACTTTGGGCTCAATTTGGTCCAAGGGACGTCCGTTCACCTTGAGGAGACCGCTGCCGCGCTTGCAGTAAGCAACGGCTGTTGCGGTTTTCTGTAAATATTTCAATATTATTATTGGAAATAAACATAACCTCAGCAGAGTCGAGCGTCGCTTGTATCTTTGCCGCTGATACTGCTGTTTTGCACACGTGCAATGGTTTTTCGCTTTCTATTGTCTGGTTTACACACACACCTTGCGTCCGAAGACTTGCACGGCCTGCACGGGTTCTCTGCGCTAGAAAAAAGGAAATATTTGCAACATTTTTGTTGTTAGTTCAACACTATTTCCCACAATTTTCACAAGCGCAAATACCTTCTGCTGCATTTTGCTCCGCGAGTTAGGTAGAAAAGAGCGGAAACGCTACATTTGACACTGAACTGTAAATTTTAGTTCACGCTGCGACATATAGAGGGCGCATAAGTCCATTTCTCAACACTTGCAAACGCAGACAGCCCTACACAAATTTCAATCAAATGCCCTTCTGTGGTATATTTATTATTAATTTATATGTCGTTACGTATAATATAAATTTACGAATTTGGCGAAGTTTATTCAGTTCTGTGTATTAAACTGAATTTTAATTTATGTAACAGTTGTGTTAACATACTGAATAAATGCAATATATATCGATAGAATTGCAATACCTAAATGTTTCGTTTATATATATTTAACCGAGCACGACTGAGTTTGCAAATTAAATGGATAATAATTTATAATTGTAAAATATATATATTGTTCTTTTGAATATATATATTTTGAATATTTGAGAAATCGATATTTATTGTGATAACAAAGTTGCTGCTGTGATTGTTTCATGCTGACAATGTTAAGTAACATCTCTGTTTGCCATACGTTCTTCTTCTTAATAAAGAAAACCACATACACACTTAACATACACACACAGGCACACGAATTTTTAGTTGGGTTCTTTATTTTTCTGTGCGATTAAAAGCGTCAAGTGTGCATAATAACTCAGAAAATCTAATATATATTTGATAATTTAATAAAAATGGTTGTCTGCACAATGCAGAGCTATACAAGAGACGAACAATCGAAAACGGTGCAAGGCGCACAAATTCAACAACTTAATTCTGAAATTGCCGATAATTATGGAAATGGCGCCGACGAAGACGAAGATCGCGAGGAGGGAGAAATTGTCGACGAATTCGAAATGATTATCTCCTCAGAGGATGAGGAATTCAAGCTGCGCGCCCGCATCCAACAGCTCGAGGACAAGAGCAAGGACATTGCGAAAATGGACATGCTCGCCGCCAATTTGGCCAATCAATACAGTAAGCAACATGTTCTCATTGCATGTGTGTGTGTGTTTGCTTGTGAATGGGAAGGGGTTTGTGGCTTGGGGCGTGATCTTGCCTTCAAAGATAGCAAATTAAGCAATTGCTGCATGCGTGTGTGTGTGTGTGAATTGGAATATGTCGCGTTTCTTAAAATTTGATTGCAGCCAGATGCGATTTTATAATAATATTCGAAATTGTTGCTTTAAGATACGACTTAACGCTTCAAGGCAAATGACGAATCATATTTACTGCATTTTATTATACATAACTATCTTTAGCGAAAGTATATATTAGTTTGTTATTAGGAGGAGGGAGGTAGAAGAGGCGTCGCCTTTCTTATCTAGTATTTGATTAGTGTCCACAACTTAATACAACGTTGAACTAATCAGTTATTCAATAACTTTTATAGGTTATCAAAGGCCGCAGGTATTTGAGAGGCAAGCGACGTCAAAGAATCACCATTTCCCGCCCATAAGCATACTCTCGGATGTGTCCAGTCTGTCCGAGTCGGAGGAGTTTGAGCCACCCAAAAAGTATCGCAAATATCGTGTGAAACGCACGGAGGGCAAAAAATACAACAATTCCATAAATATTCGAAGGAATCCCTATGCAACGCAGCCACAGCCATCGTTCATACGTAAGAAGCGACGTCATCACAACAACAATAACAACAGCAGCAGCAACAGCAACAACAAATATCATCATCAGCAACAGCAGCAGTCTGCCAATTTATTGGACTCGTTGGACAGTGTAACGGATGATGAGATCTGTGAGTATGACATGAATGTGGAGCATGACAACGAGGAACGCTTAAAACTGAGCAGGAATAAGCTGCGCGTTGCCCTGGCACGTGCCGGCAACTATGACATCAAGCCGAAACACAGTTTGCGCGAGAGATTGCAGTATCGCATGCGTGAATCGCCACCAAGTCCTGATCACGTTGCGGATCGAAATCAATGCAAGCCAGTTGAACAATTGCCGGCACATTCATTTGAGGGCTACAGCCAGCATCGCAGCAGTGCTGACGAGGAGCAAGAGCAGGAGGAGCACGAGCCGGAGCAGGAACCGGAACAGGAGCCGCTGCTCGATGAGCTCTCCGAAATTAGTTTGCGTCTGATTGCGCTCAAATCGGCGATATTGAAGAAGCATATGGCACGCAAGAAGCGCGATGCTGAACGTGCCTATTCCCCCACAGACCTAATCAATCGGGTGCATCAGCCGACGATAAGCAACGAGTGCGACGACATCGATGATCTAATGGAGATTAGTCCGGCGGCATCGCCGGAACGCAGTCCTCCACCGCCGCCGCCATCGGTACGCTTTGCGGAGGCCGTCGACATGGAACTGGCGCAGACCGACAGCGAGGAGGACAGCAGCAAGCTAAGGCAGCCACCGCAATGGTCCCACAACTACAACTCATTGGCGAATAGCGGCGGCAGCTGGCGCTGCTTTATGCCCAACTCTCTGCCGCCCGTCTCCATGCCCATTGTCATTGATGACGACGACGACGACGACGATCAGGAGCAGCAGTATAAATCGGAGCAGTTGGAAAACGAGGAAGAAGATGAGTTGCCACCGCAGCCGCCTTCGTTTCACATTTCGCAAGTGCAGCTGGAGGACGATGAGGATGCGCGCGATGCACTGCATCTGAATGAACGACATATGCAGCATTCGCAACCGGATTCACTGAGCGACATCCAATCCATCTCGATGGACAACTCACAGACGCAAACAAGGACCTCGCCCCATTTCCACACCGAATCCAGTGATGGTGAGGCGGGCGCTTTGCGCGCTCTGCTCCTCTCAAGACTCAAGCCGGCAGCCAAGGGAACGATAAAAATGTCCGGCAATCAGGAACTTAATTCCATTAAGGAGGAGACCATGGCACACGATTCCGATGATCCCGAGGAGCTGCGTCAGCACCTGCTTACCAGCATTGCGTCTAAAAAGCAGATGGTCACTGTCAGGGATGCACCGACAGAGAGTTCAGCGATTCTGTTGAATGCCGTGCGACGTTTTCGAGCTATTTCGCCCGTGCCCGCGCCCGTGGAGGAAGACCAAGACCAGCAATCACCAGAGCGTCCACCTCTCCTCCCATTGACTCCCATTGAACCAGAGCCTGCACCTGTTGCACAAACTGTGCCTTCACCAGTTCCGTCGCCACCTTCCCTGCCCTTAACCTTGTCCCTAACCTCGGTTGTACCTGCTCCTTTGCCTGTGCCATCACCACAAATATCTGTGGAAGCTGCAGCCACGTCCACATCCATACCGACGCCCACACCCGCCGCCCCAACGAACATCATCAAGATCGTAAAACCCAACAAGGTGATCAACAAGAAGCGTAAGCTTTCCAAAAATACGGAACCAATGACGACCATCAAGCGTCCAGCAACGCTGTTAGTCAAAGAGCCAGGGGCTCCGTTACACGGTCCCAATTCAAGTGGCTCCAGTACAACGCGACTCATTACCACCCTCGATCCGGCCAGCATTAAGGTGAGCAAATTGGTCATTGCGCTGGCCGAATCCGAGTCCGCTGCCAGCGATGACGATCTGGAGCTGAGCAACTGTTATGCGGACAATGCGAGTCCATTCAGCCAGGTCATCGATAGTGCCAGCAATTCCACAACACGCTCAAATACACCCAATGCGGAGATACTGCTGGGCGAAACAGCGGCGACGACATCGGCATCCAACAATTCCAATTTGCGGCGCACTGTCACCAATGAGTATTTTGAGAAGAAACTCGATGATTTTCTGAAGCAGGTCCGCTCCAACGTGCCCACCAATCGGACCAAGAAGATTAGCAGCAAATCAAATCTGGATGCGGACTCCAAATCCAACGACAGTCAATTGCCAGAAACAAAAGCTGTGAAAGCTGCTGTGATGTCACCAAAGACAAAATCAACACCTGTTGTAAGTATTTAAATTTTTACATATTTATAAATATCTATATAAAAATATAAAGTTAAATAATTAGAGGAAATTGATCGAATGAAATGCAATCGATAAATTATAAATATATAATTAAAGAATGTGGGTAAATTTATCGAAGTTAAATTTAAAACTGTTTGCAACTAATCATTTTATATACAATAAATTGAAAGATTGAATTATTAATATTTTTAAGTGTAAATTAATTTAGTAATTAATTTCCCCTTAAATAATTTAATCAGATTTCATTCATATATATTTACTAAGGCTAAAGCTGTGAAATTTACAACAAGATTAGATCAGCCAAGCCCACATTATATTTATACATATTTATTAATTATTAATTTTCCTTTCAGGCTGTGCGCCATTTGCCAGTGGCATCCCAAAAGGAATACTTGCGTCTTATCGAACGCATGCAACTGCTGGAGAATAAGAAAGTTGGAGTCAAGTCCGCAGCTGCTGCAGTCAGTAGTCAAAAGGACATTTCAGCAGCAGCTGTTGCTCCCAGTAGTCAAAAGGATATATCAGCAGCAGCAGCAGCAGTTTCGAACAAGAAAGTTGCGTGCAACAAACAAATGCTCAAAAAGGCCACAGTTGGGGCAGTGCCCCAAAGCAGCACAGTTGCTGAACCAGATCTGCCAACTACCTCATCGGCGGCAGCAAAGGCCGCACAGCCCACAAAGGAGAGCCGACTGAAAGCATTCGAGAGTTCATTTCATAAAATCGGGTATTTATATAGGATATTGATATAAGCATAGTTATTATTTACGCCCATTGATTTTATTAGGTGCAGCATGATTTCGAATCTGGACAAATCACTGCATATGGTCGAGGAAGCGAAGAGGACAAAGATTGCCCGGTTGCGCTATGCGAAACGGCTGAAGGATCTCTATGCCGAGATGCAGGCGATCAAGCAGTCTGTCAAGCTGGAGGAGATGAAATTGGCGCGCATTCAGCCGGAGATTCAGACCAGTCACGAGATCATCATATCACTCAAGCAAAAGCGCAACAAGCTACGCAACGCCGCCATGCATCTGGGCAATGGACTATTGGGCGACGACTACAGGTACTACAACAACAACAAGAACAACAACAGCAGCAGCCAGTTGCTGTGGTGGACAACTACAACGCAAGGGCAACAATGGGCAAAACATGGCATCGCCGGAATGTGCCTACAAAGGACGCCTCGGCAATTCTCACAATTCAATTGCAGTCCATACTACATCTGATCCTTTTTGCAGGTTACTCGATCCCGGCAAGGAGGAAATCGTACGCAAATCGACGCAGCTAACCAAAGACATTCGTCTATACAATTCAATACTTAAATATGAGAATATACCCGTCGAAGTGCCGGAGTGTGAAGTGCCAGGTAGTGCAAAGCCCGCGTCCGACTCCCAAGCGGTAACCAAAACTGAAACAGAGATGACCCCCGACCAGCAACAGCAACAGGAGCAGAAGCAGGAGCAAGATCTGCCCAGCAACAGCAACTGTGATAGCCAAACGTCGCCGCCGCCGCCCGATGATGAGTTTGGAGCTGAAGTCGAGCAGCGAAATGAATGTGATATCAGCTCAGCTGGCGTTGCACTCACAGTTGAGGCAGAGACAGCAGTCAGCCCCGAGACGTCGCTGGAAGTTGATGTGCGTGGATTTTTAACAATTTATATATATATAAATATAAATATATATATTTATATATATATATATATCTATATATAATATTTAACTATTGCCTGAATTGGTTGTTGTTCAACTGTGCTAAATGTGCTAACTGTGTTAACTGTGCTAACCCCATACTAACAAACTGATTCGAGTCTACTTGCAGACCCTGCCCCCGAATAATGTGCCACCGTCGATGGTCAGATTTATGCGAGAGTTGTCCGAGCCGCCCATCAAGCAATCCCTCCCAGCCGAATATCGTACGCCGATGCCACGAAATTACAACAGGTGCGTGGATTCCAATTGCCTGTTGCGTTTCACCAGCGAGATTTGTGTGTTTCTGTGTTTTGTGTGTGTTTGCAGCCAACTGAATATCAATGCCACCGTTTGTCCCTTTGATCTGATGGGTCGCTGCGAGGACACGGACTGTTCCTATCTGCATTTGACTGCACTTGGACTAAAGCAGTGAATGACGAAACAACGAACAAAATTCATTTAGATATCAAAACCCACAAAAAAAAAAAGAAAACAATCTTAATTCATTTAACATTCTAAATAGCGTGCTTGAATTCTGGTAAGTTGAACTCTTCACGCGACTTTATATTTAAATGTTGCTTTCAGTCAACCAAAGACAAAACACAAAGAAAAACCACAACAACAACAATAATGACAACAACAGAAAAAAAAAAACAAAAAACAAAACAGAAACCAATAATGCAATCAAACAAAGACTGAACAATTGTTTGATTGAGAAGCAGAAAAGCAGCAGCAGCAGAAGCAGTTGCAGTTACAGTCACAGCCTCAGCAGAGGCAGCATCAACTTGGAGATACGCAGATCGAACTAGTGATTTAAAAATCTATATATATATATATATATATATATATAGATGGTTTCTTTGTTGAAACATTGTTTGTTACATACATTTATATCCGTGGTGTTGTTAACTGGTGCAAGTTCGATGATGACGCGACGGCCGTTCGAACGGTTTGTGCATTTTTTTTTTCATTTGCTCTACATTCAACTGCCATATACAAAATTCGTAAACACCAAAAAAAAAAAGAGACAAAAAAAAGAAGAAAAAAAAAACAAAACAAAAAAATCACATTGAGCAACAGCAAGAACTGTAATATATTAATTGTCATTAAGCTAAATTGGGTTACTCTCTCTCTATATTAATGTACATATATATATATATATATATATATATATATAAGTAAATATATATATATATATGTGTTTGTGTTGCCACCGTTATTGATATACATATATACATACGTTCACTGATTATCTTCCGCAATTACTTTCGCTGGCAATTTTCGTTGCAAATAATCATTTTAAATAATACATTTGTAATCATTATAAAGTTTTCTAAAAATATATATATATAAAAAAACAAAACAAAACAAATGCACATAAGAATGAAAAAAATAATAAAAAAAAAAACAAAAAAAAATATGAACTTGTGTATTTTATTTGAATAGCAGGAATGAAAATTTAAATGCTTTTTCGATATGCTTTCGTAGTTTTTACACTATTTACAGTAAGTAAAAATAAAATAAATAAATTGTATTCAATTTCGAAAAGCGCAATTTCGAATTTCGCGTTGCCTTATGCAGCAATCTGCCGCCAAACAATTATTTCTAATTACAAATAGTTTAAGTATACAAATAATAATATCACAGCCAATAGATCCACAGCGTTTTTTTGTTTGCATTATACAAGGATATTAATTTTGAAATTAGATTTCAGCAAGTAAATCTCCAAGCTGGGAGAAATCACCTAATAGCCTTCATCATTGCCAAAATAGACGTAGGAGTGACACCAGTCCTTGACACTGTCATCATTGTTACAGCACATCGGATAGATGATCTCCGATTTGGTCACTTTGGCGCATCTCATGCACAGCTCCATGGTTGTCTGATCCAGTTCACATTGCTGCACCTTCAGTATGGTCTCTGGCGGCAGATTGCCCGGATAATCTCTGGGATCAACGGGTAGCTGCATTCTTGCTGTTGTCGCTATGGCCTCGGATGGTCTGCCTTGGACACTGCCGATTGTGAGACACGCTGCCAGTAGAATCATTAGCATCTCCATTTTCTGTTTGTCGAATTTCTGCAAAGTGAAATTGGAAAACATTTAAAATTGCCGTCAAGCTTAAATAAAGGCTTAGAATAAAAAAACGTTTTTTGAAAAACTGAAATAATAAATTTAATGATATCCTGGTAATTTCTAAATCATATTATTGAAACTCAGCAATCCTCCGAATTTCCATAATTATGATGAACACAAAAGACAAGTGATTAGAATTATATATTCGAAAGTATATATCGACCTTGCATGGAATTTGTATTTTTTCTACAATTTCTAGAATAATCAAAACACGCTTAAAGACAAGTGTTATTGAAATTTTAAACATAAATTTGAAAATGATCTTGATCCCGTTGGAATAGGAAAGGTAATAGAATATGAAAGGGTTCATTTAATGGCTTGCAATTTTTCAAAAGATATTCAGTTTTTTAAATCCTATCTATACACGTATTATCATATTTATATATATTATAAGGCCGATCAAGGATAATTACAAATTATTTATATTATTATATACGTTTCTTATATATATATATATATATATATATATATTAAGCACAACACTTGAGTAGCATATTTTGAGTTCTGAAATTTCACATGTTTGTTATTAAATTGGTTAAATTTCGTTAACCATTCTCACAATATTAATCAATTAAATAATTTGTGTTTACTCACTTTGTGAAACATTCTGTTCGCGTGTTAATACTAAGAAATTGTATATATAATTCTGATTACTGGACGAGGACGTTGACAGTCTATAATTTGTTCCTATTATTTTATTTTTTTTTTTATTGTTTGTTTGTTTGCTATGCGAATTGATAGCAGAGCCGGCAGCAACTGGAAGTCGAAGTTGACATCGCCTAACGTTTTATACCACCACCAAAGATCGGGGCACCCACGATGCCTTGAAGCAGTGCTTCGGCTGCCTGTTCGGCTTCCAGCTTCGGTTCGTCGGCATCGCGGGCATTGGTCGGCTCCATATAGATCGATGATAAATGTTGTTCAGATTAGAGCTTTCTTTTTCTCTCTCTCTCTCTCTCTCTCTCATTTTCGCTCTCTCTCTCTCTCTCTGGTTGAAGGCAATTGACCAAATTATATTTTGATTTACCACAATAGTTCAATGATCGACTAATACTTTCTTATCATTGTTCATTGAGTAGCATTTTTAATTTACTGTAAACAAAAAAATATAGTTTATTAAAATTTCAAGGATTAATTTAAATATTTGGTACATATATTTGTTAAATATAGTATTTATTTATATACATACATATTATAATTTCAAATATGCTTCCTACTCAAATCAGCTCAAATTTTCTATACAATTCAGAAAACGTGGAATTTCAAATTTTAGTTCCCATTCTGATGCTGATCTCATTCCATGTTTGTTTTGCCG
Source organism: Drosophila melanosoma (assembly GCA_035042045.1). NCBI lineage: Eukaryota > Metazoa > Arthropoda > Insecta > Diptera > Drosophilidae > Drosophila > Drosophila melanosoma. The sequence goes on along the minus strand of JAWNLY010000188.1, from coordinate 679,575 downwards.
ATTTATTTTGGTAAAATTTTATAAAATATTTAGTTATTTTTTTTGATTAACAGGGTATACCGAAGTGTCATATAATTGTTTGTATCTGAACTTACAAACTTTCCATATTTTTTTTTCTTAATTTTCACCTAGTAACAGCTTCATTTTGATTCAATTCTTAGAAATTGTGAAATTCTTAATTTTTACAAGTTCATCAAAATTTATTTGAACGTTGCCAAATTTGAGTAAAAAATAAAAAAAAAAATGCTGGCACACGTTGCAAGATTGTCGAAGCTGCCGCTGAACTATGTGCAGAAGAGGGGCGGTAATTGGAGTGGGCGTGGCGAGCGCAACTACAAGGTGACCGTGGTGGGCGCCGAGGGGGGCATTGGGCAACCTTTGTCGCTGTTGCTGAAGCAGAACCCGTTGATTGACCAGCTGGCGCTGCACGATGTGCAGCCGGTCAAAGGTGTCGCTGCGGATCTATCGCACATCTGCACCACAGCCCAGGTGAGTCACTTTCGGGCCGAGGATCTGTTGGATGCGCTGCACGGTTCGCATGTGGTTGTGGTGTCAGCTGGATTACCCCGCAAGCCGGGCATGTCACGCGATGAGCTGATGGCTGCCAATGCGAGCATCGCAATGACTGTCGCCAGTGCGGTGAGCAACGCTTGTCCCGAGGCACTGTTGGCCTTCATAACGAATCCCATTAACGCCATTGTGCCCATGGCGGCGGAGTTCCTCAAGGCCAAGTCCGTCTTCGATCCAAATCGTTTGTTTGGCATAACAACTTTGGATGTTGTTCGATCGAAAACCTTCATTGGGGAGTACCTGAGCATCCATCCGGAATTGGTGGAGATACCGGTGATTGGGGGACATGCAGGCATCACCATACTCCCGCTCCTTTCCCAGTGCAGCCCCATGTTGCCCGAGTCGGAGGTGGAGGCAATGCAGCGTCTGAGGCAACGCATACGGGAAGCAGGCAATGAGGTCGTCAAGGCCAAGGCGGGCAAGGGATCGGCAACGCTATCGATGGCCTATGCTGGTGCACACTTTGTCAACGCTCTGCTGCGTGGCTTAGAAGACGAGGAGGATGTGTTGGAGTGCTCCTATGTGGCCTCCAATGTTGCCGAGTTGCCATTCCTTGCCACGCCTGTGCTGCTGGGCCCAAATGGCATCAAGGAGCACATGGGATTGCCGCCCATGAACGAGGAGGAGCAGGCAGCCTTCGAGAAGATGCTGCCAGTGCTGCGCGACAACATCGAGTTGGGCATCCGCTTGGCCCACACGGCAATGGAGGGCACCCAGCCGGAGGACAAAGTTGCCGAACAGATTCTGCCAAATGCGCGTGCAACTCAAATTAAATAAATTATAATTTGCAATAAAATATTAATAAATGTTAATAATATTATGCATAAGTACTATGGGATATAAGAAATTAAATAAACAACTTAAGAACAAATAGGAACAATAACAATTATAATCTATCAAAGACATCTTGACGCTGTTTCCTCATTCATTAACTATTTCGTAAACACTAGAAATTACGGCATAAGAATATATATACATATATATTATATATATATAATGAAAGAATACCGAAGATTAAATACCCTTTCTTAGCGAATTACAACTGTTAATATTTCAATTTTAGTTGGAATTTAAAAAAACGATATTCGATTGTTTCTATGGGTGGTTTTATAGTATAAACAATTAAAATTCGATTTTAATTATTATTTTTTTTTTTATTAAAATGTGAGCTGCAAAATTTGAATTTTTCCAGTGAGTTTTATACCTGGTAAGCAATAATGTTGTCCATAAAAGAGTTCAAATTCTATAAAATATAATTTTAAAAAGATAATCCATTGTTTTTATGGGTGTTTTTTTATATAGTTTTTAGATTTCAATTATTTATTTAAGAAAGTTTTAATCGAATTACTTGGTAAACAATAATGATTTCCATAAAAGAGTTAAGATTCTATATTTTTATGTGTGTTTTTTTTATATAGTAATTCGATTTTAATTATCTTTATATTTTGTTAAAAGGTGAGCTGCAAAATATGACATGTGTTTAGAAAGTTTTATTTGGATAAATTTTGTAAGCAATAATGTTGTTCATAAAAAAATTCATATTCCATATAATCTAAAGATTTGACATAAAGTCTGCCATATTCCAAGTTTCAACAAGATGACTTGAAAATTGAGCAATTGATTTGCATAGACAGCGACTTTTGCATCTGCAACAGATTGTGGCAAACTGAACAACCAAATTGAAATAGCCTCGATGAGGGTATTAATGTATGTGATATGTGTGCATACATATGTAACTGAGTAACCGAGTCGTATGCTGGTTTGGGGTCGTCGCAGTCAATTGGTGAAACATGATGTTGCTCACATTTTACTGATAAGGAATTGCATAGCTCGGGGAACTGATTATAATGGCATCGAATCTGGGAGAGACCGATTCACAGATAAACATAATCATGATTCAATGTCAACGCATAATTCATTCATTTATTTATATATATATGTATATATATATATACACATAAAAACTCTTCCTTAAGTGCATTAGAAATAGTTCAACTTAAAATATTTTAAATATTCTACAATTAAAATATTAAACAATAAATTCCATGAATTTGTCTATAATGATTAGTTTCTAGAATGAATTAGTCACTTAATAAATAATATTTTTTATCTTCGTAATTTTCTGTTATTTATTTATTTTTTTTTTCTTGTATAATCACAATTCCGCGAACTAGACGAACTAATTAAATTATGTAACTGTCTATAGGAAAATTTAGTTTTTTGTTTACTGCTTTGGGCATATGATCTGTCGGGGGAATCAATGAATTAATTAAATGCATTTAGCAACCTTGCAACTATGTGTGTAATTAGTAAACTAGACAAATAAACAAATTAACTGACCGGATTACATGAAAAATGAAAAATCCCCAAGACAAAAAAAATGCGTCATTTCGTAGCACAAATTCAATTGAGTTTTTTCATGTAATAAAAAATATATCTGACTTGGCTAAATTTCACATTTATGTTAAATCTGAATGAGATAATTGGCAAATTAATTGCTTCCTGAAATTATTGTATACATTTGTCTACATTAATTATGGAAACTTTATAAAGTGTTAGATATAATCATAGTTTGTTAAGTGACAAAAATATAGATAAATTGTAGTTGCATAGAAAACTTAAGTAAAGAAAGTCTACTTAAATTATAATTATTATTATTTGTTGGAAATTTGGGGTTTCTGCACTGCGATCTATAAGATATATTTGTGCCCTCTTCTGAGCTTATTGTTCATCCATCAAAATCTTTCACGAATGCCAGAATCCATATCATCCATTCCAAGGATGCTGCATCTTTTCCTGGCTAAAGTGTCTACTTTGCTTTAGCTATATTTTTATTGCAGTGTATTTTTTTTACTATATAATATATATAATATATATAATATATATAATATATATAATATATATAATATATATAATATATATAATGTGTATAATATATATAATATTTATAATAACTAAAAGATTGCAAATAATTTAGCAGGAGTCGCAGTTAACTAAACAAAAAGTATTTTTTAAACAGAAGCATTAAAAAGAGACAGAAAATCGTATTTAAAATATTAATCAAATTTTCTGCATCAAATTCAGTAAAAAACTTGATTTTAGGTTATCTCCCAATTGAGCATGCCCACAACTTGTGATTCCAACTTGAAATTTATTATTATCTTACTTAAGAAATTTTCAAATCAATCACAATACTTTTTCGATATTGCTGTTCTTAAATAAATTTCAATTTCATCAAGTGAAAATTGAAATTTCTAACTGGGAAAATTTGTTTAAAAATCAGTAATACTTTTTCAAAATTTCGAGATGATTTGCAAAATGATTGGCCAAATGGCCAGATACAGCTGCTGTGCCAAGAAGACAGTCAATGTGGCCGTTGTGGGTGCCGCTGGTGGCATTGGCCAACCCCTTTCGCTGCTGCTCAAGATGAGTCCAATGATCTCAAAGTTGGCACTGCACGATGTCAAGGATGTGAAGGGTATTGCGGCGGATCTCTCGCACATCTGTACTGGCGCCCGGGTGCAGGCGTTTATGGGTCCCGATGAGCTGCAGTGTGCACTGGAGGATGCGGCCGTTGTTGTCATCCCAGCGGGATTACCACGCAAACCGGGCATGAATCGTTCCGATCTGCTCACCGCCAATGGCAATGTTGCCATCAATGTGGCCAAAACGATTGCCAGCGTCTGTCCAAAGGCACTAATTGCCTTCATCACGAATCCCATCAACTCAATCATACCCATTGTTGCCCAGATACTGAGTGATGCCAATGTCTTCGATCCCAATCGACTATTTGGTGTGACCACGCTGGATGTGGTCCGCGCCCGCACCTTTGTGGCCGAAGCCTTGTCCATTAATCCGCGTACTGTGCAAATACCCGTCATTGGGGGACATGCTGGGATTACAATTCTGCCACTTTTGTCACAGTGTTTGCCCAAATATACGGTGACTGGCGCGGAACGGGATGAGTTGGTGAAACGCATTCAGGATGCGGGCAACGAGGTGGTCGAGGCGAAGGCTGGCACAGGATCTGCCACACTTTCGATGGCCTTTGCTGGCGCCAAATTTGTTGACGCTTTGCTGCGTGGCATCAACGGGGAGGAGCATGTCATCCAGTGCTCCTATGTTCAGTCCAAGGTAACCGATGCCAAATTCTTTGCCACGCCCCTTCTACTGGGCCCGGGTGGCATAGCAAAGAATCTGGGACTGCCCCCGCTGGATGAGCAGGAGCAGAAAGCCCTTGGAACTTGCGTCAAACAGTTGCAAAAGGATATCGAAGAAGGCGTCAAGTTTCTATGCAAATAAAATGTGTCCGGATTAAATAAAACAGACTACAACAATTTATATACATATATATTATAGTTATTGTATTTATATATATATATATATATATGTGTGTGTATGTATTTTGTATGCATATTTCTATATTTGAAGACCCACTTTCAATATTGATTGGGGCAAACAAACAATGTACCTATTTTTATATATACCAAATCGCTGATAACTTAATCATCTCTCTTCAATCATCCATCCATTTATTCAATTATTTATAGTCTACTAAACATTTATATAAATTGTGTGTCTGTGTGGGTGTGTGTGCATGTAGTGTGTGTTTGAAAATGTTTTCATTGAAAACAGTGCTTCACATTTTCTTGTACATTTTTGTTGACCTATGTAAAATTAATGTCATCTAGCTTAAATATATATATATATATATATATATATATATATATATATCAATATCTTATATCTATAGAATCTTAAAATAACAAAGTTTTTTTACTCATTTTGAGATTCTTTTAGTTTACAACTTAGCAGATAAAATTTTACATTTTAACTCAACTTTCCAACTAGTTTTGGAGTTAAGGAAAAATTAGACAAACGGAGTCAACTTTTCCGACATCAGCATAAATTATAAAAGTTAAATTTTAATGATTTTTTTTTTTTGTCAAAATATGTCTTGCAAAAGAATACGCATTTTTAGTTTTTGAAAAATTCATATTTTGATTGGCGCTAAATGATATAATGATCCAATTCAAATACTACATCGACGCTGCTAATGATGCTGATCAGTCGTAAAAAATAAAACAATTCTAATAGTATATTTAGAAATATAATTAAATAAAAACAACAAAATATATATATTTAGTAAAACAACATTTTATATAGACAATAGTTTTTCCGCATTATTTTTACTAGTTGATAAGGTCCTAGAAAATGTAGCTCCAGAAAAGGAAAGCCATCAATCAATTAGTTAATCAATCAACCAGAACAATTTAAGTGATTCATAAATTCAAATGATAAGCAAAAAGCAAAAAATTACTGATATTTTCAACTAGCTGCAGGTCATCAGCGATATTCCAACGATTTTCAATTGAATTTCATTTATTTTACTTAGCTTTAGCAACTTAAATTGAGCAGGTCTATCAAAATATGATAACAATTTTACGGTATTTCTCAAGGTGTGTGGCAACTTGAGAATATATCATGCCACACTTTATGAGCGATAATTCAGGTTTTCTGGTTTTTTCTCGATCAACAATACACAGAATTATTGATTAAAAATCCACTTCTTTTGGTAATAGTCATAATTATTATTAAGTGGCAGATCGGATCACACTACTAACATAACTATATATATATATATATATATATATATACATTTATTATTACCAAAAACTATGATTATCAATATTGTTATGAATTGGCATATTAGTGGCAATTGTTGCTAACCCAATTCGTTGCGAAATACGGAAACTGTTTATTATTTGAAGTGCATTATTATTATAATAATTATTTGTATTATGATGGCGTGTCTGGGGATTATAAATATACCCGGCTATATGTATAATGTTTACACTCCCGTTCCACTCTTATCATGTTCCAGAGTTTAACAGGGTCGTTTACTGTTTGTTTGTCTGCCTTGTCGCATGAGTAATTTCATCAGTCGAAATGTCATCGGAGTCTAACCATAATAAAAAAAAAAAAAACAATAAAAGGTACTTAATTATAATGTAAGAAATGTGCAAAATTTTCCAAATTTTCTTAGCTTTTTAATACAAAATTTAATAAGAAAAAAGGCTTAAAATTTCTTGTTATGATATGTGTTTTTGGGTGTTTGATTAGAAAGTTACTCAATGTTTTTGGGCCCAAAGATCCGCAATTTAGATCGTTAAATTTGATGTCTGCAAAAGTTGTTTGCGTTGCTAAAAACAAACACCCACGTTTATTGATAAGCACATTAATAATCTTATAATATTTATGCTAGTGTGTGTGCGTGTGTGTGTGTGTGTGCACACTTAAGGTTAATGAATTTTTAAGCATCTACTTGAGACATAAATAAATTGCACATTTCACCTGCTTTTTTAATTTGACCAAAGTCCGTTGGTCTTTCGATCCACAGCATATCTGAGTCATAACCAAAAATTAATTGAACTTTGCTCTATTTCAAAATAGAAATACTTTTAAATAGACAGACTAATTGGCACATTATTTAAATATATATAAATCTGACAAAGCAAACGAAAATAAATATTTAAATTTTAGATCATTGCAGCTTTTCTTATCTGACATTTGATTCATTTTTAAGAATGTTTTTCAAATTGCTAACGGCCATTAGCGGAGAGCTTTATTTAGACAGCAACCAGCGATATTTGTGCAAAGCTTTATCTCAAAAAGCTCTCTATTTGTTCGTCTATTGATTTGCATTGATTTTGTAGACCCCACATTTCAAATGCATTTCCAACTCCCACCAGAGACTGGAGGCCATTTCTGTTCAATGGAACGGTTAAAGCAAACAGATTGAGAACTATGCCAGGGCTACCGTTACAAATATTAACATGTCAACCAATCATACGTGCTACTGACATGTGTTCAAAATCGAAGGTTTTTCAGCGAGAAAGAAACGTGTAAAAAGAATTAAAAAAGACAGGCTGAAAAATATGTGTGTCAAGCTTGCAGCTGTCCCATTGTCAAAGATTACGACAGCTCTTAATTATTATTCAATCTGCTCATGCTCAATCCATAAATGCTCTAAATTTTGTCTACTTATCAATTGAAGCAATTTAAACGGGTTCTCTTAAGAAATATAAAATCAAAAAGCTATTCAATTATAAAATGAACTTTTCGATCGAATAGATTATGTAATCTTGCTATTTAATATATTTATATATATGAAATACTAATGTAAATTAAACTATGTTAGTTTTAAGCAATTGTTTATTTTAGCATTGGGAAATTTCGCATTTTGTTTTTATACATAATAAACGGAAAATGATATATACGACCCATTCCTAATCACATCGCATTGTCTCACGTTTCCCATTCATTACGATTGTGTGGACTCAATATTTAAGATTGTGCAGGTCGGGAAGTAAACAAAGATGCGTAAAGGGAAATAACATAAATCCTTTAATGACATTTTCAAGGCAGGAGCAGCTGCTGCTGAGTTGTGCTGTGCTGCACATGCGCGCCATGCATTCATCCATTTGTTGTTCAAACAATAACTGGTGGCGAGTGCAGGCTGATTCAACTGTTGAACCGTTTACCTGCTTGCTGTCCAGAGAGTGCAATGGAGTGTAAAATCGCATAACAAAAGAGAAGCTGTACAACGGCAGTAAAAGCAACAGCTGTGCAGGGCAATTGAATGAAACAGGGCGAACGACAAACAGCTGCCTCTCACCCGCGCTGCAGTAAACAAGCAATGAGAGCAAGAGAGCAGCAGCAGCATCGTAAAGAGAGCACAATAGCAGGCATGTAAGAGAGGAGTTGTGCGCATTTGCAGTTCACTTGAGCATAACAGTGGGCTGGCACTGTTAACTTTTAACAGCGTACTCTTTGCCTTGGCTTCGTCTTCCAACTAGAATTCAATTGTATCGGGAACGTTGTGTTGAACGGACGGCAATCAACAATACAGCTCTGCTACGAAATAACGTCATCGACGTCATTCGGGAAACGGCGTCTGCCAAAAAAAAAACCAAAAAACAAAAACGTTTAAAACCAAAAATAGCAACAACAAACAAACCACAAATATATATATATAATTTAGACGCGCTAAAGCCAAAAAGTGAAAATGTGACAAATCTTTAAAATTAACTAATTCAAACAAGTGCGCAACATTCAAAAAGTTAACTAAAAAACGTTAGATCTGGGACCTGGAACTGCACTCCCCCGCCCCACGCAGCGCTCCAATCAAAAAAGAAGAAAACATAACCAAAAGCCAAGCAAAAACAAACACAACCTGTAGCTCTCTGCTGCGACAGCAACAGCTACGTTGGCAGCGCAGCAAACGCTTTAATACGCTTACGGACTTTTAAAATTGGGTTTTCGTATTTGTTGTTTCTGGTTTTTTTTTTTTTGTATTCGCTGTTGTTTGTTTCTTCGCACGTAACGCGGAAGCATAAACACACATAAATGTGATTGCCTTAAAGCAAAGGAGAGCAACAAAAAAAACAACAGAAACAACTTTTACATTTTTTTCCAACAAGGAGTTGCGAGCAGTAAAAAGAACCTTCAACATGTGGTGCATTGTGGATTTGCCAAATGGCACTCAACAAGCTGTCAAATTGGATCCCAAAGCCATCGGCCAAGAATGCCTCGAAAAGGTGAGTAAATGTCTCAAAAAGAGACATCAAAACAAACCACAAACAAAAAATTAGAAATGTAGATTAAAAACAACAGCAAAAACTGTAAACAGACATTGAACCGAGAAATGTAAACTGATAGTTTTCAATGGAAAGGTTTTTCTATGATCAACCTTATTTAGACATTATATTTTAAATAAATGTTTAACATTAACTGCAAGTTTTGAAAACAACTTGATCTTTTCTCTTAATTGAATATTTAGAGTTTTGAATTCTGGTGAACTCATCAATTATTGATTGCAACTAATTGCTTAAAATTATTCAGCTTACCAAATTTATTTATTATTCATTTTAAAGACCTTTCTCAATGTGTTTTAGCAAGTGCATTTTGTTTTCTAAAAATACTTGCATAAATTATACATGTTCAAATAATGAATTATATACCACTTGAGTATTTACTGCCCATTCCATAAAAAAAATAAGCACTAATTACATTTGTTGTTGTCAATGATTGAATATACATTTTCTTATCATTATTTGTGTGTCAAACTGAAGTAATAAATGTATTTTAATCCCACAACTGATTTCGCACTCGGACGCTTATCAGTGTTGATTTTTGCATTAATTCGTTTTAAATGCCTAACTGCCCTTGAGAGGCATAGCTTACGTACCCCCCCCCCCCCCCCCCCCCTCAAACTACCCGCTGCTCCCGCACTATACCCCCTGCCGTGACGTCTTTTCTTATCATCTCGGGTTCGAGGCAAAGCCGCAGAAGAATCGTCCCCAGAATCAAGCACAATAAAGAAAGCTTGAAACAAGGCCAACACAACTGAACTTTGAGCCAATTACAAGGAGCCAAGTTCAACTCTTTTGGTCATAAATGTCTATATGTACTTCCCAGTAAGAACTTCTCTACATCTGTTGCTGGTTTTTTTTTATCAGTCGCATTTCGCTGTGCAAAAATGTGGTAGAGAAAATGCCTACTTCAATTGTTATTGAGCAAGTTTTCAGTTAAGTATTATTTGTTATTTAAGTGCTTTGTTTTGAAGTACAAAATTTGTAATGCGACCCTTTCCAGTGAATCAATCGACTTGGTCTACGCAGTTGGCTCTTTACTCGTAACTCTTTTACGCATTCAACTTGTTCTCTTTCCTACTAACTTTTAAGCATACTTTGAAGTTTTTGTAGTACTCTTCAAGAAATATTTGTGCTTTAAATACGACATTTTTCATATCATTTGAAAAATCAACAAGCCTCCTTGTTTTTCTTCGATGCACGTCGTATTTTATATATTGCATATAGGTATAGGCACTGATATACTTATATATGTATATATATATGTATATATTAATATATCAGTCATTTGTCAAAGTGCAGCAAAATCGGTTTCAATGTCCAAGTGGATTGAATAGCCTACTTGAGACGGTCAAAAAGCAAACACTTGAAAATCAGTTGCCGCTGCTTCTGTTTCGCAACAAGCAGCGGTAAATAATAAAGATACAAGAAAACCACCAAAACTCAAACACCTCACCCCTAGCAAAACTACCCCTTTTCGAGTTTGTCTCAAATTGCGTTCGATTTTGGGCTATTTGACTTGTTTGCCAGCCTAATTAAGACTCTTGGCCGTATTTGTGTTGTTTGTGTGTAATCTAATCAGGCAAAGTTATCAAAAGACGACTCGAAAGTAAATGTGTCTGTGTGTGTGCGGTTGTACGTGTGTGTGTTTGTTTTATACTCACCTCTATATATATAAAAGCACACACAGTAAACGTATTAATGACAACTGTAAATATGTTGACGGATTAAAGATACCAAGCACTCAATTCTTAGTTGCCAAGTTTCTTATCAAAAGTCAGAAAGTGACAACAGTAAAGTATATATACATATGTATATATATATATATATATATATATAATTACAACCAATCTGTATATATATTTATATATATATACCTGTATTTATCAACTCTTGTTTTTGTGCACTTTGGAACTGAACAATATCTTATCTTGACATTGAGTTAACGGCATGCAAAACTTGTAAAAAAGCATAGTTAAAAAAACTCAGATAGCGCTTTTTATTCAAAATACTTGTAAGGTCTTAATTCGATTTATATAACTAATAATAACAAATTACCAACGAAATTTAGAAAAGCTAAAAATATATAGAAAAGTTTCTGATTACTGATTTTTTTTTTTATATTTATTTCCGAATTTATTCACAAATGCATTAAAAATCTTTTAGATTTCAAGTGTAATGCTAAAGAATTGCATGATGCAAAGTTGCCTGGATGATTTCATCATTATTTTGAGTGAAAGACACAGATACTTGTTCTACAAATATTTAGCATTAATATATTATATATATGCATATTAAGAAATCTGGCGGAAATGTGCTTATGATTTTATGACAGTCTTATGATGTTCTTAACTGATAAGCTGATGAACTGCACTTCACATTATTCAAAATTCCTAATTTGTACATTTTTATGTTTTCATTAATTTCACATTTTTTGAGGGTAGAGATTGCCGCATTATACTAAATTATTTATATGGTTTGTGAGACACATATTAATTAATCATCATTTGGCCACTGTCATAGTGCTTATTTTAGGAAATTCGCATTATTATTAATATTTAATCATAATATTGTGATTTATGTGACGCATCATCAAAGGGAACTCGCATATGGATTTTGTCTTATCAATGCCGATGACACTGAAAAAAGTTCTTGTAACTGGCCGATAATGCAAAGTTGAGGGTGATGAGGATGACAATGACGATGATGATGATGTCACCATCCACTGACTGTTGCCGAATCAACACTCATCATGATTATAAATGGTTGCCGTTCGGCTGAAAACCTGTTAATTGAATTCCGCTAGTCCCATTTTCCATTTTTAATTAATTTCAATGCTAAAGTACAGTCAATTTTTAGCAAAAAAAAAAAAAAATGTGGCGCACAGGCAATTAACTTCCGTTTTCAAGTGTTGACCACTCGGTGGGCGATGAGAATTTCGATTTACAGTAAGTCAGGAAAGTGTTTGGACAGCAAATATAGGAAATAGCGCAAATATAGCAAATAATATTTCTTTATTTAAGACATTCACATCTTTGTGACATAAAATATAATAAATTTAAAATATTGCAAATACAAAAAACATTTCGGTTTGTTTTGACTGTCACTTTTGTTTTTTTTTTCGTCTCTCTCTCTTAAAAAATCATTTTTGGCAAAATGGTAAAGCCAGGAAAAAAGAATATAATCTGTACTACATAATCCCAGTTTATTTATTATTGGCAATTCGATTCAATTGGATTAACTGATCTTTTTGCCACCCAAATGCATTTTGTTATGGAGATTTTTTTTACACACTGTGTGTGATTTCATAAATGCAATTTGGCCGGAATCTACGTAGTAATAGTAACTGAACATGTGCAAATTACATTTAAAAACATGGCTAAAATCACGTTGAAATTGCAAAAAAATAATAGAGAACAATAATTGTTTATCTTATCTCAAACAGTTGTTGATTTCCAGAGAGTAGTTTATTTTTTTGCTTGTACAAAATATATAATTTTAAGAATTATAGCATTTCCAGCAAATTCGACAAGTTAAAAGTTATTGAGAAAAAAATACATTCATATTAATTTCCTATAAACTTAAACTTTTAATTTGTGATTCTTCTTGTGAAATAAATAAATGAACAGGTTTTCTATAAATATATTTTCTAAATGCCAAACATATGTGACAACTGGAATTTTACCGAACGTTTGGGGTGTTGTCAGGGCGTAAGATGGGGTCGAAAGATTGGGGGTGCAAAAAATGCAAATATTGTGAAAAGCTTGAGTGGGTTATCGGGCAGCTTAGACGCGATCGAGATTAGTGTAAATGAACAGTTTCCAGTTGGCAACGGAGGATGTAAATGTGCTGCGTCGCCTTTAGAATTGCATAATTTGGAAAATGACTCGCAACTGGCTTATCGCCCAGTGGGTATTGAACCCAAAAACTGTAATTTACTTTTGCTCGGTTTCGTTTTACATTTGAATTACATTTGCAATTCTAGCTGAATCCCTTTCTCTCTCTCGCTCTCTTTCTCTCTCCCTCTCTCTCTTTCTCTCTGTGTGTCGCTTTTCATGTATGTTTCTGTCTCTCTCTTTTTATTATTTGTGACGTAAGCAGAGTTGCATGTCAAAGGGAAATTAGGAAAAATATTTCGTTATAGAGTTGGGGATTCAATCCGAATGCATTCAAAGTCTGGCACCGTTGGCAGAGTTTCCGTTTTGTGCCGCAATGCCAAACGGTTGCCATTCTAAAGTGGATGCCACATTGTGGGTGGCTGGCGCCGTCGCTGTGGATAGTAGGTTGTTTGCTATTCGCTGCACCATGGGCCACATGCAACAGTTTTTTGAAAGTTGCACATGCTGTTGAACTGTTGATGACTTTGCTAATTACTTGTTACTTGTTGCCACAGTGGCAATTGCTTAAAAGAGCAGCCAAAAGTTAATTATACATTACACAAGCCTACACACACACACACACACACACACACACACACACACACACACACACACAGAAACATAGAAATAAACAGCAACATTTAATTGGATTTTAATGTTGTTCTGCAAGTTTCAGGGTCGATAAAGCAGTAAAAAAAATTCCAGCAAAAGTTCTGTCTACAACAAAATAATAATTAAACTTTAGATTGTTTGAGCTGAGCAGTAAATAATATTCACAAATGCATAAAATAACTTTAGATTTTATTCATTATACATTTTTTGATTGCACAAGCAACATTGAGCAGAGTATAAAAATAGTATTGCGAATACTTAAACTGAGTAGAAAAATAATAACTTAATTTAATAACATCAAAGTCGAAGAATACTGATAAAGTAAAGCCTGTTTAAATAACAACATTACAATGTCATCGAGTTATACAACAGGCATTAAATACGATTTACACTTATCGATGGCCCACTGTACGCTGCAATTAAATTATCACGGTTTCGAGTGGCTACTTAAGCCAAGTACTGCAACTGCAACTGCAACTGCAACTGCAATTGCAATTGCAACAGCAACAAACTAATGCACCGCTCAAAGTTCACAAAACAATGTTGCAACGTTGTTGCACATTTGCTGGCTTGTAGAGTCCCGCGAGAGTTATGATTAATCAATAGTTGTTGTTGTTTTTGTTGTTGTTCTTTTTGTTGCTGTTGTTTTTACTTAGTTCAAGTCTGCTAAGCAATAAAGCATTCAAAATTTTAAGCAACGTTTATACAATGTTTCACAGTAATTGATTAGTTTAATAAGCTCAACAAAATTGCTACTTTTTCACAGTCGTTTTATTCAGTTTATGGCCCATTATCTTAATCATCAACTAAAATTAACCGTTTATTATGCGTGACGCAAATGGAATTTTTTTTCGTACTTGCTTTCTTTGCTGACATTCACAAATTTTACTCGCATGTAGAATAAACCATATATCTTATCGCGATAAGTATAAAAAAAGTATGTCGCGATATGGAAATACTGAATGATAACGGGGCATATTATTAATTGAGTTCTTGATTACCAAATTAGGGTATTTATTCTGTGTATTCTAAGAAGCTATAAAACAAATTAAATTAATTAAACAAATAAAGGCAAGTTGTTCAAATAATAAGTTGATAATAAAAGATTTAAATATTTGTTTTTATGATAAGCTTGTTGTGAGGAATATTGAGGTTGCCCACTGTGCCTGGACTGTGCTGTCCTTCAGCTGTCCTGGCTCACAACTATTGACGGAAATCCTTATCGAATTGCTTCACTGCTTTTATTCGTCTTTAAGATGTCCCCAAAACTGGGGTGTAATTATATTTTCGAGCAGTGCTGTCAGCACAACGAGTGGGGATGCAAGGATGCAAGGCATATGGTTAAGACTTGAACTCGGATTAGGAGATGTGGAGGTGGGATGCTTTTAACAACAAATGAAAGCCAAGGAATCTTAGAATCTTACAACACTGATGAGGCATCTCAAGTGGGCGAACGAAGCGGGTCAAGTGCAGCAGCCAGCAGATGCCGCTGGCCAATTTGCATAGGATTGCATGGGGGGGATGGGGCCAAGTGGCTGGGCAGGGCAGGGCAGGGCGGTGCAGGGCGACTAACAAAGGAGGCGCCTTTTGGCTGCAGTTCGTTACTCATGCATAGATAATTTAGTTGCCAAGGAATTGTATCTGATGGATAGATAGATACGCACAAGTTCTTTGAACCACAACTAGTCTATATACACATCTAGCTCATGTGTATTTATGTGCGCTTAAAAATAAAGAAATACCAAAGATAAATACTGAGTAACATGTGCTGATAGATAAAATAAAAAACAAAAAAAAAATATATATCAACTAAGCATTTTGTATCTTTTGGTTTTGCTTGTTTTTATCGTCACCTTTTTTTTGTTTTTTTCTGATAAGCATAGCGATCGAAATTTTTGGTGTTTAAACAGAAACGAAAAGCGGCGCAAAACAGAAAAAGAAACCGAAACAGAAAACGAAACAGAAACAGAAGAAGCATGGAATAATAATGCTGAAAATATATCAAAGCAATCAAAACGTAAATGTTGAATAATCGTAAATAATTTAGTTGTTTTCGTTTTCTTAAGACGCAATTCGTGGTTTGTGGGTGTTTTTTTTTATTTCCATGTGTTACGTTTGGCACAATATATTTTAAATACAATTAGTTCAATACTTTTTTATGAGCTTATATTTACTTGAAGTTTACAACTCGCCTTGGCCTACAAAACCTGCTGTTTGTTATAGTTATTTTGAAATTATCATTAAAGACGCATAAAAATTGTTTAAAAAGCGACTCAACTTGGGCGTTGATATGTAAATATAAAAAAACCACTTTATAAATTTTTAGTCATGTAACTAAGGCAAAATTACTAAACAATGCTTTTACTTTAGAGAGCTACAGAAATGCAAATTTATTCCATGCAAGCGATAACTAATCCATTTTTCACAACAATAAAATTCACAATTTTAATTAGGAATGTGTAAATGTATTTTAATCAAGATTTGTTAAGGTTCGCGGATAAAATTGCTATTCACAAAATTATCTACACATACAATGAGTGTATTCGCATTTTTGAATATGCACGCTTGACTAATTGGAGACTTGTTGAAGTACAGAATTTAGTTCAGGGTATTTGCCGAGTCGAGCTTGCTTCTTGACACTGTTCTTCGTGATTCTTTTTATTGTTGTCGGTGTCTCTCATTTTATCACTTTTCTTGTTGTGACAAAACGTACGTTTCGCTCTTCCTCGCTGTTCTCGTAGGTGTTATTGCTGTTGTTGCTCTGCCAAGCTCCAGACACAAAAAACTTAAAACGCAAAAAGTAAATACCAGATTTACCTAGACATTTGCAGAAATATATAAATTTCGCTGTTCTTTGGTTTATTTTTATTTAATTTTTTTTTAGTAACTTACTCTTGATACATGCATTTGTATCTATATCTATTGTTGTTATTTTTGCGTATCTCCGGTTTCTTCTTCTTGTTGTTTATGTTGACTTTTCGCCTTGAAGTTTAACTCGTATCGAGAGTTATTAACGATTTGTGTAAACAGCATTTGTATTTTGAATATTTTATTATTTGCACACACTTAAAAGCTACAATTTTGTTGTTGCTGTGCTGTTAAATACTGGCTCAAATTTACAGCTATTTGCGTAGAAATCTTTTGAAATATGCAAACTTTTCCCAAGTCGATAAGTGCCCCAATAAATAAAAGCCTTTCAGCCAACAGACAAAATTCTATTACAGTTTAACAAATTTTGTAATGATTTACAGTTAGCTGTCTTTCACAATTCCCTCATTCACATTTAATAATAGAGTTGGCAAGGTCTTTTGCTTTATTAAGTACATAATTAATGATTACCACATCAATTTTTTTGTTCTTGCCCTAATATATTTTTTATATTCTTTTGCGTGCACGCTCCGAAAAGAACAAAAAGCAAAAAAAAAAACATAAGCAAAGAAAAACCCCAACAACTTTTGCCATAAATTTTAAACACACTCTGATGACTGCTCCCATGTGTACGCACACACACTCGCACGCACACACACATATATATATATACACACACATAAATATTTATTCGTATGCATGCAGTATTTATTTTATATGGATTTTATACATTGTTTTGCAACAATAACTGCGCAAAAGAGTGAAAAAAGGTATTAAACAAAAAAAAACAACAACAACAAATCCATTTTGTTTAACAATTTGCACTTCAAGTTTGAGCAGGCATAAAATTTGTTATGCTTAAATTAACTTAACTTCTCGATTGTTGGTTTTGCTACACTTTATATATATATATATATATATATATATATATATATATATATATATATATATTGCTGTGGTTTTTTGTTGTTCTTTGTTTTATTTGTTTGCGTTGTGCTGCAACAGTTGTTGTTTTCACTTGTGTATTTTTTGCAATTTTAATTAGCATTCTGGCATATTTCACGATTTCGCTATGCCTGCGCTTGCCATTCCCCCCCGCGCTGGAAAAGCCAATGAACGCTAAATCCAGTTAGTCCAGTCGGTCGCAGAATATTGGGTTCGACTTCATTTGCATTGATTGCTGCAATCAGAGAACAACAAAAAATTGCACATAGCATTGCATAATTTATTGCATTCCCCTATGCATAATTAAATATATAAAAGAATACACTCGACAAATTCTGGGAAAGGCATTTTTTAATTCCTTTTTTTTTTGGTATGTGTTGACTAGAAATTAAAATCACATTTTTAGTGTTATTATAATTTATTTGTTTGTTTCCTTTTTTCAATTAAAAATAGACAGAAAACTCCACAAATAATTGTATAAAAAAGGGAAGAATATTTTGAATGTAAAGTAAAAATATTATATAAATATAATATTAAATAAATATATACAAATATAATATATTAAGTAATGATCACATAAAAATAAAAACAATTGTTCTTTAAATATTTTGTATAGTTTGTATCGCGCTGTTTTGCTCAGTGTACATATGTGGGCATATCTATAAATCTATATATATGCAAATGTTTGTTCGTTATTTTCGAACAGGCTGACCAAAAACATTTCTTTCGCATTTGCATAGCAAGTTATTTATGAATTTACCATGCAAATAACTTGTATATTGCCAAAGTTATTTCAC
This sequence comes from Drosophila melanosoma, assembly GCA_035042045.1. Taxonomy (NCBI): domain Eukaryota; kingdom Metazoa; phylum Arthropoda; class Insecta; order Diptera; family Drosophilidae; genus Drosophila; species Drosophila melanosoma. Next base: position 661,251 of record JAWNLY010000188.1, on the reverse strand, counting down.
TAATTTAATAAGCTTGGCAAGGGGCTTTGAAGGGGCTTTGAAGGGGCTTTGAAGGGGCTTTGAAGGGGCTGCCACATTCTCTCTGCCCCTTTGGCTCTGCCGATTGTATTTGTAATTTTCCAAACAATTTAATCTGCACCCGCGGCCAGCAGAGCATGTCTTCTTTCTCTTCCTCTTCCTTTTCATCTTCATCTTTCTCTTCCCTCTTCCCTCTTCCCACTTACACGACCTTGTTGACCAGTGTCGTGTTCCCTCATTGGCGTTGGCCAATTTCCAAATTAATTGCAACAACGCACAGCAATTGGAGCAACTGCTGCAACGTACGCTTTCCCCTTAGCCCTCCCCGAGTCCAACCCTTCCTCCTTCCTCTCTTGGCTGGCACAGAGCTGTCGCTTTCATTGCAGTTGGGTCGTCTATCAACTGCATTGTTGCATATCCATTTGTTGTTGTTGGTTGAGCTTTGTGGGTCATCTGAAGCAACCCAAAATTCACATTTGCCGTTAGCCCGGTATGCAAATCGACCAGCTGAGAAATGGAAGTTGCTACACTAAGAAAATCAAGGAGTTTCTCGGAGACCATTTAATTTTATTACTTGTATTAATGAACAAAAAAAATCACATCGCGGAATGAAATAAAAACCTCCTCGCATAATTTACTTTATTTTTCTTTTATGTAAAAATTAAATATAGCTGGTTTATTTTTAGTTTTCCGACTTTGTGTATTTTTTTCACAAATTACGAACTTATTTCTGAGAAAAACAAACAACTAAAATGATTTTCTATTTGCTTAGCAATTAAAGTTGCAACTAATTCTTAGGCAAATGTTTCTCTAAGTGTAGTAGCTGCTGGTGGCACCGGATCAAGCGCATCCACAACACCACAACGGGTGTTGTGGCATCAGGGTTGTAGTGTAATTCAAGTCAACTCAACTGAACTCTGCTCGCCATGAATCCATGCAAAATAACACCAGTCAAAAGTGTGTTTTTGACGTCTTTAAGTTTAAGTTAGAAAATGCAACTTTTGCCACAAAATACGCAAACAAAGAGCAAACATTAAATTATAAGATACCGCTGCTCTGGCAACTCTGGTCTGGTTTTTGGTGACTCTCAACCGAATCCGCAACGGAATTGTAACTTGTTTGTGCGTGCAACTGTTTCCCCTCCCCTGGATGTCACCAAACTCTTGGCTCGTGCAACGCCCATGCGGAAAGGGCGTGTTTCTAGTGCGTGTCCTTGCCGAGGCAGGCACAATTTATGTTTACACCCGACGACGACGCCAAAATGTATCTGTGAAAATCGCAACGAGAAAGCGCCTCGGGTTTGCGTCCAATCAAATGTAAATTAAATATATTCGCGTGCAGACAAAAAACCACACAAACACTAATACACACTCTGTGTGTGTGTGTGTGTGTGCTTGAGTATGGCTCATTGACTGCTGCTACACTTGGAGAAATAGTTTAAAAATACATTAATTTCTTCAGTCAGAACCAAATGTTTGAAACAAAACTAATTTTTATTAAATAAACTGCTTAAAAATAAATGTTTCTACACTTTTATATTTAATTTCGCTTAATGAATTAAATAAAATAAAAATGGCTAGTCACTTATAGTGTTTTTTGACTTATCCTTCTGATTTTCACTTGAATTTTGAGAATGTTTAAACTAAAATATAAACTAATTTTAAAATACATGAAAAATGAATTAGAAATTCCAAAGAAAACTTAAAAAATACATATAAAAAATCAATTTAGGCATAGTCAATTCCCTCAATTTCTTTTTGGCCAAGTGTACGCCGAGTGGGTGGGCGGATGCATGGGTGGCTTTGGGTGGTCGTTTTGCGCGGCTTGAGCGGATTGATGGGTGTCTTTTCAGTGTGGTAATGAAGTCAGATCACGTCATGTCACGTGCCCGACTTGGAAACGCGCTTAGTCAGATTGTTGAGCGCGCTCTTGTATATCGATTTAATTGTTAAAGCCAAAGGCAAAGCCAAAGCAAAACAACTGAGGCGATTGGGCGGCATTGGACGGGTGTCCAGGCATGGCTAATTAGCCCTGAGACTGTATGCACAACAATGCGATCTTAACAGCCCCCCACTAATCCAGCGACAATGACAACGACAATGCGATGACCTCCAGTTCTACGCTCCTTCAATTCCTCTGCAGTCAAAGTGTGCACAGAAGTCCGGCAGACGACAAAGGCAGCTTCAGCTGCCAGTTTGGCTTTGTTTTTAAGGGGGCGGTCGGGTTAGGGGGTAGGCTCTTAAGCCAACACTTAATGCAATTACCGCTAACTGCGCAACTATGGCACAGTGGTGCGACACTCGTAAAAAATATGCAATAAACATAATGACAAAAGTCTCGAGAAATTTATGCTGCAATATTAAAATAGCTTCAACAAAAATAACATAGAAAATTAATTAAAAATTAGAATTACTTTTGGCTATATAAAAATAACAAAGAAAATTAATTTAGTTAGTCTAAAATAGATGCTCAAAAATGAAGACAATTTAGCTGAAATTAAAATTACTTTTAACTATTTTCTGCTACTTTTCTTGATTATTTTCAAAGATTTTATTTAAATTTTGATGTGCATTTTTGCCTTCTCTCAATCACTGTGCGGCTTTGTTGGTTAATGGATGGCCAGACATGCTGCTGTTGGTCAGTTTAGCTGAATGGCAGCTGCCACTTGGCCGTAATAATTTTATGATGATGCCAAAGAGACGCGAATTATGCCCAGAGCAGAGCATCAATGGGAGAGAATCAATGTTGCCAGCAGTAAAATGATAATGCCATTTAGCCCGAGCTGGACTAACTGCAATGAGTACCAAGTATTATTACATGTACTCTACTATTCCCATATCCCTTTTAGCCATTGCAGCTGGCCTGGTTGTATTCCCTTTCTTGCTCTCGCTCTTCAAATATCCTTGAACTGCTTTTGCTGGCGTTGCGCATAGAGGAAGCGGCAAAAGCATATAAACCTGACGGGGCGCCACCAGTAAGCAGCGGAAACAGAAAACCCCAACCCAACACCAACCCGCCCCCTTTCAGCCACTTCCCTTGTAGAGCAAGCAAACAGCGCTTAGAACAATAATAAACAATAAAAATGGCGCCTGCTTTAAAAAAGGCAAAAATGTTGTACAAACCATGGAATTTTCGTGCTAAGGATTTCTGCTTGTGGTTTGAGGATTTGGAGTGGTGGTGGGGAGGGGGGGGGCTGTGTGTGGCCTGTGGTTGGGTTGAGCTGCTTTTTGGAAAACAATAAATTGCGTGAAAATGAAGCCAAAAACCGCAAAGCGACAACCACAGCAATGTGTTGAATGCATTGAATGCTTTTTGTTGTTGCCACGCAGCAATATAAGCAAATGCCAGCACCTGGCCACAAAACTTACCTTTGTGCCGAAAAACGCCTTAGTCAGCAAACCCACCAACCCACCAACCCACCACATCAACCTAAAAACACACCAACCCACCAACCCACCACCCACCACCTCGACCTACCCGTCAACTGCCTTCCTGTTCTGAGTGCCATTTTGATGTGTCTCTAATGGCAGCGCTTCGCTTTTGTTTCGCCTTTATATTGTGGCTTTTATTGTTTTTCATGTGGTTTTCAGCATTTCTTTTTACCGCAAAAAAATGCATATATATATATATATATATATATATATAAACTATATGTACAAATCTGATAGAGTGCACAGCTCTGCTTAAAATCGGTTGAACAAAAGTAAGCAAGGCAAATACACAACTACCGATGGCCCCACATGCCACAAAGATAAAGGAATTTCCACGGGGGATAAACGGATTGTAACTATGCTTGTTTAATGGCTTTGCAGCACAAGCAATAAATGCATGCTACACTGAAAACAATTTTTGTACTGAAGTCGTCCTTTCTCTTTATTCCTGATCAGCATCACCTGCCAACCCATGTCCAGCTGTCTGTATTTGTCTGTTCGTACCAATTCTGAGCGCACCTTAATTAAAATTGATAAATATCCATCTTTTTACCCCACTCACTAAATACATAAACGATTTATTTTAATTTAATAAATATGTTTAAATTTTTATTAATATATATTAGTTTGCCATAGCAAAAAGATTCATTGTTCAATTAGTCGACAAATGTGTATGAAAAACTTTAACGCTTACCAAAATATCAAAGTCATATTCATTATTTATTTATGTTACCCCAAAATTTATAACTTTCATGAAATAAATTGCTTTATTATAGTCACAGTTAAAATAATCAAATAAAAAGCAAACGCAAATATTATTTTGCATAAATATGTTTTATTAAATTACGTAGAAAACAAGGCAAATTTCGGAAGACTCTTAAAACTAGACTTATTTTATTGGTGTAAGAAATGCCAGAAAATATTACCCTATTTGTTGACTGTCTCCTTTTTTTGTTGTAGTTTTTATTTTGCAACATTTACATTGTAAATGGTAATTAAACGGCAATCCAATTATTCGTATTATCTCAAAACCCACTGAGAATAATAATCAAGAGGCTGGCGGCAATGTGCAAAACATTTGCATTATTTTTTTTTGTTTTTTTTTTTTGCCTATTTTGTGTGGGATTTACCCCTTCGGCAACTAGTGCAACTAATTCCCATTTAATTGGGGCTTACTTAAAGGGATTTGTCCAACTTGCATGCTAAATTAATTAAATGTGTAAATATTTAATTACTAAAAGTCCTTGTGCCATGTCCCTGAAAAGTGTGCAAAATTGACATTGAATTGGCAAAAGCAAACTTGCGTTTTTCATTAATAAATAAAGCAAAAACTTGGGCATGACTATTACATGAGTATTATGTATTATAAATTGGCTATTATTATTATTATTATTTGTAAACTTGTGCGAAAACAAACGCAATAAGGCAAAGTACAAAATTTGTGGACTTTGAAACATGCCGACTAATAAAATTAAGAAACAACAACATTTCACAAGTTGCGCTCTCAAATGAAGCAAACAAAAAGTTTATAAATAACATAAACAAGGTCAGAAACAATTAAAAACAAAGCATTTACAGCTAGTCAGAAAGTTAATGAGAATATCACATATGGTTGACATGTGGAACAAGCTTACTGAATGAGAAAAGTGTTTTAGAAATTAAAAAAAAGTATTCATTTATAGGTTGAATTGGGTTACAAAAAAAAGTGAATCATTTGCCTAACTCCAAATTAAAACCAATTAAAAATATTAATTTAAAAATAACTAAACTAAAGATTCAACTTATTAGCTTAAATAAATAGTTAACAGTCTCAAGAATTTGAGCAAGAAAAGTATTTTTGTAAATTAAATAAAATATTAATTTATAGGTTTGTCATAATTTAAAAAAAATAAATCATTTGCCTAACTGCAAATTAAAACCAATTAAAAATATTCATTTAAATATAACTAAACTAAAGCTTAAATAAATAGTTAAAAGTCTCAAGAATTTGAGCAAGAAAAGTATATATTTAATTAAATGAATTATTATTTGTATAGATTTGACATAGTTTAAAAAAGTTAATCATTTTCCTAACTGCAAATTACAAACCAATTAAAAATATTTACTGCCAAAAATTATAATTTTTAAAAATAACTATACTAGAGATTAATATTCTTAGTCACTTAATCAGCTTACAAATATTTGCCATAAATATAAATTAAATAATAACTAGACTAAAGATGAATATATAGTTAGCTGATAATCAGTTATGCTGAGATCAGATATCAAGTCTGCTTGAATAATAATTTAAGAAGTGTCAGCAAATAAAAATAAACTAGTAATGCGATAATATTTACATATTTTTAGATGTGCTGAAAGTGCTTCTAATCTGAAATCGTCATGGTTCGCTGCATTGTGTTTGGAAAAGCACTTGTGCAAATTTCCACACATTTCCACACTATGCAGCCAAGTGAATATTACCATATGCTTGCAAAGCACTCCCGCAACACACCCCCACCCCCACTCCCACCCCCCTCTCATTTCCAGCTGCGTGCTTTTGTCCTTAAAAATGTCCGAAGGGGCGGCAGATTGTGTTGACTTTGCCGTTCAGGCATCATTAACTTCAATGACCAAGTCATTTGAATGCCCAACAGCAAGCAGGAGCAGGAGCATGAGCAGGGACAGGAGCAGGAGCAGGAGCCACATGATGGACAGGGGCGCGATATCGAAATATGGGGCTTGCCACTGGCAAAATGGGAACAAGGTCGACGAGGCTAACAATTACAATTCCTATAATGGGAGCCCTGCACGAAAGCCGCGAAAGAAATGCCGCTGAAAGCAGCTGCCGCATTTAGCATTTGGATTTAACGATGTATTATTACAATTTTTAGCTTGCTGCCTGTTTGCATATCAAATTCGAAAAATGATCAGGTGCAAATATGACTAAAAAGCGGCGAGTTACAGGTGTGGTGAGGGAAGGTGGGGTTGGTTGGTTTGCCACATTGCTTAGCGGCACAGAAAATCAATAAGAGGCAGCCACAGAGAGGCGAAGAAGAAGCAAACAACGACACCTGGCAACAGGCGACCAAAATCAAGTACTTCAAGTCTCTGTGGGTGTGTGTGTATCTGTGAGTATCTCTGAGTATCTGTGTGTGTGTGTTGTGTATCTATATTTGTGTCTGTGTATCTGTGTGTGTATTTGATAACTTAATTGAAAGACATTGGCTGTGTATATTTTTGCTGGTGCCGGGCCAAAAATATAAGAAGAAATGGTTTGCCTGTGGCATGTGGAATTTATGGATAAACAAGCAAGTTGGCCATGGTCAAGAGGCACCAGGATAAATCATCAACAACAGCAGCAGCAGCAGCAGCAGCAGCAGCAGAGGCAGCAGCAGCTGCAATGCAATCTAACAGATATATTCCCATAAAAATATGCTATAAATATCTACAGCGAGAGAAATTTTTTGCAACATAAACTGACTCTTATAAGCCAAAATAAGCTTAAGTTTATTACCCATAAGCTTTATGTAGCCAATTCTGCTTTAAGCCAACAATAAGCCTAAGTGCAATATTTTTTTAAGGTTTTATTTTTATTTTAATAAATTTTAAATATTACATTTTGTTTCAATTTTGAATATTATTTGGTTTTTAGTTTTACATATATTTTGAATATTATTTGGTTTTTAGTTTTACATAAATTTAAAGTCAGATTTCTTTTTACTTTTACCAAAAATAATCTTTTAAGCTTTTACAAATTTAGTAAAGTATATAAAATTCATCAACAACTCTTTTGCTGCAACACACAATTTGAACCCCCTTTTTTTGGGCAGTGTAATGTGCCTTACTTTATGATTTTAATACATGGCCGCTTTGTGGGCGTTTTTGAACGCCAACACTTTTTGTTTATGGGCTTGGCTAGTACTACTTTTGATGTTGTTTTGCGTGTTTTTGGCATAAGTGCTTTGTGCAACTTTGCCAAATTAGGATGTAAAGCTAAAAACCGATTTGCATTTGCTGCCAGCATTTTTATCTGCAATTTCTCGAGTGTCACCAGCATTTTGGAAGCACGCCATAAACCCAAAATAGCTTCAAATAATGCCCACATACGAGTCAAACATACATTCAAAAATATCACGTAAAATCCAACACAGAAAGGATCTGCTAGCCAAAAGGATATGGTAGAAAAATATTTTAATATGATTTTATGCACATTTTTATATTGTTTTGTATATTGTTATTTTTTTTTAATATTTTACTATTTCATTATTAAATTTCTGTTTTTACTTAACAAAATGTGTATATTAATTCTCAATCTTCAACAGGGTATTTCAGGTCTTTGAATTGCTTGAATTTAGCCGTTTTGCATGATTTTTTCGCCAAAGTGCAATTTAATATAATCGTATTATGCATTTTCGGCTATGACAAAAAATCCACTAAAAATGTTGGCAAACGCTTTTATCTGAGGGGGCAAAAACAAAAATATCGTTTTACAGCATTTTTGGCCATCTTTTCACTTGCAATGCTACCAACAAAATGAGCGCAAATCTTCGCATTTCATTTTCATTTGGCTAAGGCGTCTCCGTGCCTCAAGACCCTGACCTCTCAGATTTACAACTATTCAGTCCTGGTCATATTCGCATACGCTCGACTGCACACACACAAATACACTAATACACACACACACACTCACACAGAGACATCATCATCTGCTGCTCACAAATGTTTAGAATGTAAAACTCGAATGCACATATACATAATACATACATACATACATACATATATAGATACATATGTATGCCTTGGTTACAAAGTTTTTGTATGCCCACATACATGTGTGTACAGAGACGCATATATATATGTGCTGCAAACATTTTGGCATACATTTGTTGGTGACATTTTCAAAGTTTTCCGCATTTCATTTAGGCAGGCAAAAATGTAATTTATTATGGCCAAAATGCGATGTGATTTTTGAGCCAACAAACATTGTCGTCGCAGTTGGGACAAATGTGGCTGTATTTACCATATTTGTGGCAACATTTACAAGTTTATTTTATAAAGTACAAGAGAGTAAAAGGTATATTTGCAGCGCCGCAGATAAGATACCCTTGCCGAGCTGGATCTAAGAACCTAAAAAATACAGTAATTTAATTCTGAGATAACAAGTAGTAATATAAATATTTGAATAGTTGAAGATTTTTCCTAAGTTACCAATTAATAGTTATTCATTATAGATAAATTTTGTAAATAAAGTTTAAATTGTTTCAGCAGTTGAATATGATTATTTTTTATTAATTTTAAATTTAATATTGTTTTCCAATAACGAAACACTTTCCACTTTATGAGGCTGCTGCTGCCACAAAGTTCAACTGACAAAGTTCAGCAGCTGAAAAAGTTCATAGTTAAAAGTGCCAAACAACAACAACAACAACAACAAGAACATTGTTGGGCAATCTCGCGTCACGTTCTGGCAATTGAGAATGCGACATGCTAATTAGTGACTGGCCCTCAAACCAAATGACCCCCACCCCACCCACCCGCTTTCTCTTTCTATGCAGCTCCTTTCCAACTCTCATGGGTTCTCATGTGGCATAATAATTTAATGCGTTTTCATGTTTGCTGCAGTGTTTTTATTGTTCGTGTTGTTGCTGTTGTTGTGCGGCACGCGAATCGTTGCTGAAAAGTTGTTTGCATTGCACTCACACACATTTAAATGACACACACACACATTCAGACACACATACACATAGACATGCACGCACGCAAGCCACACAGTCTCCCAGCCACTCGACTCACTTCCAGCGGCGTTCTCAGTTCAGCTCTCCTTTTCTTTTCCTGAAGTTGACTTTTCCGCAATTTCGCCACTGAAAATGACGCATATACGAACAAATTATGTGAACAACCATTTTTTTTTTGCCGTATTTTTTTTTTGCTATTTGTTTTTTGGTTTTTTATTTTGTGTGCAGCCTCCGGTGACGTCGTGTCGCGGCGCAGTTGGCAGGCGCTGTGCTTAAAGTCACGTAGTCAGCAGCGGCGAGTTTAACATTTTCATTACGCCTGCTTAAAAAATATGCAGCATCGTAAATGGGGAGGAATGTGTGTGTAGTGTGTTTGAGTGTGTAGGGGGTTCGGGGGAGATCATGCTGTGAATTGAGGCCGCGACAACAGCTGCAGCTTAATAACGGTACCTTTCCATCCCATAAATAAATGCCCAAAAAAGGCGCTGACGCCAGTTAACAGCATTTTATTCCTTTTGCTGCTCCAACAAATAAATTGCGGCAGGGAGAGAGTGAAACCACAGCAGCGCTGCTTTTACTCAAACTCAATTAAGTTAAACGTTAAGAGGAGACATCGACAGAAATGACATTCGCACCTGTTCAACTCACAGCGATTGCTCATTCATTCCATGCCGTTCCATCAATGTGACAGCTTTTCAATTATAATGCCATAAATCGCAACAGGGCAGCGGAATTCCTCCTCATCTTCTGCTTCTCTTTCTGCTTCTGCTTCGTTTCAAATGCATGGTTTTTGTTGCTGTTGTTGTCATCTGCATTTTTGACTTTTGTCCGCTGCACTTTTGAGTTTTTGTTTTGTTCTCTGCAGTCTCTTTTCGCAGTACAATTTATGTGCAATGTACAAAGTCCAACGGTCACTCGGTCGCTGCAGACACACATACACAAACTCACACGTACGCACGCACGCACGCACGCATACACACGCACTCAAACATCAATAAGAAAAAACGCAAATGCAAGAAGAGAACGAACTGTGAAGAAGCCAATCGCAAGAACAATGCATGAGCTATATTCAACAGTGACAAAAGAGACCCCTAGCAGCCAGTGTGTGTGTGTAAAAGAGAAGGCGAATGCACCAAACCAAAGGCAACAATCAGAGTAATGCCAAAACGATAAGGTGAAATGATTGGGGGGAATTAGAAAAAGTTTAAATGCAACAGCTGAGAGCAAGTCTGTGGATAGGCAAAGTGTTTGGAGGGGTAGGGGTGTGGGCTGTGAACTATATTAAGCGAGCGTAATGAAAGTGAAAATAACTCAATTATTCTTAAGACTTAAATCAATGCGTATTTATTTATTTATATATTTTTTTATTAAAGTGTTGGTAATAAATGCTTGCATCTTACAAACTTGAAATGGATTTAATAAGTGTGCCAATTAGAATTGGTTGCACATGCTCCCAACACGTGATAGACATGCATAAATTTATCTAATTTTTATCTATTATAGAAATTTATTTGCAATTTATCGCAAGAACATTTACAATTAAGATCTGCAGCCCAGGCAAAAGCAGCTGAAACTCAATTGGTTAAACGAACCCGTTTCCCTGACGCTAATCAATTTCAATGCATTGAACCTGTTTCGCCATTCCCTCTCTCCCTCTATCTCCTTCTCTCTCTCTCTCTCTCTCTCTCTCTCTCTCTCTCTTGCGCCTTCGCTTTCATTGCCAATGTGCAGTGACGGCTTCCCCTTTCTATTCACCCACTCTCCGCCGCCACACTAACATCTTTGCCGATCAGTGGTGATATCACTCTGCGAACTCGTGCTCAGCTAGCTGCCAACAAAAACAACAACGGCAATTCTTACCATCTATGGGGGTCTCTGTTAACTGTCATCTGTCTCTATGCGGCTTATTATTTTTTTTCCCATTTTGCTGTGAAATTATTTCTTTTGTAAGGCGCTGGTTAAACAACAATGTTGAATTTCCAAGCGTCAAGCGTGATTAGCAGAGACGTAAGAGAAACTCGCCCGATCCGCAGTTGCCTTGACTAAGGATGAGCAGCAATACAGTAATACATACACACACACACACGCAACCATCTTAATATAAAATACATTTGATTACTGCTAAAGTTCTCTGTTAAGTCACAAAGTTTGAATTGCACGTGTGAGCATTAAAATACATTTTGATCGCATAATTTGGAGGTGTTCACTATTTGAAATGAATTTCCATTTTCATTTCCATTTGAAGTGCGGCTTTCTGCGTACTCACACTCATAAAGACCAACAGCAATCAAAGCTTTGAGTACAAAGTCCAAAGCCGGTTGACGCTGACGTCACGCTGCTCAAAGCAGAGCAACAACGACGACGACGGCGCTCAGACAGACATATCATTTACTGTTTCTCAAGCATCACATGGCACTTGTTCATATGTTCGTTTCACAGTTTCAATTATGACAACAACAAACGTACAAAAAAAAAACACAAGCACACACAAAAACATAACACAACAAGCATAAAAGGCAGCAACGCATGCGATCGCCAAAAGCAACAACTGCAACAGCAACAACAACAACAATATTAACACTCACTAGACGAGTGCGAGTCTAAAGTCCAAACGTCGTTTCAGAGGCACGAGTCCAAAGTCCAATTCGAATGAAATGGTCGGGTTTTCTGCTCAGCAACAACAGCAGCATGTTGTGTGCGAGTCATATGTAACCTCTCCCACCCCCCACGACACACAAACCAAAATCCTCTCGCTTACAATTTTTGTTTGTGTTGTGGATACAAAGAGCAAGAAACTCTCTGTCCCTCTCTCTCTCTCTCTCTTTTTGTGTGTTGCTGTTTGCTTGCGGGGGGTAAGCAAACAGCATTTGTGTGTATTTTTTGCTTGATACGTTTTGTTTACCTTTCCGAACAGTTGTAACACTCTCTTCACTCGAGTTCTCTTAAGACTTTGGGGCTCTTCAAACTCTTAAAACATGAGGCTGCAGCTGTTGTCTCTGTTGATTGCATGTTAAAAAGTTAATAACACAGCGGCTGTTGCTGCTGCTGTTGCTGTTGATTTTACGGACTCAATAAAATTACGGCTCATTTCATGGCATTTATTTGCAGTTAAATAAGCACACACATGTGTGTATCAGTGTGTGCTGTGTGTGTGTGTGTGTGTGTGTATTACGAAATGCAATAAATGCCAAATTGTGACTTTGATGGCCCCGTGGGGCAATATTTTCATTTCAATTTGTGTCACCTTCGGGGCACTGTTCAATTTTCGAATTTGATAGCTCAAATCCCGCCTGCAGCTGCTGCTGTCTCTGACGTCATACGCCCACAATTCTCTTGTTACAAATTGTATACAAATTATGCAGCTTTTGTTATCCTAGCTCAACTCGCCTTTAAAATGCCCCCCGCAGTCACTGTTAACAATTCTTTCTCTCTCTCTCTCTCTCTCTGTCTCTCTCGCTTTGATCGCCGGCTTTTGTTGAGCACAAAACAAAAAAAAATAAATCGTTCACATTTCGGATTTGCCTTTTGTTGCCATTCGCATTTTATTTAATTTTAGCGAAACGAAACGACAAAAATATACACAAATTGTGGACTTTGGACAACATCGCTGTCGCAGTCGCCGTCGCCGTCGCAGTGAGCAGCTACGCTTTTGTTGTGTGTTCAAAGAATTTAGCAATTATTGTTGCTGATTTCTGTTATAGTTCGCATTCATTGTTGCTAAGGTGCAACTATTTGTGCTCAATAATACATAATACATTTTCTGAAATGATTAATAATAATTATGACTAAAACACACAATGAGAGCAATTTATACAGCTGTACGAGCAACGATTAATAATCGAGCACATTTGAATCAATGCAAATTAGGCAATATTTCTAATGAAAATCATCTGAAATAATCACATTCAAATGAAGACTGTTTGCCAATTTTTTGTTCGCCAATTCATCAGCTGCAGATCATTTAAAGCAATTACAGTTAACGCATTTCTGGCAAACATTTCCAATTACCAAAGTTTCTCGAGTCATCGAACTAACGATTCACTTTGAATGCACTCGTAAATGCAACAACGACGACGACGACGACGACTCGAAATGATGCAAAACAATCAACTAATTAAGGCATAAATGCCGTTGACAGTTGCATTGTGGTAAAAGAGGTTTCTGACGGGGCACTGAGACTGTTTCACATGCAAAGCGTAATTAATTATGCATAATCCAGTTAGCAGATCAATTTACATGCAACTATTAACATGTCTTGAATCTCAATTGCGATTCGCACACTTAGAAAAATGATATGTGGGAAATCTAAGAAATTGTTTTTGATTTTCTCTGGAAATTTCTCACAGGTGAAAAATAATTACATTTCAATTTATAACGATTAAAATTTTTATATTATAATAAATAATATTAATAATATTGGAAAATATATAAAAATTAAATAAGTACACATTTCTTAAGCTGGCTTGGTAAATTTACTCAACACAAATAATAAATTTAAAAAAAAATAAAAATAGTTTCTGAAAAATATATCATTTGACTTTTGCCTTTGACAATGTTTAGTTGCCCTAATTTATTTCTGACAGTGGCCACACACACATAATCTCTTTCGTCACCTTCTTCTGCTTGTTCCTCATTGTGTGGCATCATTTGCCAGTGCCGGAAGTGGAAGTGGTAGTGGAAGTGGCAGTGGCAGTGGCAGTGGAAGTGTCTCCCAGGCCGCAGTTAGTGACAGACTGTGCGGCCACAGTTCACATCGCCTTCAGGGTCACATTTTGTTGTTCTTGTTGGTGTATCTCAATTTCAGTGTATCCTCTAGTGTGTATGGGTGTGTGTGTGTGTATGTGTGTGTGTGGGAACAAATGTGTGTGGGAGCAGTCTATATGAACAAGCAAAACCATTCGAATGTGTCTAATGAAGCCACTCGAGAGAACCTCTGATTTGAGACAATGAAATGCTGAACAATATTTTTCATTTGATTGACTTTAAGAACTAGAATTTATTACTTTATTATTTATTACTTATTACTTATTATTACTTAACTATACTAAAAAAAACATTGATTTTTTTATAACATAAACTAAATTTACATTTTCTCAAGAACCAAAGCAGAAAAACACTAGTTTTCTCAAAAAAAGCAACTAAATTTTCACTTTAGAAATATGTTTCAATTGATTGATTTTAATTAGTAATATTACTTATTATATTATTTATTATATTATAGTTATTAATTATTTAATTGATTGATTTTGATTATTAATATTACTTATTATATTATTTATTATATTATAGCTATAACAAAATGTTCAACTTCAATAATTTTTCATTTATTATAACCATACCTTAATTTATATTATAATTTGTAGTAATTTCAGTTATTGTTTATATTTTACTATAATTGATACTAATAATAATATTCTTTTTTATTAATTAAGTTAAAAAATCAATGCATTTGTAATTATTTAAGAGTTTTATTAAAGTCAATTTAAGTAAATCATTTCATAACTGAAAATGAGACAGGTTTCTCAATGCTACTTAAAGTAAAAGTATAAAAATAAAAAACACAAAAACATTCGTAAATATTTAATATAAATTAAGTCCAATGTCAGAAATATTAACTTCAATTTAGTCATAAATTTTTAATGCATAGCCAAGGATAAAAGCCGCAAGTAAAATGAAAGTAGCTGTAAAAAAAAAAATCACCACACTTATAAAATAATATTAATCGCATTAAAATTTAACAACTTTAATTAGTAATCAAAAGCAAGTTGCTATTAGAAACATTTAATAAAAATTTTAAATATATTTAAGCTTATAATACGTGCCACAAGTTGGTTGGTTGCATACGCATCAGCGCACATTTTGGCCAAGTTCTTGTTTATAGCCAGGGCTAATTCCAGTCACACCCACGCACAGAGAGAGGGAGATGGTGCGAAAGGGAGAGGGGGAGAGGGAAAGTGTGTGTGTGTTTCATCTGAAATTCTGCGGGGTTGTCTAATTGGAAAGTGAAAATGTGGCGAGGCGCTGACGCGTGACTCCTTCGGAGAGCAACTTGTTGCCTTGGCTACCTGGCGGCATGCCTCTTGGCCCCAGAAGTTGCCTCATTATGCAAAGTGCTCGACGAGCAGCAGCAGCAGTTCGGACGGACGGACGGACGGACGGACTTGTGGCACTTGTCACAGCAGTTGACGGGGGGGTGTGTGCGGGGCTGGAGCAGAATCATTGCGTGTGTTGACGCAAATGAAAATGCGAAATTGTTGTTGTGGCTTTTTGCTTGTTGTGTTTGTTGTGTTTGTTGTTTCTTGTTGTTTCTGCTTTTGGGCATTTGGAATTTGTGTGCGCTTTGCAAATTTCATTTCATTTCGAATTTTATTTTTTTTGCTTTTATTTCTGACCCAAGCTGAAACTGCCGAAGAAGACACTGCAAAAAAAGAAATATATAGTTTTTATTTCTTATGCGTTTTTGCTTGAAAAATCTGCTCAATTCGAGTATTTAAAAATTTAGTTCTTAATTCGTTTTTTTTTTTATTATTTATTTATTTTATTATTTTTTATTTGCTTGTAGTGAATAATTTTTATTTTGTTTTATTTATTTAATTAAAACAATTATTTTATGCTTGCATTTAAACTGTACTTAAAGTTAATGTCATTATGGCAATTTTAGTGCATATGACTTGACTTTTTCTGGCAGTGTAGATGCTTGGCATGCCAGCGTCGGATTGCCAGTTATATCCAAAGGACAACATCGTCATCGGGTTTGACTATGCTGATTTCCAGTTGGTTTTGTAGTCGTTTGTCGCTTGTCGTTTATCGTTTGTTGTTTGTTGGTTGTTAGTTGTTGTTTTGCTGCTTGTTGCTGTTGCTGTTGTTGTTGTTGTTGTTTTTAGATGTCGATTTAGTTGTCCACAGCAATACCCTTTAACCGTATCTATAAATAAAGTCTAATGAATATTTATGTGACTTTCTACTTGTAAGTAAATAAAATTTAAATTTCTAATATTATTGACAAATATCACAGTTATTCGAACATTGCACATTGCACAATAAAAAGAAATTTTGAAAGCATTTCAATTTGCATTTTGAACCTGCAAATAAAGAAAAACTTTGATTTTCATTTCTAATTTCTTTGTTAATTTGTTTTATTTTATATCCTATTTTATATACATATATTTTTTATCAGTAACAAATTATAGACGGCAAAATAAATTTGCTAACTTTTAATTTGAATTATTATTGTTTTTTTAAAAAATATATTAAAGTACATTAAAATGAAATAAAAGTGCATTTGAAGCGCTGCTTAAAATGATGATATATAAATATATATAATAAAATCAACAGGATATCTTCAAGTCTATCATTAGCTAAAGCTATAGTTTTTTTTATATTATTTTTTTCTTATTTTTTATTACTTGAAGTTTGTCGTTGTCAACGCTGACGTGCAACAAACATTTGAATTTGCTTCATTCGGAATGATGACACACGCTCGTTGCATAAGCAAATATTTCGAGGCCTTACCCCAGCAACAGAACAACACACACACACGCACACACCCACACACGCACACCCACACCCACACCCACACACACACACACACACACACAAATGGATACTTTAAAGCTGCTGCCAGTCGCAGTTGTCATTGGCTGCGGCTGTCATAGGAACGTTGTTGGGCTTGTGACAAACCGACTGACAACAGGACAAACCCACTGACAACAGGACATTGTTGACTATAACCGACACCCAGTCACCCAGTCTCCCAATCTCCCAGGCTCAGCTGGGACTGCTCCTGACAGCATCTGACAAGCTGAGCTGATAAGCCTCAGCTGCGATTGGATTTCTCTGCTCGTTGTTTTTGTTACTCTTCTTTTCGATATATATATATATATATATATATATATTTATATATATAAATTTTATGTATTTTTAATATACTTTTGTGCTGTTATTTGTCCACTCTTAATATCGAAATAAATAACTTGTTTTCGCTGCCAAAGCTAAAATTAGCTGTGGCAACAACTGATTCACTCGATCCAAGTTGAGTAATTAAGCAGAATGAGAAAGTTATAATTATATAATATAATAATTATATAATTATTTTCATAAATATCTTTTTTATGGAATCTTCACTTTTTTATTTATTTATTTATTAATCTTTAGTTAGTTTGAAAACTAATAAAAAAAAATGCGCTGCTTTTAAAAGTCAGCTAAAAAAAATCTGTTTAAAATTTGACCAAATTGTTGGCAAATTCTGTTTATTAATTTACATATTTTTTAAAAAATATACTTTTATTATTTGTAAAGCTTAAACTTATTTTGATTTTCTTTAATTGAATTTTCATTAATTAATTTTCATTTTTTATAAATAAATTTTGTATTATTTGTAAAGCTTAAACTAATTTTGATTTTCTTAAATTGAATTTTCATTAATTAATTTTTATTTTTAAAAAAACAGTTTTTATTATTTGTAAAGCTTAAACTAATTTAGATTTTCTTTAATTTTAAATTTTCATTAAAGGTCTGCAAGGCACTTGGCATCGTCTGTGAAATGGAATACTTTGGCCTGGAGCCCTGGACGCCCAATCAGAAGGAGTCGCGCACCCGGCAATGGTACAATCTGAGGAATCGTTTGCATGGCGACAGTGGCAGCAGCAGCAGCAGCATCCAATTGATGCTGGCGCTGAGGGTGAAATTCTGGGTGCCGGTGCACAACATCCTGCAGGAGAGTGTGCGCAATCTGTTCTATATGCAGGCACGTCGGGATCTGCTCGAAGCGCGTCTCTGCGCCCAGGATTGGTCGAATGCGGCCAAATTGGCGGCGCTGCTCTGCCAGGCGGATGGTCATCGTTTCAATGAGCAATCGCTGCGTGCGGAGTGCCCAATGCGTATGCGACGCGAGCTTGCCCAGCAGCAACAGTTGGCGCTGCAACAGCAACAGCAGCAGCAACACAAGCTCGAACAGCAGCGCAAGGAGAAGGAGCATGTGCTGAGCTTCAAGAAGCGACGGCTCTCCAAGCAGAAGTCCGTGGAGCACATGGAATGCTGCACGCTAACAGCTGCAACAGCAGCAGCAGCAACAGCAACAACAACAGCAGCTGCAACAGCAGCTGCAACAACAGCAACCCTTGCCAGCAACAACAACAACTTGCAACCTTCTCCGTCAGCTTCAGTTTCCGTCTCCGCCTCCACATCTGCATCCACTTCGAGCAGTCCAAGCAACAGCAGCAGCAGCCACTCCGGCTTGGATCAGCGTCTCGCCAGCAATCCGTTGCGCCTGTACGAGGATTACATAATCCTGCCCAGCGTCAAGGAGACGGAGCCACCCGTTGATTTTCTGCGTCAGATTGCCAGCGAGCACAGCAAATTGGCCAAGCTGCCAATGTCCGCCAAGTCGGCCAAATACTGGCTACTGCAGGAAATCCAAGAGCTGAGCGGCTACGGCGAGGAGCTCTTCAGCGGCGTCTCCACCAACGAGAGCGCCACCCGCTGCGACATTGCAGTCGGTGCACATGGCATCACCGTCGTCCGTGGGGAGGAAAAAGAAAGGTGAGCATTTCCACCCAGTATTACAACTAATTATCTAGGAATAAACAACTGAAGATGTCAGCAATATAAAGAATTGGTATAATAATAATAATTATAATAATAATAAGAGTACAGAGAATATATACATATAAAATAGAAAAAAAAATATGAAGAACCCAGCAATAAGATGCTAAGAGTAGAGAATATATAATGTATATGGAGTACATAGTATATGTAAGATAAAAGATGAAGATCCCAGCTAAGATGACACCTAAAACTAGTAAATTAATAAAAATAAGAGTACAGAGAACATATATATAAAATAGAGAGAAATATATGAAGAACACAGCAATTAGTATAATAATAATAATTATAATAATATTAAGGGTATAAAGAATATATTTATAAAATAATAGAAAAAAGATATAAAGAACCAAGCTAAGATCATATAAAGAATAAGTATAAATAATAATACTATTAAAAAGAGTTAATAGTATATATATAATAAGAAGGAATAATATACTAAGGTTGTATATAGAATTGTAATAATAATAATATTAAATAATGAATGAATTATTAATAATATTAATAATAATAATAAAAAGTGTATATAATATATATATATATATATATATTTAGTAATAAAAGATATGAAGGACCCATCAATGAGATGCTAAGTTTACATATAGAATTATTATTATTATAAATATATATATATATATGTATATATGTACATATTTGTTTTTTACTCTAATAAAAATTAGAATGAAAAACCAATGATTAAGATATTAATTATTATATACTATAGATATTAAACAGATAAATTTCCAATGACTGAGCTGTTAAGCTTAGATAAAATGTTTATTTCATTAAAGCAGTTTTTTAAAAACCAGATTTGGCTGAAAAGTTTTTTTTACAATTATTAAAACAAGTGAAAAGTGCTTGGTTCTTTTCTGCCTCAAAATCATAAAATAATAAGACAAACAAAAATACAGAAACTAATTTTGAAAATTTTGTATCGATCTATTTTATTAATGGGAATTATGCAAAGTTGACTATTTAAATTTAAGATATATTTTTGTTTTAAGTCAATTCACTAGTTGAGAGTTAATTAATTATGAAAATTGGGTATTCCTCGCCAGTGCAGGACAGAATCATAGAAAATCTTGTCGGGATTCTCCAGCCCTGCAGAGACGATCTGCAACTGCTGCAAAAATCCTCAAAAACTTAGAATAAATTATGTAAAAATGTAGTAAAAATTTGTTTTAAAATTTTTGGCTCTATTTAATATATATTTTTTTTTTATTCTTGTTTTGCAGCATCCCATTTAGTGCGATTGTTTCGGCAAAATCGCTGAGACGCACTTTCAAGCTGGAGTACGTGGACGATCACAACGATCGCAAGGAGCTGGAGATAAAGCTGCCCAAGCAGCCAATTCCTGCCGGATTGTATCGATCGATTACGGAGCGACATGCGTTCTACGTCTGCGACAAGGTGCGCTGCGTGGTGACGAATCAGTTTACGCGGGATTTGAAGGGAACGATTGCATCGATGTTTACGGCAACGGAGATTGGCAAGCGTTACGTCTTCGATATACAGCATACGTGCCGTGAGGTGCACGATCAGGCGCGTCGCAAGTTGCATGAGCGTGGCGGCGATGTGGCTGCCACCGCGGCCATCGATGGTGGCTGTCCAGCTGATGAGGCTGACATGGCTATTGGTGGCACTGTTGCTGTTGGTGCTGGTGTTGGTAGTGCTGGTATTGGTATTGCTGGTGTTGGCGGTTCCATGGCCGGCAAGATAGATTTGGCCATACGCGAGAAGGAGGCGCGTGAGGCGGCGATTGAGCGCTGCGTGGATACGCGCATCCTGGAGGCGATGCAGTGCAAGATCTGCATGGATCGTGCGATCAACACAGTGTTCAATCCATGCTGTCACGTCATTGCCTGTGCCCAGTGTGCAGCTAGGTAAGTTCGCTACACTCACAGAAATAATTGAGCAGGTTTATTATTTTTATAGAAAGTGAATTTTATTCAATATTTATTTTTGCTCATTTTAAGTATTTTTTTTGCTTAATTTAAGTTTGTTTTGTGTGCTTTTTTTCAAGTAAATTGTTTGCTAAATTATTTTGGCTGCATTCAAATTTCCTAAACTTTTTTTATTTTTAATTTTATTGAGCTAAATTTAAGTTAAACTTTTTGCTAGAATTTATTAGGAATTAATAATATTTAATATAATTTTTCTAATAAATATTTTTTTGCTGTTATTTGCAGGTGCAACAATTGCCCCAATTGCCGTGTGAAAATAACGAGCGTAGTCAAAATCTATCTGCCACCGGAACTGCGCACCAGCAGCCAAACCGTTGCAAGCAGCAGCTGCAGCAGCAGCAACAACATCGATGGCGGATCAGCGGATCAGCAGCAGCAGTTGCAGCTGGAACAGGAGCAGCAGCAGCAGCAGCAGCAGCTGGATGGCTTTGCCTCAACATCAGCAGCAGGAGCAGCAGCTGCAGTTGCAGCTGGTGCAGGCGCAGGAGCAGAGGCAGCAATTGGAGTCGCTTCTGGTGGAGCGCCAAAAGTGACGACGGCTGCCTAGAATTGGCTGTGCTCGCTGCTGTTCCGGCTGATGGAATGGGTTTGTGTGCCGATCGTCTGATCCGCAACGCAATCATAAAACGCTAATCACAGATCTCGTCTTGCTATCTGCATCCAGAATATGACCATAAAAATAACATTTCGAAGGGAACAAACCAAAAAAAAAAACAAGTTGATCATGTTAAAAACAAAACAAACAAAAATTAAAAATCAAAAAACTAAAAAACTTAAAACTAAAAAAACTAAAACTTAAAGAAAAGCAAAACACACATTTAGCCTGTATACTCGTATCTTTACTCAAGTATTTTTATGGATATATACATTTCGATATATATATGTATATATATATATATATATATATATATATATATATATATATATATATGTATATATATATGTATATATACTGCGACTTTAAAGTGCTATTTAATTTTATCTAAGACTTTACTATTTAGCCTCTTTTAGAGTGTTTAGCCTATACAACAACAACAACAATTACTATTACTAACTAAAGCTACATGAATAAGCAAAATATATAAATTTATAGATATATATATATATATATATATTGATGAATATAAATGTAAACCTATATAGTACGAATAGTGGCCCTAAAAAAGCACAGCGGCTAATTATAAGAAATAATATATAAAATATATATATATAAAATACTTATTATTGTTTATTTATCCTTAAATTTTATGTTAGAATTTTACGCAATTAAAAACTCGAGATGTATTTATTATATATATATATATATATGTATGTATACATAGATAATGCCTAATGCCCAACACTCTTAGTATTTATTACAACACTAACACTAACACTAAAAACAACACTAAAAACAACAACAACAACTACTTTGCCTAAACACAGTCCAATTCTCATGTAGCATACTTATTTGGATGTGTTATATATCGAATGCATATAATATATATATATATAAATCTATATATATATATTTATATATATATAATTATAATTTTAGGACAAGCGTACAATAATCGCAAGTTTAAGGAGCAAAAAGTAGTACTAAAAGTACCTGCAAAGAAACTGCTAAATGCGTAGTCAATAATAAATGTTAACAATGTTATATATATATATACCATATACAATCAAACGAATTTATTTATTTCTTTACTTATCTCTTTTTTTCAGTTTTCATTTGAGTTGATTCTCCTTAGGCTAAATATTAAATAATTAAAAAAGTATTGTTGATAAAGGACCAAAACCAAAAAAAAATTTATAATTTTTCTGCTTTTCTAACTTTAAATTTCTCTATTCTAAATAGATCTTTACATACCTTTCTAATCTTTATTTTACTTTTTTCAAGTTTTCTTACTTTTAAAAGTATTTGGTTTTATAAAGTTGAAGTTTTTGGAACCGTTTTCATTATCTTTGTTGAGCTTCCCACTTTATATAATATTTTCTTATCTATTTGAGTCGCTTTATCTTTATCTGATTTATTTGGAATATCGTATACATAATAAATAAAATATATATGTGATCTTGAACTTCATGAAATTATCCCTCATGCAATCATCTCGAATTCATCTATGCCACAACCCATCATTGTGAGTTTGAAAACATGACAGGATTAAACAATTTCAGATAAATTTGAAATCAATTGGAGCCAATCTCAGTGACAGAATTTAATATGGAATATTACAGTTATTTTGGGATTAAGAAACTTACATACGCCATTGATAATGGCGTGCATCATTTTAACGAAGTTCAATTTCCTACAACTCGTCTACAATATTCTGGCTTTTGTGATCTGTTTGAATTTACTGATTTGAACTATAATTCTCATGAATATGTATGGAAGGAGTTTTCAAGGAGTGCGCGCATTAAGTACACTAATCGTATATCGATTGGTTATTATGGTTGTGTACACACTGGTTGTTTTCGATACCAATAGATAGTTGCGATATAAATATTTGTTTTATATCGATACTCGTAGACATCGACTGCGGAACACTAATTGGAAGTCAAATATAATCGATTACATGGTTAGGAACTATAATTTAAAATTTAAAATCTTAGATCACGTTTCTGGTGGATAGTATTCTGTTTCACTGTGTATACTTTTTTAATAAAAAAAACTTAATGTTAGTCTAATGTTTGTAGCGATAATTAAAGAAACGGATGAGCGTTAGGTGGCTGTCTAAATAAATAAACTATAATTTAAATCAAAGCAAAGTTCAGCAAAAATTATATTGAATTATGTTGTTAGCTTTGTTGGTTGGTTCGGCTTCTGAATAATACGTGTAGCAGTATAAAGTTCCCGCTTAAATTTGAAATGCGCAATATTAGTTATTTATTAAACGATGTATCACATTCAAAGTAAAAGCGATAGTCGAATATCGATTAACACTGTTTCGATTACTTACAGGCAACATATCGATAGTGGATAGTGAATGGTCTCTTATCGAGAAATATATGGGATATTCCAGCAATTAATAATTGGACTAAAAATTTGCTAAGCTAAAACTAAGGTAAAATTAAATCTTATACCAGTATATTTAACGATTTATTTAATTAAAAAATGTTAAATTGTATCATGATTATATAAATAAAAACTATAATCAAAAGTTTATGCTGTGTACTTATTTGTATCGCAGTACCCGTGTATGCAATCGATAGCGGATACAAAACATCGAATAAATGGTTGTGTCATCGATAAGACTGCCATCACTAGTTCGGCGTGTAAATCTAAATGTAAATATCGCCCCGTCTGCGCCGAAACATTGTAACAAATTATATAGACCCGCTTTATAAATAATTCTAAAAATATTACCACCACGGACGTTGGCGTAAAATGCAAAATATCGCGTGTGCTTTGTCGACAATATCCGAGCAGTAGCAGCAGGAATAGCAAAAGCAACAAGCGACACTGGTCAGTGGTCGTCGTCGTCGCGAACGTGGATGGATGCAAGGCAATGCAAACAATTGAATAAGCGTAAGCGTTGCTCTCTCAGCTCGCTGCCTGCCTGCTCGCTCGCTCGCACCCACTGCACCATTGGCGCCGTGAACTAAATACAATTTTAATGTTGGTGAAATTTGCACGCGGTTGCAGTTTTTGATTATTATTGTTATTATTACCAAACGAGCAAGCAGCTGGTGTTTGTTTCAGCAAACCTTTGACGTGGGGCCTTTGCCTCTCTTGATCGTGATCAGTGTTTGTGTGTGTACGTAAATGTTTGCGTGTGTGTGCGGAGACCACCGCAGTGACCATGAAGCGTCGCGCTGCTCGCATTTCTGTGGATGTTTACAATAAATACCTTAAAATGTTTAAATTGTACAATTACAAAGCGAAATAACAGCAACAACAACAAGCACAACAATTACTACAATTACTGCAATAACAACAACAGCAGTACAAATTCAGCTCGTTCTAATTAGCTGTGACAACAAAAACAGCTGAAAATAAATACTTAAGAAGCAGACGCAGTCGATATTCCACTTGTGCTCTCAAGCTTTAAGAGCCTAAAATTAAACGTGAACAAAAATCAGAGAAACAAGAAAAAAAAAGTCAAGAAAGAAATTAAAAGAAGCTAAATCGCCACACCAAGTGCCTTTTCTCTCTCGCTCGCACTTTCGCTCTCTCTGTCTCTCTCCTTTAATGTGTTTTAAGTGAATTTAAGCCGTTCTTTGACGTCACTTTGTCGACATCATAGTTGTTGTTGCTGTTGTTGTTTTGCCACTGTCTACGCCTCTCGCCCCTCTCGCTCACTCGCATAAGGAGGCATCTACACTTTTAATCGCTTTGCGCGCATCTTTTGCCCAAATGCGTTTCGTGTCGAGTTTGTTGATTTTCTTTTTTTCGTGCGCTCTCGTTTCACGCATGACTTGGATATAATTCACATAAACACACACACAAATGCATATATATATATGTGTATGTGTGTGCATCAGCATCGGCATTTAATTTAATCTGGATCTGGATTATACAATCGGACAGAGGTCAGTATCTAGTGATGCCAATTTAGCCTCTTTTTCTTTAAACAGAAACACATATATTTTTCATAATTAATCGATTTAGTTTGCCGCAAACATACAGAAACTTTGAATCAATCTTTTGCCCCACTGCCGAGGCGACCCACTCGAGCTGCTACAAATTGTAAATTCAATTAATTTAAATCAATTTGGCATTGCATTTATTTCAATTTCGCAGTTCTTTGGCCCTTTACAGTGCTATCTGTACTATCCAAGCTCTTCGATATGTAAAGCTTTAGGAAATTATATTCACACTTATCAACCAAATAGCTATTATAAATTTATTCTTCTTCAATTATTGTTGTTTATGGCTAGTAAACAGATTGTTAGTATTTTTTGCGTTTCAAAAATAAACTTAATACTATCAGCAAAAATTATCGTATAATTCATAAATTCAACTTTATCACGCACATGATATCCTAGTTGTTTTATTAATTTGATGAAATGAAACGAATGTGCAGCAGTTAAAATGGGTATTTAATGAGTTTCGGGGCCAAGCAGCTTAACAACAACAGGAACAAACGACATGAAAAAGGGAGCAAAGAAAAAAAAATACATAAAAGCAGAAGAAGCAGAAACAGAAACAAAAAAGAACAAACAAAATTATGATTTACACAATAATTAAATGTCAATTCATCTGGGCCTCGTCTTGTTTGCTGTTGTTCTTTTACTTTCCGTTTTGCGGTCGTTTCGGCTGAACTTTAAAAGCGACAACGGTTATTAATTCACTCTCTGCTTGTGGAGCATTGGAAACATTAAAAGCCTGGCGCTCTGCAGCCTTTTTTCATAAGCTGTCCAAATGTCGGTGGGAACGAGAGACGCAAGGGTCCAGTTGCGACAGTCGTTAATGGAAAAAATGTTACGAGGACCTATTCGTTTTGTTCTTAATACTCTTACATAAAGCACATTATTACTTTGTCACGAATTTTACTACACTTTGAAGAAATAATATTAATAATCGGATATATTTATTATTATTTGTGCCTATCGATTTAGTTGTACACGACTTGCAAGCATTAAGATTACTTTGAATATATAATGATGGCAAAAGAGCATTTCATATATTCGGTTTTTCTAAAGTAATATTTTCTTGTATATATTTATGTTTTGCTTGTAAAATCTGAAACATATCAATATACCCTGTCAGCTGTTCAAAGTTTCAAAAAAGGTTATCGTTAAGTTGGCAAAATGTTTAAAGCCTCATTAAATGTGGGCACATAAAATGATCAAAGAACATTTTTTTCCATAAAAATTAACATTTCATAGAATAAATTCAAAAGATTTAACTGTTTATAGGGTATTTTTAAGTTGGCCTCAACTCTCACACTTACCTGTTTTTTTTTTCTTTTTGAATATTAAGTTGAGGGTGGTGGCGGGATGCAAGGGTCGTGCGGGGGGAAATCGTTGGGATTTTGGCGACGGACGGGATGCGTGCCCACAGCCGACATCCAACGTCCTGCCATAAAATTGCATGCACGAATTTTGCTTTTGTGCCGCCTCCTTCCCCTGCTACTCTTTTCCTATCCGTCTGTTGCTTTTGTTTTTGTTGTTTGGTGCTGCTGTTATTTTTGCCAGCCTCTTGTTTTTTTTTTTTGTGTTTTTTTATTTATTTGGTCCGAGTTTATTGCGTGGAATGCTATTTAATAAATTCCATTTTATGCCTGCCCGTTCCCCCCACTCCCCTTGTCCGACCATCGTTCGCTTGCAGGCTTTTTTTCTGGCTCTTGTTGCTGTTTTTTGCCAGGATTTATATGCAGTTTGTGTGCGTAGCTCGTCTGTTGGCTCAATGCAAATTTTTAAATTCAATTCTGACATTCAAACGGCGAACGCAATAACAAATTGCAAAATGAAACAGCTACAAAACTGATAGAGGATTAAAAGTAATCGAATATGAGTTACCCTCTAAAAATGAGTGAAGTGACCAATAAAAAAAGGGCTTAGCTTAATATATATAATTAATAAAGAAAAAAAATTAATTAATTTAAAGTTTAGTTTAATAACTTAATCAGGGTATTTCAATAACGTATAGTTGAAAACTTTTTTGCCGTTGTTGTTGTTGTCTCTCAATTTCGCTTTATTCAATTTGTTCTTGGAAATTAAGTTTTATTTTGGCATTGCTCTTAGTTTTCCATTTCAGCAAGTCACCGGAATAAAAAACGAGAAGAAAAAACTGGCACAGCAAGTGAACAATGAAGACGGCAAAGTTTAAGCACCTTAGTTCACTTTAGCAGCGAGCAGCAAAAACAAATGAAAACTAAGTCGAAGAAAAAGAAAAGAAAATTGAACGAGTAAAAAAAATAAGAAAAGGCAAAAAATGGCCAAAAGCGCTAAAAGTTTTCAACAGCGAAACTTTTCTTGCTCGTTCCACAACTTTCAGATACTATTTTTAGTTATTGTCGATGTTTTTTTTGTTGTTGTTGTTCGTCCTGTTCTTGTAGGGAACTTCCGCTTGGTGCTCCTTTGCCAACTAGTTCGCAAGAATAACAAAAAACAATGTCAAGAACAAGAATAAGAGTAAGAATAATAACAACAACAATAACAATAACAACGACGATAAGCATTGAAAACTTGCGCACACCTTAAAGTTTTTGAGACGCGAAGCTTTAATGGGTATTTCTGACGTGTTTTCTATTTCACTTGTTTATACTCTATGTGAATGGGTGTGTGTGTGTGTGTGTGTGTGTGTGTGTGTGTTTGTTTGTGTGTTTGCCACGCCCCAAAGCACGGCTGCATTGCTTACATAGGGTTTTTGGTGTGCAACAAGGACACGAGGGCCATAAAAATATTTCAGAGTGCAGCAAAAGTTGGAAAAACAACTGCAGTAACGGCTGAAAAACAGTAGGACAACAAAAACAAAGATTGTTGAAGTGCATCGAAAAAACAACAACAAAAACTTTTGAAACCTTGCAAAAGCAACACAAACGATAAATAGAAAAAAAAAAACTTATACTATATTAATGCAACAACAAACACGAATAAGTTTGCTAAAATGCAGGATATTCTCTAAAAAGGACCCAGATTTTAAAACTAATTCAATCAAAATTTTTAATTTGGATTTTAATATAATAAAATAGCTTTTCTAAATTAAAATAAAGAACGTTATTTATATGTTTAAATAATATAAAGAACGACATCTTTTGGGCTTCCTAAACAAAGCTGGTTTTTTTCATTTCTTGCCAAAATCTCAAGCTCCCTTTTTCATATGGTATTAAAGTAGTCGATCAAGCCTAAATTTTGTCCATATCAAGAAAAAAGTTTGCCACACCATACCCATTGCGCCGGAGAAGAAAAAACTTGGCACAGAATTCTAAAAATTCGATAAAAGAAGTGAATAAAAATATAATTGAAACATGGCCAGCTTGATGCACATCGATGATGAAGTAGGCGAAGAGAGGAGCTGTTCCTGGTCGATTTTGTGAAATTTTGTTGCTTTTCTGTTTGGCTGCCGTTTATTTTGTTAACTTTATCGACGCTGTGCTAAAGTTGTATGCATTACAACTTTAACATTGTTGGGAATTTGAAATTGAGCTCTAACATAAATAAATAATGCTACGCAATTAGCTGTTGAAAATGTTGCTTTTCTTCCTGCTTTCCAAACTTGTTTGTTTTATACATATTCAAGGAATTAATGTCTATATAGAATATTTATTTTTAATAACATTCACAACTGAATTTATATATTTTCAAATTGATTTAAACTGTGTGAATATGGTTTACGATCTAAAATTAAAGAAAATCATCATTTAATATGTGAAATAGTAGATTGAAGACATTTTACAATTAAATTGAATGCAAATAAATCGTATAACCTAACTTTAACTAAAAACATAGTCAAAATTTCAATAACCTTGAGACAAGCGAACATAAATTTAAATTCAAGGTTTGCTCAAATAGTAATAATTACCAAATATTAATTATTCTGATAAGAAATTCTATGTTAAAATACACTTAATTAAAGTAATGTGGAATTCAGATTGTAGGCTGTTCCCCTCGTCAAGCTTAAAACATGAAAATTTGTTGCTCATAAATCGAACGATTGTCGGCAACGATAACCTATTTAACCAGAGCACTGATAACCCACATATATTGCGGATGATCTGCGATCCTGATCTTTGCCACGCAATGCGGGAAGCTTTCTATTTGTAAACATATAAAAAAAACACATTTTTATATATGTTTTTTTTAAAATGGAATTCAACAATCTTTTGCTTCGCTTGTCTCTGAGAGCTGTTCTTGATTTTGCGTTGTTATTTTCATATATATATATATTTTATTATTTACTTTTTGTGCTTATATTTAAGTATGACGTACAACTTTGATAACGACATATGAAAAGAGAATGCGGAATCTGGAAAGGCCACTCTACAAAATCAAGCCTTAATTAAATTATTCCGATTAACTTTGCTTATGGCAAATCCGGTAAAATTGTGCTAAAAAATATTCACAGTTTTTTGTGGTCTATAGAATACCTTATCTGGTTGCGAACCAGATGTGAATGGTGCTAATTTTTATGATCAGGTCGTGCCAATATATAATCGCATGCTAAGCATTTATATGATGTTCCCATTTAGCAACTGCTTCAGCAGTTTTCCTTTGGCCCCCTCCCCCTGCTGTGACGGGGCCTGTCTGAAGAATTATCAAATCTTTTTTTAGGCTAGCAGACCACAATTTTAAATGACTCAGCTGCATTAGAAGTTTTTATGTAGTTCAGTTCTGATAATAATGATAATATAATAATTATAATAATGATCATCATAAAACTAAAATTAATGATAATGATAATAATAATTAATTCAAATTTCTATAAATAATTAAATATTTGTTTCATTTAATTTTTTTAATTCTTGTATTTTTAGTTGAATATTATGGAAAAAGCATAATGATAATAATAATAATAATGATAGTAATTATAATAATAATAACAATAATAATGATAATAATAATAATGATAATAATAATAATGATAATAATAATAATGATAGTAATTATAATAATTATAACAATAATAATGATAGTAATAATAATGATAATAATTATAATGATGATAGTAATGATAATAATAATTAATTACAATTTAAATAAATATACAAATACTAATTTTAGATTCTCTTTCTTTTTTTTTTAGTTGAATATTATGGAAAAAGCGAAAGCGTATATAAAAAATGAACTCCGCGGCGGCAGCGTTCCTTTGCAATCCGAGCCAGCAACAACAACAACAACAACAACCACATCGCCACACATTCATCATAATCACAATCCGCACTTGGCTGCCGCTGAGCTGATGCCATCGCCTCTTGGGGGCTATCAGTCAGCAATGCAGCAATACTATCCATCCGTTAAATCCACTGGACGCGCTTCGGCTCCGCCAGAGCACCAACAACAGATGCAGACAGCATCCCCGGCCGGACCGGCATCCGTTTGCTTTGTGTGCGGCGGACATGGCAGTTATGAAGCATTGCGCATACGCCCCAATCCCGAGCGCCCGAGTGAAGCGCACTTTCCGTTTCTGGAGCGGCACGAGCCGCCGCACGGTATGCCCCTGGTGGCCAGCAATCAGGTCTATGTGATGGCCTGCATATTGTGCTATCGCTCGCTGCTCGAGCAATGGGATTCCTATGAGCGGCAAAAGAAGCCGCTCGTCCAGCGCATTTATCACATGAAGCGGGTGGATGGCAAGGGCTATATCGGTGCCGATATTGCCACCCAATCGGAGTATGCGGCTCAAATGTTGGGCCTGAGTGCCGAGCATTTAAGCCAGAATGGCATCGGCGAACAGCCACTCGATGCATATCGGCACTATGCGCCACCAATGCCACAACAGCAGCACCACCACCAGCAGCAGCAGCTGCAACAGCAACAACAACAGCAGCAGCTGCAGTTGCAGCTGCAGAACCACCAACACCACAGTACCTCAACAAACGCCTCGCCGGATTACTATCCACGGAATGCGACGCCAACTAGCCACAAATACCTGAGTCGACCCCAGTCGCGGGACATGCAGCTGCCGTCGCCGCTTTCGCGACCGCCCAGCGAGCCGCCTGCTCGCAGTTCTAGCTCCAGTTTTGCGCAGCACAAGTTCAAGCTGGGCACGCATAGCTATCAGCCGGGTGCACCACTGCCACCGGGTCCGGCACCGCCGACGTCCCAATACCAGCCGGCGCAATACCAGCAGTTGCAGCAACAGACGGCCGCCTATCACATGTTGCAACAGGTGGCCGCCGTCTCGGGCGAGTCACAGGCCCACCACTACAAGGGCAATCCGTATAGCATTGGCTCAACACTGCCGCCCAGCCTGGAGGATGATAATGCCACCGTTTTGGATCTACGCAATATATCCGCATCAAATCTAGCCACAGCACCTGTCACATCCACCACGGCAATGGCGCAGTCGGGCAGCTGCTCCAATAACTCTAGCAACAATTCGAATGCCGGCGCCGTTGCCACATCCACTTCGGAGGTTGGCATCCTGGATCTGTCCATGCCCGACAAGAACTCCATCACCGAGGTGTGCTATGTGTGCGGCGATGAGCAGCGTCGCGGCAGCCTCGTCGAACTGAGCACCGTTAAGCCCAAGGAGGGGATTCCTCGACTCGGTCAGACGACTGCCTATTTTCCGTTGTTCAACGAGCAGCATCCGCGTCCGCCTCGCTC
The DNA here is from genome assembly GCA_035042045.1 of Drosophila melanosoma. NCBI lineage: Eukaryota > Metazoa > Arthropoda > Insecta > Diptera > Drosophilidae > Drosophila > Drosophila melanosoma. The sequence continues at coordinate 629,322 of JAWNLY010000188.1, read as the reverse complement.
CCGTCCCAAGGATCCGCGCGGCATGATCCAGGCCTGTATGCCCTGCCACGAGGATCTCATGCAGCAGTGGAATGCCCATCAGGTAAGCTAGTTTTATTATGTGAGTTTTATATTAAAATTGGTTATCGGTCGGACAAAGTTATCGATAAAATGATAATGAAATGAATATTTGGGAGCTATATTCCAACATTTTGCTTATTACATATATTTGCAGAATATATTATATTATATATATTTTTATCGGGTTCAGTTAAAAAAAATGCAGAATTTGCACATTTTAATTATGGATTCATATTTGTTACCCAGATTGAAATTTGCATACTGCGTATTTTCTAGATTGAGAAAAAACTCTGGGTTTTACCCAATTCATGCAACAAATATTGCATTTAATTACCCACAGCAATCTTATAAATATTTCTAATTTTTCAATTAATTCATAATATTAAATTTTTATTGGAAATTTAATTGAATTGAATATTTCACTTTTTTTATTTTGATGTTGGCAAAATAAATAAATAAAACTGATTGCTGGGTATTTTCTAGTCGATAACGCAATAAAAATACTGCCGTTGTAACTGTAAAAGTTTTAGCAACATTTCTATATGTGTAAATAGTGCTTGAATTTAAAAGCATATATATATGTATATACATATATATATATATATATATATATATATTTAAAGTGCACACATATACAAAGCACATACATAGAAGTGCTTCTGTGTGGACTGAGTGCGGCAGACCGTGCAAAATGAATGGATAAGTGTGGAAACTCAAAGCAAATAAAATAAAATTAAATGAAATAAAAAATAAAAAAACATTTGCGAAAGTAAATTTACGCAAACCCGAACCGAATCGAATCAAAACAAACAACAACCAAGATGAGCTTGTGGATGGTGGATTATGGTTGAATTTAAATGATGATGATGATTCTGATGATGAAGATGACTTTTGGGATGGCGCCGCAAACTGTGAACCAAGCTGTGGTGCGGCTGATTCGTCGATCCACAGGCGATTAATCAGAGTCAGAGTCAGCGCCAGAGTCTGAGTCTGAGTCTGATTCTGAGTCTGTGTCAGCTGAGTTTGTGGCGGGAATTATCATGCTTCTTGCCAAATGGCTATGTTGGTGGGAATTATGACCGCGCAGGGTCATTTGTCTTGCTGATTAAATTTTAATAGCTTTCCGCGATTATTTGTCGCGATTTTTTTGTTTTATTGTTTTTTGTTTTTGCTTTTAGCTTTATTTCGCTGTTATTATTTCTGCATGTTAATTGTTATTTTTGGTGTTCGTCCGACATTGACATTAATTGATATTTGATAAGATTTGAGTCAACAAAAAAAAAAAAAAACAGCTGTAATTTAGATTTGGATTTTGTTTCATTGCTATTATTAACACAGCTAATCAGAAATTTTTTTTATGATTCACTTAAACTTGGAGGTTCTAAATTTAAATGCCATTAAATTTGCATTTTTAAACAGAATTTAATCTAAAGCGTGCAGTTATTATTTGAGAATTTCAACAAAATTTTTTTCCATCAGTATTAACAGCTTTAGCACGAAATTAAGACAGACAAACAGCAATTATAATTATTTTTTTTTAATCACAATTTAAATTATATAAAATATCTGATGTAAAACGCGGAATTAAAAAGCGCTTTAAGAATTCTTCGTTAAGCTGCAAACTTCAATTAAATTATAATATCCGCTGCAACGAACAATTCAGTCTCCAAAATCAATTTAAATTAAAAAAAAAAAATGGAATAAATGTTTTAATTTGTGCAGCTGCTATAAAATATTTGAAATTGTTCAACGTTCTTTTCACACACCCCTAGCATCAACAAAAAAAAAAGAGAGAGAAATGTATTTCATTGTTATCAGAGGTTTATTTGCCACTTCCTCCAAAACCAATCCTCGAACTGTATTTCATTGGAAATTTATATTCAAAGCACAAAAATGTTGCAACATGCCATAAAAATGCAAAATTCACACAGCTGCCGCCGCCGACTGAAACTGGGCGAATATACAATGTGTAAAATGTGCGGGATAAATAATTAAATGCCATTAATTGGAATTGTGTAAATTTCAGAGAAGCAAACAAACACACACACACACACGCACACACACTCGCACACACACACATAAAACAAACACAAAATGCGCATGAAATAATAAATAAATAAATGCAATAAAATTGCAAATGCTGCAATGCGGCGGGCGGCGTTGGGGGACGTGTTTGTGGGTGTGTGTGTGTGTGTGTGTGTGTGTGGGTGGGGAGAGGTGGATAAACTTTTGACGCGCCGTTGCCTATTCAGTGAATATGCAAAATGAATAAATAATCAAACATTGAAAATCAACGACGATTCTGGCAACGAGACAAATTAATTAAATTTAACCCAGTAAATTTTTCTTCATATTCTTCTTTTTCTCCCATTTTTTTTTGTTGGCGCCCAGCCAAAACAACAAACCACAAACCATTCAAAGCCACAACCCCCAAACCGCCCCTGACCCCCACACCTATTCAGTGGTGCGGTGGGTGGTGGGGTGCTGCCATTCAGCCGTATGACGTACATGAAAATTTCCATTCCATTCAGCGCAACGGAAAGTGCGAAAAAGCATTTAATTATTTATGCTCATCTTTAAAAACGTTTCAGGCAACAACAACAACAACAACAACAACAAAAACAAAAACAAAATAAATAAAAATCGAATTCAATTTAAACGAATTTAAATCGATCTGGTTGAGCGCCAAGTTTTTTTTTCTTTTATTTTTTTCTCGCCCAATTCAATGTGCGATGTGTTTGCATAAAATATCAACCCAAAATGGGGGAAACGGGCAAATGCCCAAACGGCGACTATGGAAATATTCTATATTTTCATAAAATCTAATCAAAAGAAGACACAATTTTGGTGTAATAAAAATTGTGTTTCGGGCATGGAAAATAAGTTTCTCGAATTTTAAACTTTAAAGGAAAACGAGGAGAAACATTTTTCGGCTGCTGCTGAAATTTAAATTAATTATTTTATTTATTTATTATATTTTTTGCCTACGAACTATAAATGCGGAATTTTTGAGGTGTTTTTATATATATGCTTTTAAATTAATTCCGCTAAAAAAATGAGTGTAGTTTTTGGAGATATTCTTTATTTTCATAATATCTAATTAAATAAAAACAATTTAAGCATAAAACGGAATTTTAATCAATTTCTGCCAGGAACGGAAAATACTATTCTCAAATTTAAAACTTTAAAAAATTCAAAGGGGAAATCTTGTTTCTGAAAGCCAAATCAATTTTTTTTATAATTTTTTTTTTACGAACTAAAAATGCTGAATTTTCAAGGTGTTTTGTATATGTTTATATACCTTAAGAACAGTGCCTTTAAAATTAATTCCGCTAAAAAATAACCACACTTATTTTTTTATTATTATTGTTATTCAACTTAAAATGTAACTTTTTATAGAAATGTGTCTTCCGTATACCCTTTCTGCTCTTCCATGCGAGGTATACAAAAACTAAACTGTGCTATTAAAAGATACAATAAGCCATTTGCAAACTGCATGTTTTTTTTTTTTGTTGTTGTTGTTCGTTTGGTGAAAATATTTTTAAATTAGCTTGTTTCTTTTGTGTTGCTTTTGTTTTACGCAGCTTCTAACAACGGCAATAATTTTGTGCTTGTCTATAATGCATAGGTCTGCGTTTCGGTTAGTTGGCAATTTCTATGGCATTTATTTTTAAGTATTTCTTCTCCGAATGGTCGAACTAAAAGCAAATTATGAGAATGACAACAATGATCTGAGAGTTGAAGCAATTTTTGGCATGTTGCCACTGAGGCAGGTAGCCAAAAAGCGATACAAACCGGTTAAGCAAATTAAACAGAAAATTAAACAAGATTTCTCGAAGCAAGACTGATTAATTATGAAATATTCTTTTCATAAATGGAAATACATTCTTTTATGTTTATATTTAATACATTTTTATTTATTATTTAAATTACTAAATTATACGTCTTAAATGGGTTAGAAAGTGTGAAGTTTGATAGATACACTTATTGATTATGCAAATATTGTTTTAGATGACAAAACAGCTCGATATATAAATAAATATAAATATCTGCCTGGGCTGAATTTATTTTCCAGAGCCATAAATTGGTCAAAAATGCCCCAATTTTCAAAAACCAAGGTTTTTCTTGAATAGTTTGACATCAAATCCTTGATCAAAACATCCAAAGCAAAAGAGCAATTTAGACGTGACAAATGTCCAAGAAGTGACTTCATCGAAATAATATCATCAAAAAACCCTTGAAGGGAATTCTGAAAATTATAAATATAACTCTGAAACAGCATTTATATATTTAATATTATTTATTATTTAGACGTACGTACGATATTCATAAAGAAGGCATTATGTGACAAATATTTAGAGCAATGGATTATAAATACTATATCTATTTGATCGAAGTATTCACATATAAATTATAAAAATAGGTGCACAAAACGAGAATTCATTTTACAGAGATAACTTGTTTGAGATTGATAGAATGATTGATTTTTGTTAATATATAATACTCAACATAAATTATTCACTAGCAATAATTAACTTGCTAACAATCGATAATAATCGATTGCACAAAATGCAGACAAACTGCTGAAGCAAGTTATAAAATTGAATCGTTGATGAAATGCAGTAATTGGAAAATCTTTAGCTAGAAGATTGGATTCAACATTCAAGAGATTCATACAGCTTCTTGTCAATATAAAGTCTCTCTGGTGTAGAAGCTATCCCAAACGACAAACTCCTTGCTCTCCGGCAGTGGCTTAAACTCCAGCTCCTCGCCAATGTTGAGGCAGAGCTCGGAACCACCGGGACTCAGTGGTTCCCATTTGGTGGGCTCAATTTGCTGGCAATTGGGATCACCCGTTGTCGCAAAAGAAGTCCACATGCCAATGAGGCGCTCAATAGTGCGATATTCGGTCGATGCCCTATCCAATCTGGACGAGAGCAACGTAAAGAACAGATAGGAGAGATCATCTGCATGGCAAACGCCGCGCACGTGGCGTCCACAGTTTAAAATGCGGAAGTGATTGAAGTGTGGTGAATCTACGTCAAAGCGATACAGATAGGTGGGCTTGGCCGGTGCATAGGTCAGTCGGGCGAGCAGGCATCGATGAATGCCATGCCAGAAATTCTTGACACTCAACAGACGCAGGCACTCAAACAGCTCCATTTTGCCACGATCCGCATCATCGAAGTAGGCCAGCTTCAGGCGACGCAGTTGCTCGGCCAGCTCATCGGCATCGATGGCCTCGCGAACGGTTTCTGGAATTAGCGCCTCAAAGGCACTCAACATGTGCTCCCGATCGTTAAGTGTTGTCTGATAGCCGAAGAGTCCCTCGAACGAGGTGCCGCCAATGATGAGGGGCAGCTCATTGCTCCACGTGTTGGCCAATTGCTCTAAATGGGGACGCGGCACCACACAATCCTCACCCACATACGGCTCGATGACGGGCCCAAAGGCCAATAGGTTATAATTTCGGTATTCCTCCTGCGTGATAATTGCACGGCCGTATTGCGCCAGCTTGTTGGCGGGTGCATCCCTAAGGAACTGCAACAGTTGCTTCTCATTCCCGTCATCGGCTTTGTAGCCCAAATGTTTGGCCAAACGCTGCGCCCAGCTACGATCTACGTGGGTTGCCCACTCGCAGAGCGCCGATCCCGATTGCAGAACGACCCGATGGAAGAGTCCTCGCGTCTGTTCCGTCAGCATCATGATGTGTGACGAAGCAGCACCAGCACTTTCACCCAGCAGCGTTATGTTATCCACATCGCCATTGAAACTGCCAATGTTGTCGTGCACCCAACGCAGCGCGAGCACCTGATCCTTGAGCCCCGCATTGCCCGGCACCTTCAAATCGCGATCCTTTAAGCTCAAGAATCCCAGTGCACCCACGCGATAGTTAAAGGTGACGACCAGCACATCATGCTTCATGAAATAGTCTGGTGCGTAGATGTCACGTGTGGCACCGCCAAATTGAAATCCTCCGCCATAGATCCAAACCAAGACGGGCAGCTTACGCGGCGACTCCAGCTGCTTGGCATACACATTGAGGTACAAACAGTCTTCCGACCCCTCCACAATGTTCATTATTTCGTTCTTCTGCATCGGCTGCGATCTGGCATAGGTGCAATCCCTAACACCCGTCCAGTTAGCGGCTGGTTGCGGTGCTCGAAAGCGTAGCTCACCCAACGGTGGCTTGGCATAGGGTATGCCCTCAAAGGAGTAATACGACTCTCCATCGTAGTAGGTCTTGCGTTCCATGCCCTTGACCTTGCCACATTTTGTGTCCAGCTGCTTTGTACGTCCCGTGCTCAAGCGGTACTGCGTTATCTTGTGTCCAATGGTTCTGAAATATATATTGATTGTTCTTTAATTTTGTGAATAGAAAAAACAAATAAGAAAGCTGTAGTCGAGTGAGCTTGGCTAGAATATACTCTGAACTTTGCTGTTAAATATATTCCTAGTTTATTGGCAAGTTTCCCTTTAAAACAAAAACCCAAATGTAATCAGACTAATTTATTTTTTATAGCACTGAAGAGTTAAACAAGTAGGAATGCTATGGTCGAGAGAGCTCGACTACGAACCCCGCTGTTAAATATAGTAAACAAAAAATAGAATGCAGCGCACATTTTTATTTACATTGCCAAAATGATCTCTAATTGGCTGACTAGAAACACGTGCATATAAATATAAACATACATACATACATGCATACGTACACGCATTTGTAAATAACGGGCCTCAGCAGAGTATACACAAAAACATATTTACGCTCGCCATCTCTTTCTCACACATGCGCTTCGCATATTTATGCATACAGAAAATTCTTGCGGCTGCGGGTAGAAATGAGATCAATATGAGAAAATATTTTTGAATATAACTTGAGTGTTTCTTATCTGATTTTGATCAAATTTGAACATTTGATCAATATTATGAATATGCATATTATGTGTTAATTAATAGATTAAATTGAAATCTATCGATAATCGAGAAACAGAGACAGTTATAGATAATATAAAGCAAGTCGGATATATGCGAGTCTATATTTCAAATTTCAAGTCTATAGCTCTTAAAGTCTCTGAGATTCGCATGTTCAGACGGATATGGCTATATTCACTCTGCTGTTGACTCTGATTAAGCATAGATATACTTTATGGGATCGGAACTGCTTGCTTTTGCCTGTTACATACAATTGCACAAAAATATTTTACCCTTTTTACCCATATTTAATGGGTTCAGGGATTAGTTTTAATCTGCAAGATGAGTTAACTTTTATTTCGCTTCTGTTCAACTGCCGCGCACCTTGCTAATATTTGATTATCATATTATCTTATCTAAGCACAAAAACAAAAGCTGCGTCACAATAACAAAGCACTTTTATTAAAGAATCTATAAATCACAGAGAGAGAGATTTCCAATGCGTAACATGAACTTTCCACTTACTTTGCAGACAGTTTGAGCTTATCGCCAATACTCAAGCGAAAATCCATAGCCCTGCAAATGTATTATTTGTGTATATATCTATATAAAATATATATATATATGTATTTATTTATTTTTATATATATGATCGCTCTCACAAAGCACATCCGACGCGTTCAGAAGCCCAACAGATACTAAAGTGCTTCTACAGCATTTAATTCCCTACGCTGACTAAATGATTAGATAAAATTGCGTCCAACAGCTGGGACAGTCTAATGGATAAGTACCACATATTACCAGGTTGTGTTGGGTCAAACTTTTTAGTAATGATGTGTAAACATTGTAAAGGTCAATTTGCAAATTAGCATTCATAAGAATTTTTTTCATTCGCAAGTGGCAGCTAAAAAGAAACCTCGATGTGTACATTTATGTATCTATACATATATATATATATGTGGGAAGCAACAGGGGGGTGGTTTTATATACACAATTAGGTCATCAGAGACTTGAGGCGCCACAGCCCCATCAACAGGCAACGTCATCAACACAACATTTGTCTAAAATGCCGCTCTGTGTGTGTGTGTTTATATATTAAATGAATACATGTGGTTATATGCTTACATATATATATCTATATATAACTATGAGTAATTTGCAAAATCAGCACATGCAAATCCCATTCTTTCAATTCTAATAGAAAAGGTCTTTTGTGTATATGAAAATGATAGACAAGCAGGTGTTTTAATCAGGACCTGTTCGCCCAATGAACAATTTCCATAGACTTCAAATAAATCTCCTTAACAATCGATAGTTATACGCTTTTAACACAATATGAACTCACTCTTCATTTCTGTCTGAAATAATGCTTGTTTTTTGAGTTTTCATAAAGCTATTTTCAGTAGAAAATATTAGTCCGTTAAACTTTTTTTTTAAAGAAATTATTAAAAAAAAAACTTCTTTACTTATTTTTGTTATCATTTATAACTTATAATCGTTCTGCAAATAAAAAATCTCGACTTTTAGATGCGAAATTATAAATATTTAGATTGAAATATTTACCAATTAAACTTACATTTTTGATAACTTATTTCAGAGCAATCACATTTCGCCAATATTTAGTACTTTTTAAAGACATTTGAAAATTAAAATAAATTAAAATTCTGCTACTGTTGTCGAGTTGAAATTGAGCAGAAATATTTGATACCAAATGCAAATGTGTATTTAAATAAAAAAAAAAAATACACAAATTCTTCGACTGTTGCTTATTAATTGAGCATTTAAGACTTGACAACGCACCGCTGCCATCAAAGGACAATCTGTGTCCTGTTCTTTGTTCGTGTTCTGCATTGCACTTGATAAGAATTATTTGACTTGTCTCTGCTGCTGCTGCTGCCTTTGAAATTTGCTACTCGACACTTGAAAGAGTGAGTGAGATAGAGAGAGAGAGAGGGAGAGAATGAGTTGCTGTGGCAGGTTGTCCCCGGCAACCGACTGCTTGTGACTTGAGGCTCTTGAGTCCTGGCATCGTAGTTGTCTGGCGGCATTGGGGTTTGTTATTTGTCGTCATCGTAGTTGTCGTCGTCGTCGTCTCCTTCGTCTACTTATGTTACTTAATGTGATTATTTCACACTTGGTCTGCTTTAAACTAACATTTCATTTGCTCCTCCAACTCCTCCGCCTCCTCCGCGTGTCTCGAGAGCTTGGCGTCTGACTGGATTCGCATTTTGTTTGCTTAGCTTTTGTTGTTGTGCTGCATGTTTGGTCCTTGAACAACTTACGCTTCTTGCTTTTTGTTATGTTAGGGGACTTGGCTGTTCTACACACACACACACACACACACGTACTTCTACATATGTTAACTTAAATGAGACAAATAAAACGTATGCATCTCATTTGTAACTCATACGACATGTTGTCCCCTATTAATTTAAATATTTATTTTAAAGAAGTTATCTTCCATTATATTTATAGCTGCTTAATTACTTTAAAATATACAAAGATTTCTTCATTTCTAAAGGAATATATAACATATTGTTAATAGTCTTTTATTGAATTTAATTTTTATATAAAAAAATGTGTGTTCTTTAAATTGCCATATTGATGTTCAGGATGAACGACCCTCGTATTAAATTCAATTTCGCATCATCTTTTAAGCACGCTCTTTTTGTCTCATTCTGTGTCTGTCCGTCTGTTTACTGTTGCCAGGTGCACAAGTACTCAGTGTGAGCATGAGATGAATACAATCCATCCCCATCCCCATTCCCACCCCATTCCCATCCCATTTTCCATTCATTCGTCGGTTGTCATAGCATTGTGCAGATTCCGTTTTGTTGTTTCATTTGTGTGTTGCTGTTGCCATCGACTAAATAAATAAATACACACAGTGCAATTTATGTATGCTTGATTGTTTGTTTGCTCATATTTACTGTTGTTGCTGTTATTGTTGTGCTTTCATTGTTGCAGTTATTGCTGCTGCCGGCGCCAACTGCAACTGCAGTCTAAGCTACGCATCAACAAACAACACAAACACACTCACACTAACACTAACATATATATATATATATATAGATTTACTATGTCCTGATGCTATCATCATCATGATTCTTGGCTCGACCTCCACAAGTGCAAAACGTTTCACATTTCTCTTCTCCACCTCTCTCCTTGCTCCACGCTTGTTACGTTCGTTGTCGTCATCGACTTCGACTTCGCCTTCGTCTTTGCCTTCGCATCGCCTCCATTGTGTTAACATGCCGCCTACTGTTAAAGGTGACGACCCGCCTTCTCGCTCTCCATCTCTCTGTCTCTGTCTGACTTGTCGCCTCATTGCTTGTCTGCTGTCTGTTGTTTGGTTTCTGCCTTTCTTGTGCTCAATGTTTGTTTTGCTTGCCTGCCCTATTGTTTTTGTTGACGTTAGCGAGAGTAGCTCGTGTACAAATTGTTTTTCCAATTGTCACACAATTTTCAGGGATGGAGAATGTGGTTCATGAGCAGCCTTCAATACTTCAGTATGAACTGATCTATGCACAATTTAAGCTAAACAGTTTTAATCCATGCATTCATTCATTGTGAAGCCAAGAAGCTAGTTCACGTTGCACCACTCCCTGGTTTCTCTTGTTGTTGTGCGCTCTTTTGCCTTGGTTTGTGTTTTTGCTTTTAGCATTCGCTACTTCCAATTTGTGGTTCGTTCTCGTTCTGTTTAACTTCGGTTTTTTTTCGTAAAGTTTTGTTGACGACTCGTGCTGCTTTTGCGGCCCACGACAGCGACGACGACGGCGGTTGCGACTGCGTTGTTTGTTTGCACTTTTGTTTTAGCTGCCTTTGCTTTGTTTTCTTTGCGCCCGCAGCACAAAAACAACAAATAACAGCAGCCGCAGCAGCAGCAGCAGAGCCGGCAACAACAATAACAATAACAGTGCTCTGGCTCTATCAGCTTTTTAGCGCGACGCCGCAGTCAGTCAGTCATCGTCGGTTGTCGGACGCAGGCGTAGGCAATCCAATTGGGACGCACGTTTCGAACTCGAGTTCCCGCTCATCATATTTGTTTGTTTATTGAGCTTGTCGTCGTCGACGTTTTGAGACTTTGTGTTTGTGTTTGTTTGTGTAAGTGTTATCACGCACCAATTGCGGCAATCGCTTAATGAGCACTCACACTTTCAGTCAACTGTACGAGTGTGTGTGTGTGTGTGCAAGCATATTAAATTCAAAATTGATAACTGCACGAGTGGCTTTTAAAAATGAAAGCAGTTATAAACATACATAAGCTGTGACAGACACACATACATAGCTGTATGTTTACATGTTTATGTGTGTATGAGTGCGATTGAGTGTGTTAATCAATAAGCAAACAAAAGTCACGGCTGTCAATGCGGTTCAATGTCTCCAGCTACTACCTCAGCAGCCAAAGCAACCAAAACCAACAAGATCAACAGCATCAGCAACAGCAACAATAATAACAACAGTAATATTCGCTACTGTTGCCGGTAATTTGAGCATTGCCTTGCCGCAAACTGGTTTTGGCCAAAAACAACAACAAACTGACATAATAATGGCAACTGTCAAAGACGCCGTCTGTTTAAAAAAAATAAACATTACCTTTATTTGGTTTAGGTGTGTATTATTTATAATTGATGTAGTAACAAATGTGAAAACTGATCGTGTGAAACAATAAAAATTCAGTTCAATGTTACAAAAGTGTTTCAATATAGAAAAAAATAAAATTATGAAAATATTATAAATGAAAATAATTGTAAACTACTGAATACAGTGCATTCTTTTTACATAATTCACACTTAACAATAATAACGATAACGATAATTTATTTAGTCTGTTGTTGTCACGCTGCCATCTCTAAAAAGTAGCTCTGCTTACGCTTATTAGTCTTCGTCCGGCCATTTTGCAGAGTGAAATTGCTTTAACCTTTATGTGTGTTTCTCACTGTGGGTGTGCGAGTGTCTCTGTGTGTGTGTGAACTACATGAATGTCGCCGTGTACGTAAAGGCGCTTAAGCAAGTGCGCGCAAGCCAAGTAATAAAAAGCAACAACTACCGTTTACTTTGTCGTCATTCGTTTTGTGTATGCGTTTGCGTGACACGTTTGCGTTTGTATTACCGTTGCTAAAAATAACCGTTTCATGTGCACTCGCTACTGGTGCTGCTTATTCTTCTTCTTCTCAGTCTTCCTGGCTCCCGTTGCGTTGTCGTCTTTTATATTTGTATTTGTTATCGGTTATTTAACTTGATTTATTTGCGTGCGACTGTTGATTTATATCGCCCCTCATAATAATAATAACAACAACAACCAGAATAGCAACCAACTTTAGACCAAGTCTCACGCAAATTGTCACTTAAGTAGGTCATGCAATAATCGGCATGCCTTCCCCCCGCTCCTGTATATAAAAAAAATCATTGTCCTTGTCCCTTCCCGCCCATTGTTTGTGTTGTGTGCTTTGCTTTGCCATGTTTTCAAGTCCTTCATTATTTACGAACGTCAATTAACGGGTTACAGTTGTCGATATGAGTTGTTGCTGTTCGACCAATTTGCGTCAAATCGAATCGCATCGAATCGTTTAGATTAATATTTCAACAGAACTATTTCCACGATTGAAATCACATTATAGATAATTATTGTCCCGCGTCGTTTAGTTGTTAATATGAATGTATAATTATATATGTTATTAGCTGAATTAGCTTATCAATCGTGATCAAGCCACTTAAATCCATTTTTATAACAATACGGAAAGCGGATTATTCTGTTATTTTTTTTTTAAATTTTTTGGGAATGAAAATTTGCGCTCTAAAAAGAGTGTCCAATTAGCGTATCTAATGTATACTTTTCTTGGTATTTATTGTTGTTTAGCTCTCTCTCTCTTTCGCTCTGTCTCTCTGTCTAGGTGTGTGAGTGAATTCGCGTGTTATTCACAGCTGACGGCAACAACTGAGCACACTGAAAGTTTTTCTTCCAAGTTTCTTTTTCCAACTATTTTTCACTTGTTAGTCAACTCAGTTTAAAATCATTCGAGTCCAGGCTTTTAGGCTTACCTTAAGATCAAAATCAACTTTTTTTCTTTCTCTTTATAGGCTAGTTTTATGATCAAATGCGCTTGCTTCAAGTTTACAGCTTAGGCGGTTAGTTAAGTCATGTAACGATGCAACGGTGGCATTCAGCTGGCATATCTTATGATCGCACTTACGTGCAACACAAGCGCTTACTAATTGAAACAACTTCATCCTCATCATCATCTTTATCATTATCATTATCATTTTGTTGAGGTCTATCACCGATCGCGTGCTTTAGTTTTGTGCTATGGGCCTTAGTCTCATTCTCATTGGCTCGAAACGGATACAAATGCAAAATGTGTGTGTATATATGGGTGTGTGTATGATCACCATCATTATAATCGTTTATTACCACACCCAAGTGCACAAGAAAAACCACAAAGACAAACAACAAAAACATCGCTTAAATCAGTTTCAATTTAATTTAATTTGCTTCGTGTTGTAATTAGGGTGCTGTCGACAAAAAAAACAAACGCTAATTCATCAACAAAACCGCAGTAATGTGAATAAAACAATAAACAAAAAAGTGATTCATTCAAATGCAAATGTGAAAATTGCATCAATTGAGTAATTGGAAATGCCGTGAATATCAGCAAACAAATAATAATAATAATAAAACAGCATTTGGGAGTGCTGCCTGTTAAGTAACAGTGAAATATACACTACATAACAATATACCCTATAAAAAATATGGCACAAAATCTCACTGTCGTTGTGGGCGACCATAGCAATAATAAAGATAATGCAGCCACAGCGGATACATCGGTTGTCAATTTTAAGCCAAATGATACAAATGGCTGGAAGGATTACAAGAAACGAAAAACATATCTGATACTAAAAGATCAGCAAAGCGAAAAGGTAAACGAATAATGAAAAAATACAAAACAATTATTTTTGTGATTACTGTGGTAATTATAATTAGTTTAAGTACTACAGTTATTTATAACTATCAATTTAGTTTATAAATAGTAAGCTATTCAATTACTCAATAACTAATGTAATTACTACAGTAATTATTATAAATATAGTACAGCAATTTAATGCTAGCAGATCTACATATTTTTATCCCATTAGCTAGTTCCAACTAATATTCAAAGGGGTTTTTCACTTAATTATCGTTTCGTGCGAGTTGCCATTATGGAAAATTGTTCAAATTTTAATCAAATTCACATAAAACTGTTGATAAATATTCATAATCTGGCCAGACAGCAATTTCAATTCACATCAATTGCCACAGCTGGTGCCACTGTGAACGGAAACAAACGGTTTAATTGCGCAATCGATTGGGAACTTCCTATAACTGCTGTAATGGCACGCTATGATTAGGAAAATATGTTGCAATAAGCACTTTATCAACCACATCACATTTAATATACTCAATGTGTACTCAACATTCAAATATAATGCTGATTGTGCAATCTTTATATGAGATTGCTGTCGTTTATGTGTCTAAAGTGATTTGTATATTACACAAAACGGCACATTATATTATCTTTTCTATATCTCTATGTATATGTTACTCTTAATCGATCGATATTCCTCAGCGAGTGGAAATACATAAGTTGCAACAAGGCATGTATCGCTAATCTCAAGGCGATAAATGTGCAATACTCAATCAATCAATCAATCAATCAATGTCGACCCAAATTGCAAGCGTCTGCAATACATAAATTTACTGTGGTCAGGCATCAATGCATATTAATCGCATAAATAAATAAATAAATGCATAGAACATGTTTTTCTAGCATTGAGCAAATAACCAAATCAAATTCAATCACGGCGGAGAAGATGTATAAATTTACGGGAAAATAAAAATAAATAAAATTGAATTACATTTAAATCTATTTATTTTATACACTGTGCGCAAATACTCTTGTTAAGCAAATAAGCAAAAGATATATTAAGTACATATATAAATAAACTAAGGGGATTACCCAAATAAACACATAGAGAAATTATAGCTTTACTTCATATAATTAAAATATGGTTAAAACGGTTATTTTAATGAGTATCAAATGCGGCTAAACAACTTAGAAGAGCTGAACTCGAATCAAAGATACCCTGCATCAAATGTTAGTTTTTTCTATCGAATATAAGTTTGTATTAGGGGTGTAGTTATCGATTACTTTAGTATACTAGATCTTAAAAGTTTGATGTTTTTTTTTATGATAGTCTCTGAGAGACATTTTGGTATACAATCGGACAGACAGACGGATGAAGATATGGGTGGATGGACGGCAATAGCTAAATGAATTTGATACTGCTCGAGTATATATATATATATATTATGTATATATACATATTATGAGCTTGAATATGCTTTCAACTTGTTCGTATTCATTTTCATATTTTTAATGGCTTCAGTTAATCAAAAAAAAAGTTAGGCCAATAAACTTTTTGGTTGTTATTAAATATTATGTGGGTTCGCTTAAAGTTACAATTAATTTTAAAGTGTACGGTGAGCGCTTGGCGTATAATCACGACCTCGCTTCTTGTCTCGCTCTCGCACACTAGTTCCATGTAATTAACAGACAAAACAAAAAGAGGAAGAAAAACAGAAGACGACAGCAGAGGGAAAAAAGCCTCTTCATATACAGTTATTAAACGGTCATGACCCCCATTTTGAAAATGCTTATCAACAACAACATAAAAACCGAAACAACGAGCAGCCAGCGAACCGATGAAGAAGTAGGAGGTGATGCCGACCTGGAGGTGGAGGTGGAGGTGGAGAACACAACTACAACAACAACAACAACAACAACAAATAAAACAAGCAAACATGAAAAACAAAAAGGAAAAAATAAATACAAATTATATATGTGTGTATAAAAATGACGAACGCGTTCTCAAAAGAGCAAGCCGCTTGAAGGCAGCGTGTGGCGGGGGAGGGTGAAAAGCCAAATTGGGTTGGTAGTGCTGTGAGGAGTGGGTTGCGCGGGACTGGGAAAGTGGAGAACAGAAGCCAACAATGCTGGCGACGCCATTTGACCGTTCGGCGTCGGATCAATAAATATGGATGACTTGGCGCTGTCCAGATTGATGTGTGTGCACACACACAATGGTAGGGGCAACGTTGCATGGGGCATATACTGAATACACTCACAAAAAAAATACATATTTTTGTTTGATATTAAATATGTAGAATCAATCTTAATTTTTGGACGAATGCAGTGCAAATTACAAATTACAAAAATGTTGTACTGAAAATAAGTGGAAATTGCTTGCAATTTGTAAAATATATAAATATAAATTTTGTGCTCAAGCAGCATTTTTATTTTTAGATAACTGTAATAATTGTTTACATAACTATAAATTGGTTGCCTAAAATTGTAGCTTTTTATTTTGTTTCAATTTATATTATTCCAATTTAATGCTTATCTAAACATAAAGTTATAAGAAAACTATTGAAGAACTATTTTTAAGAGTTTTGTGGTTTTGAACGAACACAATCTTGCGGTTAGAAACAAGATTAATAAAATTAGTTCTTATTTTAACAAGCTTTATACTTCGACGCCTTACTAAACAAAAACATCAGTTATATATAAAAACCTCGCCATAAAATCACTATGGCACTGTTACTATATCTTATATATTATTTAAATTTTTAGTAAAATTTAGATGTTGGTCTGCATGGCAAATATAATCTTTAAAAGGCCTGAGAGAGCCGTATTCACTTCCTTATGCTTCAATTAAGCGCAACAATGCCACTTAATTTCTCAGTGTACACACATAAATGGAATGTGTGTATTTGTATTGGATGTGTGTGTGTGTGTGGTTTTTTTTTTTATCGAGCGTTGTGTAATAAAAATGCGCTCCTATCAATGTCAAAAAATCTGACACACAGTGAAATATAAGAAAAGTAAACAAACAATTAAATTGCTTAGTGCCTAATAAAATAAATGAATGCCCGTCGAGTTTTGCGTGTGTTTGTCTTTAACCAGATCTGACTGGAAATAGCAGACAGCTGCCCAGATTGTCTGTCTGTCTGTCTGTTTGTCTGTCTTGTCCGTCTGTCCGTATGTCTGTCTGTCTGTCTTGCCTGTCTATCTATGAGATACTTATGTATCTACGCGCTTGGCACAGATACAATTTGAACAAGGCGGAGGATTTGCGAGCAAATAAACAATGTAAATACATGACACAAATAAACAAATAAAGTAAATGTAGTTTTGTATAGATTGCTATACATATATATATATATATATATAGATATGTATGTATGTGGAATTTGAAGAGCTACTTGGGCGTATACGTAATGTATTAAATAGCTTTTGCCATTTGCAGATGGGAATTAATTTGAAGCCATTGTTTGTGACAAGAATAAATACTTATTGCATTTGACAGAGAGTACAAATGTTTTCTTATTTGTGTATTCTTGCTAATTGTATTTAAATTGTTTTTTTTTAAGCTGCCGGCACTAATCATACGATTAGTATTTGCTGTCCAATAAACAAAGCGTGACTAACAAAGTTGTTAACAATAATCTCAATAACTTAGTACGTCCTCCATTTATTGTTGATTGATAAATGGTTGCTCATTAATAAACATTCGCTATATCAGCTATATAAGCTATATCAGCTATATCAATATATATTTCTAATGTAATTTCAATTCTTGCTCCGGGCAATAGACAATTTAATCTTGTATAATTCCACTGCAATGTGTATTACTTTTAAGCTTATTTAAAGTTGACAACATAATTTATTTCGTTCTATTTTGATCTAAGTTATGCATATATATATTTTACTTAATCTTCTGACTTTGTTATGTCATTTGTTGTTGATTATTCCTATTAGCACATTTGACTAACAGCTAACAGATGTGATTCATTCGTATTTGGGTATTATTTTTTGACTGTTGTACGCTAAAATTGGGAATTGTGTTAATTAACTTTAAATGATGCTCATATTTGGTTTTCACACTCTTTGGGTTTAGCTGTACAAAATGGGTAAACTAAATATGTATATATATAAATAGATGTGTATATATATAAGATATATAAGATATACAAACATATATATATAAGACAAGAGAGTTTTCCAGATTGATTTTGAATGTTTCGCAATCAAACTTTTGTCTTGCAACTTATCTATTCAAAATTGGTTAAATAAACATATACATATATCGCATTTTTATATATAGATACAATAATTTTTTTTCTCTCAACAAGTTAGTGTTAAAAACAGCTGCTTTGCAATTAGTTATCTTTTATAAATATTTTTAGTTCACCTTTGCTTAACGAGTTTACTGAATATTGATTAGCATTTATTATCATAAAGGCGTTAACCCGCTTCCTGAACTGGATCCAACTCAACTAATCACATCTCTGCCTCTTAATGTTTTCAGGCCGCTCACACGCCGGAATCGCAGCGTTCTTATTTGTTGAGAAAGCGTTCGGCGCCATCGGCGGAGAGAACAACGTTTGTGTGCTACACTTGTGGCATGGACACGCCCTCGTCGCAACTGAGACTTGTCTACTGTTGCCCCAACACCGAACGGGAGCCCTACTATCCGTTCATCAAGACCATGAAGGTCTATAAGAATGCTAGTCCAATCAGTCCGCAAGGTGAGTCAAGTCGAATATCAACAAATTTCTGGCATAAAAACTGAAATTCTCATTTTGTTTTCTTGTAGGAATGGTGCAGATCTGTGCCGGCTGCAGCGAGAAGCATCACAGTCTGGCGGAGGGTGGCCCTCCAGTTGCACTTGCAGCTGCTGCCCCTGCTCCCGGCTCGGAACCGGGTGCAACGCACTCGCTGGAATCCAGTGGCGCCATCTACAGTGTCAATCACTCAGCCACGTTTGTGGGTCGAAATTCGCCATCGGAAAAATCGCTTGCAAACTCAGATTCAACGTGCAATGTGCGCTTCAAGGTGAGTCCAAGCTGCGATGGATGAATAATGATACAGCGAAGGGTTCCACTAGCTTCTCAGCAAGTGCCACATTGAGCCGACTTTAATCAGTGCCTCAAAAACAGTTGTCAATAACAATTTGTAGTATTTTTAATATACGACTTTATTAAGTTTTCCATTTTCCCAATCATTAACATGCCACTTATTTTCAATATGTGTGTGCGTGTGTTGGTTGTGTGTATGTATTGTGTGTGTGTGTGTGTGTGTATATTGTCGTATCGTATATGGAAATTTACTAGCTGTCGATTACAGGCAGGAATTCAGTGTACAATGTATAAGAAAAGCGATTACATATCATGTTGAAAAACAAGTGGAAACACGAGATGTGTGTAAATAAACGACTCAAATTATACCCTAGCATATTATTGAATGAATACACCAGATAGGAATATATATATATAAATATATATATATATACATATAGACTGGCTTAGATTATTATTGAATGAATAAAGTGTATAAAAAAAGTCTGTTTTGGTAGGAGTTTTTGTTATAGAATATTTCACACAAAGAAATACATCGAATTTTAGATCAATGACTGAAAAACTCGTTAAATATTGGCATTTAATATTTATTTATTACAATTGCATTTAAATATTTGCCTAAACTAAATTTATCAATTAAACAATAAGCAAAATTGTTATTTGCTGAATTTTGGTAAATCTTTATAAATCTTTAGTACAGCCGCTATGTCAAGATGTATAGGGTGTAATACACATGCACACACACACACACACACACACACACATACGCACACATAGGCACATGCGTCAACACATGTAATCGCAGGCTACAATAAATGGAACTTGTGGCGTCTCGGGGACCGTGTTGTGGTAATGAGAGCAACTCTGGAAGCGATAACACCTACTGACATCTTTGACCATTTGGCTGATAACCCGGGAGAGTGTCAGAAAGGTGACGAACCGACAAACAGGCGACCAGGCAGATGGACAGAATGGACAGATAATAAAGCATGTTGATAATGATGAAGATGCTGATGATGCTGATGATGAAGATGATGATGAAGATGATGATGATTGGGCATTGTTGAGTAATTCGTTTTCATGCTGAAGGTCGGTCGTAGCGATATCAATTACGAATACAATATATACACAAATATATATATATATATATATATATACATATGCATATATATATATATATATTTATATATATGTTTAAATATATGCAGAGTATTGCATGGCGGAAAGAGCTGATAAGAGTAGTAGTGGTTAAGCGCGGGTGGCGGGTGGCGGGGCAGCTTCATTAGTTTGCGCTTATCAGCGTGTTGCGGCGGGGTTGAAGCGCAAAAGTCTGGTGTCAACATGTTAACCAATTTGAGTCAACAAATGTCAAGATTAGATTGTGCAGTGTGAGACAGAGAGAGAGAGAGAGAGAGAGAGAAAAGAGAGAGAGAGCGAGATAGTGAGAGGGTGAACACTTAACGTAGCGAGGATTAGAGGGGTCGCCAGTTCCATTCCCATTTGCCATGTGCGCTTTTATTACAGTTTCAACAATTCTTTTTCATACAAAAATTTACATAAAAAAAAAAGTAAAACAAATTATTGAATAAACAAATAAAGCACTAAAATAGATAAGGCAAAAAAAAAGTATACTACAAAAAGTGGGTAAACTTGCCAGGTATCTGCCAGAAACCAGTTTCTATTTTATTTATTTTCGTTTTGTTTAAACACGTTATTTATTTAAGGCTCGCTTTAAGTAGTTTATTTATTTATTTTTTTTTTGTTACTTTTCTTTTGTTTGTTTTGTTTCTTTGTTTAATGCGTTTATGTAGATTTTAGTAGTATTTAAAGATGATCTTAATATGTATTTTGATGACATTTTGAAAAACTTGCTGGTTTTTATTTATTGTTATTAGTTTTTAATTGTAGGGAGAGTTTTTAGATCTGGAAATTTAATAGCTGATCTGCATTTCTTGATATTTTTTATTTAACTTAAAGTAAACTGAATTTTTAATGTGTACAATTCACACATAAATCTTATCAAATAAACGTGTCTTCAAATTGAAATGCACAGAACAAATATTAAAAATCGAATTGTAATTCAATTTCTGTTAGAAATTCCATCATAGTTAAATTTAGAAGTGAATGGTATTTTTTTAAGTGCACTTACCATAAAAATATGGGAAAAGCCATATCGATATTATAACCTTGACTCGGTTTAACGACATTATTCAGTTCACTAACCACACAAGCAGCATTTATGCAAACATGCAAACATTTGGGTTTTATTGTCTATTTTCTATTCTTAACAAATGCAAAATAAATATAAATGTTTTTTGGCCTCTTGTTTCTTAACTTATCTGCATTTGCCGTAAACTGTTTGCTTAGCGTGTCTTCGTTGAACGAAAATGTTCTTCTGTCATGCAAATAATTGCTTAGCTGAGCCTTAAAAAAAAAAATAGAAGTTATCTTTAGACAGGTGCAAAGAATAGCTTTTGGCCCAGTTAGCTGCAAAACTAAACAGTAAATTGCATAAATTGACGAGACTCAAGTAACGAGATTCTCACATGAAATTGGAATGACAAACTTCGCACTTAAACGATGTACTCGATTTTGTTCATCACATTTCTTAATTATATATGAAGTATATATATATATATGTATCTATTTATAGATGTGTCAGTATTGGCATTCAATTTGTTTCTTAACAGATAGCAGTTAATTAAAGTGCGATAATATATTGCGTAAATAGCGCTGACTTTTGCATGTCATTTAGCTTAGCCAAATAGCGGTAAACATAATGCCAATACAAATATGTTATCAACTACGCATATCAACATATTTATCTATCCAATAAAAAAAAAAACTTGATTATTTCCGTTGTTGTGCGTAACTCATAATAAATGGCAATCTTCCCTCGTAAAAAAGATTATTTTTTTTTTTTATAATCTTGCAGCAACAATTTTATTTTTAATTGCTTGTTGCTTGTTAAGCGCTTAATTCCTGTTAACGGCTTTTTGTGTGGTTTTAATCTGATTAAAAATAAACACTATTTATGCTGATGATGGGGTTTTTAAGCATCCGTCGAGTCGTTTAAACAAGTTATTTGTTTTGGCCACTTGTAAAGCAATAAAAAGCAACGTTTTCGCCTTATATGACAGCAATTTGAGCTTTAATGGCACTTGATAAGTACAACACTCCATAATATGGACGAGCATTATGTGAGTGAGGGGGTGGGAGGGGAGTGGGAGGGGTTGTGTGTGGATTGCCCGAGGACTTTGGCACACATACACAAATGCCAAGTCATTGTTGCCCCTAAACAATGAGTGTGCTTCAAGTGCAGGTTTTTTCTAGTTTTTTTTTTCCCCCAAACAGAGAGAGTTTTGTTACCCCGTTGAAAATGTTGATTAATTGCAGTAAAAAAAAAAAACAAACTAAACTTTAATTAATTCGTTTCGATTGCAAATATTGTAATTGCCTGTTGTATTATGACACGATCACGACCCGAGCAATGCAGCGGTTCGCATTACTTGACTCTCAATTAAATGTTTATTTATGCCGCCCTAAAACCACTTTTAGATTGTCTATAATTGCACTTTGCTAAATGTTTAATAATGCTCAACAATTCAGCTACTCAAAGTAGTTGAACATTTTGTTAAAGTGTAGCAAAGTTATTGATCAATCACAAATTATAATTGAATTTGCGATGGGGTAACCAGTTCTGTTTGGTTTGTTTTTTTTTTTTTTTTTGTTAGCGTTTCCATAAAATATATTTGTGCTGATAACATTTATTGAGAGGCCTTCCCGAAACCAATTCAGTCCGGTTCAATGTGGTTTGTGTGTATCTGCTGGTGCCCTCTTATATGGAATATCAATTGTATTGGGAATTAAATAAATAAAATTTCGATTAGATAAGTTGTGTTGGGTGCGAATTGACTTATTTATATGTGCAACATGTGCCATGTGCGTTGTTCTATTGTTTTGTAGTTTTTCAGTGTTCGTCCGATGTTCTTGTAAAGCTTAATGACAATTTTGTAAAAAAAAAACAAAATTCTATATATTTACAGCCATATGAAACGAATTCCAACAACTCCAATTCAAATACGGCGCGCGATTTTAAGCAAATTAAACGCAGCGATTCGAGACCCAGTTCGCCCAGCTCAACCCAAGGAGGACACATTGAGAATGGATATGCCCAGTATCCGTAATATGATTGACAGCATTAATTGACTAAAACTAATCAACTAATCATCTTCTGTTCACTTGCAGCTGTTCCATATGCAAAGTGCTTTGTCCGTCCAACAAAATGGATTGGCTGTCCACCAGTGCCGAGCATATGAATTCGCATGCGATGCACTTTCCCTGCCTTAAGGCCAATGCCAGCAGCAGTAGCAATGGTCTAAGCAACAATAACAACAACAACAACACAACAACCAACAATAATACCAACATCAACATCAACACCAACAACAACAACAACAACAGCAGCAGCAGCAGCAACAACAGCAATAATACCGCCAACAACAATAACAACAACAACAACAACAACAACGAACTGAACAGCAATCGTGTTTTGGCCTGCAAAGATTGCATTAGCTACTTAACCAGCCAGTGGGAGTCAATGGATGCGGAACGTGTGCCCTTGGAGCATAGAAGGTCCCAATTTGCATTACATTAATCAATTAGTAAACATGAAATATAACTATCGATTTCTCATTGTCTATGCAGATACAACATTCCATCGCCAATGATGAACTGGAGTTCCAGCTCGCCGAATGGATCTCGCCATGGTGCGATGAGTACCTGTACTCCGCCCTCAACGCCGTCCGTCTCCTCGTCAACGCCTGCCAGCACCTCAATCTATTGTTTCCTCTGCGGCCTGCATTCGGACTTAACCCTTGCCCGAAACCTTTATGGCAGCAAAGAGGTATTAAAGCTGTCTCTGAAGACATAGCTTAGAAATTCATTAAGTTAGCATTTTTAGATAGATCGATTTACATTAGTCATTAAAAGTATGTATTTAGGAAGCTGAAACTTATCAATTAAACTTTGACAAATAGTTAACAATGTCATAAATAAAGCAGTTTTTAAATTAATATTTAATGTAATACTAAATGTAATTAAAAATCGGCCAATTGAAGATATTTGTTATAAACTATTGTACATCCTTGAAATACTCCATAACAATATGTATGTCAGCAAGTTTTTTGCTTTTTTTTATAAAAACCTATGATTAACTTGCTAGAAAACATACATATAGAGATATATTTAGTAAATTCAAACAAACTTATTTTGTCACTTGTTTTGTTAGTCCTCATTTGATGTATGGCTAAAAAGACAAATGAGAAATCTTAAATATCTTAAATTTTGAACATACACATACAAAAATGCTTGCAATTAATTCAATATCTTGATGGATTGTCTCTAATTAGTTTAAAAAGAAGACAATGATTAATTTTATTAATGGTCTCTAATCGAAAATCAAACAAATCAAGCCAAGCTCGTTTGTCAGCATTAGTCTGAAAAAAATATTCGTTATTAAAAGCTTAGAGTCATTTTATTTCTAAGCCAAGTTTGCAAATTACACTCTGAAAAATGTTACCTAATTGATATATTTATCTAGATTAGATTATGTAGGTTATACAATATTAAATATAAGCTAAAAATATATAATTTGCAGCATATAATCATGTCTATATACAAGTATTTAAATTGCTGTATTAATGCCATTATAGATTCAATTTATATCATTTATTATTCATACAACTTAATATGCATAATTTACATATTTAATTTTTACTACTGGCTTTTGAAATTAACACTGGCATAAAAATGCAATCAATTTATATCTATATAAATTTATGCTACATTAAGAAATCAGCATTCAGATACAAAATTGCAAGTTTATAAGTGAATTTTACAACTGGCGCAATGAAATATTAGAGAAATGCTTTGCATAAATGTAAATTTTAGTAAGATTTTATAGTCTTGTGAAAAATAAGTTGTTTTTAAGAAGTTTATGATAAATGCTACTATTATAAATGTTATTCAGAATTCAAGAATTTAAATCGAGTTTAACAATAATTATAATATCACATTAATTGAGACTTGTGCCAAATGAAAACAAATGAATTAAGTATTATTTTGATAATTGCATTATGTAGATATAAATATACATATATATATATATATATATATACATATATATATATAAATCACGTAGAAAACTACATATTACAACTAACTAGTTTTAACGAATACAATTTGGAATATTCACAAGTGCAAGTAAACTGAAAATTATAATGTGGCAAGCAGTCAATTGTTGCATCTTCTAGATATATATAATGGTATAGTCAGTTATTCTATATTTTAGATTATATTTAGACTCTTTTGTAACATCGCTTATCAAATGCAAATCCGATTCTAAATCAAATACTTATTTTGCAGGGCTCAAGACCTTATTTTCCACTGTTGCTGAAACACAACTCTTTGCCAAATGCTGAACAGCTGCGGAACAATACGGCGCTGGTCTGCACATTTTGTTATCATTCCATGTTGAATCAGTGGCGCAAGTGAGTCATTTATATATCTCCACATATATCCTGTGCTTATTAATAATAATCCATCAATTTACAGATATGAAGCTCAGAGTCCGGTGCTTAGTCCGGCGGATCGTAAATACAATTGGCACGACTACAACTGTCATCTGTGCGGCATAACCACTTATAGGAAACGGGTGCGGGCACTGCCCGTGAACGATTTCCCCTTTGTGAAGCACAAGAAGAGCGACGATGGTCTGCTGCTCGAGAATGCTGAATACGCCGTCGTCTGCCTGGACTGCTATGAAAGCTTAAGGTGCGTCTTTTTTAGCAAACTGCTCAAGATTAAATCTTACCAATGTTCATTCATTCATTCCTTCCTTTAGGCAACAGTCATCGCAACATGATCGCTTTGGGGTACCCATCTCTAAGCGGGCCTACAACTGGGTGCCACAGCCACCGCCACCTGAGGACAGTCCGGAAGCTGCAGTGGCACGTTTGCCCTGCGGCGAACGCTCCGATCGCATCGTAAGTTAAAAGCAGCCTAATCTTTATCCCAAAAAAAAAAAAACACCTTTTTGTAACTCTGCATTTTTTGTTCCGCCTGCAGCTGATGAGCAACGCACTAAGACCCGTTCCAAGCAAGAAGACCACGTCGCCAAAGCAATACGACAAATCAAAAGAAGGTAAGCGATTTCCTCCTCTTTTCTTCTTCTTCTTCTTCTTCTTCTTTATTTTTGTAATTTGACACGCTTTTTAAGCGCTTCGAGGTGACCCAGGTTCAAGTGAAACCCAATTCGCGCCAATAAACTTCAATTGGTTTCACTTAACATTTGTGAGCTGACTATTTGGTTAGCACCTGCCACATCCACCTGCTCGAATTGTTCACTCCCTCTTTCCCTAATAGACTTAAAGTTAAGCGTTTGGCTTAAATGTTTGCCAAGTTTGCATTTTTTAAGCCTTTGTTTCGCTTGCTTCTCATGTCAAACAGTTCAAATGCATTTGTAGGGAATCACACTGTACCTAAACTAAAGTATTATGTTTGTACATATGAATATAGATATGTATTTTATATATATAAATATATATGTATATAGTATATTTACATGGCTAATATTTTACTGTTGTTGCTATTTTCAGTGAGAGATATATGTAGATTTAATGATAGGGAAACTATACTCAATCAAATATATATATATATATATATACATATCTTATATACTACTGATATTGAAATTTACAGGGAAAGATCTATTTATTAAATGCACATGTAATGATAAAAAAAATCAACCTTTACTTTATTCGAAAGAATAAATAAATACTTAAGAATAGTTTTAATTTTCAATCGGAAACTGTTGATCTGTATGAAAACAACTTATTTCGGGTCTAAAATTGACTCATTAAAAATGTCTCCGTAAATAAATACTTATATAAATATGAAAAACTTCAATTTCCAATCGGGAAATGTTTTACTATCGATCTGTATCAAAACATTTTATATCTGGAATACTATCGAGTCTAAAGGTGGCACAAAGGGTTTACTCCATTTCTAGGCTGATTTTCTTTAAATTTGTTCCATAATATGATCCATAAATTGTTCAAAAATTGTTTCAAAATATACCAAGCTGATTTAATTTTGAAAATATAGCAAAATTACCGTTTGCAAATACTAAAATACTAAATTTCTCTTATTATGCGATTTTCATTGCGAGGAGCTAAACTTGCCTCTGAAAATGACCCAATCAGAAATGCTATTTGTTATTTGTTATATGCATAAAAGTTGTACATATTTTGTATATTTTAATAAGCAACGAAAAAACAATTTGAATGCACATTATATGCAAATTCCAATCAAAATCGTCTACTGTCCTTTACACTCGAAAAAGTTTTGGTAATTGCATTTCTCGAGTTTGGTTCGCAATCAATTTGCAAAAACTAAAAACGAGAAAAACCAAATGAATGGAAAATGCTGAGAATCAAGCAGAAAACTGAATAAGAAATCAACTGATTAAATGCCCAAAATAACAAGCGAAGACCGCAAATTGGTGGTGCAATGTGGCAGCAAGCAAAACTAGTTGTGGGGAGTGGGTAAGCGTGGAGCGTGGAGCATGAAGCGGGGGCAGGGGCAACTTTATGTGCTACGTTTGCAATAAATATTGATTATTTTATGAATTGCAAAAGACGCTGGTCCAAGTGCTTTATGTCAGTTTGTGTGTGTGTGTGTGTGTGTGTGTGTGTGTATGTGTGTGTGTGTGTGTGTGTGTGTAAGGGGTGTGCGGCGAGGCGGGTGTTTCATATGTCCATGCCACTTACTTATTTATGCAACAGCAGCAATGGCGTCGGTAAACTTCTTCAATAAAATGCCAAAAAGGAAACATCATAAAAATAAATAAACAGAGAAAATCACACACACACAAAACACACACAAACACACACACACGAACGCACACACACACACGAACGCACACACACACACACAAACACACATACACACAAACACACACACACAAACAAACACATACAAAATGGATCTGTAACTTTGCACACCAAATTTTTTATGAAGCTACAAAATACCACACACAGACAAATCACCCACCCACACACATCACCCCCCTACCACACACCCCCACCCCCACCCCCACACCACACACACAACCCCAAACAAATGCCACTTCCGACAGCAACAACAACAACAACAACAACAAACGACAGACAGCAAAAAGTGGGAAAAATGAAAAGAAAAAACCAAAAAACGAGAAACAAGAAACAAGAAACGAGAAACGAGAAACACGAAATGAGTGCGAGAATCATGAACAAAACGAGAGGCAGCCACAAGCCAAACCAAGCCAAACCAAACCAAACCAAACCAAGCCAAGCCAAACCAAGCACAAATAATAAAAGCAACAAGCATAAAGTATTTCGAATTGAATTACTTCGTGTTATCCTGTCAACCATACGAAAACACTCAAGAGCATTCAACATGCCACACGCTTCCGCCCAGCAATTCAACCCACAAAAAAAAAAAATAAAATAAAACAGGAAAAAAAAAATAAAAATGAAAACCCAACCCAGTCTGCCATTGTTGGGGGACCCACCTCCTGGTGCCACCCAGCGTTTAAGGAGTTGCCATCGATTTGCAAAAGTATATTACCCACTTCTATACACCGCCACTCCACTCCTGCACTCCACAATTCCTCCACTGCTGCACTCCTGCACTCCTCCACCCCTGCACTCTCCCACCCTACTTGCTCAAGTTTCCGTAGGTGGTGTGGATCAAATAATTGTCCTCGTGCCAAGCCAGGGGCTGTGTTAGGCGGGGTAGTTGGGGTTGTTGGTGCGGGGGGCGATGGTGCGGGGGTGCGAAGTGCGTAGGGGGTTGGGGTGTACTCAGTTTGGTACGTGCTGAATAAGTAAACATAAAACCACTGAATTTACGCTTATTGCACCCGCAAACATTTTGTTTAACACAACAAGCGACGCGTTGAACTTCTCTCTCTTTCGCACTTATTGTTGCACTCGCACTCCCTCTCTCTCACACACTTGCGCTCCCTCTCACTCGCTCGCTTGCTCGTCTGCTCGCTCTTTTTAACTCTCAGTTTCTCGCTCTCTACTTCAGTGCTTGATTGGTGGGGAGGGGGGGAGGGGGGCCTGCCATTTCCGGCCTCAATTTCAAAAGAAGCTCAAATTTCCACACACACACACACACACACGCACACAATTTTGCGGCTTCGCTCTTTGGCACTCTCTCGCTCTCGCTCTCGCTCACTCTGCTCTCCGAGCGCTGTCAACCCGAATCAAAAGAGTTTCACTCCCAACTCCCCGCACTCTGCCCCGCAACCCAACCGAAGCCACTGACAGTCGTTTCCTCGTTGGCACTTGTTCAGTCACTCACTGCCCCCCTCATCTCTCTCTCTCTTCGCTCCTTCTCTCTCTCTTTTTGTGCTGTCTGCCACTCCCCTTGACTCGGTTGTGCTTTTCACTTTTGCGCCCACATCTTTTGCAATCGTTTGCCACCTTTGCCACACAAATATTTCAAACACTTGCCATGCGACTGACTGTCAAGGATGGGGTTGGGGTTGGTTGGTTGGGTTGGTTAGAGCAACCCCCTCTGGCCACACAGCCGTTTCCGTTTTGCGTAGAATAACAGTTACATTATCCTTTT
Source organism: Drosophila melanosoma (assembly GCA_035042045.1). Lineage (NCBI taxonomy): Eukaryota > Metazoa > Arthropoda > Insecta > Diptera > Drosophilidae > Drosophila > Drosophila melanosoma. The sequence continues at coordinate 599,715 of JAWNLY010000188.1, read as the reverse complement.
TATTGCCACACTTTCGTCCTGCCCCAGCCGCACACACAAATACACCCATACACACAGACATATTTGGCTTATGGCAAGCAGCGACCTCTCCGACCCCGTTTCTTCGACTTTATTGTGGCCAAACTTGGCCGGAGCTGTCAGGACAACGACAACGACGACGTCGTCGTTCGTCGTCCTCGGTCAGGATGGTAAACTGTTTATGCCAAGCGAGGGCAGGGGCAGTGGCAGGCGCAGTGGCAGTGGTAGGGGGCAGGGGCTTGTGGTGGTCTACAACGTAGTCCGGAAATGTGGCAAAAATGTGCATTTATTTTCTAAAGCATTTTATTTTTCTTCTTTTTGCTGTGTTTGTGTTAACTCGAGTCGCAGTAAATTGTGGTAAACACGATGCCAAGTGTTGCTGCCACTATTTACGAAGTTATGCCCCACAGTGCACGCACAGTGGGACGCATTTGCATAATTGGCAAAAATGCCATGGCAAATAAATATGGTCAGCAAAGTTAGACAAGAAAAATGTAATAAAGCAAAAAGAAAATATTTGATTTTTTAAATAAAAAAATAGTTAAAAATAATTGATAAATAATGTAAAAAGGAAATCTTTGTCTTAATTTAATTTACAATTTGACAGATTTTGACTGAATATAAATAATTTATTTAAATTTAATTTTTATATGTAATAATAAATATATATATTAAAATAAAGTATGTAATTGGTATAAATTCTAAATTATATTTGCTTTATTTAATATGAAATATATATAATAAATAATAGTATTTATTAATTATAGATTCTTAATTAATATTGCTTTACTCCTTGCACATTTAGTACACTTATCTAAAATTCCCTTTAGTACTTTTTTAACCCACTTTTTTTTTTAGCCCATTTGCTTTATTCCCTTTGATTCACTTTTGCTTTCATTGATTTCATAGTTCTATTTTAAGCCACTTTGTTCTATAAACTCTTAATTTCTTAATCCCTTCTTAGCCAACTTACTTTGGGCCACTTTTGTTAACATAATCACCTACTTATCGCATTTATGAATTATTATATCATTCACTTTGCCACCATTCACATGGCACAAACAGCTGACTAACACACACACAGACACACCTCACAATACCACACACACCACACACACCACACACACCACACACACAGACATATGCTTGTTGTTGTAGCTGTCAGCACAGACATAACCTCAACTTACTTGCATCACATAAAACGCTGATGTGGCATGAAAAAAGATATAAATTCAGCCAATCGATGAAGATAAAATACATTTTTTGTAATACGCTCGTAATGCGGCGCATATGTGTGCGTGTCTGTGTGTGTGTGGGTGTGCGAACAGGGGCTCTGGGAAATTATTATGCTCTGGGGGGGGGTGGGTCGCTCAGTGAGTTGGCATCTTTTGGAAGTCACTCGAGTGTGCAAAAAAAAAATATATATATATTTATATATAAATTGCGTTGGTAGAAGTGAAATTTCAAGTGACAAGAAAACTTCAACATTGACTCTTAGTGTGTGTGTGTGGGTGTGTGGGTGTGTGTATGCACACACTCATATATGCGAGTGTGTGTGTGTAAAACCCTTTAAAAGCTTGTTGTTGCCAGCCCCATAAACGTTTAGCCCATAAACCCTTGATGTATGGAACATAAACACCACACTTGCAAGTGCCACTCATCCTTTTTGGAGTCCTTTGGGTGCTTTGGGTGCTTTGGGTCCTTTGGTCTGGTTGCGTATTTTCATTGGTGTCGATGTGGTTTCCACCCGCTGCTTGCCTGCCAGCCTGTCTGCCCGCCTGCCTAACTGAAATCCAATGTGCGTTACTCGAGAGCAGCCGGACAGACAACCAGGCAACCAACAACAACAACAACAACAACAACAACAACAAGGAGAAGTGACAACAACTGGCAACCGCAATGTCAATAAATATGTTACGCTTGACTCGTCTTTTTCCCCCTGTTGTTGTTGTTTTTGTTGCTTCAGTTTTGGTTAGTTGCTTTACTTGGCTGAGTGTTATTTTCTTTTTGTATTTTTTTTTTGTTTGCTTCGTTTGGCAATTTGGCCTAAACATATTTATTTGGTATTTGTGCTTCTCTTTGAGTTCTTTTTTTCCCCTTGGCACATTCTTCAACAGATTGGCATTTTGGGCTTAAGTGTGTGTACGTGTGTGTGCGTGTGTGTGTGTGTGTGTATGTACACACTCGAAATTTCTTTTGTCAAATTAGACGCAAAGTACATTTGCATTCGATGCGATGTTATTCAATACACATTCCCCATACTTCTATTGATTTTGTTTCCAATTTTTCGTTTTATTATTATTTGGCATACCATGTAAACTTTTGTAGCCAACTGAGTGGTACTATATATATATATATATATATTTATAAAATAATTGAAATCATTTGTATATTTGTATTTATAGATTAAATATTCGTTTTAAATGAGCTTATTTATTTTGAAACTTGTCTGAGTATTGTATGAAATGCAGTTTGGTATTCTGAATAAGATAATTGCTACTACTGCTTATATATTTAATACTGCCAAAAACAGGGCATCTGCTAGTCGAGCATTGTATTGCCATTCGACTTATTGGTTTTTTTTTTGTTTTTTGGAAACTTGCCTTCTGGCTTTTATTAAAACGGAATCAATTGTTTGCTGCCCGGGCAGCAGAATCGTGCTCCGATATCAAAGCTAACTTCTGCTTGGTTTATATACATGCATATATGCATGTATATTCATGCATACATTCATGTGTACCTAGGTATTTAATATATGCGAAGGGGTTTGCATTTGTGGGCTTCTTAATGTGTTATGCAAACTGGCAGAATATGTTTCTACCCATACTTAGATATTATTCGAAGATATATTTTTATATCTATATTTCGTAGAATATAACTATTTCCATTGAAATGAAAAATAACAATATATCAAAATTTTATTGAGTTGATTTGGTTTGATTATATACTAAGTAATATATAGAAAAATATAAAATTGTTTGAGCTTTACTATATTTTGAGCTGCAATTCTTGTTGCCTACTTATTTGGGCTACAATATACTTTTTTTCTTACATATGTTGTATTTTGCATACTATTTAAATATTTTCTGGTATTTTGTTGTGACAAACGGCTTTTGCGGATTAGCAAAGTTGCCTTTCCTATACGCCTTTACGCAGCAGCAGTAGTTGCTGCTGATTTTGCTTCTATTGCAATTTTTACCTTGCTCTTTACTTAATACTGCACTCTACCTCTACTCTCTCCTCTAATTCTCAACTGCTCTCCAATGCTGCTTTTTCTACTGCTGATTCGCTACTTGGTTGTGTGTGTGATTGTTGGTTTGTGTAAGCGGCAAACTGATTTACTGTTATAAATATTTGCTTGTGAGCTTTTTAAGTACTTTTCTTTTCATAAGGCCTGCCCATGGTGAGGGAGGTAGGGGGTCTGCCTTGTTGGGGGTTCTCGCCACGTTTGCTTTTGTCATTCGTTCGCTTGCTTTTAAGCTGCCGTCCCTATTTTCTCACTTTGTGTTTGCTTTCGCTTGCACTCAGCTCGCTTGCATACTTTTCAGCGTAATTTTTATTGAATAATGTTGCCCAGCGTCGGTTTCTATTTTATTTCATTTATTTTGTTTTTTTACCTATTTTTTTTACTCGTTTTGCTTGCACATTGTGAAAACGTGTTTTGTGTTATTCTGGCAACTGGTCCAGCTCCTGGTTGCTTTTGATGCTTTGTCCGATATTCCACTTTGTTGTTGTTGTTGTTGTTGCTGTTGATTGCTGCTGCCTGCTTTCGTTTCACTGAATATGTACTTATTTCTGAGATATTATTGCCGTCACGCTCCCCAGGGGAATCATTTTGCATTAACTGAGCAAATAACCAACTTTGTTATATTTTCGTTCATTTCATTTCATTTCGTTTGGGTAGCTGGAGTTGGAGGGGTGCTGCAGTTGTTGTTATTTATGCTGGTTGTGCTGCTGGTTTTGCTTTCTACTTCTTAATCTGGTTTCCTACATTTTTTGTTTCGGGTGGGTTTTTGTGTGCTTCTACTTCGCTGATTATATTTACCCTGTTGTGCTGTTTGTATACCGGTGTGTGTGTGTATCTGTGTATGTGTGTTTGTGTTTGTATGCGTGCGCATTTCTGTTTGTGTATGTGAAATTGAATGCTCAATTGAGCACTTAATTAGCAAAAACAGTTTTTAATGACGACACGAAAGCATTTTATACTTTGATTGCACTCCTGTGGCTAACCGAGTGGATACACTGCCAAAATTTTATGATTAATATGCGGATAATTATCACTGTGCAAGAAATACATTTTTTATAAAGTACAAATAAGTTTTTTTGATGAATTTATAGCTATTTTTATTTATTCAAAAAATATTTTTATTATTATATGTAAAAATTATAATGTTATGTTTCTTTATGATACGATGTGATTTAATTGTTTTTTTTTTTAATTTGTTAACTTTAACCACTTTTTGGCAGAACACAATAAATTGTATTCAAAATACAAATAAAAAAAAATTAAAGCTTTCCATCTACTACTAATAAGTCTCTTGATAATCTTGCTAATATTTATTATTGATATAACAGCTTAGAAATTGGTTCGTACACATTTCGCTCAGTGTGTGACGATGGTATTCGTGCATTGCTGGTGGTTGCTTGTTAATTCTCATTTCTTTCTCATTTGTACAGCACTCGAGTTGGCCCCTTCGTTCTTCGTTCACAAAGGTTGCCACGTCACGCACTCTCAAGCACGCGTCAGGCAGGCAACCCTCTATCTCTCTCTCTCTCTCACCACTCACGCTATCTATCTGTTATTCGCTCTGTCTCTCTCGGTCGCTCTCAGTGGCTTACAGAGAACAATTTTTTGGCGTAGCAGACGTAATTGTCGATGTGATAAATGTGTTTTTAAGTGCGTCATTTTGAGCATATTATGAGTTTATAGGGGTTAATTTTCACCCAAGCACTTTGCATGTTGCCTCTGGCATTTTAATTGAATTGTTGCCATTGCTCTACGGCTATTTTTGTTATTACTGTTGTTGCTGTTGTTGTTGTTGTTGTTATTGCTGTTGTTGTTTGTCGACTGGTATTTATTACAGTGGCTTTTCGCACGGCATCACGATTTTTTAATTAACATCAATTCGACTTGAAAGCCTTAACTTTGTAAACGCAATAAGCTTCATTAATTGCAGCCGAAAAACGTTTAAGTAAATTTAACAGCGTTGTTTTTTTTTGTATTATTTAATTGATCAAATATATCATCAATTTATTTGAATAGAACAATGATCCCTAAAGACTTGTTTAACGCTTAACACTTAAGGCAAAAAGTGTTTCATTATATAGATATTTTTTTGAGAACTATTCTAAGACATCTTTTAGATAAAAACAGATACAAATATTTATTTATTTATGTTTTTCCTATTTTTTTTATTAAAGCAAAACAACCTTGATTACTTTTAAATAAAAGTCAAGCGTATATTTTTTCTGACAGTGTACAATTTCTGTGGAACTTGACAAATCACATACTTTGGGAACAATTTGAGATGACAAGTGGCGAAATTTCAATGTCTGTGAAATTCAAATCAATCAGTTCACGCACGAATGTGCTCAGCTCCTTTGCCCCACAAGTCAACGTATATATATATATATATATAAATATATATATATATATATGTATATATGTGTGTGTATATATCTGTTATACATACGTTATTTGGCTTTAGGATATTTTTGGATTTTGGTTTTGCAAATGGATTTAGAAACCCTTATGTGATTTTATAGGCCCCTTAGTCATTGTTCAAATAACACAAAACGCATCATGTGGTTAGTGCTCTATCTCTTCCCCCACCCCCCTCTCTCTATCTGTCTCTGCCCCCCTTACATGTATGTGTTCAATAAAGCGAACTTGTCTGAATGCAACGCAGAGCTGGAAGCTGGAGCAGCTGAGGCTGCTTCTATCTGTTGCTCTGAGAGCATTGAGTTGATGTAATGAAATTTGAGCAACGACTGGTGAGTATGTGTAAGTGTGTGTGTGTGTGTGTGTGTGTGTGTGTGTGTGTGTGTGTGTGTGTGTGTGTGTGTGTGTGTGTGTGTGTGTGTGTGTGTGTGTGTGTGTGTGTGTGTGTGTGTGTGTGTGTGTGTGTGTGTGTGTGTGTGTGTGTATGTAAAACCAATAATAAGACGATGGAACGAGGCAAGGAGCGCATAGGCCTTAGTGGCTAGTCAGTTTTATATATACTCGTGGATGTGTGTGTGTGTTTGTTTGTGTGTGTGTGTGCGTGTCTGTGTGTGTGCGTGTCTGTGTGTCTGAGTTTATGCCAAAACGGTTAACAAGTGGTGCGTGTATCAATTCAATTGAATTTGCAAATGTTGTTGTTGCCAACTGATGCGTAAAGTCGACAGGCAGTCATCCAGCCAGGCAGTTAGGCAACAAGGACTATTCCACAGGATCAGCCGCAACTCAGCACAACTTTCGTTATTTGCGATACGCCCAAAAACCACTTGATGTTTGTCTTCAGCATGGGCCTCCATACGCTCAATAAGCACACACAACACTCAACACACACACGCACACACACACACACACATCGTTCGTGTGTAACCCAACCCACAACCACTTCACCCCCCTTACCCCCCTTACCCCTTATCGTTTTGCAAAGTTCGATGGGTCACGTGTGAGTGCCGGATTATATGGCTGAGAAAGCGTATCTTCACTTTTGTGTTTATCTCTGTACATGGCATAAAAATGTGGTTGCTTCTATGCGGCTAATAAAAGCTTGGCTCTTAATGAAGGCTTGCAGCTCTTAACTAAGTTTAAATCTACATTTGAATGTGCTTTTCAAAAAAATATAAAATCTTTTTTTATATTAATAAAATGATGTTACACAAATTGCTGCAACTACTTTGAAAATGTTTCTAGCTATTAAATAATATGAAATATTTGTTTTCATTTTGGTAACTATTATTTTGTGCACATAAAATTCTCTCTTTTTTTTTGATAGTTCATAAATCGTTGCAAATCTAGTTGCAGGATATCTCAGCGTTGATCACTTTTCCTCTCCAGAGAGAGAGCAGTCGCTATTTGTTTTCGAATAATCTTCTGACTGACAAGAGTCAATCGAAAAACGGCAAGTCATAAAGAAAACTCGTTTAATCGCTTATTGTTGTGGGGCACTTGAAAAACTTTGTGTTTTTGGTGGCAACCGAAAGGCCAAAGGCAATCAGAAGAGGATTTAAAAAGAGACAGAAAGAACCGATAGATGAAGCAGTAGGAATGAGATACAAAACGAAACAACAACAAACAAAAAAAAATCAGATGTTACATCAAATGGAAGCCATCTCCCCCATGTTGTCAACGTCTGTCAAGGATGGTGGCTTGGGTGGCTGGGTGGATGGTGGGTTGTGAGTGTGGCAAGTGGGTGGGGCCACATTGTCCGTGGCCTGTGCTTTACTTTGACGACCTCGTCTCTTATCCTGCTGCACCTGAGCTATTTCTGCACTTTTCACATTTGCAGTGCAGCTGTTTCCCCCCGTGTCGCCCCACTCCCCGCTGCCCTTATTTTGGCATATCCACACTTTTCCAACGGCTTTGCTACTTTTATTTACTTTATTATTATTATTTTCTTCTTTTTTTTTTTCGTTTGCTGCTGTTGTTGTTGTTGTTGTTGTTGGCCTCGATGGCGCGTAGTGTGCCATAAAAGTTTTCGCAGCCAGTCAGGATTTTTATTAGGTTTTTCACGTTTCTCCATTTTCCACGCGCTTTTCACATGGCGCACAGCGCACGGGCTGCGATGCAGGAGAGCAGATGAAGCCCGGGCTTTATTGTTATGGCAACATCGTAAAAATTTATCATACTCGTCGTAGTTGAGAAAATAACAACACCAACAACAACAAACAACAACAAAAAACAACAAAAAACAAACACCAACAACAACAATAGCAACGAGACAACACAAAACAAAGTTATCGCATTTTTATGACAATTTGACGACAACTTTCATTGCAATTTTTAAGGTGGTTGGTGTACCCATTATACCACATACACACACACACACACAAACACATACATACACACCATAAATGTTGTGATTCAGATGCAACAAGAAGGGGCGTGGCAGCTGCTTAAAAAAATAATAAACATATTGAGTATTTTTAGGTATTTATCTCAGCATTAAACGGAAGTCTAATTTTGAGCACATTAGTTTTTACTTTTGGTATTAACACAGAATATTTAAATTGCATTTTCGGAAAGAATTGAATGAACATTTTTTGGGAACTGAAGTGGTGTTTAGAATATAGAGAAATATATACTTAGATGTATTCTTCTAGATTTAGACTATATTTTACCTCTGCGGAGGTATTAAAAATCTTTTTAACTTATCTCTCACAGAGAGAAATTTAAAACGATCTTTGAGATTGGGTTTATTTTATTTTGTTCCCTTAAAATGCTACATTTTCATATATTTTATTTGAGCAAACTGACAATTTTTCATATATATTTCTTCAGCAAACTCGAATATTTGATATAATTTAAGGCAATTGTTTTTTCAACTGCTACTCTGACCCATTGGGTAAAATGTGAATAAAACTCGGCTAATTGGTTTAAAAATTGCAAAATTTCACGTTGATTTGGTTAATATTTTTTTGGGGTTAATTAAATGAAGTCTGAAAATATGAATGCGATTGTTTGACAGTGAAACAAGCACAATACAATTGCAACAGAGACAAAAGAATATGCAAGCCAAAAAATATGTGTGCGCTAAATTCCTAGCTTGCCACATACTCCATTAGTTTGGAAATAGCCCAAAGTTTTGGGGCATTTGAAAAGGGAGCAATGGCAAATTGAAGCAAAAAGTCAGAAATTGCCACAGAGTCATTGAGTGGGTTGGTTCTATATAGATATGGGTGAGTGTGTGTGTGTGTGTGTGTGTGCGTAAGTGTGTGTGTTGAGTTTCTCATTGTGTGTGTGTGTTTTTGTGTGTGTGTGTGTTTTTGTGTGTGTGCCTGTATGCCTGCGACGCTTGCCATATGAAAATATTCTCACATTTGAACTTCGAACAGGAAACACTAAAATGCAACAACAACAACAAGAACCAGAACAACAACAACAAGAACAACAACAACAACAATAAGAACAACAACAATGGCAATAGCCACCCACTCAATTGAAAATGGAACGCAATGCCTGCTGGCATCCATAAAGCCATGCCGAAGCTCTCCCAGTCATGCACGACGAGCTGCGTCATGAGTAGCAAGCCAACCAGCCAGCCAGCCAGCTAACAGTTGCTGGACTGGGCATGCCGTGGCAACTCCAGCTGCTGTTGCTGCTGCTGTTGCCGAGCAATCGGTTTTTGCCGTTTCGTGACGGTAGCAGGAACCCTAAAACCACTTTATGCAACCCATCCCCCCCATTGCTCCGCCCACCTGTCTAATCGGTGTTTGTTAGTATATAAATCTAAAAGCTAATCCGCTTGTATTTCCGCTTGGGCGCTGTGAGGTTAGACCGGAAATTCCGCTCTATATGCAGAATGCAGCAGCAGCAACAACAACAGCAGCAACAACAACAGCAGCAACAACAACGGGAGCAGCAACAACAGGAACAACAACAACAGCAGCAGCAGCGACGCCTGCGCCAACGTCAGAACATTGGAACATCGTGTTCGGGCTTTGGTGTTGACGACGGAAGTCGAGTTGTTGCTGGCTGCTGGTTGCTCCTGCTCCTGCTGCTGGCTGCTCGCTGGCTGCTGGTGGCTGCCTCATGTTTCCGTGTTGTTGTTGCATGTTTAGGGATTTGTTGTGGCAGCGCAGTACATTTGTTCCATCTAATGGCTGCGGGAATCCGCTCTATGTCTCTGTACCTGTCTCTGTGTCTATGCGTGTGTGTGCGTGTGTGTGTGTATGTGTGTGTGTGTGTGTATTGTTGTTGTACACTCTGCACTCAATGTGTGAGCATGTTGAGAGTGAGTGGCAAGTAGTGAGTAGAGTAATTGAGCAGACACTCGCTCCACATCGAATCCTGGCACTCTCAGCAAAATTCAACTCCCAAAAGTAGCTGGTTTGTGCCTGTTCCTTATTTTTTTGTTGATTTTATTACTGATGATAAAATCATTATTATATTGGATTTGAGATATATATTTGTAATATCTTAAAAAAAATATTATTTATTATTTTTAATATCATTAATTTATTGGTTTTGGAAATATATATTTAAATTTATTTATTTAATTGAAGATAATACATTTATTTATTATTTTTATTATAATTAATTTATTGGATTTGAGATATATATTTGTAATATCTTCAAATAAAATAATTAAATTAAATTATTATAATTATTTGATTTTTGATTTTGGGTATATATTTGTAGTATCATCAAATAAATTTATTTATTATTTTGTTGCTTGAGATCTTAGGTGATTTATAATATCTTAAAATAAACTTATTTATATTTGTAGTTCTTATTATTTATTGTTATAATTCGACAGATCTTAGGTGCTACATGTTGTAAAGAAATTAATACAGTTTCAATATATATAGTAAAGTATACGATGAGAAATGCATATAATTTTTATGTAGAGTTTACTTACTAGTTTTGAGATGAGTACAGACTGAGCATATATATAAATATATATATAGATTAATATAAACTCCACAAATGTCAAGTAGGATTTAAAATTTACTTTAAATGTAATTTTCTATATTTTTAAATTTTTACTATCACAAATAGTTTAAACTTTATTTATATTTAATTAATTATTCTTGTCTTGAATAAAAATTTAATGTAATTTATTTTTGTTGTAGAACTTTATCAAATATTAAATTGAATTTCTTCAAGTGCATATTTGCTACTCTGCCACAAAAAGTCGAATTTCTAGTTAGACTCTTTATTTGCAATGACATATTCAATTGGTATTTGCTGCACTTGCAACGCAGCTGCATTTTGGCAATACACGCAAAAGTTCTCTGGGCATCTACTGCATACATGCAACCTCGACTTATGCCACTCGCCCCGCTGCCTGCCGCGGCAAGTGCGTGTTGCTCTCTTTGTGACATGGAGTGCAACCAGAAGCGTTCGGCTCGTGCAGCTCCGAGGTGTAAGATGGCGATTGTGTGCCATCTTGAGCAACGAAAGTGCATCAGGAGCGAGCGGCCTAAGCGCCCGAGCTGAGCTCGAGCAGAGCACGAGCGAGAGCAAGGCGAGAACACGAGAGTAGTAGTGACTCCACTTCACTTTTGTGCTGCTCCTTCTCTGCCTTCAATCCGCTTGACATGTCCGACTGTGTGTTGACAGCCTGTTTTTCTAAGGCTGCACAGTAGCTACCGCCCCCCTCCCCCCACCCAATTGGTGGCATCTTTGAGCGGCAACTAGCAGTTGTGTGGCACTACAGAAAAAAAGTAAAGTGCGGGTCAGGCTGTAGATGTGGCATGGGTTGGATGTAGGGGAGTAAAGGGATTGGAATATGGGGTCAAACCAGGTCTTGGCGCCATCTGCTCTCGGGGTCGCCCAAACATGGCTTTGGAGAGCGGCTTGTGGGCTTTTTTGGTGGCTTTGCTCGTCGTCGCTGTCAGTTTAGCACAAAGCCAGGGAGAGAAGCGCTCATCTCGGATTTGCGCATCGGGTCGGAGGGCAAGTGATGGGCCCAAACGGTATATGAGAGCTCTTTGGGTGCACACACTGTGTTGTGTGTCTGCGTGTGTGTGTGTGTGTGAGATATTGACAATCGGGTGGATGTGGCTATAGTGGTTGGGTTGGTTGCAGTGCTTGGGCTGATTGGGTTGGAATGGGTTGGATTGGTTTGGATTGGGTTGGATTGGGTTGGTTGGGCTGGTTAGTTGATGGGCTCGTGCAACTAATAACCAAGTAAATTGATACGTGACCCTGCATTTAAATGCCATTATTGCCTGCCTCTGGACAGTCACTCGAGTGTTGTGGTCTTCCTTCCTGCTCCCATGACGTCAGTGGCCACGCCATAGGTGAGTTGTGGTTGTTGCCTGCTGCTCCTGTAGCAACTCTACTCTGCTCTGCTCTGGTGTGCCCTGTGCTCTCCGCCAATTTGTGATTGGAATTTTTGATGAGTCTCGCCTCTGACGTATTGATTGACTGCACACACACACACACACAACAACAGGCACACACACACACAGAAACACACTCACCGAAAAGAGCAAACCGAGAAAACCAAGCAACATTTTTGTTGCTCAACCTTTTCTTTTTATGAAAAACACACCTGCCTCCTTCAACAGCTCCTCCTCCTACTGCTCATCCTCCTCCTGCTTCTCCACCTGCTCCTTCTCCTGCCTGCTCTACTTCCTCCGCCCACTGCTCCTCCTTCATCCACTCACAGCTATAACGTCTGTCAGCGCCAGAAGAGATTGGAAAAGTTTGTTGTTTTTTTTTCTTGGGCCAAGCTGCCCCCCAAAAATTGAGTGAAGTGTGGTTGCAACAGCCAAGTGGCAAACGCAGTTGTGGCACCTCCACTGGTGCCCCGCTTGCTAGCCTCGTTGTTGTTTGCTTTTGGGTTTTCGGCTTTCCACGCCCTGCACTTCCGACAGACCGAGAGCGAGAGAGATAGAGCGAGACAGCAAGCTAGATAGAGAGAGAGAGAGAGAGATAGACAGAGTGAGAGAGAGAGAGAAGAAGACAGCAGCAGAGCTAGCTATATAAGTATGCATATATATGTATCTGTAGCTGTAGCTGTAGCTGTATCTGTAGCTGTAGCTGTAGCTGTAGCTGTATCTGTATCTTTAGCTATAGCTGTAGCTGTATCCTCTTGTGCCTGACCTGACCCCAGCAGCATAGGAGGAACGTCAAGTTTTGCCACAACTTTTGTGCGTCCAAGAACAACAACAACAACAACAACAGCTGCAACAACTGCCACAACTACAACAATAAGAATCGTCTCGACTGCTCAAGAAAAAGTTCCTTTTGTATATGTGTGTGTGTATGTGTGTCTGTGTGTGTGTGTGGAAATGTGGAAATAGCTGGACGGAAATGAGCAGGGAAAATAGTACACACTACCGGAAACTTCCACAAGTTTCGTTGTTATATTCTCAGACAGTGGCAAACGGTAGTTATCCGACCGACCCCAACTCCAACTCCAACTGCCCAGATCCCGTTTACATTTCATCCGGTTCCGCCACTTGGACGTCCGACATCCGTCTTCGTCGCCACCTTGCCCGCGGGCCATGATCAAAGTTTTCCTTTTAATTTCTAACAATTGTGTTTCGGTTTATATTTGGTTTTTGTGGTTTCTTCTTCTAGTTTGTCCAACTCACACCCCAAAACCCAAATCTAAATGCTGGCCATATCAGCGTTGACTGATTCATTAAATAACAACCAGGAACTTTAAGTATTACACATTTCTTCTATCTGACGTGCTCAAATTATTATTATTTTTCTTATATCCTTTCTAATTTTCCTCTTTCTGGCATTTTTAAAATTTGTATTGTTTGAAAATGTAGATTGAACATATGCCAAACAAATTATACAAAAACAAGCAAAGATTGCTTTGGGCTAGAGTTTTCGACTGAAACATACACTGTGCGAAAAATAGTGTTTTCGATTTTTATCGATGTTTTTCACATTGTGTTTGATGCTGGTTAAAGTACGGTTTAGATTGTGTTCTTTGGCTTGTTACGTAAATTAAATAAAGTTATATACTGAAACATACCTTGTAAAACAGAAACCAAGGCAAGAAATTGATAATTATCGATAATTGCGCAGTATGTTCGATGCTTGTTTTTGTTATATTATTCTCGACTGAATTATACTCTGTACTGCGAAAACTGGGTGCGATAGTTATCGATATTTTGCATATATTTGAAGCTGGTTAAAGTACTGTTTAGGTTATGTTCTTTGGCTTAGTAAACAGTTATATGCTGAAACATACCCTGTAATTCAGAAACATAGGCATACAATTGCTATTTATCGATAATTTTCGCAGTATGTATGAGGCTGATTAAAGTACGAATGGAAATATGTTCTTTTGCTTATCACATAAATTTACTTAGCTCTTAAATAACATTTTCAATAATTTATATAAGCTAAAAGAGACTAATTTTATCTTTGATATTATCTTTAGTTAAATATTTTGTGCTATAAAATAACTTACGAATTTCAGAAATAATGAAATCTACATGAAACGTAATCATCAAACATATAGTAAACGAAATCAGATTTATAATCCATTTGAAATGCAAAGCAACTAATTTATTTATAATGCCTCAAATCTCGAGATTATGATTGTGACACATTATAAAGCCACTGCTCCTTTAGTCGTTAGTTGCATCCACTTAATGTTCAATATGCTTAATGCTCTCCGCATGAACATAATCGCATTCCCATTCAGTTTGTCATCTTGCCGGATTTATATACATATAAGTGTGTGTGTGTGTGTGTGTTGCAAATATATTTGGTTTTGGTAAGTTTACACACACACACACACACACACAACTACTGCTCAACACTCAGCACTCAATCCACTCAATTGGGTTTTTTGCTCGCTTTGCTGGCTGCTCGTCAGCTTCGCCAGCTCTGCCAGCTAAGCCGGGATGCATTCGCTGTGGTCGCAGCCAGAATGTCAGGCATTTAACATGGAGCAGGGTATTTAGACATTTGCCGTCTACTTACCGCTTTTGCCACAACCCTCCATCCCTCCGCTGCACGCTTGCCTGATTTCTGGCTCGCTCTCTGTTGGCACATTCCACGCACATCCGCACAGCTCTCTCGTCGTGCCCGTTTTGAAGATGTGGTTGCGTTCCTTCCATCCATCCTCCATCGCACATCTTTCCACACACAAAAAATGTCCACAGGGTTAGAGGGGGGGTGGGGTTGAGTTTGCTCACTCAGATTATTACACAAACTTGTCGCTCGACGTGGTGTGAAAAATATTTAAGCGTGAAGTTTTAGCAGCGGTTTTTGCTTGAAGGCTCATTGTCGTTATCGTTCCTCGTCTTCGTCCTCGTCCTGGTGTTCGTCCTAATGCGCGTCCTTGTTGCCGTTCTCGTTATTCCACACTGCCGCTTGTCCTCGTCATCGTTCTGACGAACATCGTGTTTCCGCATCATTTTTAACGCCACTTTTGTGTAAGCTTTGCTTGGCTGTGTCTCTAAGTGTGTCTGCCACTGTGTGTGTGTGTGTTTGTGTGTGTGTGTGTGTGTGTGTGTATGACTCTGTGTGTGTGTAGTGCTGGCTGCTTGATATCCGTGTCGGTATTTTTGTGGATTTGTTTTGTGTCTGAGGGTGTTTTTCTAAATGGCTTTTAAAATCTCATCGCCAACGTTTTGTCCTCGGTCGGCACACAAGCCAGTCTCGAGGCTGCAGGAGGACTATTGTGGTTGTCGCTGTGTGTGTGTGTGTGTGGGTGTGTGTATATGTGTGTGTTTGTGTGTATTTGTGTGTGTGCATAAGCGGTCCGAGCAGGAGCTACTGCAATACACAGTTGATTGTGTTATTGGTTTTGGCAATGACTACGATTTTGGTTTTTATTTTTTTTTTTTGCTTTAGTTTTTGCTTCACGTTTTGATTGTTGCCGCGTTTGCCAATTGAAGTTTTTTTATTTTGTTGCTTGGCATTTTTAGATTTCAGAACCAGTTGTTTTTGGTTTTCCAGAGTTGTGTTGTGTTTTCATAGTTAAAAGATTGAACAGTAATTGATTTCAACTTGAATGGAGAGTTGCTATGATTTTTATTAATGATTTTTAATGTGGAGACGTAGTTTAGAGTCTCATATCATATACACAATTTGTTATCAATTTGTTATTTAAATTCAGTCTTAATCCATGCCTCAAATCTTAAAAAAAAATTGCCTTACAAATCATTTTAGTTTTGACAAAGTCATTATTTTGAACACATTTTTATGTTTTTAGCTTCTAATAATAAGTAATCCCTAATAAGCAAAAGCATATCTCTTCATAATCTATTTATATAAAATATATTCTCAGTGGAGAGCCACTTTCACATATATATATTAACCCATTCAAGCCACTCTGACCTCAGCATACACTGATAATAATAATCATATGAAGCTATACTAGCTTGTAGTATGTCTCTTATCGCCTAAAGCACACACACACACACACACTCGTACACACACACACGTACACAAACACTACAGCCTACTAACTACACAGTCTGGCTCTCCGTATTTGGCCGAACAGGACTCATCGGATTTGGCTTGGGTTCACACTGAACAAGGCAATAATTTGAGCTCCTAAGGCCTATTAACCATTACTAACCGGAATGGTGGAAGCAACCAAGCGAACAACTCTCGATGGGCGGGCATTGTGGGTGGGGGTTTGGGTAGGCAGGGATGGGCTGGGTTGTTGGGTATTGCGTTGAGCAATTGAATAAGCGGCAGGCACAAAGAACAACGACCGACTTCGGGCCAGAGGCACGCACGAATGGCCAATGAATGGTGGGGTAAGGGCGAGTAGAGTAGAGGAGTTACACAGTGTTGATACGTTCTTGGGATGATGATGATGACGATGTGGCTGAGAGAGGATGAGGATGGCTGAGCGGCGGGCGACGAGGCTGTGCAAATCCGGAACGAACGAACATATTGACAAATTATCCTTTTTACACGCATCGCCTGCTGAGTTGGTCTCGCATCGCTGAGCGGCGGGTCCTGACTGTGCCTGAATGCCACACAAACACACACACACTGACACACACTCACGCACACACACACATATGGACGCATATTCACGCACACAGAGATAGACAGGCTCACACTCGTCCGTATACATGCTAAGCCATTGTTAAATGTGCCAATGTGCACACATAGTCCAACATCCTCGTAGTCCTCCACGTCCTCGTCATTGCCGTGGGCACTGAGCGCATTTTGTGTACATAAACCGTAGTGCACAGATCTGAAACAACAGCAAGAGCAACAACAACAACAACAGCAACAAAAACAAGCGCAAAAGTGAAGAAGCAGCAACAGCAGATGCTCTTGCTGCATGCAACAACAGCCAAATGCCCAACGGAGAATATTATAAAAGCACGCAAGTGTGTGTGTGTGAGTGTCTCTGTGTGTGTGTGTGTGCGTGTATTTGTGTGTGTATGCGGGTGCGTGTGAATTTTATTTTCCCAACTCTTTTCGCTCCTGATAACTCCAATGCATTATTGTGTGCATATCGATTAAGAACGAGGTTATCCGACTTATATCCAATTTAAAATTAATTCCAAATATTTCAATAGACGAGTTTCGAGTTGAGTTAGAATCTGAATGCTAGTTTATTATTGATTTGTATAATAATAGAAAATAATAATACTTCAGAAAATATCTAACAACTTGTTATCAATTCAAAGTCTAATAATTTAAAGTTGCATTCAATTTTAAGGAATTCCCGATACTAGTTTCTTTCGAAAGAATCTTTATACTTTGTACTTATGCTTTTCGTTGCACATTAATTTGTCTAAACTTTGTTAACGTATTGTTTTTCTGTGTGCCTGCCCCAATAATTGACTCAACTTAACCTTCCCTTCCCTCCTAAAAAGTATGCAACAGAATTTGCGTTGTAACAAAAACACTGCAGTCGCAGTCAACGCTGACTGCAGCCTTAGCAGCAGCAGTCAGCAGCTGCGCCGTCGGCGGCAGCAACAACGTCAGCGAAGGTGTTGGGCACTTGAACCGCACATTTTTCCTCAGAGTACTCTGATTTTAACGCTATAAAAGAGTGTATTCGATTTTAACTAGAAATTATAAATTTGGTGAAGAGCCTAAATATATTTACCATGCCCATTCGCCGATTAAAAAAAGTAAATGCTTTTTTAAAGATTGGTTATATAATATTTATATATAAAAAATATATAACTGCTCTGAATTGCTCATTGCTTAAACACATAGTTTTATAGTTAGTATTGTTATAATTATTATTTATTTATTATTGAGATCCCAACAGCTGATCAAATGACATAAAGCAAAAAAATATGGATGTTAACTCATGTTGCAATGCGAACAGAGTATTACTCGGTCGGTTACATTCGACTGCGTTGCTTCGTTGAATTAACAGCAACAGCAATAGCAATAAAAAAGCAACGGCAACGACAACAACTACAACAATAACATTTTGAGCGCGTGCTTCGTGTTAAATACAAAAGGGGAACAACAACAACAACAACCGACGACCTCAGCGATGTCGAAATTGTTGTTATTGTTGTGGTATCGCTGGTGGTGGCCACCATTTTGAGTCTTGCTCTCTCACTGCCCTGCAGTGTATTGCTGACAGACGTACAGCAGACAGACGGACAGACAGGCAGGCAGACAGACCCAACCGGGCGAACTAACTAACTGACTGACAAGCAGCCGTCTCGTGCTTGCTGCAAGAAAATCAACCCCCAGCGCTGCATTCATTCAGCATGGGCGACAACAGAGGTTGCTGCTCTTCGGAGTTGTTGTTGTTGTTTATTTTGTTGTTGCCTGCCTGCCAGCCTGCTGGTGGTGGAGCAGCACAGTGCACATTCAAGGCTGGCTATGCCACAGAATGCACATGAATTGCACGAACTGAGAGAAAGAGTGTTTGTGAGAGAGAGAGAGTGAGAGAGAGAGAGCCGTTCTCTAACCTCACCAGACAATTATTCTTTTGCTCTCTGGCACTGGCACTCTCAGCGCTCACACGCCGACGCCGCCTGCTGTGAGAGAAGCAATGGCCCACCACACACATACACACACACACACTCATGCATTGAGTTTTCTAAGCATTACCGTTTCGCTCTCCCATGGCGCACTGAGCGAGTGTGAGTGCGAGTGTGACGTCTTATCCATGTAGAACGAAACGACTCAACTGTCGACTCAACACGACTCTCACGCGCCAGCTGAACGGCGAGGCATTTTAGTCCTTTCGCAAACGTCGTCAGCGTCGTGTGCGTTTGTCTTGCTTGATTGGTACGGTCGGTCGGTCGGTTGGTCGGTCGGTCGGTTTGTTTGTTTGTTGCGTTGTTTCCCTGCTCTCAGCCTCAGACACTGACTCGATTTACCGTTGCAAAATTACGATTGAAATTGCGATTCTCAATTACCAGCGCGTGTGATAAGTGCCGTGTTTTGTTTTACGCCGCGCTATAGTCGGTGTGTGTGTACGTGTCTGTGTGTGGGTGTCATCGCCGTCTCGGTGTAAAGGGCAGCCAAGCGAATTCAATTACAATTACAATCACAATTAGTGTAATTATGGCGGCCACTTGAGAAGTGACAGGGCAGAAGAAGGAGCAACGTCGGAAGGGTGCCCGCAGAATTTTAAGCAGCATCCCAAAATTTGGCGTCCGATTAAGCGCTGCTCACAGCGTGCAAATATTTCAATAAGGAAATTGCATAGCAGACAAGCAAGCACCCCCAATCCGCGCTCATCCCACCTCAACTACATACCACTAGAGTGCAGTTTTCAAGATTTGCCATTAACCTTTTTCGCTATAAAGAAAGCGGCAAAGTTTTGCGTTTCGCTGTGTGTGTGTGTGTGTGAGTGCGTGTCGCGGTCTCACTCTCTCTCTCGACAACGCAACAGCCCGAAAAAGTAACCTACCAACTCGTAACTCCCCACGTGCCTGCCTCCCTCTCGCACTGACTGACTCCGCACAATAACTGTGAACCATCGCCGTCGTCGCGTAGTCAAGCAAAAGTTTCTGGGCAAGGAATTTAAATTGGAAAAGTAAAATGAAAAGAAAAGCGCTCGAGTAAAAGTTAAACAAAGTGCAAAGTAAATATTAAATTAAGAAAAAAAATAAAATAAAATACATAAGAAAATTGTAAGAAAAGAAAACGAACAAAATCTGTGTGCGTGTGTGTGTGTACGTGTAGCGAGTGGAAGGAGTGGAGCAACAGAGCCAGCAGCCAGGACTTGCGTTGCGTTCATTAATGCATTTGCCGAGCCACGCTGGAGGCCAAGTAAATCTCAACCTTTTGCACGCAGCTCAGCGGCATCATTTATAAAGCGCTCGCTTTATACACACGCGCTGTCTCTCTCTCTCTGTCTGTCTCACACTCCCTCACTATCTCTCGCTCGCTCGCTCGTTCGCTCGTGTGTTTTATTATTCCGTTTTCTTGGATTAACTCAATTTGTTGCTGTCGCCGTCGCCATCGCAGCGCAGCGCAGCTCGTGAAAAATCGAAACACAAGTGGCGGACAACAACAAGAACAACAACAAGAGGAATACAAGAAAATAACTGTAGAAACACAGCAAACAGTTTGAAGAGGAATTACGCATATATATCGCAGCAGTAGTAGCTGTAGCAGTAGTAGTAGTGCAACCCGATACACAACACAGCACCAGCAGCAACAGCAGCAGGCAAAACACACACACACATATACAGGGGAGCATATCCTCTGCGCCAGCTGCGAGTGTGTGTGTGTGTGTTTTACCGTTTGCCCTCACCTTGTTTGGATTATAACCCATAATAAATGATGGAATGGCTACCAAGAGGATTACCCAGCATTCATGCACCGATACCGATTTGTGGTGAGTCGTTGGTAAAGTTTGTCGTCTCGTTGTGCACCAATCTGCCCCCTATCGCAATTGCAATTGGAACACCAACACAGCAGCAAATATACGTATAAGCAAATGTAAACTAAAGATGAACAAACTGTAGCGAATGAGTTTCGAATGAAATGGATTAGAATATATATATATATATATATATATATATATATACATATATATGTATATGATTTGGCTTAATATAGATACTAGAAAAGAACACAAATCTAGCGACTTATCAGATTAAAGTCATATTCAAATGTATTTCAATTTATCTAAGGCCAGATTCCTATTGATATACTAAATATAAAATGTTGAGGAATGTGTCAATAAATTGTGGAAACATTAACAGCGCAATCTAGTTGGATCGTGTGTTGACAACAAGCTGACAACACTCTTCAAATGAAGCATTCCACAAATCGTTTCATTCAATCGTCTCCGCACACAAAAAATAAAGAAATGTCTAAACAAGCAATAAAACTTGCAACAGCCTCCATAAAAACAGTCAGCACCCAAAAATATGCTTGGCACTAATTGTCTCTCACACAACACGAGAGCGTTTCCAAAAATACATATATGACTCCTCCCACCCCACCCCTCCAACCGGGTAAGACCCACACGCACTTTTTGTGAGTGAGGGTGCCTGGGGTTGATTTGCTGTCAAGTCTATAAAATTAGGCATCGGGAAAGCTATCGCTATTATTGTGGACCCCATCAATAAGTTTATTTTAATTTCCATTTATTTACTTTGACATCGAGCAGCAGGCGGCAATTAAATGTAGTCAACGGGAGCAGTCTTCAGTTCAGCTGTTCGATCTGTTATTGGATCTATTATGCGGTATATTTTCGGGCCATCGGGCAATGTGTCTGATATATTTTTCCACTTTTCAATGTGCTGTGGAGCATCAATTTCGTTGTTGCGTGTTCCGTTCTTGTTTTTTTAAGCATTTAGCGGGGTAGTTCTACAAATGGAATCGTATGGGATCGCATCACTTAAGGGGCACGCAAACAATAACATATAGAACAACACGAAGGGAAACGAGGAAGGAATGTACGGTCGAAGTTTGAATACCCTCGCAGAACGGACATCTCAATTCGAACTTAAAAAAAACCCAATTCTTAAAACAGAAGAAAACGTTTCGGACTTGGCTGTAACGATTCGGCTGGTGATGCTGAACAGGAATATGTATATAAATGTGTAAGCGTTGCAAACCTTAAGAGAAAACTGCAATACTCTGTGGAAGTGTATTAAAATAACCTAATGCCATGGGTCGTAAAGCGATCGTTGTTGCATGAGAGGGAAGAGTGGGAGCATGAGGCGAGAATTGATTAATTTGTTAGTTGTTGTTATTGTGGAACAGCTGATGGTGAAATGTCAGATGAGGGACAGACACACAGATAGAGAGAGTGATAGTCAGCTATTGCTACTGAACTATTTGTCTTGGCAGCTGTTGCGAGAACTCTTCGGCATGTTATGTTTCTTTTTCTGTTTCTGTTTGTTTTCTCAGCGATTTCCGGTGTTTTCTATTCTTTTGTGAACAATGTGTTTTATGGGATAGTTCAATATGAAATTAGTTCATTTACTTAAGACTGACAATAAAAAATAGTCGATCTTTCTGAAAAACGAATGGAATTTCCAAAACTCGACAGAAAATATTCTTTATTATCTTAGATTAAACAAAAATAGGAAAAACAACAAATTAAATGCCATCGTTGGCTGTGTCTGACTTTTTAATGAGTTTATTTAACTGCAGACGATTGTCAATGGCTTTTTGGCCATGTTTCTAAACAATTCAAAACATTGGCAAATTTATTATTGGGTTGTGCAATTATTTTATTTGCATTTGCATAACTAAACATTTAATTATTGGCTTTGTGCTGGCGAAAGTCATTTAAAATTGACAACAACTGACTGGTTAAAATCTCTATAGAGGTTCTCAGGCCGCAGCACTCTTTGTGGATGTCAAATAAACAATTGTAATTCATTTTCTCGTCAGTGCAAATATGCAGGAGCACCATAAATAAATATCAATGCTATTTTATTCACAATAAATGAAATGTTTAACACCCAAAACCCACCAAAAACCAAACAGTCACAGTCACCCACATTGGCAAGCAAATATGCCTATGTTTAGTTAGGGCAACGCATAATTTATTTATGCATTTCGCATTTAAATCGAATATAAACGTTTTGGGACCTGTCGGCCATTAAATTGTCTGTCAAATAATCAATTTACTTTTTATGACCAACGTTGAATATGAAATTCGTTGAAACGATTTTCACAATCGACTCCTTGCAATAAAGTCAAAACGATTAGGCTTCACTGAATTTGGAGCAGACAAACAGTTTATTTAGCCAGTAAAATACTCTGTAAATATCTCAAGTTTATTAGAGAGTCTGTGTTTTTTGTATTCTTATTTATGTAAATTTTAACAGGTATTATAAAAGAAGGAAAAAAAGAAGATTATTTACTTTACACTTCGATGTGTATTGTTTTAATTAAGATCTAAGAAAAGCAGTAAAAATGGCAGACCTGTTTCTTTTAGGTATTTATGTTTATTGATTTCTGCTTCCACTGAAATGCCACATTTTTTCCTTAAGAAATAATTGCAGGCGCCTGGTTTTTTTTGTAGATGCTTCTCCTGTTGCGCTCTGTGGACTTTTGGGTCAATATTTGCTTAGCTGGGGCAATAAGCGAAGTGAAAATCGCATGTAAATGATAATATTATGTGTAAACATTGTGAGCATGTGGCATGTGCAGCGAGCACATTTAAGCAGCTTTGCTCAAAAAACTTTCTGCCACATGCCTCATGAGCAAAGAAAGACTTAAGACAACAAACAGAAAAGGCTAAAAATAAACAAAAACCCGCTTTTGTATGATGGAAACAGCCCTTAGACAACTTCTTCTTCTTCTTTTTTTCTTTTATGTTAACTAATTAGCTTGATAAAAAGGATGTGCAAATGGAATTCTGGCTCGATATAAGTATTTATTGATTTAATTAGTCAGTAAGTTGCTAGACAAATAAGACTAAAGATTGATTATATTATTTACTGCCTACCCATAGAATGGTAGATAAATTCTTAAAAAGATTATAAGCAAGTTGTGCAAGAGTTTGTAAGAGGCTAAAAGCAACATATACAAAATAAAAGTATATTCATTTTAGATCAGTTTTAAAGAAATCAATATTATAAACATATTCAAATTCGTTCTGTTAAAAGGATTTTCCCTTCGTATCTCTACGTAGAAATGAAAATATTTTCCTGTTTTAAATTTAACTTCATGCATAGAAAATAGCAATTTAAATTTATCGTGTTAGCTTTGTATGAATTAGCCGTACATAATTCGTTGAATTAAGTGCGCAATGATGTCAGTCGCTGTATTTTATGGGTAATCAAATCGAGCATCAATAGAAATTGCATCAACTGTCTCTGTCTCTCTCTCTCTCTTTCTCTTTGTATTCTCTTTGCTTCTCTTTCACACAATTGACCGGAGACATTAAAGCCATATTCAGTTTGGATGCGACAAGTGTAATTAACAAGCAGTCAAATCGCATTAAATAACTTTCAATGGATGAACAGCAACACCAAAACAACAACAACTACAACAATGAGTTGTTGGTTTTGTGTTTATGTGTTCTGAGTAGCGATTACAATAAACTGTTCGCACTCGAATACATGCAGAGCAACAAAACTGCTTCTAATCCCAAAGTGTCACAAACACTCAGCGTGCTTAGAATGTGTCTAACATACAAATCAACATATGCGATATATATATACATATATATATATATATATATATATACATAGCATCTTAAGCTGCCTTGTCTGCCCCTCTGAGGGTATTCAATTAAAATGTCAGCTCGGAATTGTCGCAACAATGTTGCAGCCACGAACGGGAATGCGGATGAGAATGTGACTGAAACTGAGAACAAGGATGTGAATGTGAATGTGGATGCGGATGTGGAAGTGGTTGAATAACCGGCAGCTGTTTATTTGTATTTGTGTGTATTTTCTGTTCTGTTGTGTGGTGCAACATGAATTCGGATTGGAAATTAATGTAGAGAGTTGTGTATGCGTGTGTCTGTGTGTTTTTGCGTGTCGCAAAGGACCAAAAGTGACAAGGCAATTGTGCGTGCCTCGATTAACGATCCTCATCAGCAACCACACGTGAAGGCAACCACGACCTGGGTTTGGGTTCGAGTTCGGGTCGAGCCTGTGTGTCAAAGTGTCCTGGCCGGGTTCGCAGCGGACTAGCTACTATCATGCACTGTTAAAAAAAAAATAACACTCATTTCTTAATTTGTAATATGTAGATATATAATTCAAAATTAAAGAAAGAGGAGCTTAAATTATTCCATTAAGTACCAAAAACTATTTAGTATTATTTTTAGTCAAAGAACTCAAGTTCGCGATTAAACTGCTATAATTTATTTAATTAGAGAACAACAATTGATTACAATTAATACTTAATACAATTAGAATTTTTCTTTTATTATTCTAAATGATAATAGTTGAACTAGTTCATGATTTGTGTGTTTAGTTTTCTCTCACTCTGTTTTTTTTGCGAGTGCAGTTGGTCGATTTGGGTACGTCGAGTGAATAAATTTGTATGCCAATTACTTAAGCAGCAAACACAACTGCCAATCGACCCAAACGACAAGAGACCAGAGACCAGAGACAAGTGACAAGTGACCGAGCCGACCCAAGTAAACGATGCCTTCTGCAGGCATCTCCTGCTCCTGCTTCTCGTGCTGCCGCTCCTCGTGCTGCCTTGGCTAGAAGGGTCAGAGTCATTAACATGCTGTTGTCGTTGCTGTTCGGAGCAGCATTTAGGGGCGACATCTGCACCTTTTTTTTGTCAGACACTCTCACGCCGCAGCAACAATCGAGAGAGCTAGATATATATATATATATAGAGAGAGAGAGTGAGGCAGAGAAGGGAAGAGCGGGACACACACACACGAATGGGCGACAGCTTTGACACCAAAAGCCAGCCGCATTGTGCCACGCCCATCCACAAACGAAGGCAGTCAACCAGGCCGCAAAACATGTTTGTGTGTGTGCGCTTGTGGCACGACTAGCTGAAAAGGACACTCACACACACAGATACAGATACATGCAATGGAAAGTCGGCAAATTTAATACAGCAAAAATAGCATTTTCAAAATCGCTGTTTGCTTATGGAAATTTTCTCTGCTGGCCCAAATAGATTGCAAAAGCCAAAAACAACAGCAACAAAAAACAAGCAGGAAAGAATTGATGTGGTTGGCACGCCGTACAAAGGATACCCTCTCTAAATTTCGACTAATAATTTGTGGTGTCTACTTATTATGTGCTGTCTGCAGAATATGCTAATCAAGAACATATATATACTCTTGGATATCGGAGACGTCTCCAACAATTCGTTACAAACTTCACAACAAAACCATAATAATTTCTGTGATAGAGTATTAAAAATTGAATTTACTAAAAGTTTTTATACTTTGTGGCTAGGAGATTTTGTCACAAACTCACAAAACACACACTCGCACACTTTCTCACACACACACTTTCTCACACACACTCGCACGCACACTTGCACACCCATCCAAGCTTTCAGGCCACGGCCTTTTGCACTTGGGGGTTCGTTTCACTTAACCTTTACGTATTTTTTTTTCGAGTGTATGCTGCTGCAAGCATATTCCACTTTAGATGAACTGCGAACCTCGGCAAGAATATGTCGACATCGATGGACGGCCAAAAAGTTTGCACTGTTTGAACTTTGGTTGCTTTGGTGTTGAAGTTTTCAGTATCCAAAGTTTAGAGCAAGTAATGTCAACTGTCTGTGACAGTGTGTATAAGTTGGGTTTGTGTGTGTGCGTTTGGGGCTTTAAGGATTTTGACCAAGCAAACTAATTTGTGAGTCTTTCATCAGCTTACAAAGTGGAAGTTAACAGTAAGTTAAGCACTTGCTATGCATTTATTTGTCACTTGAATTTAATTGGGTGAATCAAGTGGATTTCTAAAACGCAGCTTGAGTAATGTGTGGTGGATATGGATTAAATATGAATATATAAAAATATCCTTGGATCAGCTTAAGCATGTCAGATAAGGCATTCAAAAATTATAAACACGTCGTTTCCATATGTTATAAGTAATATTAATGTGCGACACATTAAAACAAAACGTTTATAAATAGCAGTCCAATAAAATTCAGCTTATCCATAATCACCCAAACTGCTATTTTCTCTTTCCTCGCTCTGCTTGTTAGCAAGCTTATTTGCCGGAGCGTTGTCATCATTGTGGCTAATAAGCTTTCCTTGTCTAATGCCTTCTAATACGATATGCACGAGAGGCGCCTCTACAAATATTTCTGCATGTTGCTGCAAAGTCCTTTGTCAGGTTCCTTGTTAAAACTCAAGCCAGCAACTGAGCAGATCTGTGTGTGCTGTGGGCGGGGATTTGCTTGGATAATAAGTGCTTGCTTGCGAATATTAAAACTTAATTTAAAAACATTTCTGTATACAAAAAACAACAATAGCAACTGGAGGAGGAAAATGACACCCTGGGAATGCGCAAATGATAAGAATGAAGTTCTCTCGAGTAGCTGCAAACTGTGTTGCAAGGCGTCACTTTACGCAACTGTACAAACAGTTGCACAAATAATAAGGCGGAACGCAGAGTGGGCTGTGGGGTTTACCGGTGTGGGGGGAGGCTGTTGGGGTCTGGTGTGTGGTTGCTTGGCTTGAGAAGGGCACTTTTAAGAGCGAAAAAACACATTTTTGCACTTTTATAGCGCAACATCTTTTGTACACGGCGGTCCCGTTTTGCCAGGGCAAACAAAAGTCCCAGCCACAGGACACTCACAGACACACACTCTCACACACACACACACACTCTCACACACACACAAGTGCAGACAGAGTCGTTGTGGTCCTTGTTCTGGTCGTGGCTCTGGCGTTGGTTGGCAATGGCGGCTGCCTTTAATAAACCCACTTTATTGTTTAGAGCCCAAATAAAATAATCCCCTTAAATGATGCCTTCGCATAATAGACGCCTGCTGCTTATTTTACTGCCGCTGCTGCTGCCTCTGCCTCTGTCGCTGCCTCGGCTTCTGCCGCTGTCGTTGCCGTTGTCTTCATATCCTTGTTCGTGCCTGAGCGACGCTGTTGTCGTCCTTGCCAATTCGTGCCAAGTTTCTGCTTTGTTGCGCTCTGCAAAACAGTGGAAATTTATTAGAAAATTTATCCATTCATTTCAGTTTATTATTTATATAAATTTTTATATAAATATATATTATAAAATATATTATATAATTATAAAATAGTATTTTAGAGGATTTTAGAAATGGTTCTAAATTTCAGTATCCAAGCGTTTTTAAATGTATTATTAATCTTATAGATATGCTATAACTTCGATTTGGTTTTTCAAAAATAGCTTAATTTAATTAACATAAATAAATTGAAAAATATATATATGTATTTATTAGCACTCAAAAATTGATGCAATATTTCAAAAATCAAAAATGGGTAAATGTGTTCCGCATATTTTCGAAATTGTAACAATTCTGTATTACAGTTTCCAGTTGACAACCACTGTGCCTGCGATGCGCAGACTTTACTTGGTGTGGGTTTTGGTCTGGGTACGGGTCTCTGTGGCCGGGGCTGAGCCCGGGCGTTTGCGTTAGCGTCACTAATGATGATGATTTTGTGGTAAAACGTTGTGTTTGTGCTAATCGGGACAATATTATGCGGCAGTAAAAAGTAAATGACTCAAGACAAGACAAGCCACGACAGGAAAGAGGGTATGAGAAGGAGGCGGGTAAGCCAAAGAACAAAGAAGCAGAGAACTTGCTGGAGATGAAGGATGGAGGGCAGAGCACACGGCAGCTGGCAGTCAATGGCGGAGGCGAAAAAGAAACGCCTTTCACTGCTAAAGATAAAGAGCAGCAGAAGCAGCAGCATCGGCAGCAGCAGCGGGAAACAAAGGCGACTGCGCTAAGCCAAAAGAAAAGGCAGCCAGGATTCAGAGACCGAGACAGAGAAGAAGCAGGAGAGGAAGGAGTAGACGAAGGCATTGCTGTGCCCGAAAAGAGAGAGCGCAAAGAATAAACGCTTGTGAGAGAGGAGGGCTGGCAGCAGGGCTCAAAGGACGACAACCCACAAGGGTCGGTCGGCCTTAGCGTCAGCATCAGCGTCACCATCAGCTACAGCTTCAGCACCAGCTTCAGCATCAGCATCAGCATCAGCTTCATCCTCTTTACTCCTTAGTCCTTATTCGTTTCGTTTGGTTTGGTTTGGTTTCGTCTTTTGCTGACTGCTTGGCTGACTAATGCGAAAAATACGTAATTGCGCATAAATACGGGATTAACAAAGTGCTCGTCTGTCGTTCTCGTCTGTCGCCTGTCTGTCGTTGGTTTGTCGCCTTTGTATGCCAGTTTCCTTTTTATTTTTGCCTTTCTACACTTCAAAAAATTCTTGCGTTGTTTTCTAGAAAATTAATTCTTAATTTACAAGGTTTTGAAAGTCAATAAATAATTGTATTTAGTTTTCTACAAATCAGAATAAACAAGTCGAAAAAACAGCAATTGAACGATTTGGAAATTTAATTAAATTAAAAATAATATTACCATGAACTAAACTTATTAAGTTAACTTATTGCTGATAAACTCTTTCACTTCTCGGAAATTTATTGACTTTTCTTTTCTAAATAGTTGCTCAAATGTTTTGCTGAGTGTAGCAGCTATCCCTTCTGGATTCGCAAGAAAATTAGGCATTACAATGTGTGCATAAAAGACTGCAAATGCTGATGCTTGGCTACTGTTGACGGCTTTCGTCGGCTTCTGGCGGCGTTGTCAGCTTGTGTGGCCATAAAAAGGAAACCAATTCGATGCCCGAAATCCTGTGAAGCATTTGCAGGGATTTGAGGAATTAGTCGAGCACAAATTTAGTTGTAAGACGTTAGATATGAATAAGGATTTGGGCTGTCGTCTGTCTATGAGTCTCAATTTCAGGCACATTTTGTCTATTAAGGGTGAATTGCTGCCTGAAGGAGACTAATGGCGATCCATTACAAGTATTATCTATATACATATATCTCTTGGGATTAAACAGATTTCAGCTGGACAATTGAGTTTAATTTTTGAGTGTGCGAGTTTGCTTAAGCAACAATTTATATATGCATCTTTTTCTGTCGGTCAATCGGGAAGATTCGCTGTTTAAAAATGTATAATTCAACTATATTGTTATTCCTGTTAAATCACCACATACTAATTATAATTTTCCAATTATTTTTTGTATAATTTCAGGTGAGTTTTCAATGCAATTGCTTTCAAAAGATAAGCCAAGAAATGGCAGCTACTGTAAGTATTCCTTATGACAACTTAACTGTGGATGATGCAGTTGGTTCTGGTTCAGGGACTAATCCAAGTTAAAAAGGTGACGCTTGAGAGTCCTTTCGCTTGCCAGAACACATCCTCGTGTGTCATTAAAAAAGAGTTGAATCCTTTAAGCTGATCAGGATAGCAGACGAAGAGCAGCAGAACAAATGACAAAAGCAACCCCAGAAAACCAAGAAGAAAGACAACAATAACAACAACAACAACAACAAAAATAAAAGTTAAACTGAAGGCGTTTGAGGTTATACAGAAAACTCGCTTATCGCTTTGCCACTCCATGTGGCAATACACACACACACATATATATATATATATATATATATGTATATATTCACACACATATATATATATATATAAACAGAGTAGTGAAAAGATGCAAGAAGCGATAGGCAGATACAGATACAGACACAATTGCATATGCACTTATGTAGAGGCAGACAAGGACTTACCAGTCGTGTTTTTCCAGAACAAATTGAAGGACACATGCAACGTGTAATACACACCCACAAGAACAACATACACACACCCGCACACACACACACACACACACACAATGTCAAAGTTGCTGTTGTAGACCAATTGAAGTCGTTTTGCTCGTCAGACGTCTTACATCCCAGCGCATTTCTGCACACAAGTTCCCAGATATCGTCACGCAACCATCTTTACTTATGTACATGCTGTCCTCATCCCTCATCCCTGCAACAGCGGGTGTCACTCTCCTCAATACAACCTGCATATGGTTGCACTTATACACTTGAACATTTTTCTTTCTGTCTGTGCTCGTGATTTTGAGAAAAAAAAATTAGAAGAAAATAGTTAAAGACGTGACTTCTGAGACCCCTTATATTATATATTTGTTTATATTCTTGATTAGCATCAGTCTTTATGTTGATTTTTGCTTCTTTGATTGGAATTTGATTGAGAAGATGGGAATTTGATTGAGGAATGTTTTTACAATGTTTTCATACTACTACAAAATTGATACTAAACCAAAGATTTGATTTGCAATGCGAGTTGCGAGCAGACTTATCGAAATATCGATGAAATATCTATTCAAATAATCATAAAATTTTGTTGGGATTATAAAATTTAAACAGATGAACAACTGACGGACATTTTTTCCAAAGAAGTTAAATTCATTCTTTCCTGTTAATAAGAATGATTGATGATAATGTATAAGCCATAATTTATTTATATAATCGGTTTATTATACTTAACAATAAGCTGATAAAGTTGTGATTATAAATATTTAATATTTTTGGTGTGTTGGCATTATGTGAAATTTGAAAACTAATTTTTTGTGTAATTGTGTTCCACGAAATTTGTTGTTGTTCAGCTGAGGGCTTTAGTGGACTGCTCATGGTTTGAAATGAGCCAAGTAGAGTCCTTTGAAGTCCTGGTGGTGCACGGCAGTCGTTGTTTACACTTCACAGCTAAGTTGCGGGCCAGTTTGCACTTTGCAGACTATGGCAACCTCGGCACCCACTTTGCTGCACTACAACTACTACTACAACTACTATTTGTGAATTGGCTTTTGTGACGTCGAACAAGGACGGGGGCGGGAGAGTGACAGGGTAGAGGGATTGAAACTCATTTGTTTGGTCCTGGCTGTGGAATTTCATTTATGCGTTTTGCACTTGGAATGCTGCTATGAAGTTGTGCATTTCTTGGCGCGCGTGCGGGGTATTTCAGTGTGGAATTCCGGCATTGTGGACATACCACAGACATTGTCGAGCACTGGGCAATGCATAGCATAGGATAGCATAGCATAGCATAGCATAGCATAGGCAGCAACAAGGACACCAGCAGCAGCAGCGGCAGCAGCAGCAGCAGCCGCCACCTATGCAGGAATTTGGTGCTTGTGCAACGCAATTTCCCGCAGTGTCAGGACAGGACATTCAGGACAGAACACACCCACACACACACTTCATGTTTATGTGTGTGTGTGTTCAGGCACTTGTTTACCGAGTTACATCCTGGCGCTACTTGTGTGCCAGGAGACTCGCCAGAATGTGACTGAAAGTATTTAAATTGTGTACGAATGCGAGAAACAAAAGTTTTTGCAAACATTTTTCTTGCAACTTATTCGTGTTTGCATTTTACGTGCACCACCTCCAGGGTCCTGTTGCCATTTGTTTTGTTTTGTTTTGTTTGCTTGCCAAATGCAACACAACAAAATAGCAGAAATGCTTTTGGCTTTTCCAATTAATTAAAACCAACCCTCCATTCACATTCAACTCACATTTACCAACTCCAAATGATATTTCGAAAACGCACCTAATTCTATGAAATTATTTTAACTGCTGTTCAAATAGTTCACGCGACTTTTAATAACAACTTGCAGACTTTATTTAGGACTTTCTATAAATGGGGCAGCTATGCATTTCACTAAATCTACTATTTGTGGCTTATAGTTGGACATTTGTTGTTGTCAATCGCCTGGGAAATTCGCATTGTGGCATTTTAATTATGGACATATGTCTGTAAATATATATTGCAGATAGTTAATTGAGACCTTAAGTTGCGAATGCTTTTGACTATCTGATTTTATTTCGAAAATCACAATACAATTCAGGTTAATTATTGGGCAGAATTGTAAATCAAAATTGGCATTTGTAATGTGTAATTGTAGAAAAAGGAAAGCTTTATCCAAAAGTAACGTAATTTATTTCAAATTGTGGATTGGCAATCGGCAATCGTTTTTCATATTTAATGAGAAGTAATCGGTAAAACCGAAAATTTATGAGAACTTATAGGGTTATCAGAAGCTATAGGGTTATCAGGTCCCTACTTGCTATTTCTTATAATAGCTTTTTATCAATTTTTAACGGATATTAAAAATTTTAATTTTAATATTAAAATCTGCACAATCGGTTTTTATAAAGAATTTCGTGTTTAATCAAAACATTGATGCAACCTGAGATACCTTTAAATGCCGAACGGTGTTGGCTGCCTCAGTTGCTGGTTATAATCAAAATTGCCTTGTTGCCACTTTGCTCTTTGCGTAATGCGTTAAAATTTTAATGATAATTGCAATTCATTTTGATTATTTTATGCATGCTGGACCGACCTTTAAATGAGTCCTTGTTATGTTTTAGAAAATGATATACAATTCGGAAATCGGTTCGCTACTTTACTGTAAGGACTTTTGCTCTAAATTATACAGGGACATGGATTATGGGAGGGGCAGAGAGAATGGCAACCTCTGCAACACACTGCAATAGCAAAGATTTAATGTATGAAATTATTATGCATATTTATTATTGTGTTCTGTGTTTGCTTAACAATTTTGCGCACATATTGAAGACGAGTGTGCGAGTGTGTGTGGCTGTGTGACTGTGTGTGTGTGTACTGATTGTTGGGTGTTGGGTGGGTTGTGCGTGAGCCTACGCTGCTGCATGGAAAATTTTGCCAATTTCAGTTAGTTAAATGAAGGCAGCTGCACGTTTCCTCTTACCACTCCGTTGCCGTTACTCTCCATGCTGGACCAAAATTGATGGCTGCATTTGGTGCGCCAAGCTGCGAGGCTTTAGACGGGTGTCGGTTTCTGTGGTGCCCATGCTCAACTACACCCGACTCCACACCACTCACCACCTACCTTTACCGCCTGGTCATCTATTGGGCAAGCGCCTTTGCTCCTGCGGGTGTCCTTTCGTGTTGTTATGCGACAACACAGGCAGGATGGCTAGCTGGCTGGCTGGCTGGCTGGCTGGCTGGTTGGTTGGTTGGTTGGCCATGTGAGCATGTTGACCGCAACAGCCCAACAATAATTAATGCATGAGCTGCAAACTAACCAAAACTCGTTGCCCGCGCCTGGGCCAAGACGCAACTTCGTTTGCCTGCCAACCTGCCACAAACACACACACACACACACACAGAGACATACGATAACGGCAGCTGCTGTTGTCGTAACGTCAAATAATTGCACATATGAAACCGCAGTCGCAGCCAGTTTGAAGCAAGTTGATAGTTTCGCACATTGCTTGGTTAGTTGCCATGCACCAAGTATCCACACACACACACACATCGAACTCAATTTATAATTAATTTAGAGACTTTAACCATATATGCATCCGACGACTCATGCCCGTTTTGCAATTTTGAGCTTATGAGCTTATTACAATTACATAAATTTAATACATATGTTCCTTGATTTATCAATTGTACAAAGCCAGATCTTAAATAGACAAATCCTGCAGTTGTTAAATATATTTGCCATTTTATCTGGCTATTTCTGAAGCATTTCTGATTGCATAATAAGAATTATTCAGCTGTAAACTTGTTACTAGAAATTATATCCTGTGAATGAGCGCTCTTTTCATAGAACTTAAATCAGAATGTGAAATGTAAAATAAAATTGACATATATTTTGATAGTAGCATACAAAAAATTCAATTCATTTTTCACTATTATTGATGTTTACAATTCTTCCAAGTGTTCCCAAGAGCCAACTTCGAATTCATTTTATCTATTAACTATGCCAAATACTGCAACTGATTTCTCTGCCTCACATGCTGCTCCAACATCCATTAAACTACACATAAAATACAATAAGTGATTTCCACACTTATCTCTGGGTACTTTAAGGGTACTTAGTGTCTGCTTACAGAGTGTTTGGACAGTCGAGAACACTCCAAAACTGTTATTATGCAGCATTCTTGGTTTTGTATGGTTGCCTGGTTGGCTGGCTGGCTGGAAGGCCCGAGAGAATCATTTGAATTTTAGATATGATTGTCGACCCGGTCGACCAGTCGATAATGTGCTGTTGCCAATTTTGGACATTTGCCACATGCCACATTTGCCTCATACACGTTACAACATGCCTTATGCTGCTTACTACATACTAGTAGTACATACTACATGCCACATGCCACAATCGTACGGCATAAATGGCCTGGCCTCACAAATTTCGCAATTGATTTAATTGTGAATGTATTTATTAAATAAATTATTCATGTTCCGCTCGATTGCAATCCTTGTGAATGTGCTGTGGCCAACCTAAACATGTCCTGCCTGCCTGCCCGTAGGTAAAACAGGAGATTGGGGTGGGTTTTAGCATCGCCGTTTGCCACTGTAATTAGTTGTGGTGAAATAATCGCCAGCAACCGGCGACTGCCAGCAATCGCCATCCTGCGTCCTGACACAAAGGAATTTCAGTGTTGGTAACTATTATTTAAATGTGTGCGGCTTTTGGGTGGAGGTAATGGTTGGTCAAGTTCTACATTGTGCCTGTGTGTGTGTGTATGTGTGTGGTGTATGTGTGTGTGTGTTAGTCTGGCGTTTCGTCTGTCAATCTGTCTCTCTGTCCGTTCGTTGGTTAGTCGGTTGTATGGTTGGTTGGTTGGTTTGGTTGGCTCCTGCTTTTTAATTTACCCAAGCAACAAAAACACATTTTCCCGCATCGAATCGACAATAACAATCACAACAACAACAATTATAGCAACCGAATTAACAGAACAGAGAATTGAGTGTGCCTAATTTATTCAAACTTTATTTATGGCCAGTTATGATTTGTTTTATGCGGTATATTCATGCCATGTCTGCCAACTAATTGACTTTGCACAAATTGCATTTGCACATGGCCATATTAACCGACAAAGACAGAGTCTAAAAGTCATCAACTGGAGCAAATGATGAGCACAGATGAATAACTCATCTAAAAGCCACAGCAGCAACTAAAATAACCAATATGATTTTGCAGACCTGCAGTCGAAATTTTAAGTCTGCTGATTGCTCAAATAAAGTGAGATATACATAAATAAAATATGCACCAGTTAAACTTTATTATTTTTTTAACTTAATTTCAAGAATAGTTTTTGGGAAATGTTTTAACTTTTCGTTTTTGAAATTATTTATATTATTTGTGGATTAAGTTTTTGCTAACTTTAAATTGCTGCATTTTAAAATGAATTCTATTTGGCATTATTTTGGCTCGCATAAAAAAAGGTATTTTGTTTCATATTTTACCAACTCATATTCAATGTCAATTGAAGATAGCAAAAAGTCGTAAAAAAATTGTGAATTTGATTCCATTCATACATTTGCAATTCCAAAGAGCTTATAGCACAACTGCAAAATAAAAAAAAAAAAACGAAAAAAAAATTCGAAATCTAACTAACAAAAATATTTGCAAAACATGATTGGAATGCAGCCTTTAAGAGTTCAGTTTGCGAGTCGAATCTGAAACTGAATCTGAATCTGAATTTGAAAAATGAAAAAGGTTCGAGTTCGAGTTGGGTCTGCACTCTTCTATTGATGTTCTGATTAAATTCGGCAAATAGCGCTGATGCTTGCAAATCGCCGCTGAATGCAGCAACAAAACTCGAGCTGTGAACCAGCTGAGTGTGTGGGGGGGGGGGGGGGGGCAGAGTTGTGGACACTATGTTGGTGGTGCAATAACGGTAGCGTACAAACAAAAACCCAGTGCAAACATACAGGCATTTCATGGCAAACAAGAGCGCCGAGAGCAGAACAGTGCAGAGCAGAGCAGAGCAGAGAATCTCTATAGGCGCCCATCCATCCATTCAGACACCCACCCCCCCTCAAAAGTCCGCCCAACCCAATATTCAGATAGCATCCGAGTTTTGCCAGTGCCAGGTCTCGACCCAAACGCAGCTAGGCAAACTGGCAAATACGTTGGCGGCGGGCGGCTTTTGTTTGGCGTTGGCACCACCAGCACCACTCCCAGCACCACCCACTAGAAACTAGAATCGGAGTATAGAAGGGAGTGGCAGATCGGGAGGAGTCGCCTTTGCAGTCGTTGGCGTTTTATTGTTGTCGAGAGTTGTGCATTGTTGCTGTTGCTGTTGCTGCAGCAGTTTCGAGCATTATTTCGGTTTAGTTTGGTAAATACACATGCAGCACATGCAGCACATGCACCGCATGCAGCACATGCACAGCCCCTAAAATTTGCCTATATATGCAGTCAGTCGTTGTTTGTCCCCTCCAGCGTGTAGTGGCAACCAATCCAGCTAGCAGGCTTAGGCAACAACTGCTATTGCTCCAATTCAACTCCACCTGCATCGCATCACCAGTAACCATCAACGGCAGCATTTTGGGGCAGACACCCACACCCACACCCACACCCACAACCACCCCCCCAGGCACCCTTTGCGCCTGCTTGGCTGCATTTTGCGAGGCACGCACCATAAAAATGCTTGAATGCATTTCGTGCATTTAATGAAAACGTTTTGTGCGAACTCGTTTTGTCCATGTCCAACTTAAAAATTGATATTTCCCCAAAACAAATGTTAGTTGAACACAAAAATCCTGTGAATTTGAGGAACAAAACAAGAAATCAATTAAATCCACTCATTCATAAAAATGTATTGCAAATCATACAAAATAAATATTCAATTTGCAAATTAATGAAAAATAAATCATTTAATTTAGAAAATTAGAGCAAAACGTAACTGATTTTCTCGGAGAACCACAACACATAATAAAAACGTTTGTGGCAACAATTTGAGGCACGGTTGCAGTTAATAATTGACTGGGTTACAGTTGCCTCACAATGCTCCGGCTGTGAAATGCAGATGACAATTCGATTTCGAATAGCGATGCAACTGATGAAAATTATTATCCGGATAATGATGCCGTATGATGATGCCGTATAATGATGATGATGATGATGATGATGATCGGGATGATGATGGTGCTGTTGGCGATAGCCTTAAATCCGTAGTTGCCATCGTGTTGCAGACAAAAGAACACCAACAAATGATTTTCGTTGTCGTCGAGCAGTAAAAGCGAGTCAGAGTCAGAGAGGAAGAGCTGCAGTAAGCACCTGTGTTGCTCCCCCAGTTGTTGCTGCAGCTGACCTGAAAGGGGCGGAGCAACTGGGCGTGGCTGTCATATCTGAAAGCAATTTGGTCCCCCTCGATGCGAACAGCAAGGAGAAACACAGGAATCGATAAACTCGTTGGGCGTGCAATTTGCGCCGTGAGCCGAGAAGCCCTCAAAAGGAACACAAGCGACGTGGGCACTGAATACTGGACATGAGTTAAAATTGTTTGGTTGGGATTGAATTGGGATAGGGATAGGGTCATTGATAGGGATAGGGATAGGGATAGGGATAGGGCCAGGGATAGGGATTGGGATAGGTGCCGTATTCATAGTCTGTGCCTGTTTCCGTGTTCGTGTCCAAAGCTGCAGGTCTTTGCATTTACATTTTTGCTATCTGCGATGGTCGAAAGTTCCCGGCACTGTTCCATATCAAATGCAACGAGGCGTATGCGCAATTTTTGAAGCCTATTTTACCCGAACTTCACCCCTTCTCATCCGCCTTCCCACTCCCAAAACCACTCAGCGACATCAATCAGTTATTAGCACAGGAAATCCGCACGCTGCCGCAAGCGTTACCCTGTAAACCCCTCTCATTCCCCATATCCCCCACTCTCTCTCGCGCTCTCTTGTTATAACAAACCTTTTGGTTATTAAAGAGAGATTCTCGAATCTTTGCAAATCGAAATGAAATTTTAAATTCATTCTTAAATATTCTCAATATGCACATGAAAATAAGCATTCTGGAATGAAATGCAAAAAGAAACAGTTGAATAAGTGAAAAACTTTTATTGAAAAACTTAAATTTTGAATACAAACATTTTTAGTATTATTTTAAGATGATTTTAAGTAAATTAAAATCAGTAATCAATTTTATTAAATTTAGGAAACTTGACTTAAGAATGCAACTTGAGCAATCTAAGTAAACTAAGAAAAACTCAAACTAAAATTGTTGCATGCCTCATTTGTAATTGCAGTGCCGCCAAAGGCTGGACAGAAGCGACCGGCCACCAGTCCAGCTCCCCACATACCTGTGCCGCTTCATCTGCAGTCGTCGTCAAATTCAGCCTCAGTTGCCAATAGTCCAGCGCCGCCCAACGCGAGCAGCGGACTGTTAAATCACGCCCTGCCCACCAACCACATTGGCGGCCAGTCGCCACAGCAACAGCAGCAGCAACAGCAGCAACAACAGCAGCAACAACAGCAACAGCAGCAGCAACATCAAGCGCATCAACAGGCCGTCGCTGCTGCAGTGCAGCAACAGCTGGCAGGAGTTGGCGTTGGTGTCGGAGTGCCACCCGGTGCTATCAATGCAGCATCGGCGGCCAGTGCTCGTGGCTCGTTTGCCGCCGCATTGCGCACGCTGGCCAAGCAGGCGGACATCAAGGAGGAGGACGATGCGGTTCAAGTGTCCCGGGATCGCAATGTGCCCACTTCTGTTGCACAGTCGCAGCCCAATAGCGGACCAGTGCCTGTGTCCCTCAACACGGTAGCTGGTCGCATTGCGTCCGGTGGCGTCGCTTGCGAGGATCGCGCCGTTAGCAATAAGAAACGAACGGTACCTTCGCCACAGCCACCCGAAAAGATGGCCAGGCTTAGTCATACGCCACAGGCGCCATCACTGCAACCGGAGCTGCTTGCCCGAAGTGGCTTCCAGCCGTACAGATCCGACGAGCGTCTAATGCATCCGGCGGGTGCCTTCCCCCTCGAAGCCTATTCACATTTTGCCAGCCTGCAAGGCCTTCCTCCAGCAGGTGAGCACTTAGCCCCATCATCATGTGAACCATTATAAACACATGTGCATTTGGCTAGGCCAACTCTAATCCTCCTCTTCCTCTCTCTCTCTCTCTCTTTAACTCGACAGCATTTCTGAATCCGGCGGCAGGACTACAGTACACGGATCCGATATACTTGGAGCATCGCTATCAGCTGTTCCGCGCCGCTGGCGGTCATCATACACATCCACATGCGGCCGCACTCTATCCACAGATGGCATCACCCTACTCCCATCTGTACTCGATGATGCCCGGCGCAGCGTTGGGTATCTCGCCGGCGATGCACGATCGCATGAAGCTTGAGGAGGAGCATCGGGCGCGAGTGGCGCGCGAGGAGGAGCGCGAACGTGAAATGCAGCGCGAGAAGGAGCGCGAATTGCGCGAGCAGCGTGAGAAGGAGCAGCGCGAGCGGGAGCGGGAGCAGCGCGAACGCGAACGTGAGCAACGCGAAAAGGAGCAGCGTGAGAAGGAGCAAAAGGAGAAGGAGGCACGCGAGCGCAAGATGCGCGAGGAGGAGCGCGAGGCGAGGGAGCGGGAACGCCAGCAGCTGCTCAATGCGACGCATCACTACTCGAATCAGTTGTACGCGCCACTGAATCGCAACCTGCTCGGCTCCATGATGCCGCACATCAATCTCGGGCTGCGCGGTCCGCCCGGTGGACTCCACAGTCTGGCCGGAATGTCACACTATCATGCAGCGGCAGCGAATGCCCAACGCCAGAGCCCGATGGGCCTCAACCTGGGCATGCCGGGCATGCAATCGCTGCCGCATCATCTGCAGCAGGCAGCAATGGGCTTGGCTGCTCATCCTGGTGCAGCGGGTCTAACGCATCCGGGCTTCTCGGCTGCTGCCCTTGGCTTGGGTCCGCATCCGCACAGTCTCAACTTGAGCCATGCTCATCTGTCGCCACATCATCCGGTGCATCAGATGCCGCCGCATACTGTTGCCGCCTCGTCGGCTGGTCCCAGTCCCGTTAGCACTGCTGCCGTAAGCTCATCGTCGCCGCACAGCAGCCTTAATCTGACAGTGGCCACCAGCAGCATGGCCCAGACGACGCCGACGCAAAGCTCGCACATTCCGACCATGAGCCACTACTACCATCACGGCCATTTGGCGGCAATGCATGCAGCGGCTGCAGCCAGCGGCCTTACCCCCGTCGCCGCCCATCAGCAGCCGATAAGCGCTGCTGGGCATCCCACATCCCCGAAGATCACTCCGCCACTTGGCTCGGCGCCCAATGGTGGATCACGCACAGCCAGCAGTCCACATGCCATGCGGCATCACATTGCCGCCGCTGTCGCCGCCGCCGCACAACAACAGCAGCAACAACAGCAACAACAACAACAGCAACAACAGCAGCAGCAGCAGCAGCAACAACAACAACAGCAAC
This sequence comes from Drosophila melanosoma, assembly GCA_035042045.1. NCBI lineage: Eukaryota > Metazoa > Arthropoda > Insecta > Diptera > Drosophilidae > Drosophila > Drosophila melanosoma. The sequence goes on along the minus strand of JAWNLY010000188.1, from coordinate 558,922 downwards.
AACAGCAATCGGTTCAGTTGCTGGAGAAGAGCAACGTGGCAGCGACAACGATCACCCACGAGCCGACGACGCTGGATCTGACCGGTTCCAATTCGAACTCAAGCCAGCAGGCGCAGTCGAGTGCCAGCAACAGCACCTCTGCTGTCCATGAGCACAATGGCATCGAGTCCAATGGACCCACAGATGGTAACAAGGAGGTCACACAGCAGACACAGAACCTCAAGGAGGAGTGTGCCACGCCTCCGGTGTCGCTCGAAAAGAAGCCGACGACGCCAAATGCTGCTGAGAAGACTCTACTTCCAGATAGCTCACCGGAGCACACATCCCGCCGCAGCGCCAGTCCACCCATTTCGGACAACAACAACAGCAGCAGCAATGCCAATCTTATCAACAACAACAACAATTCGAACAGCACAGCAACGGGAGCTGGTGTGGCACAAGGTAATAGCAATGCAGAATCGTCCTGCTCAAAGATTCTAGCTGCTGTCAAGCAGGAGCAGCCGGAGCAGGTGGAACGAGTCAAGCTGTCGCCGGATACGGCTTGTGGGTCCGCAGCTGGAACGGGTGGCAGCGCCGTCACCTCGACCACAAGTGGCAGCAACTCACCACCAGTGGTCAGCAGCAGCACCAGCAGCAGCGGCAATGTTGCAACAGCATCTCCAACCGCTGCTGCTACGGTTGTTGCTGCTGCTTCCGGTTCAGCTACAGCTGATGAGGTGGTGACCACAAGTGCCACGCCCATTGCCGAGGCATCCAGATGATCCTCGATGACAAGATTAGGAAACAGCAGTGTCTTCATTACATATTCTTAAACAAATACAATAATTGTGGAAAGTAGTTAGTAATTCGCGTGAGATCGGAACTAGTTCACATCTACCTTCAACTTAGCCGTTAATCCAAAATGACTATTTATAAACAACATAAATATATATATATATAGACATATACACATATAGAGACATATATACTACAATAATTTGTAATTTGTATTGCATCATCGCCTCATCGCCTAAGGGAGAGACACAGATTTTAGCTTGTGTTTATCCAAAATATACATATTATTAATATATTTTAATTATTATTACACACTTATTGCCTAATTATTATTTCTCTTTATTTAATTGTCAAATGTTTGCTATAGAGTTGTCCAAATAAATCCTTTTGTTTATAATTACATTTTAGTTTTCATTTTATTTTCTCCTGCCAAGGATTCTATTTTGTTTTCAGATCAGTTGGTCAATGGAGCACTTTATAAAAAGTGCAATTTTCAAAAGTAAAGTATTTTAGTTGAATTTATAATTTTTTTAAGGCTTATTCTTATTCCTTACTTTATTATTTAATTGAAAACTCGAACTTTTCATAAATATAAATATAAACTTTAAGATTCATTAAATTTTTCATAAAAACTCTCGATTTGTTTTTAGAGGACAACAAAACTGCGGTCGGCGGTCAACTTGGTCGCAGCAATAATGTTGAGGAGGCAACAGCCTTATGACACCAACTCTTCAGCAATACGAACAACTAACTAATGAAAAACTTTGGCGATATTGGGATGTATCTGTTGTCGGAACGGGCGCTCCATCAGCAGCGCAAGCGGATGCTCGACGAGTTTCTAAAGCTTTAGGGCCAATTAGCAAAACAGGAATATGAATCGCCGCCATTTAAAAGTACTATTTAATAAGAAAAAATAATAACAAAAAGTAAAAGAAAAAGAAGAAGATAAAAAAAAATATATAACTACTATGTAAATCCCATTTAGCAGATATCAGATATTTGTTCGTTCTCGGTGTTACAAATCTAACGTTTACCCAAAGTTGAAGTCGAATGTATGCAGTTCGAAATTCGTCTAATTGGTCAACTAGCATTACATAAAATGTATAAATATAAATATAAATATATATATATATATATTAATATAAATATGAATATTGTGAGACACTCAAATTATTGAAATTAGAAAAGCATTAAAACAATAAGAATTTTACGGCATGTACTTACTTTGACAATGTACTTCAAAGAACTCTCAATGTAGTTGCATGCATATATGAAAAATAAAAATCGGTTAAATGTAAATTTTAGATAAACAAAACAAAAAAAAACTTAAGAAACAAAGCTCGTAAGAAATTTATATATACAAAATGAAAAAAACCAACAACAACAACAAAAACAAAAAAAAAACAAGCAAATAAAACATTCATACTGAATAGTTATATTTTATTCTTAAATTGCTAATAATTGTGATTTGGAGAGTACGAAACAAAAAGAGAAAAGAGATGATGATGTATTATGTAAATTGAACTCAAATACATGGTGGATAAAACGGAACTGAAATTTAGGTAAAACAAAAAAATAACAAATCAAAACAAAAAATTGAAACAAAAATTGATAATCTGGAATGGATTAGCTAAATCGCGAAAGGCTTAAAATTATTTTTCGAAATTGTCGAAATTTTTTGTACATTTATGTGAGCAACTTTTTGGCCCTTAAACACTAGTTTCTATTTTTTATCTTGAGTTTTTATACAAGTTTTTATAGTATTTGAAATAAAAATCAGATGCAGATGCAGATGCAGACTACGCAAAATAATAATTTAGCAAATATTCAATGAAAACTAACTAACAAAACCCTAAATATACCCTAACAATTGTATTGTAACTAAGCTCATCATTGTCATTATTATTATTCATTTTTATACTTAATTGATGCATACATATATTAAGTAGCTAATATACCATACGTCACTCAATCCTAGTTATTTCTTAATTTCACACAATTTAGTTAATGCTTATCATCACAAATCGCACCCAAACGTTCTTATGTTTGAGATTGCCTAAAGTCAAGATATCATTTATTTTTTATGCATAAAAATCTCGAGCAATCTGTGATATTATAAAAAAAAAAAAACCAAAAACAACAAAAAAGGAAACTCAACAAATTAAGCTAAACATTTTGAACGCTAATATCTACAAATTAAAATAGAACTCATCGTCATCGTACCGATCATGCTGGATTATGATAACTTTATGAGTACGTGCAAAACATTTTCCGAACACATTTCCATGCCAATTCAGACATATGCAACTCCATGTTTTTCTTTCCTTATAAAAACTAAAAATAAAATACAAATTAGATGTGGGTATGTAAGTATCAGTTCAACTGAACGTTAATATATTTTTACCAATATCACTAGTTTACAAACATTTCCAATCTGGGGCATCTCTGATAATTGTTTCGTTGCCGAACATGAAAAATTCAAACACAAAAACCAAATATATATATATTTTTTATTTTGTTTTTAATTATGTAAAGAAAAAAAATAAAATATTTACGTTAATATTTGAACACAATATTATTTGATTATTATATTCAACAAAAGCAACAACTATCAGAGAGCTTGGATCGTGAACATATTTTCCGGATTTTGTAAACTAGTGTAATCGTAATAGTTCTTGGATATATTACATACGGGATATTAATTGGTGCGCATACATACATATATATATATAAATATATATGTAAACTTAATCCACAAAATGCGAATGCTAATAAATAATGCATAATAGTTTCAAATACAAACCTTAACAAAATACATAAATTAAACGTATTTCTCCCTCAATCTTCGTTGTGTGTGTAAAACAGAATACAAAGTGTAAAACATAATTTTTAAGCTAACAAACAAACAAAGAAACAAACAAACAAATTCAATTAGAGATCATTGAGCAGCAGCATATTTTGAGCAAACAGTAACCGTAATTGACGTTGAGCGTATGATTATAACAATAACATGCAACAAGCAACAACAAACACATCAAATAAATAACAACAACAAACATTATGTCATACATATACGTACATGTGGCATGCCACAACACGAGCGTGACACATGCAACAAATTATAAACAATCTTGTGCAACTTTACTTAAGGCATTTATGATTTTATTGAATAAACTGTACGTAAGAGATTAAAAACTAAAATTATTTGTTTTTTTTTAATATCAACTAAACAGAAAAAACAAATCCCAAATTGAATATATATTTCAAGTCGTAAACTTTATTTTCACCAAATCTATTAAAGTCAAATTGTACGTAAAAGATTCAAATATGCTTAGGAATATAAGTGACTACAAATCTAGGTAACAATTATGTTGTTATGTCCGTAAGCTATCCTCTTTCTTTACGTACTTAAGTATCCTTAAGATTGACGATGGCGTCACACCCTGAATTCGACTGGCGGCCGCAATTGTTTGCGGTTGTATAAGCGTCAGTTTCTGGCGTTCCTCATTTGACAGGCTCAGTGTTTTGGAGAAGTAGTCAATGTCCGTGGGTATGCAAAGGCGTTCCTCTCGCCTCACATCATCCACATCACGCTGCTGCTCGTCGACAAAGAAAGAATAGAGTGCCTCAATTTTCAGTCGCGCAGAAATCTCGCTATCCTCACGCAGCCAGCTCAGTTCGTCGGGACATACCCCAATCAGTTGATCCACTGTGATATTGTCAGCTGGCACGGCGAGCATATCGAAGGCAGATTTCTGTATGGTGGCCTTGGTCTGTGGCAGACCCAGTGCCTGGCGAAAGAAATTGCTGTGCTTCTGCAGACCCTTCAGCGACTCAATGCCGGCTTTGAGTTTCTGCTCCGTCTGCTGGAAATGCTGATAGCGCTTTTCACTGACCAGCCCAAACTTGTAGCCCTTTTCTGTGAGCCGCATGTCGGCGTTATCCGGCCGCAAGGATAGCCGGAACTCGGCTCGACTAGTGAACATGCGATAGGGTTCATTGGTGCCCAGTGAGGTGAGGTCATCGATTAAGACGCCAATGTAGCCCTCTGTGCGGCTTATGCTCAGCTGTTGGCCATCCTGGCTTCGAGTTTTGCCCGCAGCATTTGCACCAGCTATAATCCCCTGGGCAGCAGCCTCTTCATAGCCTGTGGTACCATTTATCTGACCAGCAAAGAACAAACCCGACACTCGTTTCGTCTCCAGTGTGGGATACAGCTCGCGAGGATCAATGAAATCGTACTCAACACCATAGCCAGGCTGTACAACCTCAGCACTCTCTAATCCCTTGATGGCGCGGACCAATTCCACCTGCTGGGCATGAGGAAGGGTGCACGAGATGCCTTGTGGATAACACAGCGGGCTATCGAAGCCCTCGGGCTCCAGCCAAACCTGATGAGCCCTGGCACCAAAACGCAACACCTTCGACTCTATCGATGGACAGTAGCGCGGACCCGTCACCTCCTCCGTGACATGGCGATTCTGGTGCATATTCTCTCGCACAATCTCATCTACTCGAGGCGTTGTGTAGGTCAGGTAACAAGGCATCTGCTCCGAGGCAGGCAGCCACACCTTGTCATTTAGGAACGAAAACGGCACGGGCGGATCATCAGCAGCGTGTTTCTCTAGCTGTGTGAAGTCTATGCTGCTCCTGGCAATTCGAGGCGGTGTTCCAGTCTTCAGGCGTCCCATGCGAAAGTTTAGTCGGTTTAATGCCTCGCCGAGCGCCTTGGCAGGCTTATCACCCATGCGCCCCGCCTCTCGCACCTCCAGACCAATGTTGATGTGTGCACGCAGAAATGTGCCCGTGGTAAGGACTACGGCACGACTGCGTACTAGGTCTCCATTCTCTAGCAGCACTCCACTGCATCGTGTATTGCCACTACTACTGCTCTCATCCACATCGATTTGTAAGTTGTCGACGCCAGCAGCTCGGATCTCTAAATTTGCAGTGTTGAACAACTCCCGCTGCACCGCCCGCTTGTAGAGCTGTCGATCGATTTGGGCTCTGGGTCCCCAGACGGCTGGACCACGTCGCTTATTCAACACCTTGTAGTGCACACCAGAAACATCGCAGCAGCGGGCACATACACCATCGAGAGCATCCACTTCGCGCATCAGATGACCCTTGCCGATGCCACCAAACGAAGGATTGCACGACATCTCACCGATTGTGTCCAACTTATGAGTAAGCAACAACGTGCGAGCGCCCATCCGTGCAGCAGCTGCACAGGCCTCAGTGCCGGCATGCCCGCCACCTATGACAATCACATCGTAGATATCTCTGTTAGCTTGGGTGCAATTGAATCGCCTTGTGGCCAGGCCACGAAACGCAAAATGCCGCAGTTGCTGCATTTAACGGTTTGATATTGAATAAAATTACCCAACGAACAGATGTGAACTGTTCCTCGTTGTTCTTTTGGCTAGTTCTTTGTTCTCATTGGAACCAGTGTAGTTTTTAAAAATACACAATATTCCCTTCGATTCCTATAGTTCAATGCTTTCGAAGTGTTTTTTATACATCACGTATATAGTTATTCAAATTAAATTATAAAATATAAACTATATATAAGAAAACTATATTAAAAAATGAAATCCTTGCCCTACACTGCTGCCGGTAACTTTAAGTACTTAGTAGCAAAAATACTCGATACCAGGGCAATTTTGTCAACAGCTGATGGGAGTAATTTAGTATTTATTTTGTTTGCTTGTGGCAATGTGGATTGTGTACGCGTTGGTGTTGCATTTACTGCTGCTGGGATCCATATTTGTGATATACTTTCGATCACCCGTCATTGAAGGTCTGCAGCCGCAGGCTGCTTTAAATGTAGAGGCACCAGCAGATCGCCTCGTGCTGATTGTCACTGATGGACTGCGGGCTGAGTCATTCTTCGCAGAGAATTGCGGCAATGTGCCGCACTTGCGCAAGATATTCATGCAAGAGGGCATTGTTGGCATATCGCGCACCCGCGTTCCCACAGAATCGCGGCCCGGTCACATAGCACTAATAGCCGGACTGTACGAGGACCCGTCAGCAGTGACACGCGGCTGGAAGGAGAATCCTATTGAATTTGATACGGTATTCAATCGCAGCGAGCAGACATACGCCTGGGGAGCCCACGATGTTCTCCACATATTCGAGAAGCTTGCCGATAGCGGTCGGCCCATGTATTTCGATGCATATAACCACGATCTGGACTTTTCCGGTCAGCACAAGACTTACAAGCAGGATGAGTGGGTTTTTGACAGGGTTCGCTTGCTGCTCAACCGAAAGCAGATGGAACTGCGCAACGCCAAGAAGGTTGTGTTCTTCCTACATCTACTCGGTCTCGATACCGCTGGACATGTTCACAAGCCAGGCACGCCTCTATTTCTTGAGAATTTGAAGTTTACCGAAGAGGAAATCTATAAAATTTATCAGAGATTTGAAGACACATTTCCCGACAACCGAACTGCCTATTTACTAACCTCAGATCACGGCATGACGGACTCAGGTAGCTTACCAAATCAAGCATATGATCGATATAGAAATATATATGACTTATTAATCTAGGATCTCATGGTGCTGGCGCTGCCTATGAAACTGACACGCCCTTCATGCTCTGGGGTGCTGGTGTCGCTCGTAGTGCATACTCTGGCATCACGTTTACGGCCAATGCTGAAGGCTTAGAGTTGCCGCTGCGTGAACTGGAACAGGCACAACTAACGCCGCTAATGTCTGCGTTAATTGGCCTTCCACCGCCAATGAACAATTTTGGCATATTGCCTTTGGGCTACATGAACGCTGGCGACAAATATGAGGCGTTGGCAGCGCACATCAATGCGCTGCAGCTGCTCGCTCAATATAAGCGTCTGCAGGAGCAGCACAAACGTGGAATATTGGCGCCCTTTTTAAACAGTTTCAAGGAACTTACATCATTGGAGATCAATGCGTATATGGACAATACGGCAGCTAATTTGCGGCTTAATGAATTTAAAGAGTCGCTGATCCACACGAACATCATTATGAAACTGGCTTTGCAGGGCATTGATTACTATCATGGATACTATCGCAATTGGCTGCTGATATGCACCACATTCACATTTCTCGGCTGGATTTTGTATTTATATCGCCTGCTCAGCCATAATCGGACAACATCAAAAAAGGAAGCTAAGCATGAATCCCGAACGATGGTTCCACTCTGTTTAGCAGCTTTGCTGCTGCTTGTCTTTGTTGTGGTGCAACGTGTTCCCATTTCTGTTGGATTTTATTTGCTGCTGCCGCTGATCGTCTGGATGCTGGTGATGCGCCAATGCAAGCATAGCTCTGTCGACGTTGGTTTTTACTCTCAAACTACAATTACTCGTGGAGCGCAGCCTGCCCCGGTACAGCTATTGTTGCTTATTGCTTGCGCGGAGCTGCTGGTCTTCACCTTCTTCGAACGTCGTCTTATTTCACTGTGCTTTATTGCATTTAATGCTTACAGAAGCTGGGGAAACTTTAAACCCAACACACTGGAGTTCTACAAATGGCTGTTTCTTGTGATCACACTCAGTTGTTTCCCTCTACTACCGTCCTCGGTGGGTTACCAGAATAACTATTTGCTGCTGGCTGGCATTCTGTTCCTGTTGCTCCGTGCATTACTGAGCCGCGATAGGTGGAGCTACAGTTGGCACACCAAGTTGTGCAATGCTCTGATATTGATCAACACCATAGTCTGTGTCTATCTGCATAGTCAGCAGTTAGCTGTGCCGCTTCCACTTAAGCTTCTCAGTTGGCTCTACTTAGTGTATGCTATCCTGTCCATTTATATCAACAAGGAGACGACGTTGGAGGTGCGTTTGGCGCAGATTACCTATAATTTTGGAACGCTTTACACCATATTGTGCACATCCTATGAGGCACTGTTTATCCAGCTGCTGGCTATGGAGCTGGCAGCTTCGCTAGAATCGCAAAGTGCGGCCGAATTGTGTGAGCGGGATCATCTTCAGCATAAATCACTGCAATCATCAGTGCGCTTGGCATTTACCATTCTACTCTACACATTCTTCTCGTTCTTTGGCAGCGGGAACATTGCATCGATCAGTTCGTTCGACCCAAATGTTGCACGCTGCTTCCTCAGTCACTTTGCGCCGTTCGTGATCATGGCGCTGGTGTTGCTCAAGCTGCTGCTGCCCGTGATCTCTAATCTGGCCATTGTGTACACACACAGCGAGTATGCCCGTCGGCAGGAACAACAAATCTTCATATGCCTGCTGCTCATTTGCGATATCATGGGACTGAACTTTTTGTTTCTCGTGCGCAATACTGGCTCCTGGCTAGAAATCGGATCATCAATATCCCATTTCGTTATCATGGAGGTGACAACGCTGGTCCTGTTGCTTCTCGCCTACGCAGCCAAGTGGCTGTTGCGTCCGGATAACGGCGATCGTGTTGAACGCAAACACAACTGATAAACGTATATAAATTAAATATATATCAGTATTTAAATATATGGTATTCATATTATATTTTAAGCATACTTTTATACAGACAAATAAAGATAATTTTAGAATCGGAAGAACTTCCTCTTCCGAATGTCATCTTATTAAAGCCGTTTGCAAGACTGTCGTCCTTTTTATAGCTTTATTTGGATCATCATGCCAAGGCTTATCTGTGTAAATTTCGGTGCTGGAAATTCTTAAATAAATCGTGTTTTTTTTCTGTGAGTTCAAAAATATGTGTCTTTTCGATATGCGTATTTTACTTTAATGAAAATAATAAATAAATTAAGCTCTATTTCGCTTCCAATTCAATAAACAATTTATTAATTGCCACGTTAAGATATACATTATGTGCTTGATAGAGTAGATGTAAAACTATACAAAAAGTGTCAAATTTATAAATATAGAATTATTCAAAGCTATTTAAAATCCTTCCATTTCCGCCTTGCGCTTGCGTTTCTTAATCTTCTGTTTCATATCGGGTGCTTTGCCTCGAATGACAGCTGTCTTCAGACGCTTGGCCACCTTCTTGCGCTCCTGCATGCCAGCCTTGCGCTTGGCCGCACGCACCGGATCATGGATCTTCTCCTGGGCAACTGTCTTGCGGCGTTCGGCACGTCGTACCATCAGCTTGGTCTGGACAACGTTGCGCAGCTTGTCGTAGATCTCAGCACCGATGCGCTTCCGTAGTCGACTGCCCACACGTAATGTGAGCTGGCGTAGATCCGCATCGACATTCTGATCCTCCTCAGACATCTCGCGCACGAGTGCCTGCAGTAGAGATGGAGCTAAGATTGTGACCGCATCAACGCTCAGCAGTGTGGAAAGTCCTTCGATGAGCGTAAACAGAGCAGTGCGCTAAGGATAAAAAAGAGACTGAAGGATGAGCCACAAGGATCACAGAGAGAGTAGTGTGTAGCAGCTACTTACAATTGTGGTGTCATGAGGTGCCTTGGACACCTCCTTGTTTATCAGTATGCGTATGTTGCGCACCAACCAATTGAGATGTATTTTGCTGGTAGTTGGCAGCTGTTCGGATTGTTCTCCATCCGCCGGCTCCTGTTTAATGCTAAAGGGCACATCCCGCAACATGTGTGCAACAAAGAGCAGCAGCTTGACTATCTCATCAATCATTTCCTGGGCCGTCTCACCGGGAATAACCTGAGCGCACAAGTCTAACACCAGACTTTTCAGATCTTGTGCCGGCTGTGCGTAGATAAATTCCAGTTCCTTTGCATCCTCTGATTGTTCATGCTTAACGCCCACTAACTGCTGACCCACATATGCGTAATCGTAGTGCGTTATTATCTGCGTGAGCATCTTGGCTGCATTGCACCGAACCCAATTATGCTCGTGTCCAAGTAGACGCTGACTGCCATACGCCAGCTCATCCACTGTGGACGCCAGTTGCGCGTCAGTAGTCACTGCCTCGCCGCAATGTTCAAAGATTTTCAGCAGGCAATACTGCAACTGTATCACCTGATGGTCAACGTTGCGCTGCTGTTGTTCCACCAGTGCTGCGGGGTCGACTTCGGTCTGCAACAGTTCCTCATCCGCTACTCTACTCGAGTACTAATGGGCGAATAAAAAAATATGCATTTAATAAATGCATTTGTAAGAATTAATAATAATATTTTTGTTTACCTTACGTCGCCGTTTCTGGGGCAGATTTGACTCATTCACTTCTAAAGACTCGCGTCCCGGAGCACGCACAAATTTGCCACCTGCATCCGCATCACCTAGAGTTAGAACGGTGACAAGGGTGGGCAGCACCACGTGCAATCTTTCGGCAAATCCAGCACGTTCTGCTTGCACAAATCGAGAGAGGAGTACAGAGGCCAACTCCCGTACACCCGCCTTCTCACTGGACTGCGGGGAGGTGAAGAAGAGCATGGTGAGATCGAGGAGGGGCTGACGCTGTAGCTTGTTAAGCCTTCCAAGCATCGCTTCCAGAGCAGCTGCCACAGTGCGACGGCAGGCGGCGTCCTCATCATTGACCAGACGCGTGCCAAGCGATAGGTATAAAAACTCCGAGTGCTTGGCCAGCAATTGCAGCGGGAACTTGTTGATAATTGAGTGCATAAATTGAATGGCAGATTGGCGTCCAGCTGATTGCGTATAAGCCAACTGGACGGACATGAATTTCAGCAGCTGGTCGACTCGCTTCTGCAGCGTATACTCCATTATGTATGTGATGAGGATGCCACGCGACTCATCGCGCACATGATCCGACTGCGAAATGATGGATAAATCCGCCAGACGCTTCATCAGATTATGCAGCGAACGCGTGTCCACCTTGCGTCCAACGAGTGCTTTGAGGAGTGTAAAGCACATTGTTTGACTGCTGCACTCGCCCTCCTGCAGCTCCTGCTCTATATGCAGCAGCAGCTGCTCGATCTGCTCATCAGTCAAGCCATATTCCTCACACTTGCGGAGCAGGGCCACCACAGCCTTGAAGCTAGCTCGCACCAGCTGTGCATTCTCCTCCTGCCGTGTCGCTCCAAATGTTGAAAAGTTCTTGAGAATCTGAAACATGCGATTGACCACCGGAGAGAGCTGTTCAGTGTTCAGCTCTGTCAGCTCATAGTCACCCATCCAGATGGCCGTGTAGCACTTTAGAGCATAGGTTGTTGTCCTCGCATGATTGCTGCTCAGGGCATCTTTTAAAAGTGGCAGCAAGGGATGCAGAAAGGGCTGATAGTCTAGATCCGTTAGCTTCTTGCGCTTCAGCACAAAGTGGAGCAGCTCCAGTCCGAACTCAACGAGGATGTGCGCATTCGCCTGCGAATTTGACTTGACCTGCTTATTCCCGGTAGCGACGCTGCGACGACCAGGCGCCGGCTGTATCAGCAGACAATCGGGACGCGAGCGACGCATCAGAGCCTGCTGTTTGGCGCTCAACTGTCGCTTCTGTGTGCCCGGCAGCAGATCCGTAATACTCTCCGACATGGTGCCATAGATGAAGATCAGTAGACTCTCTCTCGCTATGTGCGTATTCTCAACCAAACCGGCCACAATCTTGGCAAAGCACTCCTGTATCTTCTGGGTAACGCGACGGGAATGAGTGCGCGCCAGTTGCTCCTTGAAGGGCAGCAACAGATCCAATAGACAATTGTCACGTATATGCCGCGCGGCGATATTCAACGTCAAATAGCTCTTGGCACTGGGTTTCGCCTCGGGCGTGTGCGCGACAATCTTATCCACCTCCTTCTCAGCGCTCACGTCACCAAAGATGTCGTTCAGAGCGACCTCGAGCAGATTCTGCAGGCACGACTCGATATGTGCCGGCTGCAACTGACCACGCAGTGCATCGAGCACGCCATGCAACGTCACCGATAGCACGTGCACCTGGAAGCCGCGCGTCAGCAGCGATTGCAACTGTTCCAGCAGCATGCCCAACCAGCTGCCGCCCAGCGTGAGCATAATCTTCTTCAGTATATCGCGGGTTAGCATTCGTACGGATTTCAACGGCGAGCGCAGGAAAGTGCATACCTTCATGAAGATGCCTGAGAGTATGGAGAGGCTTGATAGGTCACAGCTTGTCAATATAGTCATAGCACACTACTCACCTGGCAGACAGTTCTCCAAGAGCTCCCGCGGTAGCTTCTGCAGCAATTTCACCATGGCCAGAGCGATGGGCACACGTTGGATTTCCTCCTCCTCACGTTCGTAGCTCAGGCGACGTCGATTCACTTTGTGCTTGTTGTCATAGTTGGTCTTCTCGGTGATGGCCCGATTGAGAGTGGGCAACAGAACGCTAGTGATGGTGGCCATGACGCGCTTGGCTGCATTGGGTGCCAGTGCCTGTGAAAGTTTCTGCTGCTTCAATGGTTCCTCATCCTCTGCCTGCTCTTCCTCGAAGTCGATGAGTGTGCTGTCTACGGGTATCTCCTCTTTGATATCCTTTACCTCAGAATCCTCATCGTTTTGCTCATCAGTCTCTGTTGGCTCCGGCTTCTGCGTTTCTGTAATCATCTGCTTGAGTTGTGCCTGAAGATTGCCATCGGCGTTGCTCAGATCAAAGTGGAAGGCATCAAGGATGCGAACTACCAAGCGGACGCATTGCTTCTGTTGACCATGCGAGAGTCGGAGTCGCTGAAGGTAATGCCGGAGCACGGCATGGTATTGCTGCCAGGGAAGCAGCTCACACATGACGCCCACTGACTCGATGGCCACATCCACCAGTGTATGCTTCCCGGCATGCTTCTCACTCAGCAGATAACGCGTGGTTAGCGGCATCAGGAACTGGGTGAGGGTACGGGGAGCGGGGCATGTCTGCCGCCAGCTGGCACCACCAGCAACATTGACCAGACGCTGAAGTCCACGTCCATGTCGTTGGGCCTGCAAGTGCAGCATGTTCTCAAAGAAATCGACATCTGCATCATGGGGGTCGCACAGCGGTGCGAGATCACGCAGAATCTCATGAGCATCGGGACACTGACGAGCCAGTTCTCCGAGCAGGCCAATGGCCTCATTCCTAGCATGTTCGTGACGCTCATCGCGCAGGCAACGCTGCAGCAGCGGGAGCAAAGATTCATCCAGCCAAAAGTGAAGTTCATCGGACAGGTGCTTCAGCTGCTGGGTGAGCTGCGGGAGCAGCAGCTTGAGCAACTCACCAATATTGACACGCATACCCAGATCAGAGACATGACGCAGCATGTAGAAACAGTTATAGGTGACCAGCAAACCCAGTTCCAGATCAATTACAGACTGACGACTGTCAGCCTCCTTGCGCTCCAGCAGCTGTTTCAGTTCGGTGAGTGCCTGGAGACGCTTGTCGTAGTCGGGCTGCTCCAACCAGCGCTTGTCCCACGCATTTAGCTGCAGCACAAAGCGAGCCCAATCCCGTAGTGATTCTGCAGCGGTCGAGAGATCTGACTGCTCCTTGGCCTGCTTGTGCAGTCGCTTTGCCATCTCGGCGAGCATGTCGCAGAGCAACTTGCGGGCGGGCAGCACATGAACATGCTCGAAGAGCGGAGCCAGCTGTCGCACATAGCTGTGTGGAGCGGGCACACGCTGACAGAGATTGGATAACGTTGTGATCAACTGGAGTACGGTTTCGGGACCGGCACTTGCCGCCTGTTTGTTGAAGATGGGCAGCAGCGTCTGCAGTAGCAATTCACAGGTGTCCGGCTGATGCACATGCACTGTGAGAAGGCTCAGGATGTTCAACTCCCGCTTGTCGAGCGTCTGTTTGCCAGCACGCTTGTGACGCCAGCTGGCCTGCATCAGCTGCAGCACATCCGGTATATAAGGCTGTAGAATGGCCAACGCAACTGGGCCGTGGGCCTCCTCCGAGCTCGCACTCTCGAGCAGTTGTTCCACCAGCTGGAGCAGAGCACGACGCACCACAGATTTTGCCTTGTCGTTCATCAGTAGAGCCATCAGATGATGGATGATGGGCGGCGTGTCAGGCGTGGGACGCTGCTGCAGCCAACACTGATAGGATGCCTCACCACCCCAGAGTAGAAGCAGCTTCAGCAGTGGCGTCGGCGCATGTATGGAATCCTGTGACAATCGTTCCAATCCCGGCCAGACAAACACCTCACAAATAGCCTGTAGCTGTGCCGATTGCCACAGCTCCGACATGTCCAACAACTGGCCAAAGTAGTTGACCAGCGTTTGTAGTGCCCCATGCCGGACATTTTTATAGGCAGCCTCCACTTGGTGGGATGTGACATTTTGCACCTGCTGGGAAACGCTGCCCGCCAGGAGCAGCAGCTTCAGCACATATTGTTGAAAGTCGATGCTTAGTCTGCCTGCGAATTCCTTGCGTATGAGCTCGAGAAGATTCACAATGCGCTGCAGTTGACGTGCTGAGATTACCGCAGTGGGGAGGAACTGCGTGCGCACATGGGCAGGCAGCAGCTCGATCGGCTGATCTGTGTACTCCTCGAAGCGGCCAAATGCCATTTTAAGAAAACTAAAAATTTCCTGCTCCTCCAATTGGCCCAGGAAGCGCAGAATGAGCGTTTTGCGCTGCTGTCCACTGAGTTGACGTTGTCCGCCTTTGGTCAGGTGGGAATAGAGCACACGCAGTATGAAGGGCATGAGTTCCTCGCGCTGCTGGGCAGCCAAAGTGGACAGCTCCAAGCCGGTGAGTATCGTCTTGAACTTGGCATCATCAATAAGTCCCGCCAACTCCTGCTTGTGCTGCACCAGCGTTGCGGGCTGCTTGTAGGCCACTAAACAATCCAGTGCCAGCTGCTGTAGCTGTCCATTCGAACCAGCGAGCAACTCCATATAGAACTCACGCATCTCCGCTTCCCGGTGCACAGCTTTCGGATTTGGCTGCTTCACGAAACAGGCCAACTTAAGCTGCAAAGTCTGCAGAATAAATTTCGCTTGAGAATTGCGAAACTTTCGCTTCTGGCGCTCCTGGTTAGTGTTCCTGGGCACTGTCGTTGGTGTCTTCTCAACAGTTTCGTTGTTGTCGCCATCATCATCGATGTCCATGTCAGCTGAGATATAGACAAAAAGATTGAATTAATATACAATTTGAACATTTATTATTTTGTGATTGCGCTTACCTGTTATCTCGTCTAAATTCCATGTATGTTCCGTGCGCTCCAGCTGGCCACGATACTCGTGCTCCACAAACAGCAAGAACTGACTTACCAGATCCCTGTTCTTGATTTCGGCCAGGTTGCCCAACTTGGGTATGCACTGCCAGAGCAGTTGTCGATAGTTAAGCGCCTGTTGCAGCGGCATCTCCTGCTGTTCATCATCGAGGGGCAACAGAGTTGACAGGGCCTGGGAACTGAAGAAACGCTGTGGCAATGGAGTCGCCTCCTCCTTGGATGTAATGCATGCAACTGTCAGCGAGAGTTTCTCATGGAACAGGCGCCAGAACTCATCGGTGGTCATCACCTTAACATATTCGGCGAGTAACTGTTGCACTGGCGCCCAAACGAATTTGAAGTTGTTGTAGAGCAGGCCGAGCAACAGACTGACAGCATGCTCCTTGAAGTGGGGCAACTGGGCGTATTGTTTGAATTGTGCTCCTGTCGGCTCCAGCTGTTGCAGTTGCAGCAACAGCTCTCGGTAATTGTGCACGGTGGGCAAAATGCTACAGGCAGCACCAAAGTAACCATAAGGATTTGGCTGCTGCTTGCTGCTACCCAACAGCTCCAAGCAATGTGCGGCAATTCGGCGACACTGGCGATCCGGTTGACTCAACTGCTTGGAGACAGCGTTCAGAATGTCCTCGGTCAGCTCACTTTTTAACGCCTTAAGCAGGATTAACTGCAGGCATGCCAAGGCACGCAAGTCCTTGTCGACGAGTGGGAGGAGTGTCTGTTGCAGTTGGGCGCTTAACTTTTTGGGCAACTTAAACTTGAGGAGAGCGTGTGTTTGCAGCAGGAGCAGCAAGAGTTGGCAGTCAGCTGGTTCATTCAGCTGCTGCTGTATGGCCAAGTTTAGACTTTCCTCCAGTGGCTGCTTGTTGAAGCCACGCAGATGCGGCAACAGCACTATTAGCAATAGTTGTTGCTCCTCCTTCGGATCAATGCGCTGTATTTGTTGCTCCAAACGCTCGAAGGTTTTAGTTTGTTTTAGTTGCATGGGATATGGCTGCCAATTGGTTAGACTTGTGGCGTCTACGATCAGTGGACGTTTGTGTTGCACAATGCGCGCTAAAAGCTCCAGTGCATCGGCATCCTGATGCTCCTCATAGTGTGCAACGACATGGGGCAGCACGAGAAGCTCAAAGAGCTTATAGTCCAGCATTTGCAGGACGAAATCCGAGTAGACTGTGCGCGAGACCTGGCTAACTTGGAGCTGTTTCTGCAGCAGACAACTGGCATCCAATTGACTCAATTGCGTCAGCCGTGCCTGCAAGAGACTGCTGACTAAGGTGCTCAGCTGCTGCAGTGGCTCCTCCGTGTGCCGATCGAGCAGCTTCAATATTGTGGGCACCAGCAGCGACAATTCCGCAATATATTTGCCATCCTTGTGCGCAATTAGCGGCAATATTAAGTCAAGCAATTGCACTGTGGCAGTCACACTAACATCCTCTTTGGAGA
The DNA here is from genome assembly GCA_035042045.1 of Drosophila melanosoma. Classification (NCBI taxonomy): domain Eukaryota; kingdom Metazoa; phylum Arthropoda; class Insecta; order Diptera; family Drosophilidae; genus Drosophila; species Drosophila melanosoma. The sequence continues at coordinate 541,662 of JAWNLY010000188.1, read as the reverse complement.
CAGCAGCACAGAGTTGCTGCCAGAGAACAACACTTTGATCGGGGTTCACAAAATTTAACAGCAGTCCAAAACAATGCTGCACAATGTCTCCCAGGAGGGTTGTCTGTGCCTCAGTGTGCTTGCCGTTTACATTGCAAAGGAGCTGAAGAACGTGGGCGAGCAAATCTCCAGCACATGTGTGGAATTGGCCGTTGACACCACGCAGGATTTCGTAGAGCAGGCGTCCGCAGCCATGGACGCTGGCGACCTGCTCGCGCAACACCGTCTGCAGCACGTAGGCAAGGAAACGTGGAAAATCGCGCACATCTCTCGCTATATAGGCGAAGCATTCCACGGCAAAGTTCGTCACATGCTCCGCATAATGATGCTCATCCAAGAGTGGAAGAATGGCATTAAAGACAATGCCAATGTTGCGTTTCAAATACGATTTAAGTGTTTTGAACAGATGAGCAAGACAGATGAGTGTCCACTCCAGTTGCTCGGCATCCTGTGTATTTAGCAGGCAGATCAAACGATCCAGCACGCGTTGAAAATATGCATTAAACTCCTCGCGAAGATCGCGTGCCAGTACATAGAGTAGCTCCAGCAACGGTTGCTGGGATAAATTTGTCGCTGTGGCCAGGCGCTCCAGCAACAGATCAATCACAAAGTCCTTTTGATGCAGCAGTTGTGGCAGGGTTACAATTTTCCGGCAACGTTTGCTAAAGTCGTTGTACTCCTCGGTCAGATTGAGCACATTCCATTTTTGCAGTGTTTGTTGAAAGTAGGTCTCGTTTTCCTCCTCTTCGAGCTGTTCGTATTTGTGGCCTATGTGGTAAAGTGCCAAGTGGCGCAAGTCAATCTCATTGACGCGATCTGTAAAAGATTTAAACTACAAATGCAAAAAAAAACATAAATTAGCATATGTTGAATGTGCTCAGAAAATTTGAGAGCTACTTACCCGAAAAGTATTTGTGTCTTTTGACTTTTCTGTTATTGCCGCCATATTGATGTATCTGCAGTCTGCTAATTATGTAAAAATAACGCGTTTAAAGCCCTAAATAAGTACTACTTATTAGTTTAGTTTAATTTTAGTCTGCAACACGTGCGCATTGTTTACAAAATTGCGGAGAAGAGAACTGTTAACAGCGATTGCTGCACTAACAACTGTATGAAACGATAACAGCTGTTATTAACAGCGAGCAATTTTTATTTGGTTGACAAATGCCGGTTATAATTTTTTAAGTCAAAAGGTACGAATTTCATACAAATACTGACAATGCACTTTAGTGGTTTACTTAACCACTAGAATCAATAGTTTGGCAGAAATGACATAGTGTCCAACAAATTCAAACTGAGCAACAGGTGAAGGCTCGAGTACTATCGATAGACTTCATCATGAATTCGCTTTAATAATCGATCAGCTGTTCCAAATTAGAACCATATGAGTGATTTAAATGCTCTGGTCACACAAAAAAACAATAGCAAATTTTACGGACTTTAAATATAGGCGGACTTTAAAAATCTCCATTAAATCATTTTTATTTTACATAAAATTGAATATTAAAACATTTATTTAATGCAAATTTATGCAGACTCCTGCGCTTGCCGATAATCATGAACTGTACCACGTTCGACAAACTTTTGTGTGTTTTCATTGGAAGATAAATCAACTTTGGATGCGTCATCTATGTTTCCATATCCACCGCCACCAGGTGTTTTCATTGCAAATGTATCCTGTAAGATATAACAAATAATATAATATTATATTAGCTAAATATGTATGTGCTGAAATGCACTTACCCCCGTCTCAACATCAATACAGGTCTTGCCAGCGAGCGCAATAACTCTTCCATCATGTTTAACGATAAGATTGCATCCACGCTTGCCGGACTCTCCGCCAGCGAGGCCATACGGCTGGAGTGTACGACGTTCGGTGAGCACTGATAATGTAACTGGTTTGCGGAAGAGCAAATCACGTTCGACGCCCTCGCCTCCAAAGAATTGGCCACGCCCACCAGAGCCGTCGGTGCGCAGACAAAAACGCTTTAGTATCATGGGATAGCGTAATTCCAAAATTTCCGGATCAGTAATACGAGTATTGGTCATGTGCGTGTGAACACCACCAGCACCATGCCAGCCCGGACCAGCACCCGAACCACCGGCAACGGTTTCATAATAGCCCCACTGGTCATCGCCAATGGTGATGTTGTTCATGCAGCCCTGGGAGGCAGCACAGGCTTGGAAAGCCTTAAGCACAGTGTCCACAATGCGCTGTGAGGTCTGCACATTGCCACCAACAACAGCGGCACCCTCTGAAGGATCCAATATGGAGTTCTTGGGTATCACCACCTGAATGGGCGCCAGACAGCCTTGGTTAAGTGGCACATCGTGTCCCACCATGCAACGGAGGCAATAGATGAGAGCCGATAAGGTTATCGCACGTGGAGCATTACAGTTGCCCCACACCTCTTGACCGGATCCGGTGAAATCGCACAACGCCGATCCGTTATCAGGATCAATGGTGACACGCAACGTAATGGGTGAACCGTCATCCATAAACTCTTGGGCTTCGAGCACAGTGGAGCCGGTCCTCTCCAAAGTATCCTTCCCGATTTGGCGCAACATATCGCGCACGGCAAGCTCGGCATTCTTTTGTATATGCGTCATGTAGGCTTGGACGACATCCAAGCCATAGCTATCAATCAGCTCCGACACCAGGTGAATCCCTTTATGATTTGCTGCAATCTGTGCTTTTAGATCGGAGAGATTGTCGCTCAGATTCCTTGTACCGACTGCTCCTTTAGCATCCGTTGGCGTTGTCAGGCGTTGCACAATCTGCTTCTCCTGAAATACTCCGTTTTCGACAATGAGAAACGACTTGAAGGCGGCGCCCTCCTGGGCTAAAGATGTCGAGTGCGGTGGCATCGAACCCGGCGTAATACCTCCTATGTCCGCATGATGTCCACGCGAAGCCACAAAGAACACTGGACGTGGTTGGCCTCTGCAATTGGACGAGAGTTATAAACTTGAAGCTGGTAATTCAAAACTGATGAATTCCCTACTCATAAAACACTGGTGTAATAACTGTCAGGTCTGGCAAATGGGAGCCACCGGCCTGTGGATGATTTGCCAAGATGACATCGCCGTTCTTTAATGTGTCTCCCCTCACGCGCAACTGATACTGCACCGTCTCCTGCATGGCACCCAAATGAACTGGAATGTGTGGAGCATTGCTCACGAGACCACCATCCGGGCCAAATAGGGCGCAAGAGAAGTCCAGGCGTTCCTTGATGTTAGTCGAAATTGAGGTACGCTGAAGCACTCTGAAAAAGAAGAGACCTGTTAATCATCCAATCCACTGCCGCCTAAAATTCGAGATTTACCTGCCCATCTGCTCGGCGATGCTCATGAAGCGATGGCTAAAGATGCTCAGATGGACTGGATCCAATTCGGCATTGATGCCATGCTTGCCGCTGGTTTGCACATTCATAATCAGATCACCATACCTCGTCACATGCACGGCGCACTCTGGCTCCACGATAATCGTGGACAGTTGATCGATGAGCACAGCTGGCCCCGAGATTTGATGACCAGCCCGCAAATTCTTTGTCAAATAGATGGGTGCATCGAAGGAGCCCTCATCAAAGTGAACCTGGGTATTCCTCTCGGCAGTTGGTGTTTGCTCATCGGCACGTGCCACCTGCAGCTCCGGTGGCGTATCATTCTTGCCCAGTCCACGAATACGTATGTCATCCACGATAATGCGTCGATTCTGCAGCACAAAACCAAACTCGGTACGGTAGCGTTCCAGGAAAGTCGCGTGGAAGTCCCCATAAGCAGCAATCAATGCTGATGCAGATTGAACTCCAGCAGCAGCAGCAGGAGTTGGCGAACACATCAAAGCGCCATCTGTTGCCTCGTAGCGCAAATGTAGAAATGACTGCAACTCAATTCGCTCAAATCCTTGTTGTGCGAGCTGAGCATGACACCGCTCCGACAATGCATCTAGGCGTGATTTAAGGAGTTCAGCATTCGCTTCATTGAACTCAATACCACTGGGCTCCTGCACCTCCTGGACAACATCGGCAAGCGCCATTCCATAGGCAGACAATACTCCCGCATATTTATGCACCACGACTTTGGAAATGCCCAGATTCCTAGCTATGGAGCAGGCATGTTGACCTCCAGCGCCGCCGAAGCAGGAGAGCACATGATTGGCGGTGTCCAGGCCACGGGATTGGGTCAGAGCTCGTATCGGGCGACACATGGTTTCATTGGCAACTCGTATGAAACCGAGAGCCACTTGCTCGATTGTCAACACTCGTGAATCACCAGTGGCCTTTAAATGAGCATTGATATCCGACTGCAACTCAACGAATTTCCTTCTAGTCAACTCATAATCCAGCGGTTCGTTTTCGTTCGGTCCGAAAATCTTTGGAAAGTATTGCGGTAAAATGCGACCAAGCATCAGATTGGCATCCGTGACGGTTAAGGGTCCACCCTTCTTATAGCACGCAGGACCAGGATGGGAACCGGCTGACTCGGGACCCACCACATATATGCCAGAGCGGAAAAAGAGTCGAGAGCCGCCACCCGCTGCAACAGTGTTGATGTCCAATTGTGGCGCTTGGATTGTTACACCAGCCGTGGTGCTCTCAATCACGTGCTCATAACTCCCAGCATATCGAGACACGTCCGTCGAAGTGCCGCCCATATCAAAGCCAATTAATGGCAACTCCGTTTCGCGACAGCCCGTCAAAGCGTACCCGACGACGCCACCCGCCGGCCCGGAAAGTATCGCACGAGCTCCGCGGAAATTCTCCATATTTGTCAGGCCACCATCCGATTGCATGAAGAGCACATCAACGCCACTCAGCTGATTCTCGAATCCTGACTTGAAGCTATACGGATAATTCGAAATATTAATAGTTTTATTATAAATAAAATATTACATTTCATTAGTAATGCAAAAAGTAACAAAACTATCAATATGCATAGCCTAAGCCAATTTAATAATATCTTTAAAATAATTAATTTTTGATTGGAAGCAGGCAAGTCTATTTTTTGAGCTTTTTAGAGATTTTTATAGTTTTATTCTATACACATAGTTTTTTCGAGAGCCGTGTTATTTGTATTTTTTTTAAATTAATATCATTATCTTTATTGTTGTCGCGTTGTTGTTTTAGATTTTTGACCTGTTGTTCGACCAAAAAAACAAAACAAAATAATAAAAGCAAAAAGAACACACTCAAAGAGCAAATTTATGAGCGAGAGATTAGCACAAAAACAAACTAACACACTCACAAACACAAATAATCGTGTAAATATATATATATATATATATATATATATATATATATATGCATATGCATATAAATTTACTTACCTAGCCAGGTAGCGATCAACGTGTGGTGTTAAATATGCCTCCGCACAGGCTGTGTAGCCTCTGGCTACCACTCGGCACATGGGCATGGCCTTGTGGGAGAGTGTCACATGACTAAATCCCAGCTGGATGGCAATCTCTCCAATTCGCAATTCGTGCTCCGGACAGGCGTAACTGTGTGCCAACACTACGGCCACTGAATTGATGCCTTTTTGGCGAGCGGCAGCCAAGGACAATCGTACGGCTGTCTCATCCACAGGCTCCACTTCCAAGTAATTGCTACCAGTAATGCCCTGGAGCACTTTCCACTGGTGATCTGAAAGATAATTCGCTAGTAAACAGGTGGTCAAATAATTTGAGGTTAACTTACTTAGCTGACAGCGATCGAGCTGCTCGGGCACAATGCGACAGTTGACTTCGACGACAGTCTGGTAGAGATTCGCCGGTTTGCGTATGTTGAGGTCAAATATCTTTGGTCTCGCCTGGTTGCCAATGTAGAGCAGATCACGGAAACCGGTGTTAACAACCAGGACAACTGGATCACCCTTACGCTCGAGCAGAGCATTTGTCGCCACAGTGGTGCCCATGCGCACCCAGCCAATCCTTGAAGTGTCCACCAGACCGGCTGTTGTCAGATCTGCGCCAGTTTCCTGTGATCAACACCTGCCTGATTAATTTATTCCATTATCTACGGTTCTATTACTTTATACCTCTTTCAATATGCGGCGTATGCCTTCACGGGGTGCGTCGCTGTAGCGTTCGGGATCTTCGGAGAGAAGCTTCATGGTGCGCACTCGACCGCCGGGACAGATGCAGAGCACATCGGTAAAGGTGCCGCCGCGATCAATCGCAAAACAATACTTGCCGGACGAGGCCATTATTTAATCTGCCGGTATGTCTATCAAAGCAGAGCAATCGCCGCTAACTGAACATGTGTCACAATTTCTATGCATATTTATACTAGTTTTAAAGAGCAGTTGTGTCTCTCTTTTGCTCTCGTTTTCATATTTGTTGCTTTATTCTGTGAGCGTCCCGCCTGCTCTCCTCTCTGCGTGGAAAGATTTATATGTATTTTTAAGGCCAGTTGTTATCTCTCAAAAACTAAATAATAATAGAGTGGTGTGCGTGCAATTAGAGTGCAATGTGAGTGCATGTGTGTGTGTGTATGTAAGTATTATGTAAGTGACAGCCACATATGTGTAATAAGTTTGTGTGACTAGGCAACCCAAATATCCTAAATAATAGGAAAATTTAGAATAATTTGTGTATCAGATTTATTCTAATCGCTTTATATTCATGTTATCATTATCAAACTTGACAGAATGATTGCCCAGCGTTTAGCTTTGCCTTAAGCTAAGTGTTGGATAAAAGTTTTTGACGATGACTTTCCATTTTATAAACTTTAAGAGCTATTTTCTGTTAATTCTTTATTCTTGGGTGACAAAGTGATAAGATATGTGCTATCCACAAAGGTAAGTGTTGCAAATAAATAACGCGCCTAAAACAGCTGACTTGACACGTTGCGTAGAAACGTAAACAGAGAGCTAAAAGCAGCAAAGAGCACAACAGTTTCGCTGATGGTATTAGTAAAAGGAGAGACCTTGTTCCATATAATTAAACGAGACTCTCTCTTAACAGTTGGCACATATTGAGAGATCTTGCATATGTGAAATATCAATGTTAAGGAATTAAGCACAAAAACAATTGATATCGGTGCAAAAATTTACTTGTATTTATTAATTTTGATGTATTTTATGCTAATTACAGGTGGCTTGGTAATTGCTTATTGGAACTCGGTTTTTTTTTTTGTTTAGTAAGTTTTTGTTAAAGCAAACTTAACAGCTTTTCCAGCACATCTTTCAGGGCGCTGGCATAACACAATTTTTGGAATTCCTCCAATCGATCCTTTTGCATCGTTGTCAGATGATCCATGAGCTTGGTTAATGTTTTGTACAATTTGTTGAAACGCAATGTTGCCCTCCATTTGGCGCTGAATCCAAATAGCTTCCACAGACAAATGACAGCCAGATGTTGTTCCACGTAGGAGTTTACGTGTGCATCGCCTCCATTCTGTACCGGTTGTGACAAAATCTCCCGCAATAGTTCCATAAAATCGTCCATGATGAGCAATCGCATCCGGTTGGCATTGTCAAAGCACATGTTGCGCATAATGCGGAGGCAGAAAGTACGCCGGCTGCTCAGTGGCGGGGAGCTACGAACGGCATTAAGAAGCGATTTGAAATGACAGATCTTCGAGCCTTCCTTGTAACGGGAGAAGATCTCAAAAAACTTCAGCCAGCTCAACTTAAGAAGATCCGGCATTTTACTTTGTCCGTCTGCCGCGAGAATCTCTTTGAACATTTGAGGGACACGCAACTTGATCAGACCCTGACGCCCCTCGGCGCAGGTGCAGCAGTTGATCATCACGCACACCGCATATTGGCTCAATTGCATAGAATACATGGAACTATTGGTATTGGTCGCGATGGCCACTATCGTATTAAGATGCGACTTTGAGTTATAGTATTGCACCGCGATGCGTTTGCGCATTTCCAGTGAGTTCTCGGTGAGCACTATCGTCAGACACACGGTGTTGGTCAACAGATCCACCGAACACACGAGCCAGGGACACAACTGCTGCAGGATACGCACCATACGTGAAACCATCAACGGATGCGTGATAACGGCAGACGACGTCGAGTGCCACGTGAGCAGCATGTTGACCAGCGCTCCCAAATGCATTAAAATGTTCCGAAATTTGTCGTGACCCATACGCTTTATGCAGTCGGCGGCGTTGGAAATATCGGGATTAGAGAAGAACGCCTCAAAAAATTGGATAACGCGCTTCAGCAGCTCGTACCCAGCCGTGGCTGCCATGTCGTTCGCTTGTGGCGACAGCTTGAGCAGCCGGCCGAGCACCCAACAGATCTCTGTTCTATGTGTCTGTAGGAAGATCTTTTTGCCCGCCGAATAATAAACCTCAAAGATACTGTCCAAACGCTGATAAAGCTGCAAGGCTGCACTCAATTTAGGCATTGGTTTGTTTGGTTCTTTTGATTTGGTTTGTTTTGTTTCCATTCGCATTGGCGGCGGCATAATCTTGTCTTGTTGTTGGCTCAATGCATTTGCATAAGTTGTCCCTTTGCCGCTGGTGTCCACAATTGTTTCGACTTTATATTCAGCAAACATGTCTAGCAAATTGACGGCAATATTTTCATTCAGCTCATTGTTCAGCAGCAAAGATAGCGATCCCAATGTTTTATTCTGCACATGATCATTGAAACGATCACTACTTAGGCCACGAAAGAGCAGATCAAGCATCTTAGTGGGTGGATTGGGCATCGAAGAAAAAAAAATTTTATATTCGTTTTTATCTTCAAAGAAAATAATTAGCAGCTTAAGCAATTCAGTGTGATGTTTTTTGGGAATCGACGACTGTTTGGTTAGACAAATGTCTATCAATTTGTAGTAGGAGGAGATTAGCGTGGTGCGGCGATTGATAAAGTGTCCTATAAATTGGTCTTTTTGCTTATAACATAGGGCTACGAGCCTGCAGATTTGGCCAGCGCACAGATCCATGTAAGACGGATACATTTCTTTTGTCAATTGCATTTCTAAAACGTCGATGAGAGCATTGGCAAAGCCGTGCTCGCAGAGAGTAAGACACCAGCTTGAGTTCAGTACGATCATACGGACGCATATGCTCACATAGCAGCTGATAATCTTGGACGATTGCTTTGGTTTAGATCTGTCATCATCGGTGCTAATTTTTAGTGGCAAATGCAGTGTCTTTACATCCAGTACTGCCTTATCGAGGAACGATACATTGTCCAACAGGCTCTTGCTGATTTGGGGGCCTATGCGCGTCATTAGAAGCTCAAATAAACGACCGGCCAGCTCACGCACCAGCATCACCTCGTGCTTGTCCAACAGCGTGCGGAGGCAACGGGAGGCCAAACAGTCAACTATACGTTGATTACCGTTATCCATGTTGTCACAGAACTTGAGACTGCTGCTCTTGCACAAATTGGCCAACGCCACCCAGGCCAGAGAGCGTTCCATAGCATCGCAATGACTGCAAAGTGCAAGCAGATGGTGCAGCATCCTAGGTCCTGAGCCAATCCTGACCGTGTACTCAATCTCCAACTTGAATTTGGCCTGCAGTTGACAAATGACCAGTAGACAGTTCCTTTGCCACTGGGCTCCATTGTAATTGTTTGTTCTCAGATAGCAAGATAACTGCACAAAATGATGATAATACGACTATAAGTAGCAAGAAAGAAAGAGAGAGAGAGAGAGAGAGAGAGAGAGAGAGAGAGAGAGAGAGAGAGTGATAGAAAGTTATTAGTTTTAATATATTTTTTTTTTAATGTCAACTAAAGATAAGTTAAAAAGAAAATGTATGTAAAAATTTAAAAATAAGAAATATTTATCAGGTTTCTGCAAAATGGCGCAAAATGGAAAATCCAGGATAAAACCCAATCAGTTGTAGTTATATGTTTATCTAATTAAATGTTTAGTTGGGTGGGAATAATGTTTATATATAAAAATTGTATGGCTTAGAAAATTATATCAAATATTTGCGCCGCCTGATGCCTCCGTTTTGTTTAACTGAAAATATTATTTATTGGGTATATTCCTATCGAATGGCCTATATGTGGTTATATCTTTATATTTCTTATTGAAACTTCAAGTAGCTAGTTTTTGTTGTCTCTGAGATCAGTTGTCAGATAGACGCATCTATTTTTGATGCTGATCATGAAGTTATATACACTATGATGTGATAGATAATTCCTTACATACATTTGTACAATAACAGAAAGATTCTTTTATACATTTTTAATGATTACAGTTACAGTTATGAATATATATATATATATATCTGCTCACCTGCAGTTGGGTTTGATCTAAATGCAATTGCTTATCGCTGAGATGCCGCAGGACGCTTAGCAGGCAACCGACGCGCTGCAAATTACGTTGCTCAAAATTGGTGCGTGCCAAAATGCTGAGTTGCATGAATAGTTTGGTTTGCCAATTGATGTTGTTCTTCTTGTTGTTGTTGCATGGCGAAGAAATAAGCAACACCAGACATTTGGTGACCAGATGCAGTAGATTCAGAGAGACGTCGCTAACGTGCAGTATCTTAATAAAACCGTGATCCGAATAAAATTCGAGGGCATCGCTTAGACCCTGCTGCACCTGGGGCAAACGATGACGCAAACAACTTAAGCAGAGCTCCAACATGGCGGCATACAACTTAAGATCCGCCTTGTTGCTCGGCATAAAACGCAGATGCTTGTCCAGCAGCGTCCAAAGTTGGCTGCATTGGTCGGGCTTAATATTACCATGCAGATGAATCAAAATCAATTGAAGACTGACAACCAAGTGTTGCAGAGTTTTGTGGCTCCTTGTGGGCTTCGCCTCCTCGGTCAGCAGTTGTTGCAACTGGCGTTCCACTTGGGTGGCATGCACCAAGGCCAGATCGGATGGCTTTAGCTTCAACGACTCCGCAATGTCCAGTTCCCGTATCGTGGACAACGTCAGATTATCGACACTGCCACAGACGCAGTGGGCCAGATATAGACGCCAATATTGTGCATCATTCGCCACATTGCCCATAAAATAATTGGCCAGCACAAAGTCGTGCATGATAGGTCCTTGTGCGGCAACTTTGGGTGGCAAGCCCTTGTCCAGCTCATAGGTGAACGGCACCGTCAATGCCGAAAGATCCACTGCCAGCTGAATTCTGTGCCCTTCTGGCGCAATGTACTCGTGAAAGAGCAACAGGAATAGGCAGGTGCTCGCCTCGGCACGCATTTGTTCCGAATTGGGCATCAGGAGAAGGCAGCGCACAAAATATATCAGCGTCTGCATGTCTTTGGCGAGATCGTTCCGAGATTTTGCACAGCACAATAACAAACATTGCAGAATACTTACCGACAGAAGCATCAACTCACGATCAAGACTAATGCGCAATTGTATTATATTTTCTTTGGCAAAGGCGGTGGCAGTAACCCAATTGTGCATCAGGTTATTCAGCTGAACAAGCGTCGATTTGAAAATGCTCACCTCGGGATTGGTCGTCTCCATCGCACGCACAATCTCCTCCATCCTTTTAATGGATGGCTGATCGCGATTATGGAATATGTTGGCATACTCAATGGGTGGTTTAATCACGCACATATCGGGGTTAAGCAGCTCCGCATCTATGTTACTCGTCGCTAGTCCTAAATCATCCATTTTTCCCAAACGATTGACAATGGAGATTAGGCGAGTTAAGGCAGCCTTGCGTATGTCTTTATCTGGATAAAAGAGAAAACTGAGATTGCAGCGCAAAGTATATATATTGTCCACGTTTCCGTCAATCGAGTTGAATAGCTTCCACAGCAGCTGTTGCAGGTCCGGCTGATCGATGACTCGAGAAATGATTAGCGGTATCAATTGTGTCAGCAACTGAAGGAAACGGAGATTTTCCTTAGCTAGTGGTGGTTTGATGACACCTAGTAGCATCGTTAGGTAGTCGATGCACCACTCTTTTAGCTCCGACCCCAGTGATGTCTGCCATCCGACGACGAGCAGTTCGCGAAACACATTTACGCTCATCGGCAGACCCAGAATCTGCTGCTCAATCAGCTGTGCATTGGTGCAGTCTGGCCAATAGTTCGTACCATTTATGCACGCCTGATAGTGTTCGAAGACGGGCTGTCTTAGCAGATGCAACGCGTATTTGCGCAATTCCCTATCAACTGGCAGATCAAGCAGTGTCTGCAGCAGCATTTCCGCATTAAGGCGCAACTCTGGCTGGGTGAGGAACAAACTGGTGCACTTGACAATGGCCTCGCAGAGCTGTTGCACCAGAGACTTGCTGCCCATTCGCACAAGCACGAGACATATTTTTTGATGGTTCTTTAACAGCTCCTGCGCTGGAAGTTTGCTTTCGGCTAGTAGCTGACCAATTGCCAATTTATAGGCACCCATGAGCCGCTGCTTTTCATTGGGATTAAGCGTAACCGCTTTGTCCATGATGTTGTGCACACACATCATGTAGGTGTTGTCCAGTATTACTGGTTTAAGCAACTCTTTGTCAGCCTTTACCTCCACTTGATTATGCCTCATCACGCTTATCAGTGATACATTCAATATGATGGATTCCAGTCGCGGTATCATTAGCTCTTTACCCATGTTGTTCGGCTCACCAACATCTGAGACATCTATCGAATTGCAATATGCAATATATTTGTCTGCACAGCTGCTCAGTAGGATCATATTCTGCTCTTTTATTGGAGCACCCAGCTGACAAAACGTTTCGATCACCTCCACAATCATTTCGATCGGAAGCAAATTTTGATTGCGCTGCTCCAAGTCCAGCAGTTCAACACAGTAGGCCTCCAGCAGCAGATAGAGTGCGCTCGAAATGCGCAATTGTAATCTCAACCCTACCTCCTTATTTGTGGCATAGTTGCAAATATTGCTGCGTGCGCTGCTGCCACGCTGCATATGCATGACAATCGCAAGCAGTGTGCGTTGGATGCGAAACTGGGTTTCGATCGAATTCTTCTGCTTTAGCAAGTGCAGCAAGCGGAGGAAAATGTACGGCTCCTGCAGCAGGTACTCAACGGGATAGTCGCCTACTTTGATTTGTAAGTTGAGCAATTGCTGCTGCAACAGCTGATCGCTATGAGTTGACAGCCCAACGGCAATGGATGCCATTGTGGTAAGATCGTCTTTGCTGGGGCACGACCAAGCCACTTCATAGTCTTCACCCTGCAGATTGAAGCCTTCAACCGAAAATATTGAGGGATTCTGACGATTGTCTAGAAAATAACGAATGAAATGTATTAATTCACATATTCAAGATTTATTTATTTAAATACAATTCAAACATTATTTTGCAACATTTGAACGTCTAGCAAAATTAAAAGCTACAACAATATATTTGCCACCAGTGTAAATATGATTTTACGTAAATGCAGACTCAATATTTATAAATTAACGGACTGTAGTGAAATATTATTGTACCACTACTTAATACATGCAAATAGATATTGTATTGGGTTGCAGAAGTCCCCTTTTCTTTTATATTACAAAAAAAAACATTTTTTGTACTCACCTTCATTGAAAGACAAACTATAGGAGACTTCAATCATGTGCAGCAGATCCGTGCAACGTTTTGCCAGTAGATTTGCAGTCTTTGCAAAACATTGCGCACGTATTTTGAAGATCTTTTTTTGCAACCATTTTTTGGACACCTCAGCAGAAATCACCATTTTGTAGTCGGAGCGCATTAGCTCGAGAATCAGGGCGAGGATGCGGTCGGGGGCTGCCCAGGGAGTAAAACCGAACCAGCGTATCAATTGCCTTAGCAGTCCCACCGCATTAAAGCTGATTTCGTCCTTATAAACAAGGCAATGTATGAAACTTGTCTCAACTTGTTCAAATGCGAGCATGCGAATTTCTGCCGATGTATTTGTCAAATTCGCCAGTTGTTTGTCTCCCAGTGAAAACATATTTTTCGATAATTTTGACATTCTTTATCTGCTGTATCAGTAGCTAACTCGAACAGTTTAAATAGTTAGAACAGTCCTGCTTAATTGGTTTTAATTTTTTTCTTTTTTTTACACACAAACCGTTTCATGCACGCCAGAAAAATATGTGAAAAAATTTTTGCGCCAGCTTTTGAAGCCAGTATTTATTTTTTGTCGCCGCGTTGTTTCCGTTAGCCAGCGCAGTTGCGTTTATGTTGCGCAGTTACGTAACGATCTGCAACCAGAGAAACACTTAAAAGAAAACGTAAGGCACTTTGCTTAAGCAATATGCCGAATAAAATATATATACCTAAACAGATATAGATAGATATAAAAACATATGATTAGCAATTTTTACTGTTTACAAAAGCTTTGATTTATTTATCAACATTTTAGTAGGGACAATTGACTTCCCAGGGATAGTTACAGGTTCTAGTGGTAATATCGAAGTAGAGTCCTTCCACGCATTTAAAATCGTATCGGATGCCCCCCGCACACTGATAATACTTATTGCAGTCGTTCTCGTCCAGGAAGTAACCATCCGTAAAGCAATACCCATTGGATCCACCGCCACCATTACCACCACAGCCTCCTGGAGTTGGAGTAGGTTTTGGAGTAGGTGCTGGAGTTACACTCCCTCCTGAGCCGCCACCACCGCCCACATTTACTCCCACGCCACGATTCATTGCCTTCAACAGGGGATAAGTTTCACCGCAGTGCCCGCGGAAGTCATCGGTCTCAATGGACCATGTCATAGCACCACCCAAATTCCTCGACTGCACAAGCTTCATCTTGAGCTCAATACTTTGGACGTTGTCATAGCTAATCCATTGATTTCCTTGGAAGGCATAGGGCGATTGGCTTTGGGCATCAAATACAGTCTGCCAGTTATTTAGACATATTTCATTGTAGCCCATGAATCCATTTTCACGGGTAAATGGGCCAGCCGTACCAGGTCCAATGCTAGCGTCGCCCGGACGATTCTGAGAACTGTCCGCCATCTGGTAGCTGTGACCATAGAATCCAATACCAAGAATGAGTTTCTCAGCCGGGGCGCCTAAGTAAAAAATCATGAGTATATATTCAAAATCAAATATTGAAATTATGCACCTTGCTGTAGCCAATAGTCGATGGACGCTTCCACCTCTGGCAATGGGGCATTGAAGCCCAGATAGCCATCTAGGGCCATATGGAAGTCATAGGTCATCACATTAATGAATGACAAATGTTGCGAAATTGCAGGAATATCGTACGATTGTTGGGCAGAAGCCTCGGAAGCTCCCACAGCAATGCCCAACTCTAAGCCATAAGGATCAAATCTAAAACACATTAATTGCAAGCGTTGTTAAAAAAAAGTATTTCGTTCTCTCCTCTAGCTTAACTTTGAGCAAATTTGTACTCGTTTTAGGTAAAATCTTCTCAATAACTTAGCGGATGATTACTTACGCTTGTTTAATTTCCTTCAAGAGCGTCACAAAGTTGACTTTATCTGCGGTAGCGCCACCGCGTTGTGCAGGATATTCCCAATCCAAGTCCAGCCCATCGAAGCCATGTTGTTGAATGAAGGCTAATGTGGTGGAAACAAATGTGGCACGCTTGCCTGGATCAGCCGCCATTGCCGAGTATTTGGTGGAGCCCTCATTCCAACCACCCACAACGGCCAACACTTTTAGATTGGGATTCCGCTGTTTCAGTGCAATCGTTTTACTTATAAAGCCTGCAAAAGATTATTTGGTATTACTTATATAATTGACTGCTTGATGTGGTTACTTACCCAATCCATCGTCCATATCCAGCCAGGTGTCCAGCGACTTGAACTCACCGGAATCGCTGATCCCAAAGAAGGTATAACTAATGTGCGTGCACAAGAATGGATCAATGTTGGAGGGTTCAAATTTACCTTCGCCCGGACGATAGTTGGCCCAGGTGCCCCAGTAACAGTTGATTAACTCTGCAAATAATTGCGTATGCAATTAGTGACTAATCATTTTATCATAACATCTTACCGATATCTTTTATTTTATATCTAATGCGTACTTACTTTTACTAGAGACCTGCCCGGGGAGACCCATGCAAGCCAATAATAATACCAGACAAGCGAGTGATAGCTTCATGCTTATTGTATTGCTTTTGGATTCCTAATGCCTGCTGCTTTTATAGGCCGGGTTCTCTTACTTATCAGCACCGAACGTGACTATAAACTGCTTTGATAAAGCTTAACAAATACACATATTGCATCTGCTTCATAATAAAAAAAATATGTCGTCATATTTTAAATACAAATACACCCGCTGATAAAAAAAACACATTCTATATTTATGAATTATACATAAATATGCACATAAATAAAGTTCAAAACCCACTTATTTATATTTTAACGGAATTCCAATCAGTTTCCTTGAGCACTTGAGTTTAATCTGGTAACATATCACCCCCCGATAGTATCTGCCACTTTTATAACATCATTTGATTGACTGACTGATTAATCCAGCACTCAAGAAAATCGGTAATGTCATAACTTATTATTTATCACTGGTAAACAAATTTCAAAATGTTTTAATGCTAGTCAACAAACCTAAATATAACCTTTTCTTATCAATACAATAAATTACACTACAATCGATTCAATTAAGATTAAAATTAAGCAGACAAAAAACTGCTGCCCGTTTTTTCTGTGATTAATTTAAATTAAAATTATAATTAAGCAGACAATGCATAGGGTCGTCAAACTGACTATAAAAAACTGCTGTATGTTTTCTCAGAGACCAGGACCAACGATCCTTTCGCTTCGGGTTACGAAAACTGCTACCCGTAGTTCCAGGTAGCAGGTACGGTATTTCTCTAGTAGGTCCTAAAGGTTTTTAGATGTATTTATATAAATCTATAAATAGCAGCAATATTGCCAGCGGATTGCGCTGACTATTAAATGTGTCAGATGTAAACTATTTTCAGATATTATAGGCATTGGCTACAACCTTTTCCAAAGTGGGTTAACTTAACTGTTGACAAATTTTGTGACCATTGCCCCAAAAAAAGTGTGGTGTAATTATAAAACAAGGTATCATTGTCTCGATATACAAAATTCTTTGTTTATCGACGGGCAAACATATTTACCTGCATTCAAAGATAAGTTTAATAGATTTGATTAGATTTATTTCCCATTAATTAAGCTGTTTATCAGTTTGTTGACTGTTCACTTTTAAGGCATATTTTAAGAAAACAGAATGTTTTATCTTAATATGAAAGACTATAGAGTATAAAAATATGAATTGTTTTTTAAATATATTTTTTAATAATGTTGAGTTCTAATAAAACTATATATTTCAATTGCCCTTTATATAAATAAACAATATTTTGTTAATTGTGGAATGCCATTCATTTTTTTATTGTCATTTTGTAATATTTATTAAAAACACTCAAAAATATATTTCGTTTAAATTTACCAACGTAACTTTCTGTTGACGGTCTTCAGGAGTGGGTAGGCCTCTCCGCAGGTACCGCGGAAATCATCGGTCTCAATGGACCACATCATGGCACCAGCCAAGTTCTTCCTAAGGGCGAAGTCCATTTTCCACTGCACACTGAGAACGTTGTCATAGCTGACCCATTGATCTCCGGAGTAGGCATAGGGAGCTGCATTGTTTTGATCGAAGACCGAATGCCAATTGTTCTGGCATATCTCATTGTAACCCAAATAGCCACCATCGCCTGTGTACATGCCTGCACGGCCAACACCTCGGCATGGAGCACCTGGATAATTCTGGGACGCATCCGTTAGCTGGAAGGAACGTCCATAACTGCCCACGCCAAGCACAAGCTTATTAGCGGGTGCACCTACGAAACAGATGGTCAGAATAAATCGGATGTAATTTGGATTATGATCTACCATTGTTCAGCCAGTAGTTTATGGAGTTCTCGACGGCCCATTGTGGGGCGTTGAAACCAGTGCGTCCATCTGAGGCCATGGCAAAGTCATAAGTCATCACGTTAATAAAGTCAACTTGTTGGGCAATGTTGGCTATCTCGTAGGAAGAGGCAGCTATCGACTCTCCAGCACCAACAGCAATGCCCAGCTCGTAGCCATAAGGAGCAAAACTGTAAATAAAATTATTTCATTTAATGCTCATCGATATTGCTCTTCCAAATTGTTATCGGTAATTGATTTTTATCGATGTTACTGAATAGAATATGAAGATAGATACATACGCTTCCTTGATTTCGCGCAGTAGGGTGACAAAGTTGGAACGATCCTCCCATTTGCCGCCGCGTTGATTGGGGTACTCCCAGTCCAGATCCAAGCCATCGAAGCCATTGTTACGCAACAGGGTCAGAGCAGAGTTGATAAAGTTGCGACGTTTATTCCAGTCACCGGACATATCGGAATACTTGGCGGATCCCTCGTTCCAGCCACCAACGACAGCGAGAACCTTAAGATTGGGATTCTTCTGCTTCAGACCAACGGCTTGACGGATGAAGCCCAAATCATAGTCTAGCCACGAGTCCAACGTCTGAATATCCCCATTATTGTTAATGCCAAAGAAGGAATAGCTCAGATGGGTGCACAAATTTGCATCGATATTGGACACATCGAATTTGCCATTGCCAGTCCGATAATTGGCCCACGTACCCCAATAGCAGTTGACGATGCCTTAAAGGGGATTATATTAACTTCTATAGTTTTCCAAAAATTGGTACACTTACGCTCTCCACTGATCAGAGCACTCAGTCCGAAAATAACGAGCAGGGCTAACAGTTTTGCCATTTCTAAGATATTTTGAAACTGTTTACCTATCAGTTGGGTGCTACGGCTTTTATATAGTTATCCTTATCTCTCGACGGATGTACGTACACTTATTTTTATGGTCTCCCATTTGAAGTGTCATGATTTTAATATGATGATTTAATTTTTTTTTATATTTACTAGCCACTTTAATCTTATCAATTAGCAAGAGTTCAATAAAAATCTCAATATGCATACATATTAATCGAATAAACTCCTTCTTGAATTATTTATGTTTTTATAATTTGGTACCAAAGTTCATCAAACTTTTAAGAGTAGAGTCAGCTGGTTCCTAGAAAAATAGTAAAAAACAAACTTTATTTATATTTACATGCCAAGTATTGGACTTAACGAATATTTTGCATATGTCAAAAAATGTTAATTGCGTGCGTCTCAAGGCATCTACATTGTATTGACTATTAAATAGATCTAGAACTACTTGTACACCAGCTCCTCGCCAGCATACGGAATAATTAATTTGCTAATAACGAAATTTATATAAAGGGCAAGCGGTGGACTAATAATCACGTACACCGAAAGGTGATCCGAAGAGAAAAATAATAAGTCGACGTCGTTGTTTAAGTGTTCGAACACAGACTGCTGCCGAATTGCTTCGGCAGGTTTATTGCAAACTTCTAAATTATCTTACAGCTAGATACAATTATTCCTTTCCTACTTAGGACATTATCTAGTTACATATTTACTGCTGCAAATGCGTCTAGACTCATTATCCTATCAGTTCGGAGAACTCTTATCGCGGACGGTTTTATTACGGTCACTATGGGTGCCGCGTACGTGTCTTTTCACGTGTTTACGTATCTTCGCGATAAGAATCATCCTTGGTTATCTTAACATTGTAAGATTGAACAGGGCATATAGACGCACTGTAAGGAAGGAAATAAGAAAGGTATTTGCATCGCCCTCATGGCCCACATTGCCATACCAACGAACCGAGAAGACAATCAGAATGTTAAGTGTTGCCACCTCGACCACATCTGGCTTCTGGCCATCCTATGTTTAATAGATTTGATTAGATTTCCTTCTCATAAGTTAAACTTCTTATCAGTTTGGTGGCATATTTAAAGAACTCATGCGAATAATGCTTTTGTACCAATGTATGTAACAGCCAGATGGAAGCATATATATATTCTTGATCAGGAACATCTGTCTTAACGAACACACTGATCTCAGAGACTAAAGGAGCTAGGAACTTCCTTGAATTTGGAACATAGGTTCTCATATACCCAGTGCAGATCAAGTTTGCTTTATTTTGTCGATAACTGGCTCCTTTTCTGGATTATTGAACATTTTCAATTTCCAATAGTAAGAAAAGTCGTAATATTATAGGCAGAATCGTTTTATTAACATATAATTTGCATATGCATATTATTAATAAAGTGCTTGAATTTCATTAACATTGGATAAGAAACACCCAAGTTATTGTTAAAAATATATTCCCATATTGATCTCAATTCTTCCCGAAGCCTCAATCAATTTATGTGTTCATAAATATGTGTGAGAAAGAGATGGCATGTTTATCGATGCGAGCGTAAATGTGTTATTGTGGATATTCCGAGACACCGTTACCTACGATTATGTGTTTCTAGCCCGCCAATTAGGGATCAGTTCAGCCTTATGAATAAATATATGCACTGTATTCGTTTTTTTTTTTTTTTACTTTTGATTGCTTGTGCTTGCTATAAAAAATGACTTTGCCTGCTCATATCTGGGTTCAGGGTGTATCCCAATCGAGATCACTCGACTACAGCATTCTTACTTGTCTTATTTGTTAATATGTCACATATAAAACCAGTAGCAGGTTTTTATCTAAATATGAAAGAATATTGAGTATAAAAATATGATATGTTTTTTTAATATATTTTTTAATAATGTTGAGTTCTAATAAAAATATATATTTCAATTGCCCTTTATATAAATAAACAATATTTTGTTAATTGTGGAATGCCATTCATTTTTTTATTGTCATTTTGTAATATTTATTAAAAACACTCAAAAATATATTTCGTTTAAATTTACCAACGCAACTTTCTGTTGACGGTCTTCAGGAGTGGGTAGGCCTCTCCGCAGGTGCCGCGGAAATCATCGGTCTCAATGGACCACATCATGGCACCAGCCAAGTTCTTCCTAAGGGCGAAGTCCATTTTCCACTGCACACTGAGAACGTTGTCATAGCTGACCCATTGATCTCCGGAGTAGGCATAGGGAGCTGCATTGTTTTGATCGAAGACCGAATGCCAATTGTTCTGGCATATCTCATTGTAACCCAAATAGCCACCATCGCCTGTGTACATGCCTGCACGGCCAACACCTCGGCATGGAGCACCTGGATAATTCTGGGACGCATCCGTTAGCTGGAAGGAACGTCCATAACTGCCCACGCCAAGCACAAGCTTATTAGCGGGTGCACCTACGAAACAGATGGTCAGAATAAATCGGATGTAATTTGGATTATGATCTACCATTGTTCAGCCAGTAGTTTATGGAGTTCTCGACGGCCCATTGTGGGGCGTTGAAACCAGTGCGTCCATCTGAGGCCATGGCAAAGTCATAAGTCATCACGTTAATAAAGTCAACTTGTTGGGCAATGTTGGCTATCTCGTAGGAAGAGGCAGCTATCGACTCTCCAGCACCAACAGCAATGCCCAGCTCGTAGCCATAAGGAGCAAAACTGTAAATAAAATTATTTCATTTAATGCTCATCGATATTGCTCTTCCAAATTGTTATCGGTAATTGATTTTTATCGATGTTACTGAATACAATATGAAGATAGATACATACGCTTCCTTGATTTCGCGCAGTAGGGTGACAAAGTTGGAACGATCCTCCCATTTGCCGCCGCGTTGATTGGGGTACTCCCAGTCCAGATCCAAGCCATCGAAGCCATTGTTACGCAACAGGGTCAGAGCAGAGTTGATAAAGTTGCGACGTTTATTCCAGTCACCGGACATATCGGAATACTTGGCGGATCCCTCGTTCCAGCCACCAACGACAGCGAGAACCTTAAGATTGGGATTCTTCTGCTTCAGACCAACGGCTTGACGGATGAAGCCCAAATCATAGTCTAGCCACGAGTCCAACGTCTGAATATCCCCATTATTGTTAATGCCAAAGAAGGAATAGCTCAGATGGGTGCACAAATTTGCATCGATATTGGACACATCGAATTTGCCATTGCCAGTCCGATAATTGGCCCACGTACCCCAATAGCAGTTGACGATGCCTTAAAGGGGATTATATTAACTTCTATAGTTTTCCAACAATTGGCACACTTACGCTCTCCACTGATCAGAGCACTCAGTCCGAAAATAACGAGCAGGGCTAACAGCTTTGCCATTTCTAAGATATTTTGAAACTGTTTACCTATCAGTTGGGTGCTACGGCTTTTATATAGTTATCCTTATCTCTCGACGGATGTACGTACACTTATTTTTATGGTCTCCCATTTAAAGTGTCATGATTTTAATATGATGATTTAATTTTGTTTATATTTACTAGCTACTTTAATCTTATCAATTAGCAAGAG
Source organism: Drosophila melanosoma (assembly GCA_035042045.1). Taxonomy (NCBI): domain Eukaryota; kingdom Metazoa; phylum Arthropoda; class Insecta; order Diptera; family Drosophilidae; genus Drosophila; species Drosophila melanosoma. The sequence goes on along the minus strand of JAWNLY010000188.1, from coordinate 519,447 downwards.
TTCAATAAAAATCTTAATATGCATACATATTAATCGAATAAATTCCTTCTTGAATTATTTATGTTTTTATAATTTGGTACCAAAGTTCATCAAACTTTTAAGAGTAAAGTCAGCTGGTAAGCTTCTTCAAGAATTGGCATATAAATTTCCCAGCGTCGCCCATCCCAGCAAAGTAGTTCTTGTCAACTTTTACTAGCTGGTGTTAGAGAATTCCGTAGTATTGTACTTAGTATTATTCAAGTACACATGGAGAATATGTTAAGATATATGAGAAGTCTCAAAAAAGTATGCTTACAATTTTGCTATAAATTACTAGCTCAAATATAGTTTCCAAACTTAAATGCAGTATAAATCTGGAGATTAAGCCATGATGAATAAATAATGCACTGCTATGGAAAATTTGATCATTTTTGGCAGATCTATCGCTGTTTAAAGTTGTAATCCAACTCTATGTGACAAAAACTTTATTCTGAATGATATCTCCCTTTTAAAAATCATATATAACAACTCTACAAATTTATAATATAAAATCTTAACACCCATAAATAATAATGCAATTTCAGATGTCCTTAAACTTAAAGTTTATTAATATTTCAGATTAATTAAGCCAAAGTTACAATACAAAAGAAAATAATGCAGTATTAACTGCTTTCGATTGCGAGATTCATTATCAACAATAAGAAAATAATTAATTTGACAAAAAATAAAAATATATATAAAATATATTCACATGCCAAGCATTTGAATTAACGATTATTTTGCATATTTCAAAATTTCAGTGCGTGCGTCTCAAGGCATCTACGATGCATAGTTTTGACTATTAAATACATTTGGGACTGGATCTCCGATGCATTACTTAGTTGGAGACATAGACTTCGAACTCCTTGTAGGCTAGCTCCTCGCCAGCATACGGGATATAGACGCAACCGTGGGATGGCTGAACCTTGCCCACTGTGACGGTGCCATCGTGGGTTGCACGGCCAATGAACAAAGGTTCGCCCTCGGATGTCTCACCAGCGGGCACAGCAGTGGGTGGAATGTTACCAGCCTCGACCGGCACCCAGTGACCGCCACCGGCGCAGAGGACTTCGTATTCATTGTGACCATGTTCACCGCCTCCCCAGGCAATGTAGGTGACGCCGTGCGATGGATGCAGCTTGCCGGGAATAAGATCACCCTCATGCCGAGCACGGGCGATATACAGCTGCTCGCTGCTATCGAAGCCACCCTGCATGGCATTTGGTGGCACCTCTCCATTGGCGGCAGCCACCCAGCAACCGGGACCACTGCAAGATACGGGTGCCGAGAAGCCCATCGCTGGCGCCGAGGGTGCCGCATCTGTGAACAAGTTAAGATTTGAGTGAATTATTTGTGTACTTCAAAATAAGAATATATGCTTACCATCTAGCAGCCAGGTGCCAGCTGCACCCCAGCCCGTGCAGATACCCACATAGTTAACGGGGAACAGGAAGCCAGCATCGTAGGAGAGGAATGCAGCTGCATCGCCCTCACGACCCACGGTGATGACATTGTCATACCAACGTATCCAGAAGCCACGGAACTCGCCGGCACTCAGAATATCAGGTGTTGGCACCTCGACCACATCTGGCTTTTGGCCATCCTTGCGAATGACGGACTTGCTATTATTCCATCCACCCAGGAAGATTTCGAAAATGGGTGGACTTCCTTGGGGGGCCGAGGTGAGCGCAATATGGGCATCCTTTTCTGAGCGGACCTTGAAAGAGAAGACACCACCGTTGGCCGGGAAGAACTGATATTCCAACTTATCGGGGGTGTTGATTTCTAAAAAAAAAAACCAATAATAATTTCATTAAAACATTGCTTAACACATTTCAAATGAATTTTAATATTCAAACTAGATGTAAATTGCATAACGTTCTAAATCTTAAGAAAAAAGTTACATTTTTGTATTTGAATGTTTTTGTTGTACAATCTTTGAAACTCATTTTTTATGTTCAAATAGATACTGTTTTTGTAAAAAAGTAAAATAAATTTTACCTTTTTGCAAGTTAAAAAAACGAGGAAAAACTACATTTTCATATAAATATATATTTCGTTGATGAGACATTTCCCAAAATATATGTTATTGGGTTTGGTTTTCTATAGCAAAACAACGCATTTGGATCGCATGATGTCATTTAAATAGTATTTTCTAGACCGTAAACGCTTACTCACTCAACGTACACAGTGCCACTTGGAGCCCAGCTCCACATTGAGCTAAGCTTTATTCAGTGACATAAACATAGGTATATTTAGGTATTTGTATGTTTGTATCTATTTCTAAGAACACTCATTTAACAAGTAGAATATATTCTCAGTGTGTTCTCTGTGAGATATTAGCTATATGTATGTGAATATTTAGATATATCTGCATAATTATATATAAAAGCTGTCGGCATTCAAAGCTATGTTCATCTCAGTATAAAAAACAACAGATGTATCCGATTGGCAAATGAAAAATGTTTGCTGAAATTTCACAGCGACTGTTGTTGCGAATGACATCATTTTGATACACTCCGAGGTCAAGTTTTGTAGACAAGCATTGCTTCTTATTGATTATTGTCAAAGTTCAAAGTGGAGATAAGAAATTCTATTTCTTATTTTATTGAATGACTCAGCAGTGCTTTTTTTATAGACATTACAAAGAAGAAACACTTTTAATTAGCTGAATATATTAATTTGAATAAATATTTTCAAAAGGAAAGTTTTCTTTTATGAGGTAAGCCACAGAAATATAAAGTTATGTGTTTTCAGCTTCAATTAGCTATACTTTTCTGTAATTTGTTTGCACTAAAAAACACCTTGTGCATAATTATTTACTCCATGATCTGTTTACAATGTATTATTCAGTTATTTTTTGTTTCAATACTGAAAAGTTTTAGTAAATAAAATCTATAGCCAAAGTATAAAAAACGGTGACCACAATTTACTTTTATGCATTTCTTGGATGCCGGCCAAAAAAAACTAGCCCAATTGCAAAGTGGGAGATGGAGAGGGAGAGAAGAAGGGAAAAAGGCTGTCGTTGCCGGCAAATTTGGGCTTGGCACTATTAAGTTCCACTATAATTTGAGGTCAATCTATTATTCCATTTAAATTATATCCAATGGAAAACACACAAATAAAAACAACAACTATAAAGTAGCACTCACGACTCACCAATTGGCATGTTTGCTTATTTCTTGTTTAAACTAGACGTTGTCCACTGACTGAGATTCTGATTCAAACTGACGTGACGAGAATTTTCACTTGCGAAGTAAACACCTGCTTCGCTGCAAAAGAGAACAATAACACGCGAAAAAGCTCTGCGAGAGTTGTTGCGCTCGAGAGCTTTTTTTGCTTGTCGGAGAACAGTATCATTAACAATACGAATGTTTCTTAGATCGCTCAACGGTTGGTGGGATGGAGAAGGGGATCATTGTTGTTTACTGGATGCTAGTCAGTCAGCAGACTGTACCAAATAACATACAAACGCTTATTTTGAAACCTCTGATATTTCGCAGTTAGAGCTTCAAGTATATGGTAACTGCAGAAGATACTACGCTTATGTTGTACAGTTTGTAACATAAGTTTCGATTTTATGTTTATACGTTTCAGATTTTAAACTAACTAACAAAATAACACTAAATATATTGGGAACTTGATGGTAAAAGAATAATAACTGTTATCATCTTTTATAATTATGCCAAATTATTTACCAAATGGTCGATGTGGTAATTCAGTTTCTCTAACTGACGGCATTGGCTGCTTTTCAAACTTGTTTTGAAGTTTGTCCAGTAGGTTAATTTCTGTCATGAGGTGTTTATTTACATTTAAATATATTACATGTGATCTATACAAAGTTTGATTAGCATAGCCCTAAAACTAGCCGACTAGGCTGCATAACACAAATAAACACAAATCAACAAATGAATATTAATTGTTCAATAGGTTACACGTCATTTGAGAAATTTAATTGCTTGAAGTTAGGGTAAGTTGCATTAGTCACAAGCAGCTACAAATCAAACATATCAATGGTTAACATACTCATAAAAACAGACAAAAAGCTCTTACATCTGCTTAGCTTTTTTGCTTTTGAATCGCAACCGTTTTAAATAAACTGATGCCGTCATATGACGTGTTTATTATTATATTTGTCATGCAAATAATCCGATCAAAGATACAAAAAATAGCGTCATGGAATGGCTCGACACCGTTAGCCTAAAGCTGCTTTTGGAATATATTAATAAGTGAAACAGACAGATACCTGTTTATAAATATTTAATTAAATGGCATCATAATATACTACTAAATAACATAAAATTCTATGTATATTAATATAAAATTATTTAAGATCAAATATTCTATGTTAATCATATTTATATATTTTTTATGAATCTGAAATAAGACGATGTTAAAATTTTAAAGCATAACTTTAGGCTGATCAATTAAATATGTTTAAATTCTTAGATCATCTGCAATCGTTTTTTAGATCAGCTTAGAAAGCAAGCATTATTTGTAATTTTGTTTTCAATGCAAACAGGTGCTTTAAGTGAAATAATTATGAATACAATATATAATGACGTCGAATAATGTTTAATAATGAAAATAATAAATTAGAAAATCTGGCCACCCTAGCCTAAAGCCCTCTTCCTCCTTTTCTTTCATGTTTACCACTTTTTCGATTTCTCATCTGATTTCAGTTTGTTCTTTGCTTTATTGCTTTGCTTTGCGCATGCGTTTAAGTTCTGTTATATTTTATTTTTTAATATTAAAATAATTACATACAATAATAGTTATCAGTGAATTTTTCATTGCAAAGATAATTGAATGCATAGTCATCTTATTTGCGGTCGAATATTTAAATGTGCAACATATTCAAATAAACAAGCCCCTTAAAATACCACATAAAAATACTTCAACTAGCCAATTAAACTTTTGCACGAGAGTAAACAAGTTGATTAAGTTTTATTTTTTTCAACATATGGCGATAAAAATTTATTGAATCTGGTTTTATTTGCATCATATTTATTCCCAATACCGTTGATTAGTCCTATATACAAAGTATCGTAAGTTTTATTATATGCTCCTCTCAACAGCTCTTATGCCAACACATATATACAAAGATGTAAATGAACTCGAATCGATGATCATAAAACAACTCAAGGAATGCAGTACCTTGGGACTAGTTGAATTTAGTTTGTGTATTCTGGAATAGTAAATAACCAACTAAATAAATGTATACTATTTAATTAAGATTTCCGTTATGGATTTGCACATTTTATCATGAAATTGCGCCATGTTTGAATGAGCTCACACAATTTACGTTGATTTAATTCTCCTTCTTCATCTATCTCACTGACGCAACCTGGTGGCCTAACAAGCCACCAGACGAAACCCCAACCGACCAATCCCTCCTTCCCACTTGCTGCCGAATAATTGCTTAATGCTCAATGCTATTGTGCTTTATACTCAATTGAGATAAAAGTGAATACTTTTGCTTAAAAGTAAAATTTAACCATTATCACAATAAACGCAAGTAAAACTTGTACTTCAATTCGATTCAAAACGTGCTTTCAATAAATAAACTATATATATATATTTTGTTTTCTAGTTTTTTTAATATATTATGTTTTATACTCAGTCTTTTTTAAATAAAAATACAAATATATGTTATTCGATTATGATATTTATAAGCAATTTAAATACATACATACAATTAAATGTATTAATATACTCAACATACGACGACGAGCCCCTCTCTCACACACACAAGCGAACACACACACACAAGCGAACGCACACACACACAAATGCACTTTGCACGCAGCAGAAACTTGTTTTTATCGCATAATTGTGGTTCGGGCATTTGAAAAATTGCGATAATTTGGCAACTCACTTTCCTGTAATCTTTTGACTCATTGCGTCACGTTCAGTGCAACACATTTGACGTATTTAACCGAGAATTCATCGCTTGAACATTCCCTTAATGTCATATACGAAGGTCATTGTCATTCCATTCGGTATTCAAGCGTGCTTTAATTAACTAATATTGCTTGCTATTTTCACTCATTGTTGAGAAAAACACGAGTTTTCGAACCGGTTCGCTTTCAATGACCGTCTGTCAATACAGACAAACCGACAGCAACAGTTGGCAAGGGCACCTTGAAACCGATCCAACCCAAATGTTTATCACAACTGAATACATATGTATATAAGTAAATATATATACTTCATATATATTGTGTTTAACAAAAATTGTCATATGGCTAAACATTTTGTTTGGACGACCAAATGCGGCACTCTGCCATCAACACGCCACATTTCAAGTGTTGCTGCAAATTGCATCAGCAGAGGCCACAAACGTCATTAATTTTGATTGTTAGGGCATAGGGAGAGGAAAATGAATGGATATGTGAAGAGTACTGTCGATTACCGGCTACATGCGGAGTTTTTCACGCATGACGCATTTACTCTCTCATCTCTGCTCTCAGCTTTCGTTAACACTCATGCGCATATAGTATATTCAGTTTGCCGTACATATTTCAGCACATTTGCGTTGTTTCTGACATTATCAATTTAGTTAGAAAAAAACGTGTTTATGAAAAGCCGATAAGTTTTACTATTTATTTATCAATCAAATACAATAGATTAACAAATACATTTATAGTTAAAGTAAATATTGACTACAGGGCATGTGCAAGTCGAGAATAACAGATTGGCTACAAAGTTCATTATTGCTTTCTATCATAACAACCGTCATCATTCGTTGCGTTCTTTCTGTTTTTCGCTCTCCATCGCTCTCTTCGCTCTTTGGCTCGACAACAGCTGGCGTTGCCCCAAAAGCGTGCAAACTTAGATATGCAGAAACAGCTTGTGTGTGTGTAAGTGCTAATCACGAGAGCGGCAAAAACTATTTATTTACGTGAGGGCAACTTTGCGATCGTCGTTAGTCGGTGTGGTAGCTTTTTTCCAAGTGGTCGCACGCGCTTCGTTCGCACAGACGATAAAAATTGAACGGAAATAATTTTGTTTCATGTGATAAAAGCAAAACAAACAACATACACGTTTTAATGTAATTGCAGTTTAAGTTCTCAAACAAACACATATAAATAGTGGACAAAGCAATCAATACGAATAAAAATTTTTGACGCGTGGCGTTAAAATTCAAGAACGACAAAATTTGACAAATTAAAACTCAAATTCGAGAGGAAGCCAACTAATTCAAACATATAAAATGAATTCCAACTGGTAAGTTTTACTGTTTTATTTTCGTCTTCTCGTTATCGAATATGGTGCGAAATTGCATTTGCATTTGCACAAATTAGTTGCATAATTTGCGTTTTTCAAATCAAGAAAAAAAGACAGACAAAAAGTCAGACAGTCTGTCTGCCTGTTAGTGTTAGGAGGTGCTTTCACTTTCAACCCCGAAAAGCTTAAAGTATGTATAAATGTATATATATATGTATATATATATATATAAATATGTGTTTGTGTGTGTGTAAGCAGTTGAGTTATAAATACTCTGTGTTTTTTCGTTTATTTTTCTATGTTTGCGATTTTGTCTCGTGGCCATCCAACTATTTATATCTCTTTCGCGCTTGCGACACATTCAAAACATTGTTACTGTTGCCAATTTGTTTATCTTGTTTGCCACACAGACGGTATATTATCAGAAATCAGTTCTAAGTTCTCAGTCTGACTAGGAGTCTGGAACGATTTATTTATTGCTGCAGTTATTGCTGAGTTATTTACTAAAATCGAGAACTAAATCAACTGTAACAGACACGTCAGTTTTTTAGACGTGACTAAAATAACTGCTTAAACTGCAACAATTGTCATTGAGCATAACAACAAATTATTAAGCAATTCAACACGTGTTGTAGTACAAGGCCTATAAATAATTCTATACTTTAGCGAACTTGTAGTTGCTATACCCTATACCCATTATGGTAAAGAAGGGTGTCCATATTTGGCCAGAATCAATATCAAGTCAATAATGTATAACTAATACTACTAAATACTTTCCTCAATTATCGCTTTATATATTTCCCACGAGTAAAACGAAAGATTTCAATTATCACTCACTCTATTCAGATTTTTGACTCTGTGCATCAGATTTGCTGATAAATATTTGTTGTATTTCAGCGATAATACATAGATTAAGCTTACCCTTGAAAGTCATTATCCTTTTACTTGAAATTTAATTGGAGTAGCTTTAAGAGTGTTTTAATTAACTAATCATTTTTGCATATTTTCACAAATTGTCGGTTAATAAACTTATACCAGCAGACACATTATGTGTTAGACTCGCAATATGTTCGAATATTCTACAATCGTAGCTGCCATAAGTCTAGACCTACCAGTTGCTCTGACGGAGCGATGGCAATGCGCCAGACATTACTGGCAATAACATATCTGGCAAAATCTCGTCGAATAATTTAGAATGGCGAGGCATAATTTCGTAAACAAAATGTATACTATTATTATTTTATTATTTTATAACGCCAAAATGACATGCTTAACATAAATGCAGATAAATTGAATGCGAATGGTCCACAGTAAATATTAATCTGCTCATTAATGACCAGTCTTAAAACCAATGCCAGTTTGGATTTTGGCTAAACCAATGGCATTAAATAAATAAAGTAATCGACAACAAAACCAGTCTGCATACATCGATCATAAGTCAATTTTTCAGCATTTTTTCAGCACGCGCTTTGTCGACAGTCGACAGAAATTGCACTCAAATTAAAATTAAAATACAAAACATGTTAAAGTAATCAAACTATTAGTTTTTCAACAAACAAATGTCACGTTGCGACAACAACAGTGTTCAAAACAATAAAAATAGAGTTCAACCACTTCATTTTTAATTTCGAAAGAAAGGAAACTATTTTCAACATATAAAATGTATTCCAACAGGTAAGTTTTATTTTTTTTCGCTTTCGGATATAGTGCGAAATTGCATTTGCAATTGCACAATTAAGTTGCATAATTGTGTCAAAAAAAGAGAAACTAATAAAGTAAAAAAATATAAAATATACTTTACCAAATTAAGGTTAAAAGTAGATTTATTCAAATTATTTTAGCACAATTAATTTTTGTTGACAACTTTACAAAAGTAAACAAAAATATTGCAGTTGACATTTCTGTTTGCATTTTAAATTGTTAGCTCTGTGCTTTATTTTAAGTATTTTGTTATTGGCATGGGTTATGCAGTTCAATTTTACATTCTACAAATTTATCGTATATATAGTATATTATATGTACTATAGCACATATATTCGTGCCAATGAACTTTTTAGACAACAGTCTCAGCACTTACCATCTGTAAGCGGAATCTGCCAACAAATTAACGAGCCAATTGATATATTTTTAAAGCAATTCTAAAATCACTTCGAGCGGTAACGGAAACTGTTGGCCAGATGCGTGAATGTTTTGCTGAACACCTGACCAGTTTGTCGATTTAACTTAATTAAATTAATTTATTTTTGGTCAATTTGTTGACAATACGATGGGAACGCTTTGGATGACAGTTTCTCACCATTCCCGTTTGCGAATATGAATTGATCACATTTAGTTATCTGTACAATACGATGAGAGTTCGTATCAATAATTAGCAACAGAATTCGAAAATGTTTAGGTAAACAGTTAACATGACTTACTTGAAAAGTCGAAGCTCTTATCACAATAACTATTGCAGCCATATCAGCAGCTGTAGTGGAATTTGACCTCTGTAAAAGTTGCACTTTAACTGATAAAGGGTTTCAAAGAAAGGCAAAAGCAATTCTTCATTTAACTTTTTAACTTATCTGTCAACATCATGCCAAACAAATTGAAATGGTGTCTCTGGTTCCACATATATGTGTATGCTTCTGATATTTACCAAAATAATTTGGTAAGTGCTTTCATATTTTTATAGTATTCTTTGTCATCACATTTCTGATTTATTTTTCAGACAGAAAATAAGAAAACATTCTGCAATGGCCATAATACATGAGATCTCAGAATGAGCTCAAGTTGAAGGAAAGCTCAGACGATATGTGAGTAGCTGAAACTTTTAAGGTCGAATATATATCAGAGTATAAAGATTAATATGTGTTTAGAATACCCTTAAGTAAACGTCTTTTAAAACACAATCTCTGGTTTAATTATAGAAATGAGTTCTTGTCAATCGCAGACGGAGGATCCATATCTGTCTATAAATCGTCGAATTTACTTTAACATATTTCCTACCGCTGTTAGCTCAAAGCTGGCTTTAAGCACACTTTGACTGTCTTTGAATGCCAGTTGAGATAAATCTCCAAGAAATATAAAGATTTACCTTTGTTTTATAAACCTTTCAAACTTTTATTGTGGCTATCTAATTAAATCAGCTATTGTATCAGTCTCAATGTCTCAAATGACAATATTTTTTGCATTTTAAAAACCAAATTCAGTTGGACAATATCAACAACTTGTTGCCTACTTTTAAGTGGCGTACAACATTGGCATGCTCAACAAAAGCTGACTGATATAAATGCGCTAAAGTCTGTTATAATTTAAAATTGCAAAAAAAAAATCGTACCCTACTGAAAAATATAAATATTGTCTTTAAATACAATCTGTTTATTTACTCTTTTTAAAATATTTGGAATATTAACTAATTTGTGGGTTACATTATAAGCATCTTACAAAGGATTAAATTAATATATATATTAATATATAATATATTTTATATATATTTTCTTAATTAATTTTTTTTGTAACCACAAAACATTATTTCAATACGTAGAAATTTGATATATAAGCTAACTTTATTCATATTTATGCACTTTTCAAGTGAGCAGCAGGTGTGCAATAAAAATCTTAATCACGACCTGCTCTTACAAACACTTGTAGAATTTTGCAGTTTCTGATTTTCTGTTCTGTGATTGGCTGACACTTTGGCGGTGTGTCCGTTACGTATACGTAATTTGAATTAGAACTCAAACATTAAAACGCAACAGGTTGTTAGCATTCTGATCACATGGCTTCTGTTTATTCGTTGTTTTGTTTTTGTATTATTTAGTATATATATACTATATATACTTAATTGCAGGTTCGCACCTTAGCTCGCTGGTTGACTATTCGTATGGACGGGGGCTTGACTAGCGAAATGTTAATTTGTATGTTTGTCGAACGGATTCTGATTAAGTGTTCTCAATAGAACATCTTAAACATTTATGTATATATATATATATATATATATATATATATATATATTTGAGTGCCATGTGTGCCCGGAGAACATGTGTTTTTTCTAATAAACTATTTATTTTTATATTTTTGAAATAAATTTCTTAATACTATATACCTCTAAAAAATAAAACTATTATTTGAAAAGGTTATTTTTAAAATGTTTCTTAAATGAATATTGAACAAATAAAAATATTATTATACACACATAAAAGTAAATTTTCTGTTTGTAACAAATTAATTATTACATAATTAATTATAAAACGGTTCGAAAAGTTGATGATTTAGACAGGACAGCCGAACTTGCCACAACTAATACTAAAATATAAATAAAACCTCTCAAAGCATTATAATCTGCTCAAGAAATACTTTTGCCACTATCAGTTAACGATGCTCTTATCAAATAAGCTAGGAACTTGAACTAGACAGCACTCACTTTCAGTGAGACTCATCAGTCACATCAGTCTCAGCTCGTAAGCGATTCTTCATAATGAGTCTGCCCAAAATCAGGTTTCTATTCCAATTGGGGCATCTTCGTTGTGAATTTTTGACCTTGGTCAAAAGAAATGTTGCAAAAGCATCAAAGAGGGTAAAAAGTGACAGCTGGTTTAATAACAAATTCTTTGGAAACAGGTAAGTGCCAGATATACTAGGCAAGCAACTATCTAATCGCTCGCAATGCAATAAACTTTTGCTGATTTAACTAAAAAAAAAATTCGCTCGAAATAAATACCGTAAAACTGATTCTGACTGATAATGTTAGGTTTGTTTTTCTCCGCTAAGGGCACAAAAGCAATGAGTTATTATCACATAGAAATACTTGTAGCACTATAGTAAATCTACATATCGTTATTTGTACTCTCTTCAGATGTTGTAATTAATCACAGTGCTAAATCACTTTCAGTCGACGCAGGAATTTACAACCAGAGATATGGTCACTGACAAATATCTTAGCTACAAATATTTTAACTTTATTATGCCGTAAATGTCATGAAAAAGAGCAATTAATATTATAGGCCAAGAATAAGGCACATGGGAACTACACTCACCGAAAAACGTTGCTTCAAAACCAAAAGATTGTTTCCGTTTTGTATTTAAAATTTTAAACTGAAGTTTATTTTTATTAACTAGTTTAAAATTATAAATTAATTTTAATAGAATATTTTTAAATTTAAAATTGAATAATAATTAAAATAATAATACAATTTTTATGTTTTTAAATCACAATCTTAACATTCAAACAATAAGAGTAGCGATTTCTTTTTAAAGTACTTTTTGGTCTCAATTTTTGTATCTTATATTTTTTTTCAGTATATATAGAATATCCATATTAAAATACGAGCTACAAAAATCACTAATTACAGCTGTGTATTTGCATAAGTGAGAGATGTGCAAAAATAATCTGTTCGGCTAAATATTAATTTAATATGGAGTAAAGGGACTACAGAAGGGCAAACAGCTGTCATTGGGAGGCTGGGGTTGGTTTAAGAGCAAATCTTATTTAAATTATACTCAGCATTGGGTTTGCTGCCGCAGTATTGAAAGTGCTGTCAAACGCAAAACATCGCGTCACGGTTCGTAATCAGATAAGAATTAAAAGCCAAGAAAACGACGAAGTAATCATGAAAAACATTAAAATAAATATAGACAGTAGTCACATGGCATATCTACATATATTGAGAATAAAGGCTTTATAATCGTGCTGAAAATCAGTGCACATAATAATGGAAAAAACCAATTTGAAGTGCTTTCGCAAGTGTTCATATTATCTGTGTGCAATCTCTGAAAAACAATTAAAGTTTCAACCACACACAGACCAATGATCTCCGCTATTGTGCATAAATATTCGTGTATCTAATAACAAATTTAAATTTAATAATTGCAATTAACGCTTAGCCGCAGCCAAACAAAAGCCAACACTACAGCAAATTATCGACACAATTATAGTTTTCCAAACGTCGTTGTTTCTAGTGTTTAGCACACTTTTTTCCAAGTTGTTTTTACTGTTATTAACAATTTCGAATGCAGCCAACAGGGTGTCTACTTTGAAGGCAAAGTATGCAACCACAACCCCAATTATTGACAACAACAAAAAAAAGTACGCTTATTATTGATACATAAATGTAAAAATACTCCTCATCCAAGAGAGGGTCGCCTAATGGTTGTAAGAAAAACTCAAGTTTTTGAAGAAACATTTATTTTTATATGTATATATACAGACAAGACCTTTCTGACAGTTGACTCCACATTGCCAAATTCCGATGCATTGTGTTTTTAATTGCTCAAACATATTTAAAATATAAGTTGAAATACTTGTATTTTGGTTATAGTATCTCATTGTTTTGGCTATTGTATTTTGTTTCTCACGTATAAAAATGTTTATTTTATATGTCTTATTTTTTTCTGATTTATTATTTAGTTTCAGTGTAATTTCGATTTCATTGGCAGGGTGCTTATTCATTTTTTTATTTACTTTGGTATCATCGGTTGTGGAGTAAGTCAAGTTGTTACCACATGGTGACAATTAACCAAGTAGATTTGCAATCAAAGATTAAATTCATTGTCAAGTGCAGGATTTTTTTCGAATAAACTTTCCGAAGTTAATCTTATCTTGTTTATTATAAAAATTGAAGGGTATTTTTCAAGAACATTACGAACTTCTATAACGAATTTAACCTTGACATGATTTCCCACTTCTTTTATGGGTTTTGTTTTTTGAATATAATATATATTATTCATAAATATATAGGAAATAAGGTGAAGTTATTTTTTCAGAAAAACATGAGTTCAAATTTGAGTTCATTAACGAAAAATTCACAATTTATCCAAATTATCTTTAATATTTTTTATACTTTTATATATTTACATAAAATCAAATTGTTTTAATTATTTATTTTTCTTCTACTCTTTTCACGCAACTTATATATTTTTTGAGGTTGTTGATCGGTTTTAGTCTATGTCTATGCTAATTTTGGCCATTTAATAATAAATCACAATAGTTTTATAATCGTTGTCCTTGAATCTTAATCTTGAGCACGAACGGTTCTTTGCATATGCTACTGACTGCAATTAACAAAAACGTGCTTAATTGGACCATTTAACGGAACGGGTTTTCTAGCTGATTGTTGTCAGATTTCTACACATTTTTTGTTTGTTTATTATTGTGAGTTGAGTTATTGGCCAAACGAACAAAGACGTCAACATAGCCAATAAAACGTTTAGCACGCTTAGCTACAATTACGAATTATTTGTTGTTGTTAGTTATTTATTGATTAAAAAGACAAAAAAATATTAAATAATAACTAATCCTTATTTATACAATTTATTTCTTTGGAAATAATCTACGAATTGTTGTTACTTTATAAAAGGGATTTGCACTACAATCAATTATTTCTTACATTAAACCTTTTAATTATCGTGCATACAAATAAAAATATGTATATAATTTGTAATTGATTGTATTGTCAGTTTTTTTTATAAATCGTGTTTATATTAAACCTGAGTTCAATCGCGTAATAAAAGTAAATGTAACTGCCTGAAATTGCATTAAACCCATATCTCTTCAGATTTATTTTACTTAGGGCTGCAAAGTCATGATTATTTTGCTTGGAAAACGGAGATTTAAAAATTGCTAATTCATTGAGAATTATTAAAATGATGCATAGTTCTTTTATAATTACTTGACTCAAGTAAGAATTTTTTAGTCGAGAGAACACGATAAGCGATAACTCAATGGCATAATCCTGATCAAGAATATATATAGTTAATTGGGTCGGAGATTTGTATTTCCTTCCTGTTACTCAGTTTCAATGAGTTCTAAATGAATCAAAAGTTTAAATTCGGTTACACATCGCTCTATAACTTTAACCGCAACTTGAACCGGAATTCGTTTTTTTTTTTATTGAAGCGGAATTGCAAACAATTTTAAAACTGTGTATGATATGCTTTATTATATGAATGTTTTTTAATGGATGTGTGTATAATTAGGCTATTTATGATAACTATTCCAAACACGTCGAACAACTGGCGGCTATTTGTCATCGCTCGTCGCCTTAATTATTGAAAAGTCCATTACACCCGTTTAAATATTTGTACAGCAAGTTATACAGTCAAAACACTGAAACGACCTTGCTTTTTTTTGGGTGTTTCATTTACTTATCATAAAATCTTGTATGAACAAAAGCTTAATTGTATTTATTTATTTATGAGTTTCATGAAAAGGAAGCCTTCCTTATTGTTGAGAAAGGTTAGCCTTAAATATTTTAATATAATTTTTTTCTCCATATTTTTTTTCTAATTTATGTCAAATGTCAGTAATAGTGTTAATTAGATAAATACTACTTTCACATGTCAATTCTCATTAAACTGGGCCATTTATTATGCGTGCTTGCTTAAATGATCAACATATATACATGATTTGAACTGAGTCATTAGCCTGTAACTAGACTTAAGTATAGTATTGAGAATTCTAACTACTTATTAAAAGTCAAAACATGCGCTAATTCAAGCATCAAATGTTAATGTTTTACTAATGAAATCACGTTTCGACATCGATTGTGACATGTTTTTCGTTTTTGCCTTTAATTTATTTTGTTTAATTAATACGTTTAATTCAGTTCCGTTTTGCTGTCGTCACAAACACAGCTAGAAATAGTTTGCAATTAAGTTGCACAACTGTTATGCTTAGCAGGTCAATTTTTCCCAGTGAAATGAGATCTGTTTTGTTTCTGGATGCCTTAACAATACATACTACAGAGCGAAAGCTTTAGACTATTGTTATATAATAGCTCTAGACTGGCATAAAAATTACGTAGTTAGATTGTGGCACATAAGTCAAAACAATATGCCAAATGAGAGTAAATATATTGTATAATGAATACCACAGCTGTACATTTTTGTATTTATTTATGCATGTGTAGAATTCTAGTCAAGTGAATATTAACTAAATGCGATAAATCAGTAAAAAGTACGACATGCGACACGAATTTTCCGGTCAATGATCATATGCCGAAAATGTGTACATGTTCATACTATATACATACTATATAAAACAGTTATAATATATAGCATTCAAATTGGGTTCTGAGTACTTTTGATTATCTGAGGCGTAGATGATGTGATCTTCTATATGGTGATTTGATGACGTTGTAGAATCTTATTTCGGGTTCACAGACTAAACCGTAGTCAGCCCACGAGTTAAATTAAGACTCATTGTAGTTGGGACTCACAGATATCTACATATATATAAATATCACTGCGAATCTAAAAGTGTTGCGACGTAATTTCAAACTATTATTTTGTATATCAAGCTTGTAGACTAAAAATATTAAGTAAAACCTGGAGTAGTTTGCCTAGTTTTAGTGTTTTCCCCACATTGTAAGCTTGAAAAGCTTCAATTGGAGATATAAATAAATTAACCTGATGCATTCATTAAGTTGGAAAGAACACACGTGATATGATATTGAAATGCAGTATATATTTGTAGGCTTGCTTTTGGGATTTACCCTTTTTTTTTACTCAAATCAGTCTGACACTAATCGTAAATGGAACACTAGGCTGGTAATTATTTGGATTTGTGTTTTAATTTACATTTGAAGTATGCCTCAATCTGCCCAATTCGTTGTGAAACATTTCATTATCATGCCAAAAGTTAATGAGTCGTCAAGTCATATCTTGTGAATAAACCGACGAAACTGACTGCGATTTGCAGGCTACAGTGCGGCCTAGCAATAGTGACTAATTTCGAAAGTGCGTTTTGAAAATAAAAAATCGACTCGTTTGTGGTGAAAAACATGGGCGAGTTTTTAAACATCCGGTCTGTTTATCTGATTAATAAATATATATTTGAGTATGATTCGATTAATTAACATAACATTGGATGTAACTTTCATTCAATATTTTAATTCGATTTATTAATTTCACAAATTTAGACAAGAAATTTTTATTGCATCAGCATTTATCAGTTGATGGTAACGCCCATTATATAGTTTATGGAAATATTACTGTATAAAGTGTAGAAAATTGGGTTATTTTCACTATCATTTGCAATTGAAGAATAATGCGAAATACCCTGCTTAATTACATAAAATATTTGTGTTGTAATAAAGAGGATAAAATAATATGCAAATAACTACCTAAGTTAACTAGGATATACACTTATTAAATAATTACACCGAAGTCAATGTCCCAAATAAGAGAATAATTGTATTTAACAGCAGAAAAACGTTTAAACAAATAGTTTTACATATAAATATTTTGTGCTTAAGAAATATAATACACGTGTCAAACACATAATTAAGCCAAGTCAACTTAAATAAATGCAAAGAAAAGCGATAGCAAAAACAAAGATAAACAACAAGAACTAACGGATATATTAAAAATCACCGTTGATACTCGGTTCGGCTTAGCTTCGGCTTAGCAGCAGTAATTGTCACAACAGTGAATAAAGATTTTATAAATAGAACAACACAAACACCCCACGCACACCTTGTTCTCGTGCCTCGTGTTTCGTATTTCGTTCGTACTCGTGCCTTGTGCCGTGTGTCGTGTGCCGATCACTGATCACTTGCTCTTGATCGGCAATAATATACCGAAGTAGTCGTTGCCTTCGTCATCGTTGCTTCGTCGTCGTTTTGTCGTTTGTGGTCGGACATTTATTTTATAAAATGAAAACGGTTGAAACAGTTAGAAGTATTCTTGCGTTGACAGGGCGCTGGTTGTGTCAGTCTCGTTGACAAAAATTATAGCTGTGATAGCGAGACTTCGTGTGTGTTACAGTTGCAGTTACATGTTCCTGAAAATCCTGCATAAAAAAAATACGCGCAAATTGCGTTTCACTAAATAACTGTATGCTAAAGTTAATTGTGCTGTCGTCTTAAAAGTAAATTTTTGCTCTAACAGTGTTTTAATTATTGCGTTACTTAGACGTACTTATATAAGTATATACTGTATTTGTACGTGTTTGTGGTCGAGTATTATTATTATTAAACAAGTGAGCGCAGCTAAGCGTTTAATTCAATTGTACTAAAAATAGATATACAAAAAAATACAAATATCAACTTCATCAAATACATCACAGTTCCTTAGCCCCGTTTCCCCAGTAAAACAATGGGCAAGTTAAATGGTCTCAATTTAATAATAACTCTCAGCTTGTGCTGTTTAGCAGCTCTTCCGCAAGTTAGATCAAAAAATCTAAACGATAATGCAATTGTTAAAACCGACGCATTCGATGAAATCTATGATTTTCCCTCATGGTAAGTTTGGAAATGTCTGTTCAAAATCATTCAAAAAATATCCTGTGTTAATGTCTTTGAAAAGCAACACAATTAATAAAATTGTCTGCTTAGCGAATCATTAATCAATTTTTCAACAAAAACTGAAAACTAAAATTATACGAAAGTAAATATTTTATGCGGGTAGACTTACATATAAATTTCTCCAAATAAAGTAGGGCACTTTTTTTAATGGTACTTTCTCAATTCAGAAAAACCCAATATATTTAAAAATGTACCTTGAATTGTCATACTTTTTACGCTGACAGCAGTTAAATGTGTATTATTTATAAAATACATACATATCCATTGTACAGGCAAACCGAAGTATAAAAAAGTAATACATATATATATTCATCGGCGCACTTTTACCCATTGTATCAACTGGTTTCATTGCCTCGTCCAACCGGTCGAGTGTTATTAAAACCAAAATTATTAACTTTTGTACTCTTAATTTGCAATCAAATCGTAAGCACAAAATAAATAAATTAAGTTTTCTAACTTGCATTAGCAAATACGATCGAGCTCAATAAACGTGACGCGTGATCATCGCTAGTCGTGCCTTTTTAGAATATTATGCTACTATGCTTATTATATATACCAAGAGCAGATCCTATCAGACAGGTGTTCAATTAGGGTCTAACAAAAGCAGCTCAACATTCTGTAATTGCAAACAACATTTCTTTTGACTTTATTATGACTTTTATTGCAGAAACACTGTTAAATCTATGGGGAAATATTATTAAATTTTAATCTATGAATAACAAATATATTTTTAGGGGGGTTCGATCGGTCTCCTGCAAAGCGTTATCTCAATAATATTATAACAGGGGTATACTACAAAATTTCTCGATTACGATTTAAAACCTACGCAGAAAGTACTTGATGAAATTTGCAATCTACTCAAATTTGCAACTTAAGACATTGCTTATCGGATCGTTATAAAAATAACATTAAAATGAGTACATACCTCAAAACTCAATTGTAGAACAAAATCTGAATAGTTTATTATATATATAAAAAGTTATATATATATATATTGTATAACAAAAAATTACTTTAAAATGTTTTATATGTTTAATTAAATGAAATGTTAATTTGCTATATATATATATATTGTCAGCGGTATACTTAACTAATTAAATTTGAACTTTTGTTCATTTTGTTATATTTATTATAGCCAAATCTATTGCTATGGACCCCTGCTGCATACCGTACAAATGGCGAAGCTGTTTCGGGATTCCAAAACCTTTGTGGACATGAAACTAAAATTCTCGCCTGACAAAACCATGGAGGATTTTAATGCTATGATGGATACCACGAACAATAATCCCAACGAAACTGAAATACGTAACTTTGTTGATGTGAGACACAAAAGAATTTGAACATTTCTAATAATGTTTTACTAATTGAATTATTGGTTTTAGTCTCATTTTGGCGAGAAGGGCACCGAATTGGATGCGTGGACGCCAACGGATTGGGTTGAGCATCCCACTTTTCTGGATCTAATCCATGATCCCGATCTGAAACAATGGGGTGTGGATTTGAATAACATCTGGAAGGAGCTGGGACGTAAAATGAAAGATGATGTGCACAAGAATCCTGAATATTATTCCATAATACCCGTGCCCAATCCCGTTATTGTGCCAGGCGGTCGTTTTATTGAGTTTTATTACTGGGACTCGTACTGGATTATTCGTGGTCTGCTCTACAGCGATATGCAGGACACCGCACGTGGCATGATTGAGAATTTAATGTCCATTGTGAAGAGGATCGGATTTATTCCCAATGGCGGTCGTGTCTACTACGGAGGACGCTCACAGCCACCACTGCTAACTGCAATGGTGAAGACATATGTCGATTTCACCAAGGATGACCAGTTCGCCCTTAAAGCTCTGGAGACACTCGAGCACGAGTTTGAGTATTTCATGAACAACCACAGCGTCCAGGCCAAGGGACACAATCTGGCCGGTTACCGAGACACCACAACAGGGCCACGTCCCGAATCCTATCGTGAGGATGTGGAGACATCCAGCAGCTTCCTAACACCCGAGGACAAGGAGAATCACTACAGCGAACTGAAAGCAGCTGCCGAATCGGGAATGGATTTTAGCTCCCGCTGGTACATCAACAAGGAGGGCACAAACATTGGTAACCTTACACAAATCAGGACACGCTCCATTGTTCCCGTCGAGCTGAATGCAATCCTGTACCAAAACGCCAAGACCATTGCCGAGTTCCACTCCAAGGCGGGCAACATTGAGAAGGTCACCGAATATGAGACAAAGGCGAAAAAGATTCTGGAGGTAAAAAATAATCAAAAAATAATACTCTACTTTCATTTACTACTATTACTACATTTACTACTAATCTACTCCTATTTTACTACAATTTACTATTACTACTCTATTGCAATTTACTATTTTTTTTTTATTAATTATTTGCTATTATTTGCTACTACGTCTACTGCTATCTCTGAACTATTACTACTATTTTACTACCACTTCTAATCTACTACTATTTTATTTACATACTTTCAAATTTTATAGGCAATCCAGGCTGTATTGTGGAACGAGGAAGTTGGCTGCTGGCTGGATTATGATTTGATCAACAATAAGCCAAGGAACTACTATGTGTCCAGCAATCTGTCTCCATTGTGGACAAAGGCATATAATATTACGGATTCACAGAAAATCTCCGAATCCGTACTAAAGTATATTGAGCAAAACCAACTGGACAAATATGCAGGTGGCGTGCCAAATACTCTATACCAGACCGGTGAGCAATGGGACTTCCCCAATGTGTGGGCGCCCTTGCAGTATATGGTTGTCGAGGGTCTGGAAAATCTGGGCACCCCAGAAGCCAAAAATCTCTCCAAGAGCTGGGGTCATCGTTGGGTCTTGTCCAACTTTGAGGCATATCGCGAGACGCTTGCCATGTTTGAAAAGGTAAGTGCTATAGTTTTATAGAGAGTCTGACCTGACTTATATATATATTTATATGTTTTCAGTATGATGCAGAAAAGTTTGGCGGACATGGCGGCGGTGGGGAGTACGGCGTACAGACGGGCTTTGGCTGGAGCAATGGCGTCATAATCGAGTGGCTGGCCAAATATGGACGCGAGATCAACGTGAAAGGAGCTGCAGGTGAAAACGAGAAATAGAGCAACCTCTAAAAATACACCAAACAAACCAAATCCATACATCACGACAAACAAAAAAAGCAAAATCAACAACGCTATCAAAATATTTCAATTCATTATAGGCATTAAAATGTACTTTAGTGTTAAAGCGTAGCTCACAGAGATGCTCACAAATAGTTGATAATATGTATTTATTTGTAAACCCATTATAAAGCGCGTGTCCGTTCTACTTACTAAATCAATCCATCGATCGATAGTTTAAGTTATTTACCATCACCTGTCGCCTCTCTGCTGTATATAACCACGCTAATGTAATGGCAAAATCTACAATGCCAAATTCAACAAGTAAAATTAGCAATAATCAAAATATAATCATTCATCACTGAGCAAGAACCACGAGAAAACATCCAGATCCAGATTGACTTTCAGCTACGGCAACTACAACAACTACAACAACTTCGACAACAAGAACAACACACATCTCTCTCAATATATTATTGCTACAAATCGCTTTTCATCTGCCTTCAACTTTGACCTTTTTGTCTTCGCCTCGTCTCGCATCTACATCTGTATATGTTTCAAATTGAAGGAGTGTTGCATCTTTGCTGTTCTATTGTATAAAATTGTACACGTAAGTGTCTTCAATTCGTTTGTTTTTTAAAATTAGTATTTTCATAAGTTAAGTTTTCACTCATCCGCACAGAAACTTTGACAAAATCATCTCAACAGCTTTAACTCTAAATTTTGTTTGTTTAGGTTAATAATTTAAATATGCTTTTTGCTTCTTTTTAAAATCTGTAATATTTTGGATCGTATTCAAAAAGATATATGATATAAAAAAGCACTTGTAAATTGTAACTATCATTAACACATTATTATAAGGTATCTTGCATGGTATTTAATTAGGAGCTTAAAATAATTTTAGTTGTTAATCTTTTCTGATTTTAAGCTAGAAAAGTTCGCATTCTTTAATCTGCTTCTTAAGCTTTAAGCTTGTGCGTATTACCAACATAATTTTCAATTACAGCTCCCAGCAGACGGCTAATCAGCGTTTTGGGCGTGTCGGTGATCGCTTTAGTCAGTGTTGTTGTCGGTCGATTTATTTGGTGAGGTAAGACTTAAGACTAGCAAAAATTTCCTTTAAAAAATATCACTTTTGTCTGTGAGCAAAGCAATTGAAACTGATATTATTGCACATCTTATCGTTACAGGAAATGAATGACGTTGTGTGCCAACCGTAATTGCCCTATAAACTAAAATGTGATTCCCCCGCCCAAACTCCCGTGTGCTTGTAGTTGTGATTTGTGGCCTAAATACACGAAAACCCTCTTAAAGTTAATGTCTTGTTGAATGTGGAGATTGCAGTATTAGATATTTAGTAGTATATACAATATACAGTTGACTTATTCTTAGTTGAAATGCAGTTGTACATACAGAATTTAGCGAGCATGTACACACTGTTATTATTATTTGTTTTAAATAATATTATACAAGTATTAGGAGTAAAGATGTACACAAATTTATCTATATTTATATACATATAATCCTCGCAAGCCCCATGATGACACAAAAGTTGCCAAATTGTTTGCTCTGTTTTTTTTTTTTTGGAAAATAAAACACATATATTTGTTGCATGAAGTCCTGTTTTCTTGTTGTGTGTAATTCGAAAATGTAAAATTACAATTACAATTACAATAATATACTTTTCAACTTTGCAGGCGGAATTGGTTTAAGTAATTCATTGCAATATGAGCAGCACAAGCATCGCGTGTATATAGTGTTTTTTTATTTTTATATTTTGACTGCCAATTTAATAATGGAAAACTTAACTACCAACAAAAAAAAAGCTAAAAAGGAGAATACGTTTATAGCTAGAAGACTGAGCTGTGACTGGATATGACTCGGTTCAAAGTGGAACTTAAAATTCCACCAAAAAAATAAAAATACCAGATAAACAATTCAAATAATTATAGTACACAGTAAATAAACAATAATTATTTGATAAATTAGTTGGTTTGCTGCTGCTGCTGTTGCGGCTGTTGATGTTGCTGTGTTTGTGGCTCATGACTAAAATAGGGAGCGGTGTTTGGCGTGAGCAATGTGTGACAAATATCACAGACGCGGGCGACACGCTTACGTGGTCCCGATGGCACCGTTTTCGTTAGACATTTATCGCAGTATATGTGGCCGCAGTGGCGGCAATGGATCTTCCTCACCATCACAGTAAAGCCCGCATTACATGTGGGACAATTGTTCACATCATCGTCGTCCTGCCAGCGTACCTCAGTGTCGGCGTGCCGCAACTCCTCCAGGGACATCTTAAATACCACAACATGAAAATACATTACGCTTAACGCTTAAGACTTTTTTTTTTAGTTATAATAAATATTTTGTGGAATCTGTTTATACCTGAAGCGTTTGGGATAATTTGACAAAATCTTTTTGCACCGTTTCCATTGTAGACAACTCCTCCTGAAGCGTCTTTACCTTTGTCTTAAAATCGGAATTTATTTTCGACATTTTTTCCTGCATAAAAATTTGCTTGTAAGTGTCAGTCAATTGGATACATTATGTAATAGCACCTACGTTGCCTTCCTGTAGTTCTATAATCTCAACACGACACTCGGACAGCTGTTTGTTAAGCTCAGTCTCTTTGCGTTCCAATAGTGATTTGGCCGACTCATGCGATTGCACGGCAACCAGATGCTCCTTCATGCGATCGCTGTGGAGAGTATTTAAATGTATTTAGGACCCGTTTTTATCATTTAACTAATCTAAGACTTACTCCAGCGACTTAATATGTAATTCAACTTTGTGCTTGTAGGCGCGTCTCTCACTGTTGCTCTTGGCCAGCTGGGCGCGCAGTATTTGAATCTCATCCAAAGATGTCACACACTTTTGTTTCTCGTACTCGCTGCTTACACGGGCCTGGATTAATTCACTCTGCTGGCGCAGCATTTGTTCCTGTAGCTCGACAACCGTATTGGGTAGATTAATGTGTTGGTTTTCAATCTCTTCGGAGGTGGCGAGAAAGCGGCCCGATAGAAAATCATTGTCTGCTTGTAGCGTCTCCAGCTGTTGATTGACTCGCTCGCGGTCATCGGTGACGCGTTGCAATTGGCGTAGCACATCATCCTTGGTCTCGAGAAACTTTTGTTGCAAATTTAGAAGTTGTTGTTCGTTGTTTTTGTATTGCTCTCGTAGGTTTTGTACTTCGCTCTTGTGTGCCTCACGCTTCGCTTGCCACTGATTCTCCAAATCATGTCGCAATGCTGCCTCCTTGCTCAGTTGCTCGCGGGATTCAACAAGTTGCTTGTGGACCGCATCCAGCTGCTTCTGCTGTTGTTTGACTTGTGCACTCAGCTCATCTGTGAGCTGTTCGCTCGCCTTGCAGGCACTACAATTATTGGCAGCCAGTAAATCTGTTGACGTTGACTTGTGCATGGCATCATTCATACTTGATACTGCTGCCTCCTCGCCCTCTTTAAGCGATTTGGCCTGTAGCTGTTCGTCCTGTTGCCGCAACTTTTCCTTGAGCGCTTTCATTTCCTCTTGCAGTTGCTCAACAATTGAGCTCAACATGTCGTCATCTTCTGTGGCCTGCACAAGTAAGTATTAATAGGGATTTACTTTGAAATCCATGTTTATCTACTTACAAATTGACTGCTGTTGCTCTTGTTTACACCGCGCGCATTGCTGACCTCGGCAGCCTCATGTTGAAAGCTGTTGTTTAGGGATACCAGAGTTTTCTTCACCTGACTCATGACATGTGGCGCCAGGCCGCTATATTGCTCGGCTTGTGGAGCCGTGTGCTGCACTTGCAGTTGCTGTTGTTGTTGACGCAACTGATCCGCCTTGATGCGCAACAATTCGTCCTTGTATATTGTCGATTCTTGGATTGTGGACTGCACCACTTGCTGGAGTGATAATATTTCCTCTTTTGCCTTCATATCCTTCATCTGGAGTTCGTTTTGCGCCTTGAGGTCAGCCACCATAAGGTGCGTTTTTAGCTCATCCTTTTCGTCCTGCAGCATCTTGCGCTCCATCTCCTTCTGCATGTAGAGCTCCTTCATCTTTGCTCGCTGCGTATTAAACTCGTTTTGCATTTTGCGCATCTCCGCCTGAAGCAGCTCCAATTTATGCTGGTATGTCGCGTCATCATCCCCTGAAGAGTTAAATTATATTGATTTGAGTCGGGTGGTACTTATTAAACATCCTACTTACCGTTTGCAACATTATTTGTGGCTTCTGACGTGCTCTCATTTTCTTCCATTTTACATTAATTAATACAAGGCAATAACAACAATGTTTAGTTTACACCAGGGATGCACCACCTGCAACTTGGCGATGAGCAATATGCTAAGAACAAACGCCCAACACTTTCACACCTGATTGCTGATACGACTCGTGACAATGTATCAGCAACGAATATGGTTGGAATTATTTAAAGGGTACAAAACCAATTAGTGGTGTAGTGTCGAAATAATCCGCTATGTTCTATCACCGAAAATATGTGTCTGTCGTCTACTCAAATGCACCAAAAAAATATCGCTATGCGATTAAAAATATCGATACTCTTAAGTGCATATCGATGTAGGTAACAGCCATATAGCTCACCTCTAATACATGTGTTTTGGGAACGCAATTGCTACAAAAATCGCACTCCAGTTTTGAAGGAAAACAACGGCAGCATCAGCATAAAAATGGTAAGATGTGCATTGCAAATGATAACTGGTCATTCATTCGGTATATTTAAATTGTAGGTAAAAGGAAAAAAGCCATATATTGACCGCAAAAAGGCTGTTACTTTCCACTTGGTGCATCGCAGTCAGCATGATCCGTTGGTGACAGATGAAACTGCGCCACAGCGAGTACTGCTGGAGGCGAGTGCCAGGCAGCCGCAAGCTAAGCCGGCTGCAACACCAACAGACCCAGCCAAACGTCAGGAGGAGCTGAAGAAGTTTGGCATTCATTTTGATGACGACTACGACTACATGCAGCATCTGAAGAAACGGGAGAACGATGTCGTCTGGGAGTATATGGAGAATCCCAACCAGGCAAAGAAAGCAAGCGCTGAGGAATCAAAACAGCATAATCTGCTTATGCTGCCTAGCTCCGTATTTGCCAGCGAGTTTGAAGAGTCGGAAGGCATGCTGAACAAAGCGGCACCTCAGCCCGGTCCGCGTCCCGATTGGGATCCAGACGTTGTCGCAGCTCTCGATAGCGATTGTGAGGATAACGAAGAACTGGATGACGATTTTGTAATGCAAGCAATGGGAGACGAAGATGATGAAGATGAAGGCGACGAGGACGAAGACGAAGACGATGATATGGACTTTGACTCGGATGATTTGAATGAAGATGAGAACGAAGATGAACTTATGGATCGTCTTGGCCCGTTGATGCGTAAGAGTCGTTTCGACGACGAGGAAACCAAATCGCGCTTCACAGAATACTCAATGTCATCGAGTGTGATCCGTAGAAACGAACAGCTTTCCCTGCTCGATGATCGTTTTGAGCAATTCTATGCCAGCTACGATGATCCCGAGCTGGGGGATCTTTCCTTAGAGGATATCGAAGGTCACTGGCATCAGAAGCATCCCGTTGTAATGCAATGTTTCAAGGAGTTCAAAAAGAAAAATGATGACATTAGCTACAACAAGGAATGGGATCGCGAACGCATCAAAAAATACTGTGATGTCGTGGATGGTGAACAGGATCCGATGGAGGAGCTCGTCGACTACGAGGTAAACGACGAGAAGGATAAGAAATGGGACTGCGAATCCATACTCTCGACCTATTCAAACATTTACAACCATCCCAAGCTGATCGATGAGAAGCCTCGTTCACGTCGAGTCCAAATCGATCCAAAAACAGGTCTTCCGATTAATGTGCTCCGTAATGGTATCGATGGACAGCTGACGGCCAAAGCGTTAGCCAACCTGGACGACAATACGGCAAATGCAACGGGTCCCAAATCGCTGTGTGCCAAATCTGTGGTATCAACGCTCAGTGTTCTCTCCCTCCGCCCCAAGGATGAAACTGCAGAAGAGAAGCGCGAACGAAAACGTCTGCTCAAGGATTATCGCAACGAGCGTCGCATTGAGAAAAAGGCAAACTCGGAGGCCTTCAAGGAGGAGAAGAAGCGACAGACACATGTGAAAATCAATCAGCGCACCAATCAGCAGGGCTCGACTATTGTTTAGTGGCCTTCAGCGATGGCAACGTTTAGTTTTAGGATGTGTTCATAGTTGGGAAAACACTAGTTGTAAATCATGTAAATACGCAATATGTATGCGTGACCACAAATATACATATTAAACACTAATCTAAATTCTTTTATTACCTATTTTGCTGTTTAGCCTTAGCAAGGACAGCGGACAAGATCATTATGGTATATAACTAATAAACCACAAATGCAAATGAGTGATCGGATCAGGAGTAAGCTTTATAAATAAATTTGCATAAATATATGGAGTGAATCAGTGAAACATTGTGCAAAATCGAAATAATATAATATCCAGTTTGTAATTGTGTATGAGATTGTATTGTATTTATTAATAACTCATCCTCCTTTAAGTAGTGGAAAAATACCTTGACTAGGAGATACCCTTAACGCAAGTATTTACCTATACAGTAAAGTCCTTCAATCGGAAGTCGATTTCTTAGAAAGATTTGCTCGGATTCGGGAATGATATTTAAGATCTTTGAGAACTCTGAGATCGGATCGGTCAGACAGATGGACATGGCTAAATCGATGCTGATTGATTGATTGATGCTGATCAGGAATATAAGTGCTTTTGACCTGATTTTTTTTACCTCTTATATACATTTGCAAAACTTCAATATATCACTCTATGAATTTATTAAATGTTATATACTAAATATATCTATATTTGTAGTCAGGAAGATAGAATGCATAATATTTACCCTATAGCATACATTTAAGTATGTGTCAACGCACTCATTATATCACATTTAATTCCTAAGACCACAATTTAGACTCTCCCACGAGATATGAGTCAATGTAGCCTGGCAAGTTAGTCCCATACTAATTGGGTGTTGTCGGCGCTGGAAACTCCAACTGCTATCCAACTATATTATATTATATTATATTTATATTTTAAGAGTATAAACGCTTATGCTTATATATTCATTTTGAGGGAATTGACGTAGTATTTGTGTGACTTTTGCCGTCGCACTTGTTCAGGTTTTGGCTGTTTTGTGGCAATTTCAACGTCGAATTGCATAGATTTTATTGGAAAACCCAACAATGCCAGTCATTTAGTCAATCAAGTAGACAATTTGTATCCGTGTGCTTCATGTCTAAATGGGTTGCATTGGTATGTGTGTAGAGGTATTTAGCAAATATACTATAAGGCTAACAATTTTCGATATGTTCACATGACCTTCAACGGGACCTTATTATTAAAGTTATGGGATTTTTTCCATGAATATGCAGGTAATATTTAGTATATGTTTTAAAAGATACATGAATTTATATTCATAAAACTAGATAGAAATAAATATAGATTAAATCTAGGAATGTCATTAAATTGATATTGAAAATATCATACTATAGTTGACTTAAGAAAAGAGAAAATAATTTAAATTTAGTTAGCTCGAAATTATTTACAAAAAATAGGTACTACACAAAAATACTATATGGAATTTAGCATACTTTACTATTCAATACTTATACCGTAATTACTGTCGCCGTTGGTTCTATTACCAGTAGGAACTAACGTACTATTCGGAATGATTAAAAATCCACATGGCCAAAACATTTGCATGGCGCCTAACGGAACCTAATACCAATTTGGAACCAAGCTCCAACTCGCACGCTTCACCAGCACGCTTACTCACACAGAACTCCTTGTAAATGGAAACCGTCACAGTTGTTCTGCACCGTCCCCACACACCCTTGCCAACTTCACTCCGCCCATAACGGGCGGGGGCAGCGTCAGCGCCGGCGTCGCTTTTGTTGTTGGGACCGCCGTTTGCTTATATATGTACTTTTTGTATTTTTTTTTTATTAAAGTGGCAAGAAAGCAGAAGGCAAAGAAATTCGCGCATTTTCAGTTCCGTTCAGTTCCTGAGCGAAGCCGAAAGGATTCGAACGCGCGCGTCGGTCATCAACGCGGTAATTCTCACAACATTATTCTACCATTGTCCAATTATATATATATATATATATATATATAGTTAATATATATATATTTATATATATTAACCATATTGTTATGAGTTCTCTTGTGCTAACACACTTTGCACTTGAATGGTTTGGTGAATGCGGTTCGGCTTCGGTTATTATTCAAAACACAAAATTCAAATGTCGTAACAATAAATCTAACAAAAAAAATAATCTAGGCTAATTATGGGGCATCATTGATTAAGCTAAATAAATTATTGTGTTTGTGATTGAAAATGTTTTGTGCAACCAAAAAATATCGATCACGGAAAAGTAAAACTTGTAAAATATAAAAAAAATCTTAAAAGTTGTTCTAAAAACCAAACAAAAAAGAAAAATGTTGCAGTCATTTGATGCCTTCACTTAAAATAAATTTAAATTAATCCAAGCGAATAATATAGTTACGATATGATACTAAAACTAACAGCAAGCATAATTAATACAAATGGATTTTCTGATTTAATTAGTGAACATAAAACTACAAACAAACATTTACACAAAAGCACAAGCGATTTTATGAGTTCAAACCTAAACATAAAATATTTAAGTAATTAAAAAGTGTAATGAAAGCATTGCAAAAATAAAAAAGAAAAAAAAACAACGCATATCTTGATTTAAGTTGCCCTGTGTATATGCAACATATATACGCTTCAGATCTACATCTAAAATGTGTGTGACAGTCGCAAATGATTCTACTTGGGTTTAGCCGGATATACTTCATCTTGCGGTCGGTCCACTCATTGAAGTGGAATTTTTAATTTTGAACGGCGCGAAATGTCAGTTCCATTTCCATTCCCATTGTCAGTGCCAATGTCAATGTCACTATCAGTTCCTATATACTATATAATACATACACTCTAGCTGCATTTACCTATCATAAGTAGTTGGTTGAATGTGTCAACAATTGTGATATATATCGGTGATTGCTTATAATACCAATTGATGTCAATTGAATAGATAATTTCGTCAATAAATCATTATGACACTTGGATATTATATCTGCTTGGATTTTTGGCATATAGAAGGATAAGTTAAGAAAAAAAAGTAATCTGCTAAATAAAAACATTAAAAATACTATTTTACCAAAATCAATAAAAATTTAAATAAACGTAATTTCGTGTTTGAAATTCCAATTGTGAACTTAGTCAGAATTGTTAACATACCTTAATTTATTGTATTATAATTGTGTGAATCAGTGTCGTATTCAGTTACAATAGATTATGATAATTTTGCATTTTTTACTATAATGTCAAAGCATTAGATATGATTATAACTGTATATTGAAGGCAATAGATGTGATTAAAGACAAATATGTAATTATATAATTATATCTTTGGAAAGTACGCTGTTTCGCACTTATATAGGAACTGCAAGAATGGGTTAATTTAAATAGTGTCGTGTCATGGTTGTACACATTATAGATGCATAGGTATGTTCTTCCATTATATAAGTCGTATGTGGTATGTGGCATGTGGCATGTGCATGTGTGTTAGTAGCTTACTTTTGCGTACTGTCCAAATTGTAACGATAATATTTAAAGCGCGCGCTTCTTAAGTGAAATCGGCACGCGATTCAATTGTCTTACATTGACCGAAGGCGCGAAGTGTGCCGCAATTACACTCAAATATATATATATATATATATATGAGTATATATATATATGTAAACATATGTATTTATGTATGTATGTGTATGACTTGACCGCTTGGAAGGCAAAGCTTGCACATCTCAGTGGCTATCATTTTACTCGTAGTACAATCTACAACAACAACAACAACAAAAACGCCTGCCTCCCACACAGTTGGCCAGATAATCGCGACAATCCGAGAACATATGCGAACCTATATATCCGACAGCAGAAATCATGAGATAAGTGCCTTCCACAGACTCGGCCACTGTCCACACAGACAAGTATATTTATTTACATGCACTCAGGAAAAAACATCAACTAGAAGTCAAAAACTGCTATTTTATATTGGTTTTTTTTGGAGCCTGAAAATAGTAATGTGTAATTGGCAAGGGGACACAAATTTAACCCTATAATATATATATTTAAATTCGTATTTCCCAATATCGATAGTATTAGATTCTAAACATCAGTAAAAGTTACATTTTTTGAGATGTCTAAGCTAATTAATATTAAATCGTAAACTTAAGTATTTATTTTAATATTTAACAAGCTACGCAGCAGCATGTAAAATTATATCGTAAATTATGAAATTATATTTATTATTTATTAGGTCTAAGACACTTTTATATTTATATATTTTTTGCTGAGTGTATATAGATATATGTATGTAGATGTGCATACCCTACTCGTATTTAACTTTATATTTACATATAGACATATAGACATATGTTCTAATGTCGTAGTAGTAGCAGTTGCTGCCGAGACTGGTTGGCGGTTTATTTATTCGATATTTGGAAGTAAGCTGAGCTAGTGCATCGAGTCAAAGTGGATCCAGCTAGCCAGCTGTGCACACACATCATTAATTATATTGTTATTGTGGTTGTTGTAGTCGCAAACACACACACAATCACACACGCACACACACATACCGAAAGAAAGATAAATCGCGAGCTTATCCTAATCACATTAAATAATTTGCCAAACTTCCAGTGCTCGTCCATCTATTCAAACAAATGCATTCTACACACGGAGTGTAGCATACTTAAGACGTGTGTGAATTTGAATGTTGAGTTTAATATCGATAACGGTATCGTGTTGCAGATTTCATAAAGCGAACTATGAAATTCCCACGTCGATGTAAAGTGAGATGATTTGAGAGATTTGGTTTCATTTTCTGTTTCGTCGTCAACATCATGCTGGGCAAATACAACATAAAAGTATTCATATCGCTTGGATTGCCTTTCTTATTGATGTGGTGAGTTTCTTATTACACTTTCACCATTATCTTTTACTCACTTATACCTCGAAAATTATACGGAAACCAAGTGAAAATGTTCATTCGCTGATAACAGGTGGCCAAAAGTGTTTTAGCTAGTTGAGGGTGGCTCAGTTGCCTCGATAATAAATTTATTTATACTTTACATTTTTTTTTTTGGCAATTTAGAGATTGTAGCTAAATATTTGACGGATGCCAATAGAAACCTATTCTTAAATTTTGCTGATCCTAGCTTTAAATGGGTCTTTATCGATTTGTTTTAAACTTGTCGAATCAACTCCAATTTTAAGCAGAAGACAATATAATAAAGTCGTCCAATAAACTCTACTATCTTCGATATCAGCGTATAATGGCAACAATATTTGACATATAAAGTACATTATTTTTTGGTAAATGTCTCATATGCTCTATTACAATCAATGAAAACACAACTCATTCACGTCATTGATGGAAAATTGCATAGACAGCATTTTGTTTGCCATTTTATCCAATAAGAACCTCAACACAATATTTTCGAGAAATGGCAAGTCATTTGACAAAGCCAACCAAGGTCAATCGAATCACAGCAAATGTGGTTCCAGCACGAATATTAGTCAACTTTAAGCTATGGCTATGGCCATAGTCGGGTAAACACAGAAGATATTTGTATATATATATATGTATATATGCACAGCCAGACAGCCAGACTGCAGACACGAAGTCAGTTAATTTGCCGTTCAGACTTAAATTGACAAAGTTTACAATAGTTGCATGTTGCCCCTGAGGGCCAACAAACAAAAACTGGGCCTCAACTCCATGTCCAAAAAAAGAGGCAGTCGATGCATGCACTTTACAATATATATATATATGTGGGTATATATATATATATAGAGATATATCCGTTATTGTATTTTTGGCCACTTTCAGGATTAGTGAGGCCACGGACGCCCACATAAACTACAACTACACAGCGAAGCCGCGAGTGGTTCTTCCGCCTAATTATGTCAAGGGTAAGTTTTATTTCTCTTCTCTTCTCTCCTCTGCTCTATGCACCCAGCTCATACTTTAAAATTCAGTTTTTTGCTGGGTTTTGTGTGATATGGCGAATTTAACGAATGGTGACTCAGTCATATAAAATTACAGCCTTTTCCACGATTTGCTTCTTTTTTTTACTGCACGGATTTTTATTTACCCTCTTATTGGGTAGATTATCTACGTCACATGATGTGCATACTTATTAATTAATAGGATAATGGCTACATTTATAGATAATTAAGGTGCCAATTTCTTTTTCCGCATCTTGTAGAAACTTGCTTTTTTAGATGGAGTTCACATTAAAATAATGGCATCAATTTAAAAAAAAACAACATTTTTTTGATATCTTCAACTGTTTTTTTACATCCATAAATTAATTATTAGTTTCAGTTTTCAGTTTAGTTTGAAGCTTCATAATTTTTATAAACTGAGGGTATTTAATATTCAGTGTCTGTGGTTTTTTAAAGACTAGTTTATTTTTCAATGGCTGAAACATTGCGTGTGGCGTTTATCGTGACACAGCCAATTTCAGGGACTTTTGCCTGCAGAGCTCCATTTTTTGTCTTCCGACCTAACAGTATACTTCTTAACTTCTGTAATTACTACTTATCTACACACATATGTATATGCACACAACTAAATAGGCTCGTGACGTCAGCAAAGAAATGGAGTGCATTAGTCGAGAATGAAAGTTTTGGGAATGCCCTACACAAAGGCCTAACACAACATTCCATAGTACTATCAAGATTATGTCTTATATATTGATATATTGTAAAATTATTATAATAGAACAATTTTAATGAGACAGTCATCCTCGATGATTTTTATTCCTTGCTTCTATTTAGCAGTACCAATTATAGTTTAAATTCATTCATCTTCATCTTTAGATTTAATCATTAATCAATTTTCTTCTTTCACACTCAACAAAATATAAATATTTTTTTAAACGAATATTATTAATACGCTTCACAATTTTTATATTAAAATCGATATTCAATGGGTTACTATGATTGATTATTGTGTGGACTTGTGGATCTCTTGTTTGTTATTTAAAGTCTGCTTGTACTGCAGCACCATATAAATAGGCAATAATTTTTTTCGTTTTGCCTTTCGTTTTTTATTCAGTGGCACAAAAAACCGATTACCGTTTCTTTGCTTTACTGTTTTTAAGCTCACTTAATGCCATTCTTTTATTACTTGATTTCAGTCAGGCGAACACTAATCAAAATAAATATCACACACGATTAAGAAGGTTTTTGCTTAAAGACAAATCTGTCAGATAAAAGACAGAATATGAAAATAATTACAATCGACTATAAACTAGTTTAACTGTTAAACTAAACCGCATTTCAATTAAAATTGTTTTTAAATAGATACTAAATCTTCACAGATAACATATTTTCTTAATATACCAATACTGTTAGACATTATGGGCTAGCCTGGGTAAAAATACATTATTCACACACTTTACCTACAACAATTTTTTTTATTAAGCTTTAACCTGAACGCTTAACACCTCAATATCGATTTTCACTGTTGTGCAACACGGCTAACGATGTCCATGAACTTGAGTTCCCGAAATCGTTTGACTGGAACCCATTTACCTTCAAATGTACTCTAAAAATAGTACACTGCACGAACACGTCAGGAAATATCGCACGATATGGTTGACATATTAAAAGAGAAAACTGTTAGCACCCCTTTAATGCGAGGAGTACAATAGAAATGGAATAATTTAGCAAGAATGTGAAACGTTTTACAATTAAATATTTGATTTACTTGGTGATTTTTGTTTTTCAGAAATGCGACCGCCCTCAAAGAAGGGTTCCCCAGTGATAGTAGACTTTAGCATTTTTGTTGTAGATATTAACTCAATTAATGTAGAGGATATGGACTTTAGGTAAGTGATCGATAAACACCGCCGCCCTTTCAGATGCCATAATGGGAATAATCATAATGTTAGCCAGCCATTACATATGCATTTTCAGAGTAGACATGTTTATACACCAACGATGGCTGGAATCGCGACTAGAGATCTCGGATGACATATTCGAGGAGGGTGACGATTATGTTACTTTACTTCCCGAATTCTTCGACAACCTCTGGCAACCGGATCCATATTTTCTAAATTCAAAGATTGCCGGTAAGTATTCTAAAGTTTCTGACAGTTATGCATGTTCGCAAGAGAGCGCCTTTATCAATAAGTAGGGTACTTGTAGGACCTTTCACGAAGTCACAAAAAAAAATGAAATAAAATATCTATTTATATATACATATATATATCATTTCTGTGACAATTCGAGATCAATTTAGTAGGTATCTTTGATGCACTCGAAATAGTTTATCTACTATTATCTACGCCTTTGATTTGGTGTATAATAATATTGTTTTTTTTTTTATTTTTAATTTTCATTGCTTTTAACATTTCCAAATACAAAAACTAAAAAATACTAACAACAACGCAAACTTCTACTAGGATTTGGAAGTCCATATATTTCCTCGGTTTCCCTACTACGCAATAAGGATGAAAGAGAATCGAAAAACTTTCATCTAAACAAAACTTTAAGTATACATAATACCAAATCTAGAAAATGTGTTTTTGTGTTGACAATTTTGTGGTGTCAAATCAAATCAAATCTCAAAATATACAAAATTCACGAAAATCTCATGTTATAATAAGTTGTCTTCGGCAAGCCGAACACTGAAATACCCTTGCAGACTTCAATTTTTTTATGTTACCACACCATCTTTGGAAAACCCTCTGCAAGGTTGTATGTTCCTCAACATTCATGAGCAAATCTCACACCATCATAATTCAGATAACTCGAAACACACAACTTTGTTATATAATATTATTCACTAAATTAACATTTCCATTGTGGTATTTTATGTATTGTGAAAAACACATCCAGGCAGACCCTATACAAATAAATATACTGTTCTTAATTCAAATGTTTCAATGCAGCCAACTTAAGAAAAACAAAAATTTAATTGGTATTGTTCATGTTTATTATTTTTATCTTCTCAACACAGCCAACACTTGTTATACTATAATTATATACCATTGCGTGCAGTTGATAAATCACCCACATAGTTTCTAAAAATGGTATTCGGAAATGGGTTCTGATTCCACACCCACATACTTAACAAAAAATACCGATTGCTGGCTGGCCATTAAATTGCACGCTGACCAAATCCCATTTCAATGCCAGGGCCAACTAGAACCTGGTAAAACACCCTTTTGATGGTAAAGCCAAATTGTAAATTACCTCTGCTGAAAATTGCAGTTGCGTTGACTGCGATAAGATCTGGACAAGGTCAGCTAGTCCAAAAATCGATTCACACATTGTTTCAAAAAAATTCCCACAATGTTTTTTTTAGTCTCTTCGTATTTGTTGTGGCTTTGCTTTCATTAAGGATAATCCGAATAATAATATCAAGATATTGTCATATTATTGGTTATTTGTTTGCCTTTGCCAACTTTAATCATTTTTATTGATTTTTTTCTGTACATCATATAAATATATATTCTCTTCATTATTATTAAATATCAATATAGTTTTAAATTTGTCGTAAAGTTGGCTGCATTTGTTCAAATAGAATAAAGAACTTTATTGCTAAAAACTCAACGAAAACTTAAAAGGATAACATTCATAGTACCTTCTCTTATAGCAAGTATTTAGATAGAATAAAACACTCGACATCTTGAAGTGAACTCAATTTTCGTATTCTTAAAAAAAAAAAGTACTTCAACATATTGAAATGCAGCTCATTCCAGTCACTTGATGCATTTTGAACAACACTCGAAATACGCATCCGAGTTCATTTTGCTTGTAGTCGTACCGTACTTCCAAGACGCACACGCAAATATTATAATTACCCGTACACTCGCATACCCCGTCCATTTCAGTAGCAGCAAATATCCGACAAAAAACAAAAAACAAAAATCTGAGTGCCAATTCTATAGTTCTAATCGAAACTACTTTGTTCCGCATCTCTGCAACGTCTTTTCGATGTCTCTCTTGTCATTATAGAAATAGCTACCCTGACGCACAAGTTCACATCCGTAACGCTCTATAAGAATAAAACCGTACGCTATGCGGCCCGCATGCATGCAATTATTGCCTGCCAGATGGAGTTCCAACTATATCCCATGGACATACAAGTCTGTCCCATTTATATTGAGAGTTGTGAGTAACTTAATCAAATACGCAATATCTTCATCACTTAGCTATATTTTCCATTTCACATTTTCAGTTTCGTCCAATAATCAGAAGGTGAAGCTACGCTGGTCCGATTCTGGTGTAACGCTCAATCCGGAACTGAAACTGCTGCAGTATAATCTCGGACAGCCACTGGAGCTGGAGGAGAGTGATGGCTATATGCCCGAGAAAGTGGGCAATTTCTCACGTCTCACCGTCTACTTTCGTTTTGAGCGACAAATCGGACATCATCTAATACAGACCTTTGCACCCTCCTCCCTGGTCGTAATGCTGTCCTGGTTCAGTTTCTGGCTTGGCCTAGATGCGATACCAGGACGCGTTACACTATTAGTCACCTGCATGCTAACGCTTGTGACCATGTTTACGGGGCTACGGGCGGATATACCACCCGTTGCGTATGTGAAGGCAATTATCTAATCATCTCCACTTTTAAATTCAATATGGTAACTAACAGTATATACATATCCATATATATATATCGGTTATTTAGGCTCTAGACCTATGGATGGCCGGTTGCATGGTGTCTGTATTCGCTGCCTTGGCCGAATTTGTTGTCGTCAAAGTATTGGACGTGCAGTACCAGTACCAAGTGAATCGTATACCAAAGGTACTGCCGATGGTAAGCGACCAGTTTGGTTATAAATAATATACCCACACACACATTTTCTATATCATTCTATGTGCAGCGCATTAGCAATATGGAAAAGGGTCAATGTGCAACGGTCGCCAGCTGGGAAAGTGGTGCGGTACGTTCTCGGAAGGCCACACAAACGCCAACCACGCCCGGACAGGTAATTTGTGCATTTTTAAACGTGCCCTATCATGTCCCAAAACACCTCAATTATTGAATCGAAGCTGATTGACGAGCGGGCGTAGGATTTACAATATTTGCATGCAAGCACTCTGAAAAAAATCCCTGTCGTTTTTAAAGTATGGAGTGGATTGAGTTCTGTTGGACATTTTATTAAAATTTTGAATTTAATAATTAATAATATTTTTAAATATGTTCTTTATTGACTACTATTCCATTAAGAGGAGATTTACAATACATTACATAATGTGGAGTTGCACAAAACATCGTTAAAGTGGCAGCCTTTTTGAAAACCAAGTTCTTATATCTTGTACACCATATTCCTTAAAAATCGTTGATAATGCAACATTACAAATTAATATCAATCTAACCTAACTTATCAGTTCGTCAGTCAAATATATTTATTGAACACGACTAATCGCATTTAGAGTATAAAAATTGTCTTTAAGTGTACACTTTTTTTTTAAGTTCAGTCTATAATTTGCTGTTGCCCGTTCTAACTTCTATGAATATGCCACTTATTTCCTTTATGCCACAGACATCGCTGCAGGGCAACGGAGGGCCCCCAAAGCCTGCGCGTCGCCAAAGCCTGCTGTCCGTTGCATGGACGGACACGGATACGGGCGTGGAGAAGATAATGTGGCGTGAGATTGATAAAGTTTCACGGGCGGTGTTTCCGATCTTGTTCTTTGTGTTTGTACTGCTGTATTGGCCCATATTGCTGATGAAGTCGTCCTAGGATTTGGGGAGCTCCAGATCACACATTTCTGGACTCCGTTAAAAATCTTAAAAGCAAAAAAAAAAAACAACAAATAAAAATGGAATTCAAACTCACAACGAAACTGAAATTCAATTCAAAATATACAACACGGTTTTACACAACAATATGGAGCATATTTAACTATCTAATTAATGTACTGCTTTAAGCATATCACTAAAATACAAAAAACGGCATCTTCTACAGTTACCTATATAAATGAACAAAAGTAACGAAATTGACACTTGCTCATCTAAATACTTATTACTCTAATTATTTATAATTTTTATACTCATACAATTTGTATTTTTTGTTGTTGTTATGATCTTGAGTACCTCACAACATAATGAAAAGATACAGAAAAAACGTATCTTAGATGGCAATAGACCTATGAATATTATACTTGTGGAAATGTCCAATCAAAGGGATTAAAACGATAACAAACTATTTGCACAACTCAACGAAAGAATTTATAAAAAGAAAAATCGAATTTTCATATTATTCATGTTTATAGACATTGTGCACAAAGCTGAATTATATTTATTTGTTAGTTAACGAAAACACTATTTGCTAAGAACACCAACCCAAATCATATTGCTATTGCCTTTGCGATTTTATTTAAAATTACTATTAAAAACGAGCTTTTTTTTCATAGGCTTAAGCAAAACCGCCATATAAATTAATTGGTGCTTTAAAATGATAATACAATTTACAAAGGATCGAAACAAATATATATATATATATATATATATATATATATATATATATATATATGTATGTATGTATATATATATACATATTTCAAATGTAAATAAGTAGAAAAAGTGCTATTTAGGAATTTTTACACACACCAAATAATGAGACAAATAATCTATTTAGCGATTTAATAAACGATGCGAACTTTAGAGCTGTGGCTTTATATATATTTATATTTTATACATTTACCAAGTAGTTCAAATATCGCACACTTAACAAAAACGCTAGAAATACGTATACTTTATAAGTAAAATTTAAAAAAAAAATGAGATGATTATATTTTGTATAACAAGACATGCTGTAAATAGTAAATAATATATACACCTAGTATAAGTATATTACACCTAGAAAATTGATTGTAGACAAACAAATAATAATACTATGTGTACATAAATTTCCGTTGGGTAAGTTCTATATATTTCACAGGTTTTTTTTTTACAAGGAATCGATCCTAATTACTAATTGCTCTACAAAACTTAATCCTCAAAGCTTTCCCAAACTAACTAAAATCAAAACCGTACACAATAACGCATGTAAAAACCTGAAGTAAATAAAATTGATTTTAACCCAAAAAAAAAAACAATCGACTAATGCAATAGTTTAATTCATAATTACATTTAATGGGTATAATCGTAGTGTCTATGATAATAACAAACTATTTTACGTAACACTATGCAGCATCGTCGTCCTCCTCATTATCCTCGTCCGTATCTTCTTCACCTTGCTCACTAAAGTCGGCTTCTAAGCCTTCATCCTCTTGGCGACTCATCAACAACATTTCACTATCACTATCCTCATTTTGTACATTATCTTCGGATTCCTTTATGTGCTTCAACTTGTCTGATCTCTCCAGAAGCACGCGCAGAGTATATTTGTTGTAGTCACATCTGAAAGTGGACAAAATCAGTATTCTATTGTATGCCATTTTAAATTCAAGCTTACATTTTGTTTAGCATTTCATATTTGTGGGACAGACTTTCGTGCAGGGCTAGCAAAGCCGTATGCTGAAAGACCCCATCACGATTGCCATGAGTGGTTAGAAGGCAACAGCACCACTGCAAATAGAACTCAATGTGGGGCGAGGGCTGCAGGAGGCGGGCCAGTTGTTGCAACAAGCGCTGTGCAAAATCGGGGGACAGATCCGCGCAAAGTAGCTCAACTGGAAATGGGAAAAAGGTCGAACAAAACATTGAATTAAGTTTATATATATGGAGACACGTGCACCATTGGCAAACGCAATGGTAATTAATTTACATATGTATGCATGTGTGACACAGAAGGGGTTATTAACAATGCAACAACAAAAAAACCACAAGTGGAAACTATCTTAAGCTGACTGATATTTGTATGCCCTTGCAGGACGGATTCACTACTTGGAGACATTTAACCTGAAGCTTTTATTTGAATAAACAGGCAGTTTATTCCTATTATAGTAGTGTGATAATAATAATTATTTGCAAGCATAAAAATCCGTTACAAATTCTGTAGCAGAATCATTATACCCACTGCAAGGGTATCACAAATTGATTCGCGTGCAAAAACGCTTTGTTGGCCACGTTAATGCAGAAAGAACCTTGAAAGTTGTGTTTTTTAGTTAACAGCAAAAAAAAACAGCATACAAATTTACACATTCGATCCATATGGAGTTGGGTAATAAGCGCCTTGAATGCAAGGGTGAAATATTCAACATTCATCTATTTTTGGACATGCGAGCAATTGCTATTGATTCAAAAAAATAAACAAAAAATGAATAAAAATGGTTCTAAGGCTGACTCCGTTTGCAAGGTCGCCGTAAGCCACCTATTCAGGTTATTTACGACTTAATAACTTACTATCCCTGTAGGGCACGCGCTCCAAGACTAAGGTAATCAAATTGGGCTCATTTAGTTTCAAGGACATGATGAGTGCCTTTGCGAAATCCCCTGATTTGAGTGCCTCGTGTGCCGCCTTAGGTGTCACTTCAAGCGTCAAATCGAATGGATCGAAAACCACACCTAGATAAATAAAATAACTTATTTAAATAAAAATATTAATTATTGCAGCTAATGGGTCTAACCCTTTTCCAGTGCATATATGCATAGACCCTCGGTTCCTGCGGCAGCAAACGCTTGACCCGTCGGTGAGAAGCGCACGGTGAATACTCTCACCTCTGGCTGAAAGCGGCGCGAGGACATATCGCCTCTGCGTACGCCAGGCAAACGGATCGCCACATTGCCGCCTTCAAGTTGCTCTCGCTGCTCCACCAAAGCCATGTTGCCAAATTCGCTCAGATGTTTGCGACTAATGAACTCCTGGGGGAGAGAAAGTATTTATAAGAATTTCTTCTTTCTTTATTTCTTGCGTCGTTTATTCCACTCACATTTAGGCCATCCAAGCTGTGATTCTGGGTTATTTGGAATTTCTTGAGCAGTATAGCCTCACGCACATGATATATACAAATGTTGGCGGATTTGCCAGCAGCCAAAAGACATTCACCATCCGCTGAATATTCGATTGTCGAGAAGTAACTAAAAACAGAGGATGGTTGAAGCTTCAATTTGAATGCTTGACTGCCACACTTACTTTGA
Organism: Drosophila melanosoma; assembly: GCA_035042045.1. NCBI lineage: Eukaryota > Metazoa > Arthropoda > Insecta > Diptera > Drosophilidae > Drosophila > Drosophila melanosoma. The sequence continues at coordinate 476,592 of JAWNLY010000188.1, read as the reverse complement.
TTGTGAGTTTCTTTTGGCCGTAATAACATCCGTTTCCAAGCGACCACCGCCCAAATCATTGCGTCCCTCAATTGTGACCACTTGTGTAGCTGATTTGACGTCGAAGATGATTATGTTGCCGACAAGCGTAGCAACAGCGACCTGAAGGAATCACATTATAGTTTAGGGGCATTAATGTATATGTAAGCATTCACCTCTTCACCACTGGGACTAAAGGCCACACAGGTCACATCGGAGAGCGCATCAATTGTCTCGTGCTCACTGTTGTTTTCCAAGCAATTCCAAATCTTCACCGTTTTATCCCACGAGCCGGAAATGAGGGTCGAAGAGGTGCCGACTGGGGAAAAGGCCACCGAAGTTACGGGACCCTCGTGACCACTTATTACTTCCAGCAGTTTGCCCGTCTTTATGGACCACAAGTAGATCTCAAAAACATCCTGCCCACCAGCGACAACCAGCTCCCCGGAATAGTCCAAACCGACGCACGCAAATTGTGCTGGAGTTGGCGATGTGAATGTTCGAAAATTTCGATACCTAAGGCAGAGATTTACATTAAATCAAGTTTTAGTCATTAATGAATTGCAGCACATACCTAATGATATCAAATGCACGGACAGTGCCATCCAGCGAGCTACTAACTAGGAACTTTTTATTGCGACTGAACTGCACTCCGGTCACGCCACTCGTGTGCTCATTGAACGTGACAAAACAGAAGCTATTTTGTGTATTCCACAGTTTCAGTTTGGAATCTTCTCCGCCAGTGGCGATATACTGGCCATCTGGCGAGTATGCAATGCAGGACATTTCACTACTATGTCCCTGTTGCTTCATTATATACTGTTCGCTCTGCCACTCCCATACTAGTAGTTGGCCAATCTCCTTCGAGGCCAACGCTACCCAATCCCCGGTGCAGTTAAAGACTGCCGCCGAAATGGGATAATCTGAGATGCTCAACGAATGAATCATGTTCACATCGGGCAGTTCGTACAGATAGAAGGCGCCAGTGCTAAAGGCCACCACCAAAATTTTAGTGCTACGATTATAGTTGGCTGCCGTTAACAGTGCATCACGTTTCTCCTTGCGCGGCTCGTCTGCTAAGTAGTACCTTCCCAGCTTTTTGTAGAAGAATGGATGTGACTTTTTAATGCCTTCGTCTTTCAGTTCGTTTTGATCCTCGCCGACAGTTTCTAATTCATTTTTTGCAGTCTGTTTCTCCACATTATTGTCGACATCATCTTCGGATTCACTCTCCGATTCGACTTTGACAGCCTTGCGCTTATGGGCTGGCGGCCCAGTTTGATCATCCTGTATTAAATCCGACGGCTCCATACTGCACTCCCAGAGGCACAGTTGTCCATTCTTGCTGATAGTGTTGATGTCCAAGCTATTCGCTTCGAAGAAACATGAGACTATTGCATCCGTGTGCCCGCTTAAATTATATGTGCGGAAATTTCTTGTGCGTTGCATGCCGCACACTTTGGTGGAGCTATCGCGACAGCCGACGGCAAGAAACTTCGAGTCTGTGGTCCAGTCTAGCCACGTTATGTCATCGTAACCACCGAGAAAAGTGCGCTTCAACACAAATGGACTATACTCTCCAGTTATTTCACCGGGAGCAGCAAATACCAGCACAATATTCTCTTTGGCCACCGCAAAATGGCTGCCATCCGGACTAAATTTAATGCACTGCACACCAGTTTGGAATTTGTGACGATGTATCACTGTGCAGGAGACCATGCTGATCAGGTGTGCATCGCCCTGTTCATTGACAGCAATCATCAAGGTGCCATCAGGAGACAATTCGATGTTGGTGTAGTTGTAACGAGACTCCAAAGACAAAGTACGCGCTTTGTTGCTGCCAAACGTAACAAGATATTAAATGGAATTATAAGCGCAATTTATTAACTTACTTCTTCAGATCGTATACGGTTATTCGGTTACCCACTGGACTGATTACTGAATTGCCATCCGGCGAGAAGATCAAGTTTCCATTGCGATAAATTGTGCCCAACAAATTCGAAAACTGTAAGCACAAATATTAGTAGTCAGTCTGTTTACTAATAGTATTTAACTCACTTTGTAAGAAAACTTCATGGCGCTGTTTTATTTAATAAACCTAAAATATTAAAATAAAGCGCTCCAGCGATAAGTATAAACAAAAAGCACTGCACGTGTTACGTTAAGTGTGGCGCTAAAACATGTCAAGCATATGTTAAAAATACCAAATACAGTTCGCAATATTGGTATTTTTAATAACATCTGACAGCGCTGCCAACTTGTCAGCACGGACTAACAATTTTAGACAAAGAAGAACAAGAGAAGCCAATAAATATAATTATTTGTGCGTCCATAATGGAAAAGAGCAAACCGACTACAGACAAATTGGCCGAGCGTAAAGCCCGCCTACTCGAATTGCACAAACAGCGCCAGGAGGCGCGCACGCAGAACCACCAGGAAGTCGTCGCTGAAGACGCTCGCAAAAAACTGCCCAGCAATTGGGAGGCACGAAAACGCCAGGCAGAATGGCTTCTAGCCGATGACAAGGCGCGCGAGGAGGCCCAATCTGCTGGCAAGGATTATGAACGCCTGAAGTTGCTGGAGGTCTCAGCTATCGATGCTGAACGTATCGAGAAGAAGAAGATGCGCAAGGATAATCCCGATTTGGGCTTCTCCACGTACGAGGCGCAGACGGCGAGGCAATACAATCGGCTGGTGAAGACCATGCCCCCTCGCGATATGGCCAAGTATGAGAAACAAAAGGCTGAGTTGGGAGACGCTTTCTATGGCGGCCCCAATGTAACGCTTCACTCAAGGACGAAGGATACAGCGAGCGCCATTAATAACATGGTAAAGGATCTGGAACAGCAAATTGATCGCAGGAAGAAGTACTCCAGGCGTCGCATCTATAATGATGATGCCGATGTCGATTTTATCAACGAACGCAACTCGAAATTCAACAAGAAATTGAATCGCTTCTACGGCGAGCATACGGCTGAGATCAAACAAAATCTGGAGCGTGGCACAGCAATCTAAATTTAAGTCAATTTTTATCTAAATAACAAATAGTTTTAAGTGCATTGTGTACCTCACATTTATAAGTACATTGTTTATATAAAGACAACAATTTAAATTTAATATAAAAGCAAATAAACAAACAAAAACATGAAATTCTTATGGAGGGTATTTTATCGTGACGTGAGATTTAACGAGTAACTTAAAGTTACTGTGGCTTAGAAAATACCACCGTGCATTTTAAATACCACAAAAAAACTAAAAGCTTTCAAGATTTGTTTACATATTTTATTGTTCAGATTATTTGGTAAATTATGCTATTTGATCCCAATAATGCAACAATTAAGTGCACGTGAAAAGTATTTGATAACAAACACATTGAACAGTTTGCCATGGATATTGCAAGGACGCGCTGTGCTAATAGATCTGCACAATGAGACTTCTGTGGCGGGAATACTTGACTGCGCCGATGGCCACATGACTTGCGAATTGACGAATGTAGTCTTCATAGACAGAAATGGAGTGCAACATGCCTTTGATCATTTCATGATACGCAATCGGATGATTCGTCTGCTGCATGTGCCCAAGGATCTGGATATCAAGCATGAGATCGAGCAACTGCAGCGCAGACCGCCCAAGAGAAAAACAAAGCGAACTTTCAAACTGAAGCGCGCCGAAGACCGCCACAAGGAGACTTTGGAGACTATTAAAGCGCAGAGACATGCGGAAAAACCGTAGATGGGATTCTTAATTGAGAAATAATGAAAAATAAAACAAAATATGCAATTATTTAGTTATCTTGATTACTTTTTATTATTATTTCCTTCACATAATTATATTTGCTGGGCAATTATTTCTTGGACTCCTTTTCCTCCTTGTACTTGTAATGCAATTCCATGCAATCTGTGTCTGAAATTTTAATCCAACCATTCGGGGTCATGTGATAGACTCGAATAATTCCACCGGAATAAGCATCGCGGAATGTGGCATGGTAAATAGCACGACGACCCAATTCCTGTGCCTCAGTGTCCTTTAAATCCCAATGGTAGCCAGAGTCGAGCACACCGAAGGCGAAAATGGAACCGCTGCCCACGGAGAAGACATTGCCGGGTGTGCGAGATCCCTCCGAGTCCACATAGTAGAGACCCGGGCCGCGCTTATCGTATCCCGCCAGCATCATGCCCATGCTTAGGCCCATGCCCTTGTACTCATGAGCAATGTTGGCCATAATTTTGCTGGCCGCCGCCACCGAAATACGTTCTTTGTTGCGCAGCTCATGCAGGCGGCATTCCTTGGCCAGCACGCGATCCCAGTAAACACAGTCAGCAGCGCCGCCGGCCAAGGTGCCTAACAGGAACTGATTGATTTCGACAATCTTCTTCATTGTCTGCGAACCAATATACTGGCCTCCAGTGGCACGCGAGTCCACGGCCAAAATGACTCCACCTTGGTACTTGAAACCGAGAGTCGTTGTGCCATGATCAAAGTTGATTTTTACACCGGTCTTGGCAGCATTTGCCTGAATCTTGTTTAGATTATCCAGGGGCTGCAGTACGTCGTTTAAATATGTTAATATTTTATACTCATAGAAATATTCATATTTGATTCACTTACATTCTCAAATGGAGGCGCTGCCAATGTGTAGGGATTTACAATGTTGCTGCTGTAGGCGTTCAGCTCGTTCTCGACTTCGCTTGAGGTCCACGCAGCTGGCTTCATGTACGAAGCCTTGGAAATTTTACAAATTTCTGCTAATGCCATTTTTTCTGTTTTATTAAGTTGACGACGCGAGGATTGCAAATATTTTGTGATGAGATGACAAAAATTGAAACAATCTAGCGATGTGAGAGCATGGATGAGAAGCATCGATTAAGTCTATTTATGTCAACTCGAAGCTTATCGATAGATACTGCAGTGGGCACCCCAAATACGTTAACATTAGCAGCTATGTTATTATTAATATTTATTTACCATTTACACCACATTGTTTAATACATATAATGCAGAATTAAGTATTATCAATGCCTTAAAACTTAAATTCTAATTGTTACTTCCTACCAAGTTGTTCATAAAAAAGTTTCTGCTAATGGCGCTAAATTTAAAAAAGCAAACAGCAAAAGACGATCATGTCTAATTTGAACAGTACAGCTGTTGTCAGAAATGATGTCGATAGCCACCAAGCACATCCAATGACTATTTCGATAAGTGCAAAGGGGAGACAACCATAAACTAAACCAGTTGCCAATTTTGCAATTCGCCTCAATTTTCTCTTCTATTTTCCTTTAGGCCTGGCTTAAAGCCAAATTAACTCTGGGCGTATACAAAAATGTAAGCAAATGTAACACACAAGTCGATTTTAAAACAAAATGTAAACCACTAAAGTAACAAAACAGTCAACAGGTATAACGGAACGTATAACGGATTAAAATTAAAAAGCTATTCAAGTTGTAAGTCGTGAAAATTTGTGTTAATTCGCTGCAAAGCAGTTTGAGCTCGATTAGCGAAAAACTTTCAGAGTCTTCGTGAATGATGGAAATAATTTGAAAATAATTGTTAAATACATTATTGAAATGTGTATGAATATGTGAAAGGATTGGAATATAAATAACAAATATGCCTGATGTAAATACATATGTGCGTTGGATTTATATGGCTACTTATTGTATATGTGTGCGTGTGTGTATGTGTGTAATTGTATAGCACAAAGTATTTTGATGGGTAATAAAAATATTGAAACCGTTAAATTATTTGTTTAATAAAATTGATTCTCTCTTTGAAGACGACTTATTTTTTGTAATTAATCTTCAGACAATGCAGCATGGATCACACTCTAAAGCAGGAAGCCTTGCCGAATGCCATTTCCGGGGTAGGTTGAAATGTATCACAAAGCTTAACTCAATATTCTAATTAAAATTTTACATTATCAGCATGACTGCAGAAATTGGACGGCTTTACATGAGGCTGTTGCCGCCGGAGATGATAAGAGAGTTCAAGTTCTGCTTTCGAGCAATGCAACGGATCGCTTGGCCAGGGAGTCCAGTCAGGGGAATACCCCATTGCATGAGGCCGCCAGTCGTGGATTGAGTCGCTGTGTCAAATTGCTTTGTGCCCCGCCCACATCAGCGAAAGCGCAGCCGGGTCTCGGCAAAGAGAAGAGCCGACTGAAGACGCGGGTGGCGAATACAATTGAAGCCTTGCACAACAGCACGCTGAGCATCATTAATAATGAGGGACTTTCAGCTCTGCACTTGGCTGCTCAAAATGGTCATAATCAAAGCTCACGGGAATTGCTGATGGCCGGCGCCGATCCGGATGTTCAAAATAAGGTAAGTACCCTTAATCTCTAGTGTTGATTGTAATAATCTTACAATTTATATTTAGTACGGGGATACGGCTCTGCATACGGCTTGTCGTTACGGACATGCGGGCGTTACCCGTATTCTGCTATCGGCCCTGTGTGATCCTAACAAAACCAACCTGAATGGAGATACCGCATTGCACATCACCTGCGCCATGGGCAGGCGCAAGCTGACCCGGATTCTGCTCGAGGCTGATGCGCGCTTGAGTGTGAAGAATGCCCAGGGAGACACGCCACAGAGTATTGCAGTCCGCAAGAATTATCGGGAAATAAATGAAATACTCAGCACGCCAAAGCGCATACGTAATCGGAGAGAAAAGCCAAAGGAGAATGAGAAGACGGATAAAGCACTGGACAAGGATAAGGATAAGGACAGGGATAGTGTGGATAAGGCTATCAATTGGTCACCCTATGGCTGTCATTACTTTCCCGATCCGCGCAGCTTTCCATCGCCCAAGCTAGAGACCTTACCCAAAGAGCCGCTGAAGCAGGGCGAGCAATATTTCCTTGACCTTGCAGGACACATCCATAAGGGTCCTGTGAGTGTGGGCAACACCTGCTACTGCGGACCCTTCTTCCGGCACATTGAGAACAAATTGAATTGCAATCGCAAGAGCTTAAAGAAATATGTGCACAAGACCAAGGAGCGTTTGGGACACAAGGTTCAGGCGCTTGCAATAAAGACCAATGATCAAATTGAGCAACTCACTCGCACCATGATCGAGGATCGGATGCGCTGTGAGAGCAAGCGGCAGTATCTCAACGAATATCTACGACGCGGCGAACCAATGCGCTCCACCTTCGACAATCAGACCAAGTGTACCAGGATTGAGAGAACATTGTCTCGATGCCGGAGCTTGGATCTGCTAGAGAGCAATTTCGAGAGCAATCAAATGCCGAACTCAAAGAGTGTTGATGTTCTCGAAGAAAATCAAACCGTCGTGGACGTTGTTTATCACGGCCACTCAAAAGATGCGAGAGCTGAGAGCGATTCAAATGAAGACACGCATTCCAATTCCAGTGCTGGTGAAGTCGAGGATGCCATGACAACACCCCATTTGGAAGCTCAAGAGGATTCAAAGCAAACGAAACTGGATGAACTAAAGCTTGATTTTCTGAAAGTATCAGAGCGACTGGGAGATCTTCTGGAGAAGACTACTCTAATCATGGAGCGGGACAATGAGCAGGAGAACAAACTACAGCTTTGCTCTTTATCACCGGAGCAAAGTAATCCGTCCATGCATAGTCCGGAGAATCAAGAAAACAAAGAGAGTCCCAATTACGATGGCTATGCGAATGGGCAACGACGCTATCCCAACTCGAGTGAAACATCAAATCCCTCACAGAACTCTAATAGTTGGGAATTCGGAACGACTCCGCCGGATGCCCAAAAGTATTATCATCATTGCATTGGCCGGGGTGAGAATATGCTGAATACAGTGATTAAAGCACTGCGCAAGGATGCCGCCTTTGCGGATCACAATCAGGACGACGTGGAGCTCAACCAAAATGCAGACAGATTGTGTGGCGATAAGTTGATGTATAAGGAACAGATCCATGAGACACCATCGCCATCTTGCAGCACAGATGCGCTACAGTTGTATCCAAGTTGTCACAAATCCATGTCCAATCTAATGAAACGCCAGCCACTCTGCCTGGAAGATAACTTTGCAGCACATCCCGCACTATTATACACAAACCCAATGGGTATGCCCCAAATTTCTCCCGTTGGATTGCAGATGAGACAAAGCTCCAATGAGACTGCCGGCAAAGTGGAAATTAAAAACGGCGAAATTAAATACCTAAAGAAACCCAGTACGGGTCAAGTCAAGGATATGGTGGCACAATTGCAGGGTAAAATTGATTGCAATCAAAACTCTGATGAGCTGGCCTTCAGCTCCGATTTGCACAACGTGAACTATGGCTTGCGGGGCATTGAAGACACACCTCGACTGCCCCTGCAAAATCCTGCAGCTCTCTACACAAGCCACATGCGAACGAATCCCCAACAGTTGAGGCACATACCAAAAGATGCATACTTCCATGATCTGCCAAATCGAGCAAGAGAACAACCAAGAGTTCAAAACATTTACTCAGCAGACTTGGCTAGTGCTAGATATATGCGAGGCTATGGTAGACAACCGGAATCCCAATCTCCCAGTGCACCAGCAACGCTCCATCTGCAGCAAAATCATCATCATCATCATCATCACCCTCAGGATCTGTTGCCGGCTGAGTATACAAGGCGAAACTCGAATTTGGCCAATGGCAATCAGCCTCAACATCTGCACGGCAATGTGTTACCCAATGTCAGCTCTATAAGAGCGCATCCGGTGATCTTTCGAAATCCGCTGCCACATGATGATGTCGATCTAGATGTGGATGAGATCGCCGCTTTTGGCTTATACAATAATGTTTCCAGCCTAGTTTAAGGATAAAGTAAAGAATATATAAATGTGCTGATTTTTTGTAGCCAACATTTTTTGTAAATAGTTGTCACAATGTATTTATCATTATTTATAATGTATATGGAATCCTGTTCATGGTGGACTCTATACCAGATAAATTTATGTCAAATTTCTGGACGTTGTGGCCGGCAAGTAGCAACAATTAGCAAACAGTAAAAATTGTAAGAATTCGCAGCATTTTGTTTTTGGCACTATTTTTGTCTGTAAATATATGTATATATGCATTTATGTACTTATATTTGTAGTTTTCTGTGTGTTTTTGTCTTCACTCTATAAATAACTACGTATATAGTGTTATTATTGAATTAAAATATATTTTCTTTAAAAAAATTTTTAAATATAATAGTTTTTTAATGTATGTGTAAATATCAGAATGTCAAGTACATATTTATTTGATAACAGATCATGTTTTGGTGTTTTGATAGACATGCGGCATAAGACATTGTAAAAATCAATTGTTTTTTGTTTTTTTTTTAAATGTTTACAAATTATCTGATGATGACAACGTTTGATATCATTAAATATAATATATTTATATGTTTAATATGCTTGCTTGCTTGCTTGTTAATAAGTTTTTGTTTAGCAAATCTCCTACAAATGATTTCTCGATGTTTGATACATACTATTTAATTGAAAATTCTATAAATTATGATGCCCTTTTGCCGTTCATTTCTAATCAAATTACACAATATCGGCCACTTAATAATTATCTTAATATCTGCATAGTCAAATTACATGTTACAATAGCCAATAATTTATTCGCTTTTAAATGTAGCCTAATATATAAACCTATTAACATTATTTTGTTTTCTTTTGCAAACTACTGGAAATTTTTCTTCTTTTCTTGGCTTTAATGAAAAATGAGTGTCGATAACCCGGCATTCTCCTATCGATTTGAACTTAACAAATATTGTTGATGTTTTTGTTGTTGTTGTTGGTCTTGATGACAGCAGGGATGAGTTACGCTCGATTGGGAAATCTACGTGTAACGAATATTTTATATCAGGTAATGTCTCAAAGGGGACTGTTGTCCGAGTCTTCGCGCTCTTGGATTGTAGTTATGCTTTGCTGCAAGGCATTCGGTGTGAGCCACTCCCTAAAAATTTACAAATGGTATATATATATATATATATATGGATTTATGTGTCACTGATCAAGACAAAACTTACTTTGGTAGGCATCTTTGTAAAAAGGGTACACAGGAGCTAAAATGTGCTAGACGATTCACCCAGCTGGGTATTTCTTGGCCGCAAAGTATCTGATATTAATTAAAACTCAATTAATACAATATACACAGATGAGTATTTCGAACACATACCTGTGTCAAATTGCCCGAAAAGTGGTTACAATTATTGTTCATAAGATGATAACGATCGCCGCGAAATTGATTGCCCAACTCCTCGACAAGACGACGCACTTCCTCATATGTAAAATCCGTGCAGCCAATTTGTATGCTCTGCCGGAATTGAAACTGTTCGCCCAGCTCGTCGTGATCACGCGGACTGATTTCAAAGACGCCCGTAAACGGGAAAGGATGTCCGCCATATGCGAACTCAGTGCCGAATGCTTCTACGCCGGAATGGAATACGCCCAGACCAATTGACGTGGTATATTCATTAATCCAATACTACAAATGACAAATTAATTAACTTCAATTTAATTATAATTGAATAAATTTCAATTCTTACCATATCATAAACATTGAGGATAACTGGTTCTCTTGTCCCCATATTGGATGGCAAGAGCTCCTCGTTGCCATCTTTTGGGACACTTAGGCAGCTCGGAAATGACAGGTTGCAGGGCAGCCCGTTGGAGAACATTGATTAAATGCGTTGTTGGTTTTTTCTTTCTTTCTATACTGCAAGCAACATTTCAGAATTTTAATACACAGATATTCTCACGAACCTTCTTATTCTTTGTTTTATTGTCATATTTGGACTTTGAGGAGTTCCACAGTTGCACACGCTCACACACATGTGTGCGTAAAAGAAAGTTTGTGTGTGTCAAAAAAATACACTTGTGTACGCACATATGTTCAATTACTTACATATGTGTATACATTATATACTCTCATCATATTCATACATACACACAAATATGCGTGTTGCAAATGTGTCATAGCAATCAACTTACACAAGTAATGCAGGACCCTAATATCCCATGCTCCGGTGGAAGTTAACAATTGACAATTGCCAAAAGAAAAGTTTTATGGGTATATTATATTATTTACTTCCGCATCCGTTTTTAGTTTATACACAAGATTTTTTTGTTTATGGATTGATTGTAGAGTTGTGCTGGCCCAGTTCAGAGTATCGTTCATTAAAATCGTCTTATCGAACTACTCAAATCGGTTCTTCGATACCTTTACTTAACAATATATCGTAAATATTTTGACGCGATAATTGAACAAATAATACAAAACTTCGTTAGAAAAAAGTTTTTTAAATACTTTTTTTGAGTTTTTTGTGAAACTATGTGTTGTATATTGACTGTTAAAAAAATGTGTAATTGTATTTCGACTCAAAATATAAATTTAAAATTTAAATTCAGTATTAGCTAGTGGTCTGTGATCAGTAAAACTTTTAAAAATCGGTTAATTTTTAACAAAGTTATGGCAATGAAAATTTGGACACCAAAAGTTAACTCTGCGTTGTTTTTAGATAGTTCTACATAAATTTCGACCAAGCATAGTGTTTAAATGCAGTATTCAACTGGAGCTTAAACCGGAATCAAAAGACATTACACTTAGAAATTAACTTAGAATTGTTAAAAATTGTTAAAATTATGTTAGGTAATACTTCGATTATTACGTTTGAAAACAAAAATTCTCTTTACAACAACAAAACATGAGTTAGCTAAAATCATCTGTTTTTCGCAATATTTATCAAAACTGTAAGTTTTTCAACAACTGCGCATGTCAGAGAACTTAATTTACAAACAACACGTGCTAACCAAAGCTTTCCCGCCTCAGTAAAAGAACATGAGTCGATGTATGTATTTAACACAACAAATTTAGCCGGCTCTCTCAGTTGTTACGGCGTCATCGTCAAGTTCTCATTGACACTCGTAAGAGGGTCTAGCCACAAATATCCTCCAAAAGCCCACCCAAAAAATTTAATAAATGTGAAATTACTCATATTTTATTTTTAAAACGAAATTCATACCAACGTACATTTGCCAAACTACAAACTACCGAATGTTAATTTATGTTTCTTAAGTGCTTTCTTTAAGAAGCTATATTTTGTGCAAGGAAAGACGTTCCACAAAACAATATACATACATACAAAAAACACATATATACACGTTAATAGTTTTATTGGGTGCTTCTGAAAAAGTTACAAAAATGTGTTAGTGAACATGGAAAGTTCGCCGTCCAGTTCCATAGAAAAGCAAATCGATCATTTTTTGGAGCACTTTAAACGTAGTGCTTCCAAGGCCATCGATTCGGATTGGAGCAGCGCCTCCACGGATATCAATAATGGGCCCTCGAGTAGTCCCCAACGGCAGCCGCCCCTGCAGCGTTTACTAAAAAAGACTAAAAGTCGCTCAAGTTGTCTAGACATATCCGAAATGTCTGGTAAGTAAAACCAAAATTAATTACTGATTAAAATGAATATAGTTAGAGCTTAATAACAATAATATTCGGTATTTAATGCAAAGTTCATATACTTATTGCTCTGGCGAGCATCAAGGTTACTGTTTGCCTTTAGTCCACCCCACCCAACCCATGCATTTTCCGTGTATTGATTTTCCATGTATGGCACCAGCAATGGCATTTAACTTCTCCTTCAGTGTCACGACTAAACTGTCTCTCCCTTGTTACATTTATAATCCTGGGCATATTTAATGATATGTTACTTGTGCAACTGTAGACTTTCCATAGAATAGGTGAATATTGTTAACTTAATAAATTCTTAATGCAGTTTTTATGCCCTTGCAGTTGGTGTAATATATTCAATAAATATTATTGTTAGTTATTTGCTTAAGACATTTATTGATTTTAAATATATTTTTGGAAAAGTACAAATCTATTTTAGATTTTATAGCCATAACTGAAAATAGAAACAGTTTGTTGAAATCTTACATGTTTGTTGAAAATCGAGTGAAGAGCTCTTGCAAATAGGGACACCTATTTATGCAGGTATTTACATATTCATTCGGAAGTAATTGTATACGTTTTAAGTACAAAATGTGAAATGCATATTGCACTTTTCATTTAGCTGCACTTTAATGGCCGCTTTTATGAAATACGTTCGCACACATACAAATGTGGGGCTGTGTAAATACATAAACGTTGCAAGCTTTACCCCCATTTCAATTGGTGCAACGCTGCAAGGGGGTTTCAATTCTATTTAGGGTACACGACGCTTAGTGCTAATCACCGGTGCCCACAATTCTCATTTGTTGTTGCCTGTTGCTTTGCGCTTAGCCCACGCAGGTAATTATGCATACCTTTCAAATTTTATGTATATTTACGGCCTTCGCATCTAGTTTTTCCCCCGGTCTAAATATGTTTTATTTAAATTTTAGTTTTGAAATATTCAAATTCATTTAAAAATACCGATTCTGAATATACCTGTCAACAAATTCTTTCTTATCGGTATCGATGCTTATTATGGAACCAGTGGATCGCTGCTAAGATCTTAATTCGATCGGCTGGCATTCGCAGAATTTACAAATTCAATTTCCATTATTTCTATTAGTTTTAAAACATTAGTTGTTCCTAAAGTGTGTATAAATACATATTTGAATCGATCTTTCGATATATTGTTTTAAGTTCACGAACCAATAGCTAAGTTGCTGCTAATAACAGATTCTGATATGTTAAGTTGTTCGCTCTGCTGGTGATTAACAATAGTCTCGCTCTTCTTCTTGTGCGTAAAGTATACCCGGTGCACAATTGAAGTATATATATTACATGACAAATATTATTGATGTTTAGTTACGCAAAATTTAATTTTAATTGACATTGGTGCTCATGTGTAGGTAATTTAATTGATTGAGATGATGTTCGTATGCTGTTATGTTAGTGAAAATTGCAACTAATTCTATGCGTATGCCAATACATATATACATCTCCCAGATGCGTGTATGTGTGTATATATTTTCGGTACTTATCAGCTGTGCTTGATTCAAGTTGCCATTGAAATGATGCGAGTTATTAAAGAGGCAACAGTTGTGATTATTACCTTGAGCAATTATACAAAGTTCTAAATTTACGTTCGTTTTCCTTCCTTTAGCAAAATTTGAAATTTTTGTCATACGTAAAAAAGTGATAAAGTGATCCACGTCCTTACAAGAACAGGGATGCACAAAATTTGTGCGTGTGTGAGTGAGTAAAATGTTATGTGTGTGTGTATATATGTATCCAATACAAATTATACGGGCGTAGTAAATTTGTAACCTAATTATAAGAAATACGTTTGTAGTCATGTATTCGTGTATGATTTAGAAGAAACTTCTTGCTCACCTGCACAATCATCATAAGACAAACACAAATACTCCAAAGAAGTATTTCAAATCCCACCGGGTTGCTGAAAACTGAGCTAAATGCTTTTCAGCGTTCTTCAGTCCCTTTTTAAGTGCGGTGTATGCAATTACGTGTGAACATTATTAACATACTTTATATGTATGTGTGCGTGTGTATATATTTTCATTATTTTGACAAATTTGAGCACATTGTCTTTTCTTAAAATTTTTACTGAAACTCAGAGTATGTAAAAATATATACGTTCATCCACAAAACTCTGTAGATCAATATAAAATTTGTTTGATCTAATTTATTTACGATTAAAAAATCACATTTACAGTCGCAATTTTTTTTCTGTAAACAAATGATGCATACAGTATCCACTGACTGATTCCCATGACTTACAAAAACAATAACATATTTTGTTTGCAAAACAAATTATTGAAGAAAATTAAAAGGCGTGCTTCGCAGTTATCAACTAAATAATATACTTTACTTAGGGTCGAAGTGCATTACATACATATTTATTTACATATGTATTTTAAAAAACGATTAGGAGCGCTCTAAATGGGAGTTACATAATTAATTTTTTACTAGACATACATACATTAATGTCTTGTACATACGAAAATATTCTCTTTAGTACACAGACACATAGAGCATATAGAAATGAGATTTATTTTTTTTTGCGCAGCATGTATATAAATTTTAATTATTACATTTTCAATATTACAGTACTTTGATATTTTCAAAATTCTATACTTCATTCCCAAAATGTACATACAAATGTACATACACCTGTGCACATAAATACACAAACATTTAAGTGTAGTCACAAGCACATGCATGTTTCGCTAAAAATAAAATTTTAAAACGTGCACCGCAATTTGCAAAAGAAAATTAAATACAAATATTGTAAAGCTTACTCGATAAGAGTTAAATTGTGGTAACGTGACGTCAGCCAGTGAGTTTGTGGCGACAAAAAGTAAAAGTTTACAAAATATAGCTCGTCATAGTTAATTTTAGCAGACACATTTAAACAACGAAAATAATTATCGGTTGTTGTATTTGAAAACTTTTCTTATTATTCATACTTTCTATTAGATAATTTACTTCTTAATGTATAACAACTATCGCTTAGCAGCACCCTTATCACTGTCAAATGTAATGTATGAGTGAAATTATATTAAATAGCAGATTAGCATAGGAGACATCTCCGACACTCACGACTAGGATAGAACATTGAAAAAATGCATCATATTAAACGGTATTAATGACGTTAGTAGCTAATTACAGCTATTTGAAAACTAACTTGGAATTAATTGCAGTAGCGGGAAGCGCAGAGAAGTTTAACAGAAAGCACTGCGGAAATAAATCTCTGTAGATTTTATTATGCTATGCAATGGATCTGCAGATTTTTCAACATACAAAAACTCACATTAATAATTCAGTAGTCATTAGAAAAAAGTATTATCCAAAAGAAAAGCACTTTTCATAAAATAAACATGGTTTGCCATTTCATTGTATGAAATATGCCAATTAATATTTGGAAGCACATTTCTTACATTCCTACTGGGTGTTTTTTGTATCTGCGTGCATCTCTACGAATGTGAGAGATCTGAAGTGTTTCATTGACTGACTCTTTTTTCGCGCTGCTCCAATTAGGTGTTTATTTGTGTGTTGCAAACTTATCTTGTGTGTGCAGCCGTTGCACAGGCACACTTCAGCTCTCGCTCGATTAGAAGAAAGCTGCAGAAAGAAACGACCGGCTAAAAAACTTGAGCAGTTTGTGCTCTTTGTATGCTATTTTGAATTCGTCTGAAATTAAATCGTATTCTGGTGATCTCGTGCAATCACCTTCATGGCACTTAGTTTCGCAAGTGCCAGCTACTTTTCTCTTATGCAAGTTCTCTCCGTACAACTCTTCCAGTTCACCACTCTCCATCTCCCTCTCTCTCTCTATCTCTTTCGATTCTCTCCGCTTGGCAGCAGCTGATGTTTTGTCGAGGCCAACCATACTGAAATCATTACCAGAGTCTCGTCGTTTATCGCAGTGGCAATAACATACGCTGCTTTTCAGTTACTAGAATTTATTTATTTTTTTATGTAGTTTTTTTGTTACTGTAGTGCTATGTGAATTATTTGTGTTGTGGAACATATGTTTATTTGTAGTTATTTAGTAAAACTATATCTTCAGCTGTGTATGCCTCCATATGGCAAAAAAGAAAATCAGTGAACAACGCATGTGAAGTTTTTACGTTAATCAGTGTTTTTTTTTTACGAAAAACTTTTACATACTTATCTACACTAGGAAAATAGATATAATGGGCAACCTGCAAACTTTGTCTGTTGGTATGTGATATGTTCATGATAAGAATTTCCTACACTTGTCTGTTCTTGTGCTTTGCCTTAACTTGGCCTAAGATTATTATTAATATGCGGTAAACCGCAGGCGTGACTTATTTTTATACTTATTAATTATGACTGCATCTGAAAATACAAACCACACAACGATAATCTGTGTATTTTTACTACTGCAGTTTTCTTTATTGCTGAATTGAAAAATGAAAAAGAGTAAAACCAACCCACACCTAAAGTGCCCTAAAAAACACTCACCAATACACATAAATTGAAATTTGAAATGCATATTCACTGTATATAATATAAAATATTTGTAATAAATTTGAATATACAGAACAATATTAAATAGATTTTGTGGATTGAAATTATGAACATTAAACTAAAAACCTTCTGCAAATATAAATTTTTTTATTGTCATCTTAATGTTTTTACGAATATCTTGTTTTACTAGACAATGAAGTGGAAAACGCTTTGGCCGAATCGCAGGCAATTGTGATGAGTGCCTCGCAGACCCAGCAGCGACAGCAGCAGCTGATAAGCCAACATATGATCGACTCCCAGATCTCTGTGAGCAGTGGGGCTTCCATCCAGACGGCGATCTTTCAGTCGCTCACGAATTCACCGGCTCACACAAATCGCAGCACAGGCCACCTGCAGCACACCACCTCAACGATCAGCAGTAATTCAACAACTTCTGTCAATTCACAGGGCATCTCTTTTGCCTCAGAAGCGCTAAATGCGCAAAGACCACCAGAGCAGATTAACTCGCTGCTGGAACACATAAGTCCCGCCCAAGCGGCTGCCACTATGAGTGGCGAGGGAGTGCTCAATATAGCCGATGTAGCCGATTTGCTGCACCCGCAGCATGCCATCATCACAGGCGGGCGTTCGCAGGAAGGATGCCCACTGATCATCTTCCCGGATAACAATAATTTTAATTCAATCGAAGAATCTGACTACCAGAAACTCATTTTGTACCTTAGCTCCGTGCCATCGTAAGTAGACAATTAGTTAAATTTCAAACTTAAATAATTGCTATAATTAATAATTTGTACAGGCTCCAGGATGCTGATCTCGGCTTCCATTTAATCATTGATCGTCGCAAGGATCGATGGACATCTGTAAAGACGACTTTGCAGCGAATATCGGTAAGTGATCGAATAATCTTTGTTTTATCAATAAACAACAATAATTAATGCTATTTAAATTTTTTTTTAGATTTATTTTCCAGGTATTATACATGTAGTCTATGTACTGCGTCCATCGGGCCTCTTTCAAAAGGCGATATCCGAAGTCAGCTCAAAATTTTCTTCCAAGGACGAATATCGCTTTCGGCTTATTGTTTGCTCAGCACTCAGCGATTTACATGAGTTTATCGATATCAGTCAGTTGACACCCGATATGGGCGGCTCATTAATATATTCCCATCACGAGTGGATACAACAAAGAATTGTAAGTACCTTAATCATTTTTATATGCTTTCTAATAACCAGGTTTCTTCTCTGTTAGTCGCTTGAGAAGTTTTCCAGTTTGACGCATCAAGTCTCTGCCGAACTGGATGTATTTATACAGGCAATTCATGATACCGAGTTTCCCAATTCCGTCGAGGCAACAAGAAAGCTATTAGAGGATCAGGGTGCTGACTATGCCCGACTGAAGGTTACACTCACTTAAATATTTATATATATATATACTTATCTTAAATATGTATCTTAGACCTTACGACTAATGTGATCTACATTTTTAGGAGGAAATCTTGGCTGCTGCCAAGCACGGCGAGACGCTGCTAAACCGAATCAAATCAAATGAGGAACTCAAAGAGTTTTCTGAACGCACCGGCAATGTTAGCGCACTTGAAAGGTATATCTATTTATCATATAGAGTTGGTGTTGTTAAATTGCCCTGGCGTATTTTGCTCGATCTTTTTAACCTTTCTCTGTCTCTATTAACTAAATTTCGCGTTCTTATATTAACTTAACTAAAAAATTGTGTTCTTTACTAACTTGACATCTGTTTTGGTTTCTTATAGCTCTGCACTGGTTATGTACTTTTTAACATTTATTTAAAGAAAACGTTCTGAAAACACATTAGTTTCATTTCCTCTTCAGTGTACGTAATACATAAATTTCCACTTTTCTTATCAGTCAACCATTGTGTTTTTGTTTCGCAAATTAGTTTTTAATTAAGCCATACATTATTTTCCAGCTTGAGTTATTTCTTAATAGAGTTTATAGTGCAATTTATTTACAGATTTGTAAATTGAATAATAGTTTGGGGACTGTCCCAAAAAATAGGTCAAAATTGTTATTAAAATATAGACAATATATATAAAGTTTACCTTAGAAAAGCAGACATATTATTTTAATAGTTTTTGTTTTAACATTTAATACCCAATGTAATTTGAATTTTCATCAATAGTTTAACTATTTCAATTGGGTTTTTAAAATTAAGATATAATGATTTATAATTGAATTCACTTACGGGTTTTACACAAAGTTAAACTCAAACAATTTATACTCTTAAAGGTTAAAGCTTAATTCAGCTTTTATAAAGTTTTTTTTTTTTTTTTTTTTTTTAATTTAATGCATGAAAACAAAATTATTAAACACGCAATCTAGTTTAAAAAGAAGGTTTTGCTTAATGTTGATCAAATGAAATGCGAAACAATTATAAAATGCATGTAGAAATTGGTATTTGTTGGTTTATTTGAATTAGGACTTCTGAGCTGTATACCATATATATATATCTATATGTGTGTTAAATATGCAAACAATATACACCTTAACTATTTCAATTGATTGATTGAATATTGAAACAAATAGTCAAACCACACTGTGCACACACAATTTTCCACTATGCACACACACTGACACACAAGTAAACACACTGTTTTATTTAACAAATCCAAAAAAAAGGATGTAACTTTTAAGATCATGGAAATGTCGCTCATCTCACTCATCAAGCTGTTGCCGTCTCTTGTCTTTTATCTTTCCTGTCGCGCTCTCGCTTTTGATATACACAAATGTCTCCAAAACATTTGCAAAATGATCAATTTTCTTAAAAAATAAACTAAAATAATTGTATGTAAATGTTAACGACCAAAAAATATCGATGTGCAGATCCAGTGCAGGGCAGCAAATACATCGTCAACAAATTATTTATCACCAACAATATAAGTTTAAACAACCCCAACATTATGATGATTGTCGCGATTATCGTAGACTGCTGGTCCAACTTGAGGAAACGGAGCGACGATTCGACGAATTCTGGCGCACACATCGTAACCGCTTGGAGCAGTGTCTGCTTCTTCGCATGTTCGAGCAGGACTTTCGCGAATTGCAGGTGAGTCTTAAAAAATGAATAGTTCGGTTTTTATATCCATAATAATCATCAACTCTTATACGTAGAACACTTTCGATGGGCATCTTAAGACTGTTGCGGACATGACGGAGATTGGGGAAAGCGTCGATAGGGTCGCAACACTCGTGCTGGAAACGGAAGAATTTTGCACACAAATCAAAATTGATTTGGATCGTGCCGCAGAGGCTATCGACGCTGGACAGAAGCTAGTTGGCTCCCGTGGCGTGTATCCTTGGGAGATTGTGCAGCCCAAATGCGATGAACTGCAGCGTGTCTGCGACATAATTCGAATGCGTCTGAGCAAACGCCTCGAAATACTGGCAAAGAACAGTGAACTTATGGAGAGAGTTGAAAAGGTAACTAGCTGCAAACAAATTAAGATGTCATCTTTTACTTATATATTCATCCCAACCCTTTACAGGCTAATCAATGGTGTGCCAATGGAGTGGAACTGTTGGCCTCACAGCAAATCGAGAAGTGTTCGGGATCTGCAGAATTGGCCGAACAGAGTCTGCACGAAATACAGGCATTTATTGCATCTGCCTCCGATTTTAAATTATCTAGTCCAAGTGAATTCAAGAAAATCTTTTTGGATAGCACAACACCGGAAACCAAAGCACTTGTATCTCAGGTGAGGTGGCTATTATTCATGTAACTAAGTCTAGCCATTTATGTCGTCAGAAGATCCCTCTTAAGACATTGACCAACATGAAGTTTTGTGTTTGTCATGTAGACAAATTCTGTATAAAAAAAATATGTATATGTATTGGCCACTTTTGTAAACAAGTTATCTGTAACTATTGAACAACAATTAGGCCACATTTCTTTGTGACTAAATTGTGATGCAACAGGGATGGAGACATTGCCCACTCATCGTCGATTAAATAATATCAAGTATGACAAAAGCAACAACTACTGAGCCATAGATAGGCGTAGATCGACGTCTACTGTTTTTACGCTTTGGAATTGTTTTGCTATGCTTGGCAATGTGATCGGGAGACTCAGTTGAGTGAAAGACAGGTTCTTACTGTCTGCAGTTGATCTGCTGTGTTTGAGTACAGTTAGATAACAGAGTTTGGAATGGGAATGGGGCATTCTCTAACATAATGTGTATTTAATGTGCCTGAAATGCTATCAATCAACCGGTTTGTGTCGCCGGCTGAGCAACCAAAGTGATCTTAAAGTGGGCGCTCAGAGTAACAGATATGTAGTTTAGTGGGCGTAGCTACATATGCGATTTTCTAATCATATATTTAATTTTCCTCTAACTGAATATTTATGATGTTTTTTTTTTCATTTTCCCACAAAAGACAAGAAATTAAGTGGGATGAACAGATATCTATTTGACAGGGTTAGAGGGTTGTTAGCCTAACAGTTGATACACAAATTAAAGTAATTTTCAGAGGCGCCCATAAAAATGATCATGTATTCAATTTCTTTATTTTTTAGACAACTTTTTTCTTTCAATTGTAGAACAGGGCATTTTTGTGTTTATTTTAATGTTAGATCATACATCCTTCATCTGAGGAATGATCTTAAATTATAAGCTTCTTTTGTTGTCTTAACTCTTGTTTAAAGTTGAGTCTGCAATTTAAACAATTAGCTTACGCTGAGCTGGCTGTATTCAAACATGTATGATAGGCCATTTCGAACAAAGCACAGCTGCAACATCGAGCAAGTCAAGTTCGATGGGGCGTTTTGTGAAAAATATTTATGAATATTTATAGAGTTGAATAGCTGCTTCATTTACATTAATTAAGTTTTTTATATGAGCTTTTTTTTTATTTATAATTAACTTATTTATTCTTGCGTTAGTAACAAGATTTTAAAAAAGGATTTTATTTTTGCACTCAATTAAAAATTGATGTTTAAACAAATGTTCCAGTTTTACTGACAATATTTCATAGCTTCTTTTTTGAATTTGGCACTCGAAAAAAAACAAAACCAACTACTATTAATTGCCATCCACAACCAAATTTCATAAAAATGGGTCTTTTTCATCATAACAAGACGTAAAGTTAGGTCAAATACATTTTTTTTTTTAGTTTGGTTATTTATGTATTTTGAAGCAATCTGTAAAAATATGTCGCGGTCATGCACGAAATGGGTCAGAAAGACCCGTTTGGAGTCTGCTGCCGCTGGAATATTCTGACAGCGTTTACATTTCTCTGGCGCATAGCATAATGATTCTGACACAATTCGGAGTTGTGCGCTGGACCGCTTTCATTCCAGTCTCTCTGCACGTTTGACCAGTTAACGAACTGGATATCCTTGCGATTGCGATGGAGATTGCGATTGCGTGTAACAGCTATTAAAAAAGAGATTGCCTTACTTCTTACGCTAACTATTAGATCACTGGATGGTGCTGATGCCTCCAAACAAAGTTGCATCATGGCTAACAACTGACTCGCATATGCGCCGCTTCTGCGTACAGTTTGCAATTTTCCCGAAAACAGTACACCATAATCAGCCAATTTATTTGTGAGTTGTTGCAAAATGTAGTTGGCTATTTGCCTCAAAAAAGATACAAGATACTTCATTTATCTAGAGTTCATTGACTGTCCGTTGATTTCGTGGGTGACACGAGCCGCCTCCTGCAAAGGTCAATGGTAGTAATTCAAATAACTGGTCTTATGCTGAGATGACGCTTTCCCATTTGCGTAATAAGTCACTCATTCTCTCAAAGTTGTATGCTTGCCAAATATATTAAACTGCATTTTACACAGTAGAGTGTAGATTTTTTTTTCCATTTGACAAGTAGATTATTAATTAAGTTTTGCATTGACTATTCATGTTGACATTCGATAAGTTAAGTTAAGATGCATGGATAAAAATTATTTAAATTAAAACAATTTTCAAGAAACTCTTAAAATCCTTTTTAGTAAAATTTGTTATATAAAAGACAACGAAATTCTATTCTATATATATAATAATCTGAATAATAATCATTGCAATGTGTAATAATATTTAAATATATAATATATATTATATATATAATATATAATATATTTTTTAAACCATATGTTAATTAAATGTTTATAGTGTATATTTGCACTCGACAAGTCCGAACGAGAAAAAAAAATCCTAAGCAATTTATGAAAGCACAGGGCATATAAATAACATTTTAGTACATTACAAAATATATGCTTGTAATTTTGTTAGCGCATCAGCAGCTGCAAAAATGTATTATTTGAGCAAACAAAACCACAAACGATGTTCAATGCTCGGTGGACTTTCGCAGAAAACTCACAAAACTGGTCCTGCCTGCCTGAAGATGCACGCCGAAGATGCACTCTGAAGATGCATCAATGCATCGTTGACAATAAGCGAATCCGACTGCGACCCCAACGGAAGCAAAAGTGAAAGTGGCAATTGTGTTTATTGCTTTCGGCCATTATGTAAAATGTCAAATGTCAAAAGCCATGGCATTGCCAAATGTCTGCGTTTGTCCTCTGGGCCGCACTTTTAAATTATGCAATTGTTGTATTTTTATCGATTGCATAGGAAGCAGCCTACCTCTATGTTTATTTAAACATATACATTTAATAAATGATGGCTGCGAACATTTTTTATAAGATTATGAGATTATATAAAAAGTTAATCATAGGCATTTGAATTTTGTTTAATTAATTATTGGTATAATCGATGAACTTTTATTATTATATATATACATTGATAAATGTGTTTAGGTTGTTGTGATAGTTTCTAGAATAATATGCACAGCATTGCATATTTAATTAGCTACTTGTCACATATTATTTATAACAGTGATGAAGGGTATTAATTACATTACCTGCCTCAAAAAAAAAATGTAGGCAATTGAGGCACGCCTACTTGTTTTGTGGCTTGTGGTTTAAGTGTTACTGCACTTTCGGTGGGGCACAGTTTCAATTGCAACTGCTGCAGCCGCAGCAAAGTATCTCAACTTGGCGAACTTCACTTTTCTTATGTGCCATTTTTCTTTCTGGGAGAAAACACGTGAGAATGCCACTAAATTCTCCTGCATAGTAATTAAACACATTGTCATTTTACAACTAATGCTGAGGTTTTGCTTTTTTGTCAAAAAAAAAAATGTGTGTAAGAAGGGGACCTAATTACAACTAACTACACACAGTTTGGGCCCATTGCATTAAATACAGTTTGCAAAAATGTTGTCACCCCAGAAAAAAAAAAGTATATTTCTTTCTTATTTGATTTCATCTTATTGCCCAGTTTCACATCTTGACACTTTCTCCTCTAAGAACTTGTCGCATTATATTTTCTGTTTCTAATGCGAACAATGAAGACTGTTTCTAATGCGACTCATTGAACAATCTGCTTTTTATGAACGATACAGTTTTCATAACACAAATATGCATTTGTTGGTAGCAACAAAAGACAGCTTAAGGTTTTTTTTTAGTCAATGAATCGAATCGTTCTTTGATTTCTTATCCGTATGTAGATCACGCAGCTTTCGAAATGTAGTTCTTTTTGAAAACTGAAAAAAGCGAAACACACCCAGTATTTTTCATATATTCTTATCGAAAGTTAAGTTGTATTTTATTTACATTTTTCTTCGATTTTTTTTTTTACAGGTTCTGCAGCGCATTGATGATGTATCTTTAATGTGTGACAAGCGCATTGCGAGTCTCAAGAAGTTGGCATTGAAACCACCGCGTCCCGTGCAGCAGGTTACCCCAGAGCCAGCGGTGCCACTACAACCACCTGGCGGAGCACCCCACTTGTTGCGACGTAAGCAAATTAAGGTAAGTGAAAATATAATATTATTTATGAATATCTTTCTAGTAAGACTGATTCGTCGACAAAACTTTAAATAAATTATTATAATATTTTATAATATATATTGTATTAAATATGGGCAACTACGAGTAGTTAATGCATATTAACAATTCAATTTATATTTTTTAAATATATATATTTTCTGACTATGAACAACTTTTGTATGCACTTTTTAGCCACAAAAAACAGTGTGCGAAGTTGAAATGTGTTGGAAAAAGGGCTTATTAACCAGTGAACCACTGAGTATGCGATGCGTTTTTCATTTGCATTTTAAATGCGCGCGAAAAGTCAAAGATTCCTAGTTTAACAATGACATGTCTCTTTTCTATATGTTTTACAATTTTCTTTTTGTTATGGAGGTATACCTAAAAAATTATAATCACGGGGTATATTAGAATTGATCACTGAAATTTTTACATATTAAACATATTTTCTTCAATTTATTTTTAAATTTACTTTTTAATTTAGATGTCAACAAAATTTTATATTTAATTAAGATTGTTACTTAGGTTGCAGGGTGTCGCCTCGTCGAATACTCATCAAATACTTGCACTCTATAGTTTTGTTGGACAAAATTCAAGTTCATTGTGCAAAATTCACACGATGCTAGTCTTTTTTTTTTTGTTGTAGTTGTTTTGTTTCTGTTTTTGATCTGTACAAATGATGGAGGCATGCGGCTAAGGGCAACTGTGGCGCCCCGACGCCACATAAACCAGAGCCGAGGCAAACCAACAATAGATCCCCAAAGACGCGACATACATAAACAAAGCCAAACTCTGTGATGATAAGACAAATGGCGAACATAAAGTTTCAAGTCTCAAGTTTCACTTTTGCTGCTGGCAGCCAGCTTTTGCTGCGTAAATCGTAGATTACCGACCCATAGCCTGGGGGGCAAGCTGCGCTAACTACTTACAGCTGACTTGTGTTCAAACTGCTCCATCAAAAGTCGTATTTTTTTTTTTTTGACCAGCAATCAGCCTCAGCAGAGTTCCAAAATTATTTCATAATTACCTTCTGTGCGCCATCTCTGTGGCAAAAAAGAAAAAAAAAAGAGTTTTTCTATGCGGATAGCGCATAATTGAGTTGAATGCTCAATGGCATTTTTGGCATTAGGTTCGCTTTAATGACTGACTGACTGGATGACTGACTGACTGACCAGAAGCATTTACATTTAAACCATTAACCGACTGTTTCACCTCCTCCTTGTTTGTGACTCTAAAAATAGGAGGAGTTTGCTTATTAACCAAGTTTTTTGTTAGCTCTACCGTGAATGTAAATGCCAATCACATTAAAATTTCTGCAAAAAAAAAAATACATTTATTTAAACTGAGACAGCAAAAAAAATATTTCGATCAATTTTGTATGATTTAATATTGGTGTTAATCGATTATTGATGAAGTTGTATTTGAAGTTGATCTCAGTATTAAATGCTGAAAATATGTTTAAATGAAACAGACTTTTTAAACTGGAACTTAGATAATATTTGTAGTTGGTTTTAGAACACAATTTTTTGTATATCTTTACTGAATGCATTCAGATTAAGTGATTTCTTTCTGGAATCTGTTATCTGTTGTCTTGTTGTTGAGTTGTAGACAGTTATGTCTTTTCAAAGCACAAATACTCTAATGAACTCAACGAGTCCAATTAGCCATGCCATGCTCATTGTCGGAAGAGCGAATGATCCGAAAGAGGAAAGTGGGAATATAGACAGTAATGCTTCGGGCCATTCTCTAACAATAACTGCGCTTGCGACGAGCTGCACAAAAGGTTAGAATTGCATATTAAACATTTCCGCTGGGCAGCAGGCAAGCTGGCACAGCAGGAAAATACAGATTTGCAATTCCGCATTTAAGAAAAAAAGTAAGCAATTTCCATAAGTGCATAAACTGCGCCAAAGTACACCGTTCCAATTGCACTTAACGGTTTAAACAGTTTTACCGTTTGCCACTGATTTCTTCTAAGCTTGGTTCTGTTTGGCTTAGTAATGCTTGGGTTGGGGTATCCATTTAGGATTCATTTGAGGTGTCTTTTAAACTAGTTTTATACATATCGTTTTCAATTGTTATTTTTTTGTATGTCCTTTCACAATATTTGCGTATCGAAATCTTTAATGACTAAAGCTATATTTGTGCCACATTTTGCTCTACAAACGTTTTTTTATGCGCAAAATGAGAGTAGGTTGAAAATGCAGATCGTTTCAACTTTTTGCTGGCTTTTCAAGTATAGTTTTTGTTTTCCAGACTGCGTTCTTCTGCATGATTGATGCCTGATGTCTGATGAGCTATTGTCTCCTAATCTCTTTACTGCCACAACTTTGCAGCTCGTTTTTAGCTTGCATTGAAAATATGCTATAGTCATCATTTGCACTTGCAACAGCGACCTGTTCCTTGCAGTCGCCACAAAAGCCACTTGATGTTGTTATATCTCAGTGTGTATATTTTTGCTGTGTCAGTTTTTGCATCTGCTGCGATTTCTCTTGCCACAGGTGGCAATTGAGCAACTGTGAGTCTGTCTCGATGTCTGAGCGAAACAATCGAAAGTATTTGCGTGCATTCAGTTTCTAATTGTTTTTATTTTTTTGAGACGCTTAAATTTAATGCAATAATGCAACAAAATTGACAGATGCATTAAGGCTGTCTTTTGTGTGGTGTAAAATTTGTCCAAAAATGGCACATTGATAGATGGGCTCCACTCACTGATAATAAATACTCAGTATTCAGTTGCAATATCTCTTTCTGTGCAATCGACGCTTTTTCCATAATTAAATAATTAATCGTCATTTTATTAGGCCTGCGCTCTTTCACTTTCATATCTGTTTATGTATAACTACAGACATATTTAACTATGCGCGTTATTAAAAAATTATGAGACGATGCCAATTGAATGTCTCTCGGCGCCGGCGCAACTGTTGTGCAAAGTGAAATATTTTCATTGTTGGCTGAATATTCGGCATTGTCAAAGCAACGCACGTAAGGTTGGCTAAGTGCAGAAGCCAGCAGCAACTAAAACAACAACAGCAACAACATCAGCAACAACAACCCCAACCAAAAAAAAAATAACAGCGACATTTCGAACTTGCAGCACGCATCTGCGGGCTTTCAAATATAGCTTCAGTGTCTCTAACTTTTCACTACACCTAAAAAAAAAATATATGACTTACAAATTACTTTCAATACTTTCAGCAGCTCGCCTTTTTCTGGCAGCCGTGTTGCTAAAACTTATTCTTTTTATATATATATCAAATCTGCTTTCTATTAAGCATCACTTGTGCTACATATTTTCAAATAGTATAGTTTAGAATAAAAGAATTGTAATCATATAAGAAGTATAACAAACTGTAGTCAAAAGAATTGGTTTAATTTTGAAATAAAATTGCTGAAAAATATCCACTTTTTATTATATTTTAAAATATTTTGTATATAAGCTTTTATTGTTACAAATTTACGAAGCATAAAAAATCTTAGTCGACGAAAGAATCTGTTAAATTTTAGAAAGAAACTTTTTTAAATTGACATATTATTAGAAAGTATAGCAAGATATTTTTCGATTTACAGATGTTTTTTTATTATATATTCCTTATAAAAACCGATATATTTCTAACGAAAAGAGACGAAACCCGGTCTTCAGAAATAGAATAAAATCTTTTGATTGAAATGATTTTCTAAATAGCATATATTTTTTTCCGAGTGTATTCACAATGTGCCCACTCAATAGGTACTGCTTTTTACTTACAATTAATTATTGTTTTAAAGCAAAAAGCATTTGCAGGCAAGGGCAAATACCTCTGAGCTATGTGGGCTGTGTCCCAACCCATTTACCACACTTGCCTCAATATCTATAGATAAAAGCGGAAAAATATGAACATTTATTAATGTGCAAGCAACTTTAATTAGAACTTAAAGAATTAAATATTTATAGTTAGTCCAACCAATGATGAATCTTAATAAAGTCTTTCTAACCGCAAAAAAAACATTGCTGTAATAAAGTTACTTGGTGATTATTTCTAACAATAGTTAAGCAAACAAAATAAATTAAGCATCTGTGATTTATTTACTGCTTACGGTTTTTAAATGGATTATTGAGGCACTTGTGTTATTTTTTTCGACTTTCACTACAAACTTTGTTGCAAATCCCAACTCAAGAGAGACATTTTTTTCGACAAATTTCTAAAAGCCAACAACAAATAAACTGCTGCATATTGTGCATGTCAATCAAGATCAAGTCAACAGAAAGGCTAAAAGCTAAAATGCGTCAGCCATTTAACCACTCAATTTCAATGAATCGTGCACACGCCCTGCCCCGCCCCAAGTGGCCGAGAATTTCCACGTTGTGCGCAACAGTGATATGGAAATGACCATGGTCAAAACATGCTGGTAGGCACCGGGGTATTAACCAAAAAAAAAAAATTTCACAGCCATGGCCAAGCTGCTGGCCATCTTACAAACAGACAGGCTTTGAGCCAAGTTAAAGCTGCACACAAAATGCAATCAGTTCAATGCACCGAAAGCAAACAAATACTATTAAAATGTCGCAATACTTTTGACGGAAGTTAAAAATTTATTTAAAATTCGACTTTTTATTTAACTTTAATTGGTCTTTGTGGAAAGTGATTCATATTGTTTTATATAAAATTCATACTTTAAATAAAATAATTGTTATGTATTTTTAAATTTTTCTACATTATTTAAAGTATTTTTTAAATAAATAAAAATAACTTTGATTTTATCGATTAAGGGAAACAGGATGCTTTATTTAATTCTTGTATGTATAAATTATTTATTAGTAATTAAAAATATTTTTTCTATTGCATATTTTAGCTGAGTGTATTTTTGCAATAACTATCTGATTTTTGGGCCAATTAAATGTAGATCAAATTTATATCTGCCAAGACAAAAGCTAATAAAAATATATAAAATTATGCTAGTAGTTCACTGCACCGAAAACTGGCTTACTATCTTTAAGATACACTCTGGCAATAATCTGTATCTGGTAACTTTTTAGTTACGTTCACGTACTTTAACACAATTTTGTTGATGCCATTAACGGACAATGTAATAAAAAGAAAGATTTTGTATCTTTTTTGTTACATTTGTGGAGAGCATAAATCACAGTTGAGCTGTCTGAGAACTTTCACGGCACTTCCGCAGTTGGTAAACTTGGCTACTTGGCAAGCCGCCTCTGAAGATCGTTTTGCTTTAGCCCTTAGTGAAACCACCATAAAATGAGCGAGACCAGCAAATTCCATTGCGACGCTTGACACTTGCCATAGATCAGCCTCAGTGCCTCAAGATTTGCACAATTCCACTGCTACATAAAGTGAAATCTGTTGATTTCTGTGCGATTTCGCAATACTTGATTATTATTATGACTAAATTATTTAGAATCGCATAATGTGCTGGTGCTTTACTTGAAGCTATGTGAGATCTGCCAGTTGAATTTGGCTGCTAGTAATTCGGCCATAAATACTATTAAGGCTACTGTGACACCCAAAACCCAGACGAGCAATATGCCCGCAAAATTGGACATGCCCAAAGTGACGGGCCCAATATTGACATCGTCTTGAGCGGCGCCAGACATTGTGCTCTCCACCTTCTGTTGTATGTGAACATTGAGATAGTCGGCCACAACACG
The DNA here is from genome assembly GCA_035042045.1 of Drosophila melanosoma. NCBI lineage: Eukaryota > Metazoa > Arthropoda > Insecta > Diptera > Drosophilidae > Drosophila > Drosophila melanosoma. Next base: position 446,153 of record JAWNLY010000188.1, on the reverse strand, counting down.
ATCCTCCCAATACTTGTCAAAGCCCGACGAGTGCCAGCGATAAATTAAATCATTGAAACGCTCCAGCAGTGGCCAACAACGTGGCACAAATGCAACCGTATACTCATAGTAGAGATCCTCCTGCATTATAACCATCCGCTCAATGGCCTGTCCAGTTACGTATTCCTCAATGGCAAAGTGGCCTACAAAGGATTTCATTAAAATAGAGTAGCAATTAAGTAGTTCCAATCTATTTTAGCTAACCAAAGGGCAAACGCTCCACGGGGAATCCCATTCGCACCTGACTTGACAATTCCAACAATTGCTCATCGCTGTAGATGTGAAAGTTGTCCAGCAGTTGCTGTATAAGAGGCTAAAATAATTGATAAAATATAATATATATAAAATGTATATATATATATATAAAATATTTTAGCAGGCACAAAATTCAAGGTCTAATCAAGTGCTAAACACAAAAATGTAGAAATGTTTTGTAATTAGTATTCTGTGCTTGATTTTCAAATCAAAAATTATTTCGAAAAATATTTGGGAGCCATAATTTTCTACTTGATGTACTTACATCATCGGAGCCACGTAACGAAAGTACCCATGCCTCAGAGTTTGCTGCCCACTGGAGCTGTTGGCTACGCATCCGTTCCATTGTGTCCGCCGCCTCACCGATTTTGGGTATGGTCAATATGCTGGCCAGACCGCCACCATAGATGCTCGTAATGATGATGTCGTTGAGGAAGCACGCGAAGAGCAGCACCCTCATTGTCATAGTTCGAGCATTGCTATTGCCTGCCTGCGATATGAATAATTTGAACGTGATGAGCAATCCAAATTTCCAACTGATCCACCAGCCACTCTTGGCTGACGCTGTACCAAATAGCTTCCATTCGCTCCGATGGGCCAGGACCAAGCCCAATGTTTCGATGCCCAGGCAAATGAGTACGGCAACCCACAAGGTGAACCGGAATGGTTGCAACGGCAAATACCAGCTGGCCAGACGCAATGGTGCCGGCACCAGGCACGTAATGCCCGAACGCACTAGATACATGGACATATCCAAATGGATGTAATCCTCGTACCAGGAGTACATGGCACCAATACAAATGTCTGCCTTATGATTCATGACCATGCCGACAGCTCCATCCCCCGACATGTTCGCGTAGATGTTGCCCCAATCGTCCGCATCAGCTGAACACAAGATTAATTTACTTCATATTTTTCGCTATCATCAGTTGATGACAACTTGGCTCATAGCTGTACTTACACGTATCAATCTGCAACGTACAATTGAATTGCTCACAAAAGTTGAGCAGGACACGTGCTTCGGTGCCATCAATATACACATTAGCTAACTCCGAGTCCGGTGAAAGTGAAATATCCCGTACATTGCTTTTGCTGCCCTGCAGGCAGATAGGAGAATCATTTAGTAGTGATGGTATTGGCTCCCCTTAAGAGTCTGCAGACTTTGTCTGTCAAGCTTTCAATTAGAATTCTCAACTGGTTCTAGCATGCACATGAAGAACGACATACTTACATGCTTGATGATCGTGTAGGGCTTATAATTAAATCCAACCATTATCAATTCTCTTCCTTGTAAATCTCTCAATTTATCGGGAAATAGTTGGTTATTGTGCTGAAAGCGCTTTCCGACAGCATCAAATCGATCCAAGAACTGCAACTGTTCCGGGTGCTCTGATCTTGGACCCACATACTTATTGGTTTTCAGTTCAAAACTCGTTGCATTCGCATAGCTTCGCAGCACAAAAAGTATGTTGGGTTGGTCTGAAAATTCAAATATCAAAGAGTTTGCAAAATCTGCACTTGCCAAATTGATTACCTTGAAAAAAGTAATCTTTCCAGAGTGTTTCGCCCAATTCATCCGCCACAGAGACGAACACAAATTTATTGTACAAGGAGCGCCAGATGGAATACATCGATGCTTGTGTGAAGGCAGCCACGAAAAGTGGTATATTTTCACCAAAGACCAGAAAACTCTATCCAATAAAGGAAAAAGTTAAATCTTTTGCGTTGGAACTGTTGGCTTATTAATATGACCAACCTCGCAGTGAGATGTCTCAATGGATAAAGTGAGCTTAAGCATCAAATCATCGTAACCTAAATCGAGCTCCTTTAACTCTTGTCCCCTGGCAGCAGCATCGATCACATTGTCCTTAAAACTTCCGGAGAGTTTGGCAATTTGAATATTCAAGAAACTTGCATAATCCTTAGCTGTATTCTGTGGTCGAAATTCGTAGTCATCATGCCAAAGGACACAAATTGTGCTGCCTTGTAAATATCCATTAACTAATTACAAAAATCAATTAGTGACTATAAAACTTAAACTTCGTCGTTTTAATAGACTTACTAATTATGTTTAGAATCAGCGACCAACTTTGGTCGACAAGCAACATTTTATCCAACTGACCAACTATCTATTTCCGTAGCTCTAATTGAACTGAACAGAATTTATTCGTTGGGCAACCCAATTGCCAATTGACTTACCACAAAATTACATTCGTAAACTGTTTGTTTGGGCAGGCAAATTAAGCAATTTGGCCCAAACGATTTTAAACTGTTATCCTAGGGAATAATTTATAGTGGTTACAGAAAAATTGGCTGTTAAAAAAATAGAAAGCTTTTTTTTTCTGGGAATAGGTTTTTTATTCTCGTCCTATATATATATATATATATAGGTTTTTAATTATATATATTATATATAATGTATAAAATTTGATAAATTGAACTAAAAATCCTCCTACATAAGTTGATTTTTCTCAGCGTCTAGTTTCGTAATATTTGTCTCATTAAATTAATTATTGCAAACGTTATTACATTGATAATAACAATAATTTTGGATGATGGCAAATCTCATTTGGCTGAAGCATTTATGTGCAAACAATGCGGAAATTAATACAAAAAAAAAAACGCGGTACAGCAAAACGCAGAAAAAGACTTGAAAGTTGCTGAAAAACAGAAAGAAATTTTAATTGATTTCGAATGAGAAACTTTATTCGGTAACACTGAAGCAAAACAACAGAAATACACAGCATGTAAGTACGCATTTTTAGCCAGAAAGTACATTATCAAATGGGAAATCAACTTAAAACTCGACTTTTGAATTTCGATCGTTTCCGATTTGGGGGTCAGCAATGGTCAACTCTCTTCCACTTTCTAAGGTTTTTTTTTATATATATTCGAATTAGACTGTGACTTTGGCAACAGTTCTTATAACAAAACTGCCGCACATTTAATTCACTTGCCTTCACATTGAAATTATTAAAAACTAAAAACCTATTAATTAAAATAAAAAATCTGGTTAAATTTGATATTCATTAGTATCTTTATAAGATGGGATAATTGGTTCTTTTGTGAAATTTCTGCTAATTAAATACGACTAATTTTCTACACAGCTTTTGTTATTGTTTACTTTTCTTCAATTATTTGTGTAGTTTTTTGTTTTGTTTAATCTTTTATTGTTGTCTTTCTTGTGTTTATTTCACAAAAGAGACCATTGTTTGTGGATTGCTTTTCTATTACACTTAAAGCTGGTTTTTCTGCTGACAAACATTGGCTTCATCAGTGTTTTTTTTTATTTTTGCTTAGTAGTAATAATATTTTGGTCAAAACCGAAGCTGGCACAGTTTCATTTGCCTTTTTTTGTTCCAGTTTACCACTGCATTGAGGGCACTTTAAGGCTAATAAAAAACTAGCCAGAACATTACAAAAAATGATGTACACTTTAACTCAATGCCCATTGAGTCCATATAAGTAAAGTAAATATTTAAGTGTTTTTGCTCATTGACCAAGTGATGAAATCCAACAATCATGGAAACAATCGCCGTCAACAACAATAAACAAAAGAACGATGGTCACAATACAAAAAAGAAACCCAATTTGGCAACTCCAATGTCAACGCCAGTAGTTGAATGGCATTTATATAACTAACTGAACGATCAAGGCAAATATTCACTGGTTTTCAATTTTTGAGTAGCCTTGCAAAAGGGTTATTATCTCTCACTGACAAAGGCATTTTCGATTTTATAATGATCATGTTCTTAACTTGTCCTTACGATTTTGTATACTGATCGCAAGTGAAAACGCTTTTTATGCTAAAAAGATTTGTTTACATGATTAAAAGAGAGAAAAGAAAATGAAATTAAATATTTATATATGTGATATTATTTATTAGCGTGTCATATGCTCTTAAAAATATAGAAAAATATAATCATGCGATGGCCAAAAATTCGTGTTAATACTTTAATAAGTTTATTTATTTATTTTCTCTTCTTCATAATCATACACATCATCTAGCTTAAATCATTAAATTGTAATCTTTGTAAGCAAACAGTTCTGAGCTGTACAAACATATATATGTATGTAGTATATACTTGTATATAGTTAAATACATTTTACCGTTACGCTACAATTGTGGTTAGGTGCATGTTTAGAGCTGCAACGCCGCATAAGTTTTTGTTTCTTTTGCCATGTTTTTTACTTTTTCAACTGACGCTGGTTTTGGGCTTTCCTTTTCACTGGGCATCGTATTTGTCAACTGGCTGAGAGGGCCAAATCGCATCTGTTTTTGGGCCCATAACTGCTGCCTGCTGCGTTGAAATCATAAATTTAATTTACGATGCCAATGCTGGGAGCTGCTCGGAGCTGCACAGCTTCACTCTTAATGGAATTACATTTTCTTCACATACAATACTTATTTGTTATGAGATCATTTCACTTGTTCGCTTGTGCTGTGTCTTATTACCCTGTAACCAATTGGAAATGAAAGAAAAGCTACTCTTAACTTTTTTAGAAACGCTGAGGAAAATGTTTTGCATTCGACAGAGTTGATATGAACTATTTTCCCTACGTTTTCGAACCCAAAAACTTATGTGTTACGAAATTCTTCTAAGGAATTGCCTTTAACTAAGTATCATTTAAATGAACTTATGCCAAATGAATATATGTTGTCTAAATTTCTAGAAAATAAAATTTAATGGCTTTATTTAATTTTTGAGCGAATTATCAAAAACTGTGTACACTTTAATATTGCCTGTAAGCGAATTGGATGAGTCTTGTTAAGATAATTTGGAAGCAGCTCAAATGTATCTTTCTAAACAAACATTTAAAATGTTATGTGAATTATAGGGTATCTCGAAGTGAATAACTTTTAAGTAGAGCACTTTTACCTTGCTGGGTTTTGTTTTTCGTATTTTCTTTTCTTTCTTTTTATTATTTTTTTTGTTTAATTTTAATGAATGAAAAGTCAAAAAATTTCTTGCTGCACTGATTTACAATCGCGTTTCACTTTCAATTGAACTTCCACCGGTTTTGGCCATGCTTTGACGCTTTTGGGCCGGCCACCTAACGGCGATGGCTGCCTCTAGTGGTAATATTTGGATTTCTACCGGCAGCTCCTACTCATGCGTAATCCTTTTGTGGGCGCTTGGCTTCCGTTTCACGTAATTTCACCAGCGATATCTTCCAATGCCGGTGACGCCCAATAAGTTAACACAAAACAACAACAACAACTACGATTGTATGTGTGTGTGTGTTAGCCAACTATTTATTGTATGCTCTGAGCCATAAACGGATAAGCACGAACGTACAAATTAAGCTGTTCATTTGGTAGCAAGTTTTGCCATCATATTCGGCATATCATATCTATAACCACTTTGTATAACCGTCTACCACATATTACATATACATACATATGTATATTCATATACATTAATATATATCCTATCATGTTTAATGTGAACATAACATGGATGTACAATATTATGGCTTTCAATTGGTGCAAACAACAAACAGCAATTTATTCATACTTATTTAATCGACAAAATTATGCTGTCGACAAAAGTGGAAAACATTATATAAAACATAATAAATTTAATAATAGTAAATAATAAGAAAAGAAAAATACAAAAACAAAAAGGTTATTCTTTTGCCTATATTGATCAATTATAAATTATAATTACAAATATATACGTTCTGTAATTGTAATTCACAATTATAATTTTTAATTACAGATATATAAGCTCTGTAATTATAATATATAATTAATTAATTTATTCAACTATTCATCTGTAAATATTTATGTGCTTACAGTTTAAGCCAGAATTGTGTATTTTGGTCTTTTAGAAATCTGCATTGCAAACAAAGCAGATAAAAATCTTTTAATTTATTGCAATGACTCGGCTCTTGAGAAATCCGCTATTTGCAGCAGATGGTTTGGCAGGTTTGCCAAATAAGTATTTGCATGTAATACGTACATTTAATATAATTATTTCTCGTTTTAAGTTGTGGTCATTGTCCGAGTTGTGTGTTACAACCCGACCAAGCCGCATTGATGCATCAAACGCGCTTGAACGCATGATTTTGTGTGCGATCGCAACCGCACGCAACATGTTGCAAGCCAGTTAGTTCAAACCAGACTGGCTGTCTTTGATCGAGCGAAGTTCAAGCGACAGTTTAAGTCGAACTTTCGAAGACGCAACAACGTCGCGCATGATAAATCGGAGTCGGATTCGTAGTCGTAGTCGGAATCGTGTCGAATTGAATTACCAAGTCGTGAAGCAGCCGTATTTGATTTGCATATTTATGAAGTTAGGCATCAAAAGCCGACGAAAACCAAGCACCATATGATTGTGGCTTACCCCATTTCTTTGCATTTCTGCAGTCAGCCGGAGATCAATGTGAAGCGATGACAATAGGCTGACCTCGCCTTTTGGACCAATACAAAAAAAATTTGCATTAGAATAGAGCGAAAACCGGGTTTCCTTCAGTGACTTCTCTGGACTGTGAAGTGTGACTTGTGAAATGTGGAAATCAAATCTGTTGCAATTATTAAATAGCTTTTCATTTTTGATAAATACCACTCAAATATGAGTGCTTGCTAAATAATATTTCAAATATGTCAAATTAAAATAAAAAATAAGCTGTGAAACTATTGAAAACTTTCCGGAAAAATGCCGATTGGCAAATTGCCGCCTGCTGTGGGCCGTAAGTCGTCGACTATTGAATCTGCCAGCATGGATAGCACCATCGATTCACGCATGTCGTCGAGTGAGCTGCTCCCCATGGAGCTGCTCAAGGTGAACTATGTGCACAAGTGCAAACAGGCCATGATGCACAAATCGAATGAACCTCTACCGCCTCCAACCACAGCACACTTTAATAATCCCGCGCGCTTTGTTGGCTATCGTCGGCAGGCGCCACAGGCGCCGAATCGTGCATCCAAACCGATGCCGGTGCCTGCTTTGCCCCTGCCCCTGCCCACTGTAGAGTCGTGGCTACTTATGTCCAAGCAGCCATCTTCTCGCACAGATGACCTGGACTGCTGTTCCTGCTCCGATTCCAACTCCAATTCGGATGCGACCGAAACGAACACGGTGATACCCGATTGCGAGAAGTCGCAGAGCTGGAACTACCGGGATATACGACGTGACATGGCGCGAACCGGCGCTGCAGCTGGTATCCGATCCCGTGCCGATCGCATTGCGCGCATTGAAAGAAAATCGGAAACTAGCGAATGCTCTGAGTGTCTACACGAACCGGAGCCACAGCGCAAACAAGCTGCTTCTTCACATCGACTGCCTCTAAGATCGCGAATACCAAAACCACTGGCAGTTCCATCATCCCCACCAGCACCATACAGCGAGACAAATGCCCAACTGCAACGTCGAGTGAAGCAGCTCTTTCAGCAGCATCAGCAGTCGGATCTTGCCTTCAGTCAGAGTGCAGCACCTCGATGGATGTTCCAAAAGGCAGGCGTGGATAGTAATAGTGCTGGTAAAGTAGCGCCCCTGGTGGAGCAGCAATCGCCACGCCTTCTCGGACAGCAGCGGACCAAACTAGAACGTGTCCATATACGCAAAAAGCGACAGTCACTGCACATTGTCAACCAGCTGGAGAAAGCTGAGAACTCAAGGGTTACTATTCAGGATAGTAAAAGTTGCTCCAGCTCCAGCTACAAACTACATCAACAGCAACAAAGTCCAACTATGACGCAGGGTGATCGGATGAAACGATTCTCCCTCGAGAGCTGCTGCTCCGACTCAGGAGTGTCCTCCTCCACTGACAGCAAAGAGCTGCAAACAAAACACATGAATCATCACGATGAAAAGTGCATTAGTTGTGTGCAGCTGGAGATCCATCCACACGAGAAGCACAAGCAATACGATAGACCCACTAGCAATGCACCACCCAAAGTCCATGTCGATCCCAATGATTTGCAGAACTTTGCCAAGAAGAATGTGACAAAGGCCACAACAAATGAACTTTTGACCGCCGCCGCTGCCGCAAAGCAATGCAACATTGAAAAGGAAAAGAAACTGAATAGCCTCAAACACAGGACTATCGATCCAAGGACTTCCACGACAACAATAAGCATAGACGATAGTTGGGTTCGCGAATCGTGTATTGATCCCAACGACGACTACATGGAAACAGACTCACTAATGCTACCGTCGCCCCCAAGACCCGTAAACAGGCACAATAACAACAGTGTCAAGATATTTGTCAGCAGCAATGGGGATGATATGGGTGAGGTCGCCAGTCGGAATGCCTTGACCAGAACGAGAGCTCTGCTAACACCATCCTCAAGCGGCTCAACATCATCCTCGGGTTGTGGTGGCTCCAGTCGGGACAATAGCTCACTCTGCGAATCGGAACAGGATTGCTGTTCATGCTTGGGAATACCCTCGAATGGGGGAAGCCAGAATTGTCTGTCGAGCAGCGATTGCTGCAATGCCATCGGTGGTGTCTTCTGGAACAATGCGTGCTATGATATCGAAGCAGATGTTGGCGCTGGCTGCTGCTGCAGCATCTCCAGCTGCGACGACGACGATTGCTCCTACTTTGAGGGCAACTTCAGCGCCATAAACTTAAACCAAAACCAGGGGAGACGCCCCGATCTGCACCTCCGAGACAATAAGTTGCTGCGAAAGGTAGGATGCAAGGCAAATACTAAACACTTCCCGCGTTTAACTGCATTCCAGACCTAATAATAATTATACAGCTGCTAATTAGGCGGAACCAGCTTGAGCTGTTACCCCTTTCCCTGCCCCTGCCCCTGTTTTATTATCCACACATTTGCACTTCCTGCATTTCTTGTGAAAATTACTTCCATAACTAGTTGGGACTTTATGGCAGAGTTTTAATTGGGTTTTGGTCAAAACCGGTTAGAACCTTTACCGTTGCCCAACAATTTATCTTGTTATAGTTTGTGAAATTTTCGGCTTACCTGAGAATTTTAATTAAGACTGTGTTTTGTGTTTCCAAACTGGAGGATTTTTGGATAGCATTTTGATAAGCTTTTCGCACAAAAATCGCATTTTAAATGCAATTTTTATCTTGTTTATCACAAGAAAAATGAAATGTCCGGATTATGCTAAAATTGTTACACGAACGGAATATGTGCAGTCTGTGCAGTCCGGAAATGCAGCCGATATTTACCTATATCCTATGCTCCAATGACATGAAGCACCATAGCTCCAAATCAAAATTATAATTGCAGAGCAGATCATCTTTTGCAATGCCATAAATATATTTATGATAATTATTTATTGAGTCGGCAACGGATGAGCAGCAAATATAAATACATATTTTCCTACCTATATACATATATATATATATACATATATATATATATCCATATGGACATTAGCATGCAAGTACATAGGTATTATCTAACTGAAAGTCGCACATCCGAAGACACAGCCAAAGGTGAAGGTAGCGTGCAGCTGGAGTGTGGCAGGAAGCTTCGTTTCATTAATAAATAAAACAAAGGCAGCAAAAAAATGTGGCAGCAACAACAGCAAAATGCAAACACCTTTGCGTTTGATATGTTTTTTTTTTTGGCTCGTTGTGGTTTCCATTTCGCGGTTTCGTAACCAAATTATGTAGACACACTTCACATTTGTTCAAAGATGTTTTTTTTTTTTTTTTAATTTTATTATCGACTGCTTGTCAAGTGTGCTTTGGTGTTTTTGAGTCATTTCATATTTGTGTTTTTTATTTTTATTATGTGTTTTAAATATAAGCCGGGCACTTCGTTAACCCCTGACTTGGCTCAGTTTAGTAAGTGGCATAATCATGAGACGTTTTTTTGTTGGCAATTAAAAAATTGGCAACAAATCGTTTGGCCACTTAAATTTGAGCCACAATAAACGGCCTTTAATGACAGTTTACGCTTGCCTTAACTCGTTAGCCAAACGCCCCCCGATATATGTATTATTACTGCCAAATTTCACTAACTCAAACTAACAGGTTCCTTGACATTTAAAAAATTCGAGTTTAAAGAAATTAAAAAAAAATATTAATGCATAATTTAAAGTGCACAAAAACTTGTAGAAAATCTTTATTTGAATGTTATAAAACAATAAATAACAAAACAACAAAAGTTTTAAATAATAATACCCAATCAAAGTTTTAGAAAAACTTTTGTTTTCCCAAAACTCGCCACAATTAAACTGAATTCAGCTTAAAATTTTCTCAGTCATTTTGCTTACACAGATTTTCAATAATTAACAAAGTGTTGAACAAGCTATAAATAACATCGAGTTGTGGTTAATATAAAAGATGGATTTCAAATTAGTCTGTCAGTATATTAAAACACGCTTAACTTTTTTTTTTTTTTTAAATAAGTTAAGCAACTCAACAATATTGAGCTGAATTCAGTTTTAAAGTCTACTCATAAATTCATTTTGTGTGCATAGATTGAAAACACTTGACAAATTTTGGTATTTCTTAGTCAACTATTGCTTTTCATGTCTTGAATAAATTGCTATTACATTTTTTACGAGTTCCAAAAAATTCAGTTCAAGGAAGTTCAGTTGTTGTGCATAGATAAATATGTAATTCATCTGTTCATATCAAGGGGACTCTCACTTTTGCACTCCTACAAAATAAGTAAATAAAATGATATAAATAAAAAAAAAAACAGCAACTTCGCATTCGTTTCGTGTTGTGTGGCACGCAGCAACCGTTAACACCTTTCACTTTCCCTATTGTCTTTGAGCCATTACCAATACAACAACGCTCGTTAAGATTTGGATGTGTGTTTGCTGTTTGTTGGCTACTAGCAACTTGAAAGAATTCAAGAATCAAAGTATTCTTCACGTTTCATTTTGGGGTACCTAAGTAGTCATAAAATTTGACTGAGTCAAACTTCATCTCATACCAAAATATGATATAACGGTAAGAATTAAATTTTTTTCAATTCGGCTTATTGGCCTCGATTTGAAGATACTACATGTGTGTCAACTCTGTGCCAGCTATTAAATTTAGCCAGCTAATCTAAAAGCTGAACTTCTTTAAAATTTATGTGCTTCCCAAAAACTGGGTAGTGCAGTGTAAATAATATTACACTATTCATCGCCAATTGTCACAAAGTCACAGCCTTTTTACTATTTTTGTTTGTCTTATTTGTAGTAATAAAATTTTGTATTGGTTACAGACAGTCGCAGTTTTAGTTTCCTACGCAAACAACTTTAATTATTATTACAATATAGTTTTCGCTGACAATCGCAATTTTTACAAGTTTACGCACTATTTATGGCAACTCGTAATAATTATATATATGCAGAGGTCACAACTGTAAATTGTACACTCAGAAAATTAAATGGAATATTTCTTGGCTCTTTCTACAGTTGCAACTCATATATATATATCTCAACTTATGTGGAACCTTTCAGCATATTGAAAATATTATAACCTATTTTGTGTGCATAAAAAAATAATTTCTTTATTATTTTTTTTTTTTGTTTGTTTATTATATACTCCAATGTGCTACTTTTGTGATTTTGTTTTGTTTGCGAAGCATAGAAAGTAAACAAAATTGAAATTGAAAATGGGTGGAAAACGCAAAACCAGAAAAGTGAAGAACTTGTAAGTAGACCTTGTTAAAAACAATGAGTCAAAGTGAGCCAAAGAAGTGAGTTAATTCTGGCAAAGCGAAACGCGACCAAAGTCGCTGCTGCTATAACAATTAAAAGCACAAGTAGACTGTGAGTAAGCTAACTTGGCCAATTGGGGAAGGCTGCGTTGCTTGCTGGCTGATTTAGAAAGCGCTAAGACTCATCAGCAATTATCTAATACACACATTCTGCCAGGCAGCAAGTTAAAGTACTGTGTAGAAAATCGCCCACTGCATAGGACTTGGCGTTAATTAGACTAAAAGTTGGCCAAACACAGTTGGCTTTTAAGAAAATTACAAACACTCCACAATACTTTGAAGGTATTAAAAAAAAAAAATAGTAACTTTTAGAGATACAGTTTATTTAAAATAAGAAGTTATAACTGATTTCAGATTTAGTTTAGAGATTAATGTGAAATCAAATTTATAATCACCTGGATAAAACATGATTTGAATGTAGTATTCCAGATTCCAATTTCATCTGTTTTGGAGTGGTTAGTATGAATTTCGTTGAGTGTATGAACCCACAAAAACGCATGGAAAGTCGAACGAAATGACCGACCAACCAAGAGACCAACAAACCAACAAACCGCTTAACGGTCAAGACAGAGCCAACGGCTAGCGAAAGTGGTAACAGCAAACGAACCAACCACACTAACCCACCAACAAGTTGCTAATCACAACAAAAAAGAACCGTTTTGTTCACATTGAAATAAACGTTGTCTAGTTATAAAAGACAGCAGCAGATTTAACTTAGATGTCGAATAACCTGAATATTTGTCAAAAATTAGTCGGTGACGGGCAAAGTTCTATTTAAATTATGTTCTTCTCCCTGTAATAGTATAAGTAGGTCTCTTTGTTTTTTTTTTCTGCCTTACTTTTAGCCATATTTTTGAACAAATCATCATTGTTTTAATCGTTTATATATATTTAAATCTTTTGCAGACTGGTATACATGATCTGCGACCCAGATCCATGGATGGTGTCATTGACTCCGGCATTTCATTAAATGGTGACACCGGCTCGAGTCCAGACAATGGCGAACAAATGCAAAATCAACAGGTAATATTTTTTTATTATATTAATTGAGTCTGCGCTGCACTGCGATCAGTTTAATTATTGTTAAAAGTCTTCATTTTTCCCCATATGACTGGTCTTTCAAATGATTTGACCCTCATTGGTATTGCCATAATAATTTATATAATAATAATGTTTGGTTGAAGCTTCAAATTTTTAGAAAAGTAATTCAATTGAAATATATTCTTAGACTCTAAATAAATTTATAAATGCAGATCTCTTTTTATAAAGATGCGAAGATGTACAATGAAGTTGTTCAACAGCAAAAGGGCGAAGCTATTATATATAATCTTTATTAGAATCGATACATATATTAGACTATTATAGCGAATGACTTAAAATTTAGAATATAAGTTCTTGCTCACCATACACAGATATTGGCCTACCGATAAATGCTTGCCAAAATCGATTTCCGATAGCAACTAAGGATTGTAGGCACGCGATTTTACTGAAGGGATTGAAAACATATGTTTGTTAAGAATATTAGCATAATTAACAGCTGATTTTGTGTTATCTTCAAGTCAAGTCATCTCGCTCGCATTTTCACTCGTTTTTTGTTTGTTGTGTGAATAAATATGGTTAATAAAAATGTATAAACCACAGAGCTGCTCAACTAGAGGCAGCGGCAAATCATAAGCCAATTCTAATATGATCCTCTTTATTTATTAATTACAGGATGCTGAGGCGCGAAAACTGCAGCAAGGACACGTTCTGTCAGAGCTGTTGGAGACCGAGCGAATATATGTGAACGAAATGAGTTCGATTCTAAAGGTAAGTCAAACTTGGGTATACATAAACATGATACAGATCGACATAACGTGAAAGAATGTGCGAAGCCAGAATAAAAGATCATAAAAAATCATCCATAAGTAAAAAGGCTGCTCAAAAAATTATGAAGCATGAAATCCAAGACTATGGAAGCTGCCCAGTGGTCAGCGAACTGAAACCAATACAGTTTCTTTGGTTCTTTTGCTTGATGAGCTTGAATGCCTCCGCTTGTAATTAGTGCATTAAGCTCATTAAGCTGTGAGCGCCGCTTGCCAAGAAGATGTTACCAATAATTTGTAACCAATTCTAAGCCGCCAGCTAACTGGTTGCTTGAGGCTACCAGCAATCATTTACCGATCGACTCTTGTGCGCAGCGGAACAGCAGCATAACTCTACAATTTACGCATCGAAAATTAAAAATAAATCCATTAACCGATATCGATATGCGCTACGGGGGCTACGATCTGCGCAAAGCATCAAAACCAAAGACACCGGGAACACAAAGCTCATTCCGGTTGCGACGCGTGCAGAATACGGCATGTAATATTGTCGGAAGATTTAATCACAAACTCGGTGATTCACTGATTAAGCGTTTCAATACCGATGAGCCGCGTGAATCGCCTTTATCGTTTCAAGGTTCGCTCTTCGACTCCCAGGCATCGGGCGGTGGCATTAACTATCGTCCCGCCGATTTTCGTTCATCGTACAGTACGGATTTCAGTGGCAACTACGTATTTGGCACGAACTTGTGCAACTTTGCCACGCACAATATACTGAATGGCAAGTCGACCATCAAGATAATAAATACCCTACAAGAGTGCGAGGAGCGAGAAGCATCCTCGGAGACAGACCGTGAGCTGGAGGACTACCCAACAACCGTTAGCAATAGTTTGCAGCGTTTAAAGGATCAAAGGCGCACCATATTCAAGGAACTCATCGAACTGTCCAGTTGTGACGAGTCTCTGGAGTATCGATTGGTCAAAGATTATCTCGAATCAAATAGCTATTCAGAGATTGAAAACGATACAGAATTTAAGGAATATTTGCAACGCAAGAACTACATGGATATATTGGCTTATCTCGATGACAGTGAACCAAAGAGCTTCATGTCCGTGTCATCCTCGCTGGCAAGGGCTCAAAGCTCTTTGGGTTCGCTAAACAACACCAAGATGCTGTCTACGCCCAAGTCCCTCAAAGAGCCTAAACAAATGCCTGCCCTCGACACACATATGTGCAGCTCTTGTCGTTCAAGCCTCAATGTCCTGCCGCCACTGGGCAATGAGGGGCGAACACGGCGAACAGGAAAAGATGTGGCTTTAACCACATCAAAAACGGACTCAAATGCCACATACGATGAGATACTCAACTTTTGTCATCAGTTTTTTAATGAGAGTTTCAAGGGAAACGAGTCCAAGGAGCTGCCCAGACTGGGTAACACCAAGTTCAAGTCGTCTAAATACGAGCGCATCCTTAAGGATTTTGTTCTAAGGCAGGGTTATTCAACAGTTGACGATTATGTTGAACAGAAATTCGGTCAATTTATAAGCAGAAAAATAAACGCGTTCAACCAAAACGAAACATCGCATGTAACTTGAACTGAAATCCTTTTCTATATATATTTATTTAATTTAAATATTATTTTCTCTTATTTTCCAGGGCTATTTTGATCAAATGCAATCGGATGAGCTGATGCATTTGGTGCCCGCCAGCTTGCAGGGCAAGGAGGATATACTTTTTGGTAATCTACACGAGCTCTACACTTTTCACAATGAGGTCTTTCTCAAAGATCTGGAGAACTGCATTTCAACCACAGAGCTAGTGGCGCTCTGTTTTGTGCAGAGGGTAAGCAATCGAATCGAATCGAATCAAAGTGTGTCTTTTACTCGTTCTAATTTATCCCCATACTTTTTTCAGCGTGACACCTTCTATCGTTTGTACTCGTTCTATTGTCAGAATATACCGCGTTCCGACCGATTGCGTGAGACTCTTGTGGACACGCATCTATTTCTGCAGGAGTGCCAAAAGAGATTGGGGCACAAGCTACCATTGGCTGCGTATCTGTTGAAGCCTGTGCAGAGGATAACCAAATATCAATTGTTGTTGAAGGACCTGCTGCGCTTCAGTGACAGCGGTAGTTGCACCAAGGAACTGCAAAAGGCTCTCGATTGCATGTTAATTGTGCTCAAATGTGTCAATGATTCCATGCATCAGGTGGCAATCACCGGTTTTCCTGTAAGCAATCAATATACAATTTGTATTTTCTCGTTCAATATTAATGCTCGGCATTTGTTCACAGACCGATCTGGCTCAACAGGGCGATTTGCTGCTGCAGGACTCATTTCAGGTGTGGACCGAGTCCAAGAAGGATATACGGCTGCGCATCAAGCCACAGCAGCGACACATATTTCTCTATCAGAAATCGCTGCTGTTCTGCAAGCAAACCTCCAAAGCGGGTCACAACAAAAGTACCTATCAATTCAAGCATCACGTTAAGGTGGGTTTATAGTAAATTTAATATATATATAACAGGAATTAACTAACTGCTTTTACACAGATGTCACAGATTGGTCTAACTGAATCCGTTCGAGGAGATACAAAACGCTTTGAGGTATGGCTACAGGGACGTCAGGAGGTGCACACAATTCAAGCGCCCACTTTAGAAGTCAAGAATAAATGGGTGTCTGAGATCAAGCGAGTATTACTCAATCAGCTCGAAGAGTTGAAAGGCGAGAAAATCAAGCAGTATGGCTTGAACCATCGCGGCCTGAAGCAGACGACATCGTGGGACACGCCCAACATAATACTTGGCACACCGAATCGTGCAATCAGCTGTGACGCATCCTCCGAGTCCTCGAATCGCAACTCGAACTGCAGCAGCGAGGAGAACGCACCTGCACCTGCGTCTGTTGCCTGTGGCAACTCCAGCAGCGGCATGGGGGACAGGGATCATCCAGAAGGATGCGGTTGTAGCTCCGACTATTCGAATAGCGAGGATGAGTTGTCGTTGAACGAGGATAATAGCACACCGGTAATTAAACCTTCATAGCAAGAGTAATATGAGGTTATTGGTGAATATATATAAATAAATTCATATTTTCAATAATTAAGGTTCAAGTGGATTGGATTTAGATTTCGTTGTTTACTTCAATCAACCCATTTAATCTACTCCGTTGTTTGTCCAAACAAATGAAAATTTAACTATTAAAAATATGTTGAATTTAAATTTAATCTAAATTGAAAGGAATTGGTTACGTCTGTTTACAATTGGAGTTATTTATTCCTTAATCCAAATTGCAATTAATTAAAGTTTTTATTTGATTTGTATAATTTACTCTCATGACCAAACACACCACATTTCATAATCATAATCATAATTATAATCACAATCACAATCATAGTAATAACGCACTGTGTGCAAACATAACTAATTATTTATATTCCAAAATTACTATGCACATACATTTGTGTATGTTTTAAATGTACATATATGCATTTCTTATTTGTACATCTCGACAATCAGCGTTTCCTGAATCAACTGGCACAGTGGGCATCAAACAATATCAATGGTGCATCGTCTACCTCAACGTCCTCAACGTCCACAACGTCCACCTTTGCGCGCAGCAGCAAATCAAACTCCAAATTTTATGTTTCCGTTGATCACTGAGCAAAACCTATCGTACCTCTAATAATAGTCTATATAGGTACGATCCCTTCACAACTAGTAAGCACGCTAAATACCATATTTGTCAAGTGTTGCTTGTTATCGTATGCTTCTCTAATCGTTTTGTCAGCAAGTTAAATGTAACATCTGCAAAACTCTGATTAGTTCATAAGTACGTGCTACTAATAAAAAAAAAAAAACATAGTAACAATAGTAACACCACATGTTAAATATCCAACTCATTTCATTGTTAGCAATATGGCTACTATATAGAAAATATTGGGCTAATATAATCAGTACACTTAAATTCTCAATTTAAGATTGTATTGAACTCAATAGTCTAAGTCCCACATTTACAATTGGCATAAGGGAATATACCAAATTTAATATTAGTAAAAGCATATACAAATTCTTATAGAGTAGGCAATAAATATAGTTCATGTTGTGTTCAATAATAAATTAAATCACACCTATAATTAAAAAGAAAACACAAACAAATACTATCACTCACACAAACAGTTTTAAATAATTTAATAAATTTAAATTTATTATAATTTAAAATTATTTGTAAATTGCTTATGAATTGCAAAGCTATATTATGAACCGCTTGAAGCTTGATTTTGTTAATTGATTACTAATATTAATTTAAATATAGTATTTAAAATGCGTGATTAAGTTATGTATATAACAAATATGCTACCCGCCATGCAATAATAATCTATTGTATATATTTTTGATATACAGGGCAGTAAATTCATTGCCCTGTCTGATTATACGGCTATGGGACACTCGGAAGTTTCGATGCGAGAAGGCGAAGCCATCGAGCTACTGAAAGTGGGCTGTGCCGGCTGGTGGTATGTCCGTGTCTTAGGTAAATCTATCACTTTACCCCCCACAAACTTCACTGCATGCTTTGTTGGATCTAATATCATTCATAATAATAGCAATCAATTTGTACCTAACATCATTTGTATATTTTCTAAACAGATACCAATGCAGAAGGTTGGACCCCAGGAGCGTATTTGGAGTCGATAAATCGAAAATCCTCACGATCTTCGAGCTGTAATCAGGAGCGAATAAATCTAAAATAAACCACTGGAGTTCTAATCCAAAAACATATATCATTTAATCGGCTTGCTTTCAAAACTTACTCTATCGTCCTCAATAGACAACAGTATTTGAATATCTTCTCGAAATCCAGCTTTATACACTACTCTCAAGTTTGATGCTTTCTCATATCTGATAGAAATACCAAATATTTTCTCAACTCTCAACTTAATCTTCTCCGAATACCCTCGATATGATCAAAATGTAAATAGAGGATAAACAACAAAATATTAAGTATTTATTGTTAATAAATTATTTGATAACTTGCTAAAACAAATTAAGTTAAAAAATTAATTCTTTCATGCGTAAGTATGTATGTATGTTATTGTTAGTTTCTAGTCCATAGTAAATACAATCTTTAGTATTTTGAGGACTGTTACATTGATTGTTAAGGACTACTTGTCGAATTTCATGAAATTGTATTAATATTTATATATGATAATTAATATACACATCGATATGTACAACAAAATATATACACAAATAAAATAAAAAGCTATCCCTAAACCAAAATGTTTTTAAAACCAATTACGTTCAGCTAAATTCAGAATAAATGTAAGTATTTGAATGTCAATTGTTCATTCATACATCTTGTCTACGTGGTACCCGCATAAGATGGAATCAATCATTCATTTTCCAAGATGAATTTGAGGTACAATAAAGAGCTCGGTATAATATTTCTCTCAACTCTATGGATTTCCAAGATAGATCGATTTTTACCGATTTCCCAATATAATTGTTATTACTTTCATCGCCCAACTATCCGTCAAAAATACAGGAACTTTTGAACCGTGGAGAAAATCAACTATTGAATATTAAGCACATGTATATAAATTATTTAATAGGCAGTGGGAAATTCTAGTTCAATATATATTTATTTCTTAGATTTGTAACAATTTTAACGAAATTTAGGTGTCGAATTACCACCCAAGAAGTAAGTAGTGTAAAGCGTGGAACGATACATAGATAGGACCTGTTCCATTCAGTGACATTGAATGCTGAATACATTTATACACACACAAAGAATACATTTATACATTGAATCTGAGATGGTTTTGTTACTGGAGGCGGATGCAGTTGATATAAATTTGTTGCTCTTACTGTTTTTAATTCGATTTAAGTAGTACGGTCGATACAGTGAAATAATTGAACTAACAAAGGAATGTGAATTATTACAAACGAAAACAATTGTATTACGTACATATTATGCATACATACATTTTTCTTTTTACTTAAATATTAACATATTTAATTCAATTTAAACTTTAGCAACAGAACTTTGGGGATATTATACAGTAAATAAACAAAATTACTTCAACTTTAAATAAAACATTTCAATACTAATTGTGGTTGCGGGTCAATCGGTGATAATTGCCCAAGCGATACTTTTTTGCTTTCTCTTGATGTTGATGTTGATTGTTGATTGATGTTTACTTTCTTCCTGCACAGGAAAATCAAAGCAGTTGCAGCATCGTGTATATTTTTGTAGTTGAAGTTGAAACACAGGTGTTTTTAGTTGGCAGTCACTCTGCTATTCATGTAGAATTGTTGCGCAGAGAGCAGCAAGGTCAACACATAGATGCACGCCGCAATCCAGCAGTTGTACGCATTCTGTAATCAAATAAATGAATACGTTAATATTATGAGTCAGCAAATAGGAAATTTGAGTATATTTTAAGTTTTCGACTTGTCAGCATTCCGATTTTAGATATCAACTGATTCACATGCTTAAAGTACACTTCAAATTACTATACATTTTATCTGACATGAACAGAGAAATTCTAAACATTCAACAACGATAACAAACATAACACTCAAATGTACATATGTATTTGTATTTATGGGAGAGTGCATATGATCGCATATATATATATATATATTATTTGCACGATATTCTTTGTGTAGATATGTGCACATAATGCCAACAACAATGTATAAATTACGAAAACGCACCTGAGTGTATGCATTATTGGCAGCCGTATAGAATTCATCTAAACTAGAGTACTTCTCATCAAGTGGCAAATCCTCGATTAAGGCCACGCTGTGTATGTAGAAGAACAAGCCCATGAGTACCTAAAAATTACAAATATAAACATTCATTTGATCCGCACACTTTTGCAAAGATTTTACAAGTGTTTTTTTTTTGGTCTTGTGACTGTCCCGTATGACCCCAGAAAACAAACCAGCTTCAGCAGCAGTCACAGCCCATAATACTTACCAGCTGCACAATGCCCCAAACGGATATGATTAATCCGCAGAGGGAGCATTTCGGACCACAAATTTTCATTTTGCTAGCTTCGATAATCGCTGCTCGACGGGGATGTAAATCTGTTCCTATTGAATTGGAATTCGCGTCGATAGATTTTTCGCAGAAGCTAGCAAACGTCAGGTGAAAATCATGTGACAGTTCGTGGTGACTGCAGTGTGACCAAGTCTCGATATCTTCAATATGTTAGCGATTGTTGTGTCTACTAAAAATACCACATACAAAATGGTACGCACATCGCTATCAATTGTAGGCAAATAATCGAATAGTTTAATTATTAATAAAAATATGATTAATTAAGATAAAATACAGCCAATTTGCTTTCGCAATTATCTTTAGGTTTTTTTAGCTGCCTTAAAGAGAAACAAATCACGAATTTTTTTAATTTAAGACAAAAGTTGTAACGTGTATTCACACAATTGTCTCTGATGTAAATGTGTGTGTGCATCACACATACGAGCAAAATTAGTGTCAACAATAACAAAGTACAAATTTTACCAAAAAATAATTTTAAACAAAGAAAATTTAAATTTATCAATGCCAACATCATCGGTTTACCACGAGAAGCAATCGAGGCAACTATGTGCCTTACACGCCCTCAACAATCTCTTTCAAGGTGACCAATCCTACACAAAGGCAGAACTCGATCACATTTGCAGCAATCTGAGTCCAGACGTGTGGATAAATCCACATCGCTCGGTGCTGGGATTGGGCAATTATGATATCAATGTCATAATGACAGCCCTGCAGAAGCGCAATTGCGAGGCCATTTGGTTTGACAAGCGAAAGTGAGTACTCAACTTGAGTCTTCTCCGGGAGAATGACCAGCTCATCTTAAATTTACTTTGTAAATACGTCCACTCAGAGATCCGTCTGTCATTAATTTGGACGCCATTGTTGGCTTCATACTCAACATTCCCTCGGATTACAAGTTTGGGTTTGTAACGCTGCCTCTGCAGAGACGCCACTGGATTGCAGTGCGTCGCATTGGCGACTACTACTACAACCTGGACTCCAAACTGCGCGAACCACATTTGCTAGGCAACGAAGTGGAAATGCTGCAGTTTCTGCGGGAACAGCTCTCCGACGAGGTACAACAACGCGAACTTTTCCTTGTGCTCGAACAAAAGAATGACGCGGTAGAAACCGTTGATCGTTGGCTAAAGAAGGAGCCGCACACCTCTGGACTGGGCACATAACTGTTATCCCCCATTCAATTAGATATATTAAATCCCTCATTATTATAATCTTGTTTTTATGTACATAATTTACTTGTACATAATTTACTTTGGCACAAATATTCTTGTTGAAACCTCTTTAAATGAGTCGATCAATTTTTCTAAATTGTCATTGACAATTGGCAATTTATTGAGTGTGAAATGACATTTAAATACGCATTGTGTAGCAAAATACAAAACTAATACATTTATGGAATGTTTTGTATAAAATATGTAAAACAAGTCAGGGTTTGACAGTTAGTATTAATATTCGAAGCTTATTCGGACTTAAATTAAGGACGTCGATCAAGAAAATCGTTTTGCATATATAAATATATATATTTGGACGGATATGTATCATTAATTAATAAAAGAAGGCCCACATGTGGTAAATGTAAATGTGAATCCTCTAGAGACTCTGGGTTTTTTATATGTCAGTTTGGATGCTGCCTTGGCCTGGAGCAGAAGCTGATGGCTGCTGGCTGCGTCCTGGCTGTGGTCGACGCGGGCGACTCGGCTCCGGTGCAAAGTAGTCGTGTGGCAGTGCGGCTGGAGCGGATGCGCCACCTGAGGACGAAGGGCCAGCTGCTGATGCTGCCGCCGCCTGGCTCTGATAATAATCATCGCCATATTCGCTCACCTCACGATTACTAATCTCGTTGAGGCGCTTATAGCGCTCGCGACGTGCCTCGACCATGTAGAGTATGCCTCCGGGTAGCAGCATACAACCTCCAATCACAGCCAGGGCAAAGGACCAGCCCATATCGTTATGCTGCCAGCCAGGCATCCAGTCGCGCGAGTCTCCCTTTGCACCAAAGATGACCACTGCAATGAAGCCGCAAATGGAGGCGAGCACCTCACAGGTGCCGATCGTCAGCAGCAGGAACACATAGCGATCATCGTCGCGCGACGTGCGTAAGAAGGACAACGTCAACGGCAACGCCAGGAGACATAGCACTAAGCAAAGCGTGGCAAAGAGCTGAACAGCTATGTAGAATCCTGGCAGAAGGAAGTCGTGTAGGATATAGTATTCCTCCTCGAAGACCCACATGCAGCCTGTAAAATCGGTGTCGTAGAATCGATGTATGTCCTGGAAGTGATTGAAACACACCTCCCACAGCCCGAGATTGGTGAAGCGAGGATTCTGAAGTTTACCATCGGTGACCAGCCAAAAGGGCGTTGCAAATGCGATGACGAATAGCAGAAATGACACGCCCGATATGCACAGGGCAACGCGTGTGTTGCGATTCGATGCGCCCATTCCCGATTCGCTATCTTCCTGTGTGTACAAGAGTTAAACGAGAAGCACAATTAAAAAGTCGACAAGAAAATAATTAAGTCAGAGAAACACACACAACAAAAAAAAACCCAAAACACGCCCCGGCCAGTGTGACCTGATCAGCAATTACATTTAATGCTACTCAAGGCGTTGCCACCTAGCGGGCACAAACTGTACACATCGGCGACAACTCTGCGACGCATTTAGTTGTCTCTTGTTTTGTGGCATAAAAACTTGTTTGCGAAAGCAAACGAGAAGAAAAAAAAAGAAATGTGCGTTTGCCGTGTATAAAATTTTCGTTTTTTGGCGCAATTGCAGAAAATAGATATATACACCTGGTGTTGCGTTCGTATCGTTTCAATTAACTTGCAAATACGCTGTTCTTAATCGAGGGTGCGTCGTGTTGTTGCCGCTGCTGCTGCTACGCTGACGCCAACGCCGACGACCACGACGCCAACGACGACGCCGACGCCGACGTTAACAATATGGCTTCCGAAATTGCTGTGGTAAACATTGGGAACTTTGAAAAGATACAGAACTTTCTAAATGACACCGCCTACAAGGAGATACTGGAGAACAGCGAGAACTTTAACACGCGCCTCTGCATCGAGAGGCGCCTCCGCATGCCGTTCCTTGACCCCCAGACGGGCGTTGCACAAACGCACTGCGCTCTGTTCATGAAACGCAAACAGCGAATGCCCGGCTTCCGGCATGGCCAAATCTATACGTATCCCTCGGCCCGTTGGCGCAAGCCGAAGCGCCAATATTTATTGAATCCGCATCATAGCTATCGCGCCTATCAGTATCGCGAGCACCATCATCTGCCCCATCAGCACCAACATCAGCATCCGCATCATCATGTGCCAACCACATCGGGCAATTCGGGAACTCTCTCCACACGTGACCATCATCAGGCGGAAAGTGCAGGTGAGATTCTTATTATGCTTTATATAAATATATACAAATACTTATATATAGATGTATGTTTGTGATTATGTGTGTGCCACAAAAGTGGTTGCAAAATCAATAAAACCTCTTACAATTTCTGCTGCTGCTGCTTTGTGTTCAGTTCTCAGTCCTCAGACTCTTTCTCGTTTTTATTCTCAGTCACGAGTCAGTTCCACCACCTTTGCATGGTGGTCCTTAAACGTTTGAAAATCAGCAAACTATGTTTTTATAAGTAGATTACTTTTTTATTTACAATGGTTCTAAATATTTCTATATAATTAACAACTATATTATAAAATTAATAAGCATAATTAAACATTATTAAAGATTACCTGTAAAAACTAAATGCATTCGCAGCTAATGTCAGTTTTTTGTTGTTTGCATTTAATGTTTTCTAATTATTATATGTAATTAATATATTAATTAATTTATGCATTTCTAAGGAGAGCCGTGTTCAAAACATTTCCATTAGTTTCCATTCTTTAAGTTTAAAACTAGTACAATGAATGTAATATTTATATATATTTTTTAGTAATTATTAGATTATATCTTATTTTAAGTTATGTCAACGTAATTCATTAAAAATCTTTGGCTTAACTAAATTCTTATTGTCCAAGCTTAAATTTATGGTTACTTTTGGCCCTCTGTTCAATTGCAAACGCCAACAAAAACCAAAACTAAGCATGTGTGGCTTTATGAAGCTGCATTTTCTATATATATATATATATATATATATATATTATACACACATTCATACAATGTTATACATTTGTGCGTAAATATCTGTGTGTTTGTGTGCGTGTGACAAGTGTAACCACCCCAATTGGAAAACACTACACAAGCATATTGGGGCTGATTTATGTTTGCCAATTCGCAAACAAAAATACACACACACATATATATTAAGTTATAGATATATATTTGTAGTTGTTATATATATATATTTGGATTATTAAGAGAAATAACCTTGTTTTTGTTCTTTGTAGCTATTGCGGCCACAGATGGCAACTCGATGGGCGCTTCTGGGGACAATGACAGCAAGGATTCTCATGCAAATGCCGAGAAGGATTGGTTCCATGAGGATATGGATTCATCGCACTGCCATCATGCCGATGACTACGAAGATGACTTTGATTCGGACAATGATTTCGACGAATCCTACAGTAGTCGGGGTAAACGCAAACGGGGATCACGTCCAAGACGCTCCAATGCCACTGCCGACGGCACTCCGAAACGTGGCCGTAAAGGAGGTGGTAAGCAAATGCCTATTATCAAATAATTTATCAGCAAAACAATAACATTTTTTTTTTAAATTGTAGGAAGTC
Source organism: Drosophila melanosoma (assembly GCA_035042045.1). Taxonomy (NCBI): domain Eukaryota; kingdom Metazoa; phylum Arthropoda; class Insecta; order Diptera; family Drosophilidae; genus Drosophila; species Drosophila melanosoma. The sequence continues at coordinate 420,600 of JAWNLY010000188.1, read as the reverse complement.
GTCGACGCAATGCAACGGATGGCGATACTCCGGATCGTAGGAGACGCAATGCAGCTGGCAATAATGCAAACACCTCGGCAGCAGCTGCAGCAGCAGCAGCGGCTGTCGCCCATGCTGCAAGCACTGCGGCAGCAGCAGCTGCTACTCAGGGACTCTATGCAACGCACTCTAACTCAGCATCACCGATTCCCATTATCGATGAAACCTCACAATCGGCACTGGTGATGACGGCCACACTTTCATCGTCATCGTTCGACAAGGCATCACTGACTGATGCCGGTGCCTCAAATGATTCAATCCCATTGGCCACAATGGCCAGCATGGCCAACATGTCGACAACGCCAGCGACTACTGCTGGTGGTAATAATGGTGCTGGTGGTGGTGGTGGTGCTACAACAACGCCAGCTGTATACACAAACGTGAACACACCACCAAGCAATCCGTTGGCAAGTCCCAAAAAGAACAAGTTGCGAGCGGAACGAGATGTGGCACAGCCTTCGCCATATTGTGACTTTTGTCTTGGAGATCAGCGTGAGAACAAGAAAACGAATATGCCCGAAGAGCTAGTGTCCTGCTCCGACTGCGGCCGCTCTGGCCATCCATCGTGTCTGCAATTTACGCCCAATATGATTATATCGGTAAAACGGTATCGCTGGCAGTGTATTGAGTGTAAATACTGTTCAATTTGTGGCACCTCCGACAATGACGATCAGCTGCTGTTCTGCGATGACTGTGATCGCGGTTACCATATGTATTGTCTGTCGCCGCCATTGGTAACGCCGCCCGAGGGATCCTGGAGCTGCAAACTGTGTATGGAGGAGTTTCACAAGCACAAGTAAAAGAAACAAAAACTTAATTTACAATGACAATTCAAAGCTCGTCTCTTGTCGGTGCAGAATGTAAATGTATTTTAATTCGATTACCTTATTTTAACTGTGTTTTTTCACTTACGTGCAGCTTTTAAAATTACACATGTCTTAATTTTAAATTACCTTTTTAAGTATTCCTTAGTATGCGTGTATCTAATTAATTTAATTTTTGTATTCGTAACTACGCTTATATGTGGACCGCCCCAAGTATTCTAAGTATTCCACCGCCTTCTGCGCAAAGTGTAGTCGTTAAGTAAATTCAATCTTTATCATTTCGTTTATTTTCTTTTCCAATGTGTTGTGCAAATCTTACAAAATATTTTTATGAAATTATAAATTACCATAATGCCAATAAATACTGCAACACTTTTTGCATACAATATACTTTTGCTACTAAAGAAATATTAAAAATATTATATTTTTAAGAGTAGAATTTCTTCCTTAAGATTTAATTAGGAAAGTAGTTTCAATAATCGGAAATAATCTGTATTCAAGACAAATTGATAATGTTAAAAATGCAAGAATGATGATCTGTTCAAAAGTGCAAAAAATGACTCGCAGTCTTAACAAATTGCCAGAACTATTGCTACCACAAATCAGCAGTTGGTGCGTCAAAATTGCTATCAACCCACTGGTCTTTAATTGAATAAACGCCTGCAGTTAAAAATGTTTACATTAAATGCGCTAAGTCTGTTGATCAGCGATCAGTTTTAACAAGAGACAAGGCAGCAGGTAAAATGAAAATCGGATGCGTCCAATGATCCACTTACTTAAGTTAACTAGTGTCATAAATATTGTTTTTGATGCCCTCAGTCGACACCTTTCCGCTTGTTTGGCAATTCAAACAATAATCGTTAACAATGACAACTTTGCCGACGCGTTTTCCATGGATGTTATTACTCAAGTGAGTGATTTATATTATGCAGGCAAAACTATTTACTCAAATTGGCACGGTAAACTTACATTATGTTCCTTGTCTGGTCACACTACACATTTAACGAGCCGACAAACAGCTGTTATTGCCATTCACAAAAGTAGAGGAAAGTAATCGATATCGGCATCGAAGGCACACCTGAAGTCGCGTTCGCGTTGTCATCATCGGTCCAAAAGAAAACCTCCGTACACCAAATTCTGCCGTTTTTTTTACACAGACTCAAAAATTTGTTTTATTTCTGTAATAGAAATACACAACAAATTTGTTAAAATTTGTGTAACAGTTGTGCACAGCTGCTGCGAATGATCCAAAAACTGTGCAACAAGTGGTCTCCAACTAGCTTTTAACACTACTCCAATAAAGTGCCTTACACACACAACGACGCGCGCACACACACACAGACACTGTTCTTACCACACACACACAAGCGCATACGTAAGCAACAAAAACAACAAGTTGTGGGCTTCAAGTCCAATCAGTTAATTACGCCGAAAAATGCAAAGCGACGAAAGCACGAAATTTAATTAAAACTCAAATCTCTCCCAGTGAATTGAATAAAATACATAATAAAACGATAGGTGATTGAGTGTGATAAATGCTGGTTTAACTGTTATAACTGCCAAAATCCCTACCGCGAGGATTCGTATCGTGTTTCTGGATATGTGATAAAAGAGAGAGAGAGCTAGAGAAAGACAGCCTGTTAACGTGTGAGTGCCTTTACAACAACTACAACAAGTAGAAGAAGTAGCAGAGCAATAATATACAAAATTAAAAAAACAAGTGTGTTTTAAATATAGATATACAAAGTTCACATAAGCAGGTAATTACACTTTACATTTCTTCATATATTTATGTATATGTATTGAAAACGCTCATTTCTTGCAGTGACTTTTTTAATGCTTTTACTTTTGCTTTGCACATATTTGCATATACATGTACGTGTGTGTGCGCGTTTTCTCTGCGATTGTTGAATATTTTGTTTGCTTTTTCTTTTCATCATCGAAATTTCTCACTGTGTGTGCCCTGTGCGGTGTTTTATTATTATTGTTTTTACCTTTTCGTCATCATCAGTTTTGCACTTGTTTCTATCTATAATGCTATCTCTTTTCACCTCAAGCAAAAATAGCACAAATGCCAACAGCAAAGTCTAATAAGAAATTTGTATCGTTCTTTTCTTGTTTGCCTACTAATACGTGCACAAAAGCCGCTGCTGCTCACAGCTACTGACACACATACACATGCTTATAATAAACTGGCCAATAAATGCCGCCTGCTTTGGAATGTTCGCTGTTGTTGTTACTGCTTCTTTTGCTGTTGTTGTTCTCGTTCTCAATACATTTTGTATTAGGTTAAGTGTATATGGCCGTTGTCAACGGATTTTCGGTTTGGTTATCACGATGAATTTTAATAAACAAACTACTGCAGGCGTTTTTGTTTCTTTGCTGTTTTCGTTCCTTGCTTCTCCGTCCACCATTTCTGTGTATGTCAATCATCTGTTTTTTATCCCTTGCGCCAAGCAAAAACAGCGAATTCGCCAAGCCTTTTTCGCTCCTTGTCCTGCTCTGCTTCTACCTTAAACAACAGCTGTTCCTCTCTGTTTACATCTCTCTCTAAACACAGCAGCAAACTGATAGCATGCTGCTGTTAAGTATTAATTATTAAGTTTAAGTATTATTAATACATAAGTAGCCAACTAACAGATAAATAAATAGTAGATAAGTCGGTGTTTTTACAATTATAAAAACCAATGCATTTACAATTGATTCAATGTTTTTCAATACCTCGCCTCGCATTTTGTATTTCGGATTCACTGTTAGTTAACATATACGTTGGCAACAACAGCGCGCTGTTGTCGTTGCTTGTCAGTTGTTTTTCAACTTTCATGTGCGACGCAAGGATATGCGCTTGCAAAATATCCAAAGTGCCACAAACACGCTGCAACCACACAGCAACAACATTTACGTGGCGGCTTCTTAATTATTTAAGCCAAAATACCGACGTGCAGGTTGAGTTTATGACTTTGAACGCTGAGTGCAAGTCGACGCAGCAAATGGAATAGAGACATAGAAAGAAATGTAAGAAAAATGTCGGAAAAATATACGAATAAAAGCAACTAGAATGCAATAACATAAAAGCTCAAGCAGGTTAAGTGGAAAAGTGGATGTGAATTAAATAAAGACAGACTAAACATACTTACGTATGTATGTGTGTATATATTATGTTCATTGCATAAGTATTGAAATTAACATGAAAACTCAGCACTAAGTTTAATTTTCGAATTGGCTTATTGCAGTTAACGGTAACGGAAAATATCCATAGAAGACAGGATTAAAGAGCTTGCAATATGGAATCCATGGAATATGAAATGGCACGCAACATGACGCTGCTGTTCTTCCTGGAACGATTGCTGGACAAGGGCGAACCACGCACCGTGCACGATCTATCCTGTCAGTTTGGCAACAAGGAGTTCACCAAGGAAATGCGACAAATTGCCGGCGGCAGTCAGTCCGGTATGTATTTAAATAGACGTATTGCAATTCAAAATTCATATAATTTTCTCTCTCTTTGGGGTCGTAATCCGAGACTGGTACAGTGAAAACTAATACTGAACAAACTGACTTGTACTTTTACACCTGCTCGGGCTCATTGTTGTTTTCCGCTCTCTGTTTTGTTTTTATTGTTGTTGTTGTGTTTCTTTGCTTGAGTTGTCCAAGTGCACATGTCATTGCCGCTTCCCAGTCACAGCCGCAGAGTTGTGGACAAGCAATTGAAGTTGCTGCTGCAACCGCAAAAGATAAAGAAAAAAAAAACAAAACAACTCGAGTGCTGTTTGGATGACTTGAAAGATATCCTGTTCGCGACTTATGTTGTAATGTAGTTGCGAAAAAATATAAAGTTTAAGGAAAGTAGAATTTCGTTTGACTTTTGAAAAAAGTGGCAAAGCAAAATACATAATTTTATTCACAGTATTAAAATTATTTAAATGTAATTAAACTTAAAATGAATATAATTATATATATTGATTAGAATTCTAGAAACACTACTAACTTTGGTTTTTACATTAGGCAATATTTAAAAAACATTAAAAAAATTTGCAAATCTAGTGATCAAACCATTTTATTCTTAAGAAAAAACCAAAGACAAACTTACGTCATAGACAGACCTTTCTTACTTTAAATTTGTTTAGGCTCATTTTGTGTTCATTAGGCTGCCACTTGATAAGAACAGGGTATACAACCTCGAACGGTTGCTTTAGTCAGGGTTTTTCTTAAGGCAATCGATAATACACGTGTTTTTCTTGTTGCTTGTTACGCTCGAAGATGGAGGCACAAACGGAAAACTAGATTTCCCCCATAATACATGAAAAACACTCGTTGTCAACAATAGGAAAACAGCTCGACAACAATTCGATACGCATAAACACAAGTTCATCATTGAGATGCGGGTATTTTAAAAATAGTAATGCACAAAAACTCTACGAAAAACTTTAAAAATAAACTGCGGCTGTGCAGTGCAATGCACCTTTTAATATTGAAAATACCTCGCATTGACTCCAGCAATTCATTGGCGTGTCATTAGAAACTCTAAATGAAATATTTTGTACAACATTTTTGTTAGTTTTGTTTGCTTTACTTTAAAATTGATATCAACGATTAAATCTACATTAGGCTGAATTTACCTAGAACATAATTTTTGAGGGGAAAAGTAATTATTTCTACTACTTTGTGGCGTGTCAATGAATTGTTGTACCATAAAAACTCTATAACTCTATTTACTTGTTGTGTGAGCTATGTGAGTCAATCGATTTGATTTATCATAATTGTGGAGCGGAATCGATAATAAATTAATCGTGGTTTAAATCGACAATTAAGTCCATTTGATGGCTCTGTATTCCAGCTATTATAATTATGACAGATATGTGTTAATATTTGCACCAATACTCTCGGTATAAGAAATTTATCTTCAGTATCAGATCTGCAACTGAAAAAACATATTCGAAATATCAACAAATATGAAAAGATCGTTATTTTTGTGGTAAATGAGAATTGATTAAGATGATGGCATCAAGCCTTTTTATAATCGCATTTTCATAGTTGAGTTGTTGTTAAATTTGGCATGCCTTGCTCTTTATGTATGCACTTATTTGTTATTACCCACATTGTTCACACTTTGTGGCCACGTTAATTGCACTCGTCAACAGCGAATGCAACAAATGCATTTAGCAAGCACTTATCGCACTTAAAATACATCTGTCTTTAAATCGCGACCAGCAGAACTAATGCAAACAATTTTTTAAACCATCCACAATGCTGCAAGAGGCACACCTAAATCATGTCTGTGATACAAAATATTTGTGGCATGCACGCTAGGCAGTAATTATTTTTAATCTATATATGCCTATGTTCATGTTATAAATAGAACTGAATCAACGTTAAAGTAAACAAATACTAGACGAAAACTATGCGCTTAACCAGCTCAAAACAATTCCCCAGCTCCAGCTCGAAGGTGGCCTGGCATGCTCCCAAGATAAGTCCGAGGGCTCAAGTTTGACATGGTCATCCTATAAACATATTTTATGGTACACCCTTTTTTGTTTTAGCCAATGCTTTTTGTTAACGCCGCTAAGGGCATACTGTTGGCCAACACTGTTTGGATATATATACCTTTGATATTTTCATAATACCCGGCTAAAACACGAATCCAAACGACGATGATGATGAGGGTAAATTTGCCTTTCTGGTTTCGTTTTGCAAATAGAAAAGTGTCGATTACGTGACAGAAATGTTCAATTGAATTTCAAATATTATGCCACACTATTCAACAAACATAAAGAGAGAGAGAGAGAGAGAGAGGCAGGGGAGCGAGGGAGGGCTGTTCATTTGTTGCTTCAATAATGCATGTGTGTATGTGTGTGTGTGTGTAGGTGTAGATTCGTAAAGTTCTCGATTCCCCAGCGATTGACGAGGGTTTTGTGCAAGCAAACAAGAAAACATTTACAAAATTAATGTCACAAGCAATTTTGTGGCAAACTCTCTTCAAAGCGTTGAAAGCATACAGAACTCGTGCGATGGCCATAATTTCTAAGCCTTAAGGCCATTAACCATTAAAACTGATAATGAGTTGAGCAAACAGTTGGCAAACTTTAGTGTGCCCATTTCACTGCTAATTTGACAAGCGATCGCCAAAAATATATGAAACGAAAACCAGTTTTGCATGCATTTCGTTCAAATCATTTTGGCCAAACATAAACGAGCCGTTTACCGTTTTGCTGACGTTGTCGATGCCGTTGTCAATGTCACTGCGGCACACACAATGTGCCGTAGTTGATTGTTGCACACACAAAACAAACATATTCCAATAAAGGCATCCCTGTGAGACACGATTTGGTTTTTTTTTTGTTTTTGCGTAATCGATTGTTAAAGCGAAGGTTCAACACATTTGTTAATGAGGCATATAAATGAGAAGGTGGCTCCATAAATATGCAGTTGACTGACAATCATATACAAGAGTACTGAATTGGACCAAGATGTCTTCTAGCTAAAATAGGTATAATCCTTATAATACAAACTTAAATCCTTAAAGCATATCATGGCGGATTGTGTTGCTTTAGCCAGCAGTAGGGAAATATTTTCGTACAAGAAACTAGGTCGCACTGCATGAAACCTGGCCCCCCCACTTATAATAATAATAATAATAATAATAGTGATAATAATGTATCACTTGCATTTATGGCTTCTCAACTAATCCATACTCTGGACACTTTTCCCATTTTTCTGCTTGGGTTTCTTTTCTGTGGAACTAATATTGTTAATTATAGACTGAGAGCAACACTAGAAATTTTATACATATATATTTGATTTTATTTAATTAATTAAATATGTAAATAAATAATTTCTGAGTCCTTAATAGTTGCTACATAGACTTATTTTCAATCTAAATTAAAATTCGCTGCTTTTGCAAAAATTTCGATTCTCGTTTAATAATCGAAAGTCAAGTTGCTGCTTGTTTAGATATGTTCCGCTTAGCCGTAACATATTTCACGTTTGACTTGTGCCACGTTTTGGGGCATGTGGCAGGCGCAGGACATACAATAAATTTAACGATTTTATGCCGGCAGCAGTCGGTTGGCCCATTTGAAATCCTTTAGCACCCTTGCTTATTTTGGCATTGCGTGTCGGCAATGTGCGTCTCGACTTGACTTGAGTTGATTTCTGTTACTGTTGCTGTTTGCCTGTTTCCCTGCCAGCTGCCAAGGCTTTTGGTTATTGTTAGCTTATGCGTTTAAATGTGGGGAAATGGAAACGGAATTGGAAATGGAAATGGAAATGTTGTTGGAGCTGGAGACGGCACTGGCTTTAGCTCAACATTGATTTTTGTGTTTTTTTTTTGGGGGGCTTTATTTGGTATTTATTAGTGGCGCCTTTTCTGCCTAATGAGTCAACTTAGTCTCAACTAATATGCTTATAATGAAGTCATATTTTTGGTGGAATATTTAATATTCAATATGCTAGGTCACATCAACAAAATGAACTTTACTGTACACAGAGAGAGAGAGAGAGAAAGGGGAGTTTCACATACGGTCTTAACCATAAAATCTTCAGTTTATAGCCACATAACCCTTTTACCTGGCTGGCTAAGACACTTGGCTCTGAATTTATAACAATTTCTGTCCTTTTGCGGGGGCCCGTCTGGGGTAACATTTCAATAAGCAAACATAAACATAAATATACATATGCATATATTTATAGAAAATGTTCTCAGTGCATTTGAAAATTGCCCACAAAATTGTGCCCAATATGTGCGGCGAGTGACCGTAAAATGGGCCAGCAACCAGCTCGAACATCTGCTCCTCCTGCGGCGGCTTGCCACGTTTGCCACACTTGCAACACTTGCGACCGCCCACCGCGCACCTCTAGCCAAGCATTTTTGTTTGTCGGCCAAGAAATTCCCCTACACAAACAGTCAAATATTGTCTTGGCTATAACAAATACATGCGGGCTTATCGAAAAGTATTTAAGACCATTTACATTTTAAATGATTATCGTAAACTTGTCGAGTGTAATATAATATTCTTTTCGAGTTGGTTTTTTTTGAGGAACAATAAGCCAAAGCACTTTTGTGTTTAACACGTAGTTCTAACAAAACATAATAATTAATGTGTAATTATGCTCCTTACATGTGAACATAAAACGATTAACGTCAAATAACTATATCATATATTTGCCATCGGAATAACTAATTCTTCAACTCGAGCTGTTCTGTCTTAAAGTTATTTCAAGCTACCCTTTTCTTCAGTTTTCATTTTTATTTATTACTAATTAAAATATGTATTAAATATAAATATAAATTGATATAAATAAATATTAATTTTTTTAAATTAAATACTTATTACTCTCAAGAAAAGCTGAATGCTTCTTCATACATAAAAAAATACTTACAACCCTCGCCTGCCATTTGTATACAAATGTAAGCATGTAAATAAGCATAAATATCTGCACATATACACTACACATATGTGTACTAGGTGAAAGTGGCGCTTACGTTCTGCTGAGGAGGAAGTTATTCCGGCAGATAAATAATAATCATGCAGATACAAGAGTTAGTCGTATTTTTTTGCTTCCAATTTTATGGCAAGCTGTTTAGCGTCATCTGTAAATTTCAATTTCAATTTGAGTAATGACCGAGAATACATAGAAATTGAATTATATACCAGTTGCGCTTGGCCCATTTAGTGGACACATAATGTAAATCGATATTTATTGTGCACTTTCAAGGGGAGCCAAACCCCAAACTCCAAATTCACTTTTCCGTCATTTATCATTGTTGTGGCTCATCGAGCACATGACACCAGTAGATTTGTTCAGCTGTAATCCCCAGACAGAGGCAGAAATCTCCGCGTTTCTTGGGTAATCCTTGCGCAACGCTTGACAATTTGATGCGAAATTCGATTATGTGAAAGGTCATTTACATTTACATCAAGCTTAGCTTTAAAAAAAATGCAATTAGATTAATTTATTTGGCGTTTTTGAGCAAATCATGTTACAAATACCAAATTTGACAACAATAGCGCAGTAGCAACAATGACAAACCAGAGCACTGGCTGCTGTTGCTTCTCTCGACACGCAACAGCAACAATAACACTGAAATATATATATATAAAAATACTTCCACAGCAGCTCCCCCATACCACTTCCTGCCCCAACGCTTCGTCAGATGTTGCGCGCTTGTCGTGTCACGTCATATTACACACACAATAGGCTGCTGGCGCAGACAGCGATGGAGTTGCCCTCGCCAACCCTCCCACAGAGTACACCCACCTGACAGTGGTGCTGCTTCCCTGGGCCGTTGACGGCACTCAGTCAGTCAGCAAAGTATGACCTGATTTATCAAATAAATAGCTTGGCTTGAGTGCATTCACTTTTCATTTGGCTTCAAATATACCTAAACTCAGCACTGTAAACAAATTTCGAGTGCATTGCAATAATTATGGGTTGGCTTGTAGATCTTTCAGCTTACTTATCAATATCATTTCGAATATCTAACAAGCTTATGCTTAAGATGGCTAAACAGGAAATATGACAGGTAGTAGGAAGCAAATTCGACTCTATAAAATATAGACTTCAACTATAGAATATTAATTATTAAGATTTAATTTATGTCGATTATCGATTAAAGACAGTTTTCTAACTGGTTTTTAACTGATATAAAATATACAATAAGAAATAATAACAGATAAACGCTTCATAAAGTTGAATTTTTGTTTCAGTTTCACATTTCGAGATAATAACTAAAATGGCAAAACAGATTCTGTTGTTTAACCTCAAGTTTTGAACAAAACTCCCTTTTGCTGTGGAATAAATTGAAAATAAACTACAAACACCAACATTTAGAGCACTGTGATTCACAAAAGGGTGTAACTGCCAGAAGGGTGGGTAATTCCTGCCACAGGCACAGCAAAACTTTGGCTAACGTTACAAATAAAGTTGCAACAAAGTCATCCGTAGTAGAGAAATAAACATGGGACTACAACGAGGCTAATAATGGGAAGCCAGGCATATGTGGCGAACAGATAGCAAACTTATACAATGCGCACTTTAAGAAATTAATCATCTATTGTTAGTCTATGTATATATATATATATATATATATATATATATATGTGTGTCTATATCATTGTGCATGTGGACAATGTGCATTAAGTGCTTACTTTCCCCGCTTAAGCAATGCAGAAGACATTAGACACTTTGAGGACGGGCGTATTAATTAAGTTAACACTTTTATCGCATTATTGCATTAAGCTCTAATGGCTGCGACTAATTGTAATTGACATGTTTGACAGGTCTGAAGAAATTTCTCGCCCAATACCCGTCAATATTCCTGGTGGACGGTGATTATGTGCAGGTGAATGCCTATCAGCACAGCAGCTCGGACGATGGCAACAGCGGCGGAAAGCGGGACTACATCCAAGAGTCTAAAGACTACTTCAAGAACAAGATGCTCCAATATGGCGCCGCCGCCGAGGTGCCCGTACGCAGTTTGCTCGGACATCGATCGCAGGCGTCGCCACAAGTACGACACATATCAGGTGAGTGAATGACATTTTAATATATATATATATGCAAGTATAATATAAATATATATATATATATATATTGACAGGCCAACACATCAAGGAGTTTACGGATTTTCTCATGAAGCACACGGACACGTTTAAGGTGACGGATGACTATGTGATGCTGGTGGGCAGCGAGAATATGACGGACCTGCCGGCCCGAGATCGCTTGCATTTGCCGCAATCGAACATCGATACGCGTGGCACACAGCAAATGCTCGACTTTTTCGCACAGTGCATCGAGATGAAGGGGCCGTTGCTGGTGGATCAACTCTTCCATTTGCTAACGCTCAACTTTCCCCAGGATCAATGGTTGCGCATGTTTAAAACGCCCGGCGATTTGAGCTCGTTTCTGAAGTTGTTCGGCGACTGCTTTCACATCCAGGCGAATCTAGTCACATTGCTGCAGAAGCCCAAGTTGAGTGACTCGCACATCCAGCAGGCCCAGGCGCGTTCCCGCGAACAATTCAATGCGCTCAACAACAATCAGAATCCGCGCAAGCCGGACACAAATGTGAGCAATGTGCAGCAGCGCCTGCAATCGCCGGCGATGCGCAGCAATGGTTACAACAATAGCAATAGCAGCAGCAATAATGTGAATAACAACAATAATACGATTAATAATAATATAGCATCGCCAAACTTTAAGCTGAATGCACCCGTATCGAATATGACGGGGGGCGGTGCTGGCTTTGGCCAGGGTCAAAATAAATCGGAACCGAATTCGGGCTTTGATAGCTATGTGCCAATGTCGGAGCTGAAGCTGGAGAATCTCTGCGAGAATAACTATCCCAGCTCGACACTGTGCTATGGTCCCATTGGAACATTACCGCAACAACAACAGCAACAACAACAACAGCAGCAGCAACAGCCACAACAACAACAATCGACAGCACCCACGGAGCGTTTGAATTGTGTAAATCAAACACTGAAGCAGCGCATAAATACGCTGGTCATCCGAACTCTGGCCGAGAATTCAGAGAAAGACAAACAATCTTTGGCCAATCAAAACTCACACGCGAGTCCCGTGCATGGCAGCAACAACAAATCAACAGCTGCAGTTGCAACAGCAGCAAGTGTTGCAACCACACCATCAACAATAGCACAGAACAATTCGAATGCCGCAACTAGTCACAGTTATTTTGTGGGCGACACGTGGAAAATCAAGGTGCTGCAAAATACCACCGTTATTGCGAATGTGAAGCATTCCACATTTGTCACCGAGGCTCTGCTTGACTTGGCCAAAGATGAGAGCAACATTGCTGTCTCGCTAGACTGTGAGGGCATCAATTTGGGTTTCAAGGGCGAGATAACGCTCATCGAGATTGGCACGGCGCGTGGCGAGGCGTTCCTCTTCGATGTGCAAACCTGCCCGGCCATGGTCAGTGATGGTGGCCTGAAGACCCTACTCGAAAACGATCAGGTCATCAAAGTCATACACGACTGTCGAAATGATGCCGTCAATCTGTATCAACAGTTTGGCATATTGTTGCGCAACGTATTCGATACGCAGGCGGCTCATGCCGTATTGCAGTATCAGGAGAATGGCAAACAGGTGTACAAGGCCAAATATATATCGCTAAACTCGCTGTGCGAGCAATACAGTGCACCCTGTAATCCCATCAAGGATCAACTGAAGCAAATCTATCGACGTGATCAAAAGTTCTGGGCCAAAAGACCGCTCACTCGCGAAATGATGCTGTATGCGGCCGGTGATGTCCTCGTTCTCATACACGATCAGCTTTTTGGCAATCTGGCGCAACAGATTAAGACCGAGAATCGTGTACTATTCTCCGAACTGTGCACCGAGCAAATACTCATGCAAATCAAACCGAATGAGGTCAAGATACGAAAGAAGCAGCGCAAGGTTGCCACCGAGGTATCCGATCTCAAACAGAAACTGACACAGACCAGCAAAAGTATTGTGCTCTCCAATCGCGAGATACGATTATTACGGTAAGCGTTATTACTACCAACTATAAAGATATATATGTTATATTAACACATGATTTACTTGCAGTTACATGGACTTGACGGAGGACGAAAAGGAGCGTCTAAAGGGCTATTACAAAGTGGCCAAAAAGCTAGAGAAAATGGAATCTGCTGGCAATTCAAACAAGTTCGTTATTTACACATTTAAATTCGATGATTGATGATTAATTAACATTTCCAAATACTTGCAGAGATCAAAGCGATTCTGAAGACGAGGGAGAAGCCAATGAAAATGACTGTTTCCCCAGCTTAGATTCGGTGCCCTCGGACAATTCGCTGTCGGGTACATTCTCGCCACGCTTCAGCTCTGAGCCGCCCAGTCTGACTGAGTCAATGCAAATGCTGGAGGAGATATTGCAAGACAAATCGATGGATCGATTAGCACGCATTGATAAGCTCGAGGCCATATTGACGACTGCAACAACATTGCCATGCGATCAGGTAATTGCAATCCAGCTGGCGGCAAAAGGAACATCTCTTGGTAATGGTTTGGTTTTTCTTTGCAGATTATTACTTCCAATGCAATGCAGCAGCAACTGGGTTCCAGCATTGCGACCACTGAAAATCTGCAAATCTTTCGCGAGAAGACAAGAAAGTATGTTTGAGAACATCGAATGTCTAGCGACATTAAAAACTAATTGATTTAACAAATTTCAGCATGAAGAACTGTAGTTGCCATGGGGAGCGCAGCATTACACCCATTCTGAGATCGGCGAATGACAAGCGAGTAGTCAAACTTGTGGATGCCGAGTCGCAGACGCTCAGCACCGGTGACGTTGTCATCACCAAGATCTTTTTCCAGGATGAACACGAGCGTGCCAAGGATGCGGTGTTGACGAACAGCAATACCAATTCACCGAAGCGTGTGACTTCAACTTAAAACAATTTACGAAATGATTCCTAGCAAGCAAAGTGCAGACATTATATGTATTATTTTTTTATTACCATAATGAGACTCCACTAAAATACGAAATCAAACAAAAGACGGAGTTCTCTACTCTATTAAATATGCAATAATTTTTCTATCAAATTGAGAAGCAATATATTTTGTGCCTAAATGTTGAACATTGCAATAATAATACATGCTATATAGTATATTATTTACTACTACTTCGACTACTACAGTTGTGTTAACATTTATATGTATGTATTTTGGGTTTTTGCTCACTAATTATACAAATTGACCATTTTATTAAACCAAAATTATAACACCGAACTACACTTTTCTCACCGGGAGATGACTTAGATCATGTCTTGTATTCTGATTATCTAGCAATTTTTGTTAAAGCCTACAATTTAATCTTAGCGAATCAATTGCTTAAAATCTATTTGTATTAAATATTGACTTAAAAACATGGCAGCTGCTTTTTATTTGAGTTGTGAAAAAAGCAAGTCTTATTGTAGGACGTGTTGGACCAATCTGTGTAAAATCGAAGAACGTCTTTATGTTTAAAGATACAACAATTTTGAATAGGTTTCCAATATCCTTGTCGCCATATCAACACGAAAATTTGTATTTTAACCATAATACTTGTAATCGAACACGTTTATTCAACACAATTTTAGTTTAACCCAACTATATAATCAAAATTAACAAATGCATAGTCAATATAAGTAAATGATATTATATTGTAAAGAGAACTTATTGAAATTGTATGATTGTAAAAATAATAACTAATTAAAAAAATAAAAATAAAACTTGTATATACACATGTAAAAAAAAGCTGCATAGAACAAAAACAATCATCAACAATCTTGGCCGAGATCTTGAAAAATCTGGGTAAGACTAATTAAAATTAATCTACTTCTATATCTTAGTTTCCCATTAGTATAATTAAATATTTTCACGAGCTTGCGGTTTTTGTTTTTTTATTTAACACCAAACATCAAGAGGCATAAAACATTGAAGAGTTTGTGCATTAGTAATAGTTAGTTTTTGTAAACATTTATAAATATATATATGTATGTACGCAAATGTTATGAGTATTTGATATAATTTTTCATATATACTTATATGACTTTCATTAGTAATTGTCAAGTTTTAGAATGTATATATAATATGTCAATTCAGACTCAAAAGTTATTATGTTTCGAGAATGTATATATTTTTATATATTAGATTAATTAGCTTTTGGCGCAATCAAATGATGACCGTTTTAAATTCGAGTTATTTAATTTTTATTTATAGCTTATTGTTGTTTCATTCCATGTTTAGATTTATACCAATCTTACTTAATAGGTATACAGTTTTACAGCCTTCTTGCATATATGTTGAGCCTTGTAAATACAATAATAATTTTAAGTACGCTCATCTTTCACCTGTGACTCGCACTGTTCGTTCCATTTAAAAAAAAAACTTAGTAAATGAGGCTTAAATACTAATTTGCCGGAGTCTTACAACTATCTATGTCTTATGTCTACATCAAATATATATACTCACTTTGTGTATAGCTACGTATAAGCAAAGGTATACGCTGGCGTATATATATTTGGTAAAATCACATCTTTGAATGGTATATAGCTCGTCAGCTGTATGTACAAGTGGTTCTAACTCGCATCGAGTTACGTTCAACTTATTAATTAGGGCTCTTACATTAATTCTTAAAATAAATTTATGTTCGTTTTTAGGAAACCTGTCTAAAAGATTCGTTTTGTTTATCACTACACACTTACACAATAACCTATTCTAATAGATAAAATCTAGACATAATTTTTGATTGAAGGAATGCATTTTTTTCTTCCAAATTTTAAAACTTATAGTACAGTTTTACTTTAGTATGAAACATTAGTAATTGTTTAACGACAATATTATTTTCATGAAAATAATCATATATATATTAAACATATGTTTATCCTCAGTAATTCATGATATTCACCCACTGGGTCAAAAGACTGCCCTAAGGAAATAAACTCCCCTAAGTGATTCCGTAGGACAGATTGACTTGCGAATAGAATTATATCTTAACAATATCAAATTCGACTGATTCAAATCTTTTCATATTTGCAGACTACTCTTATTTATTTAAACCCAACTAGTTCTATGGAAAACCCCGTTTAAAATTTGATAAAACTTTGTAAGTAACTTGACAAAAGTCTTTAGTAAGTACAACCATCAAATGAAACACAAGGAATGCATTTATAAATATTCACAAATCTCCCAAGAATCCAATGAACTTAGGCATATTTTGTGCCGTAAGACTGATTGACTTGGGAACAGTAATCTTAACGATATCAAATTCGATTAGTTTAATGAGCACGTTGACTAAGTCTAATCTATTTATGCATAACTAGTTCTTTGGAAAAACTCCTTTAAAATTTGATAAAACTTTGCAAGTAACTTCAATTTAGTTATAGAATCAACCAAGTATAACTAATAGTCAGGCAAGACAAAAGTCCTTAGTAAGTATAACCATCAAATGAAACACAAGGAATGTATTTATAAATATTCACAAATCTCAATGAAAACCAATGAGCTTTAGCACATTTTAAATATTCAGTTAAAACTCTATTTTATTTTATTCTATTAGTCTAATTCTTGTATACCTACCTTGGGATGGTATGTTATATATACAAAGATATCCCAATTGTAAGACATTGCATGTCTAAACGATTTTTTCAGTATATTTATTATTAATAGTTTTTTTTTTATTAATTAAATATTATCAAAATAGAATCTAATATATATGTATATATATATTTATATTTAGAAGAAAGCTCCGATATTTTTTTTCACCACTTTGAGTTATTTAATATCTACTTCGAAGCTCGAATATTAAAATCGTTTTGGCCTAAAAGCACGTGTAAAATTTCATGCAAAAATATATAGAGTAAAAAAAGAAAATTGTATTTAAAATAAAAAGGTATTTATTTGACTAAAATATTTTAACAAAACATAATACATATGTACAGTGATTGCTGCAAGCATTATCGATGAAACAGAAAAAAGCATTGAGTTGAAAGTTGAAGTTTTTGTTTTTTTTTTGCTATTTGTATGAATTAAGCTTTACACAGTTTCTTAGCTTTCTTTTTGTAGACATTGTTAGTGTAACACCTAATAAAAATAGATTTCGATTTAGACTATTGTATTGTAATTGAATTTTTGGACATTTTACTTTCTTGATTAGTTAACAATTTCACACATATAGAAATGGACATTGACGAATTGGATTACGCTATAAATGTGACTAAGCATTGCACAAACTTGAATGGATTCTATTGCAACTAGTTAATTGTTATTAAATATGTTTCTTTAATGCTCTTGCACAAATTACCAAAGTGTGTTTTCTTCTCACACTCCGAAGAGTCAACTTTTTGACATACATATGTATTTATTTATATTGTGTATGCATGCATGCGTGTTGTTTTTTTTTTATGTGTGTATGTGTTTGTATATATATGTATATATATATATATATCTTTAATCACTTAATGAGATCAAGTCATATAGCGCATTATCTCGCGCAAAGCATAGAGTAATTCGGCCTGATTACGGGCCTCCATTATCATTAGATTAACATGAACCTGCAATGCAAGATAAGAAATAAGTTGATAAAATATAATAATAATATTTAATCAATATTCGACGGCTCACTGACCTTTTCACTATCCTGCAGCTCGACGAGCACACTATCATAATCCTTGGTGGTGATGCGCTCAGGGAAGCAGCAGGCGGTCTTTATAAACATTTTCAACGGACGCACGAGCAGCTGCAATTTGCAATTAAAAATTGTATTTGTTGCATTTATAAATTAATATAATGTATAATTGTATTTTTGCACTTGCCTGATTAACTTCACCGTAATCGTAATCGTCGTGTCGTATGCCAAAAATGCATTGTATATAATTCCAGATGGCACGACGAAACTTTGATGTATCCACATTCTTGATGCCGCCCATTGTGAAATACGTTAAATTGTAGGCGGCACGAAACTTCTCATCCAAAAAGGTGCCCACATCGTTGTATAAGCTGCATGACGACAACAAGAGTGATTTGGTATTGTATTGTTTTGGGGATGACATTGTTGTTGATGTGTCTTACCCATCTACAAGAGAATAACCATGATCCTCCCATGAATAGTCCTGTATGCGAAATGTGTTAATATTCTCGGCACCGCGACGTGCAAAATCCTGATACGTAAAGCTAGCATCGTCCACATAGTGGGAGATTATTGGTGGCAATGCAACAACAGGTGCTGGTGTCGAGGCAGCCAACTCGGCCGTTTGCAGTTCGACACTCTTGAAGCGATTGCTCAGCTCGGCCTCGCTGCACTCGTCCTGGTTCTGGGAGAGCACCTTCATGCGCTCCATCAATGCCTCCACGGAGATGCCAAGTTGATGCGGCTGTTGCTGTGCGCTGCCTGCAAAAGAAGAACCAAACCCAATATTGAGAATTGAGAATTCGTTGAATTTTTAATAAGCAGCACTGCGCTCTTACTCAAATAGTGGTGGCCAAAACTGTTGTTGGCTGCACTGCCTCCGCCATTGCCATTGCCATTGCCATTGTTTTTGTCCATTGTATTATTGAAATCTGGCTTTGTATTGTTGTCGCTGCTGCTGTTGCTGTTGCTCCCATTGCTGGTGCTGCTGCTGCTGCCGTTGTTTAGGGATATTTCACCAAGAACATTTTTTTGCTGCTGCTGTTGCTGTTGCTGCTGATGAATGGGACTGGTGGTCTGTCGTGCATCATCCAGCTGAGGCAGCACAAGCTGCTGCGGTGTTGGCGGCAACTGCGTTGGTAGTGGCTGTGGCTGTGGCTGTGGCAGTGGCAACGAGACCGGTGCACCTTTCATTTTGGGACTAGACAATCCATCGAGCTTTTGTGTGAGACCGCAGGAGAACACAAATGAGGATAGCGAATGAAAATGCGATAGCAAAACCATTGCATGCACCACCTCCGACAGGGACCAGCTATTCTTGCCTTTGGTCAGACGCTGCAAATGCCAAAAATGTTGTTCATTAAATATGTATTCAATTTGAAAGTGCATCTGCCATATATATATATATATGCACAGTAAATATGTGGGTATATCATCATACCTCAACGTGCTCCTTGCGCAAAAGCCAGGGACGATGTGCTAATATTTTATTTATATCATATATGGCACGTAATTTGGCGGGTATATTGTCCAAACCGTTCAGCCAATCGCTGTTCCCGCCCTGATCAATGAACTCCTTCTCGTAGCGCTTCACCAGATAAGGGCATTGATGACGTGCGGCAGCCTGAAATGATTTTAAAAGAAGCAAAAAAAAAGCAAAGAATGCTCTTAATAATCATAATAGATCTCAGTCTCAGTCCCTTCATGTTTGTTCAAGTATTCTGACATGCTTAGAAATTCTCAAAGCAATTTTAGTTCCTTAACTTTTAAGTAGCTTTTAACAGACATTTATTTTTATATATATATAGATATATTTGAATAAATTTGACTAGTTAAAGTTGCCTATCAGTTGGTGTGTTTTTGTTCTTAGTTATGGCCATGATTCTAATTGTGAGTCACAATCAAATCTAAGATAAACAAGATGAGCATTTTATACAAAAACAAAAAACAAAAAACAAAAACAATCTTTTGCCGTTCTTTACATATTTAAATGGGCGCAGCACAACAACCCCATTAAAAACCCCTGGGAGAGCATCTGCACAACTCAAAATACGCTAAAAATATTTATATTTGTTTTGACATTGATGTGTGTTCTTCTCTATATATGTGTGTGTGTGTGTGAATGTGTGTGGTTGTGTGTGTTGGCGTGTGTTTGTTTATGTGAATGACCCAAAATATGAAAAACAAAGCGTAGACCATTGTTTTCATATGTATATTTTGGGGCATCTGAGTTGAGGCGTCATTAAGAGCGCTTCAACTAACATTCAATTGAAATTAGTTTAAATTCTGAAGGGGCACGTTGATATTGCCCCCAAAAAAAAAAACATATAGACAAGTGACCAGATCGAGCGATAGCTATTAACATATATCAATCATATGCAATCGCTTGTTTGCTCTGAATATGAATCCCAACGGAATTCGAATTGGAGCATATAAAAAAACAAACACTTGATTTGTAGCAAATAAAAAACATATATTAATTAAAAAAATGAGGTCAACAAACAATAAACAATTTGTTAAGAATTTTTAAAACCGTTTTTTAACAATCTCAATAATTAAACACATTCTTTTCCAGTTGTGAAAGCAAGAAAGTAGCACTTACTCCATAGATATATATTTCTATATATTTAATTACTCACTAAACCATTAATCTTTATACAATTCTTATATTTTAATGTGATTTTTTAAAATGCAAAACATGTAAATCCCTTAATACTTAATGGGATTTTTTAATTACACTGAAGATAATAATGCATTACTAATAAGAGATTAAGTGAGGGTATTTCTTTCTTTCTTGTGAGTCGAGAAAAATATTTAAGTATCATGAAAAATGCAAGTTGCGATTAAAATTGGAAATATGAGTTGCCTGTTGATTTCGTCCCAGCAATATTGGAATACTCTTAACAATCAGTGCAATCTGATTTATTTTTATTTATGTAGTTTTTGGACCAAAATATAATTCCTTATTTCTTCTTCTTTTTTGCTGTGCACTGCTGTAAATCGGCTTTGCAGCAAGCTAAAAATGTGAGAAAAAAAATATCTGTTTTCTTGGTGAATGGCAAATGAAAAAGGCAATAAAAAATAATAAATATTTTCTGCATTTCCTTTTTTTTATTATTAATGCGCAACAAGCAGCTTTATTCCCAATGTGAAATGAATTTCAAATTAAACTTAATCTTGTTGCATAGCTTAAAATGCCCAAGGTTTCCACTTGAGATTGCCATGTTGAGTCTTGGCTTCAACTCTGATTTTCCCCGCTATATATATGTATATATATATATAGGATTCGTATTGTTTGTCTGAGGTATTCATTCAGAATTAATTTCTGTTCAGTTGGCAAGGAATTGCATAAATACGAAAGGCTGTCATTTGTAATTAAGAAACTTGTTCGCTTGCAACACTTCTATTGTTTCGGACATGTATTTAGTGTGGCACCTCCAGCACCGTTCCCCTCCACACCTACTCTCGGTGGCGTGTGCTGCAGCTACAACAAATGGCTGCCATTTTTTTTTACCTGCATTGCCGAGAGAAAGCTCAGAACAGTGGAAATAATTTGCTGTTGTTGATTTCTGTTGTGTCTACGTACGTACGTATGTGTGTGTGTGTGTGGGTGTGTGTAGGGTTTTTGTTTCCCGTAGGTGTGTGGAAGCTGCTGTCATTGATAGGGCATCAACAGCTAACAAGCAGCAAATGTGAACCGACAGCAACAGTTGGCAAGAGTTAATGTGCTCAAATTTGCCACTGGCAACAAAGCAGCAAAATGCAGCCACACACACACAAACACACACAAATATATATATATATATACACACACATCCCCTATTAGACTTTCCCGGGCAGTCAGCTGTGCGATAAGCCCAGTAAACGGAAAAGGTGAAAGGCAACACTAAATGCAAAGAGCATATTTTCATTCGAAAAACCTAAGCTGAAATCATAAAAAAAAAGATAAAGCGACAATTATGTAGAATTTGTAGACAGCAGCAAATCTAAATTTCTCTATAAATTTAAAAACACATAAGTCAGAAGTCAGTTTCTGATATATTTTTGTCGAAATATTAGAAACTTAAAAACACACAAATCTGATCGGTTTTGGTAAGGATAACTTGTTTTTCTGCATTGATTGTTCCTTTAACAGCTATAATTATCCGATCCGACAGTTTTTTATATGTGTACTATATAAGCAAAAAGTTGTATATATAGTTGTATATATAGTTTCATAATAGCTAAGGCAGACATTGCTAATAAAAAAATCATATTGTTACTGTTACTTTATTATAAACTCTTATCGGAGGCATCTATTCTGCGAATAGCAATCAATTTTTTTTTTATTATTCCGCCTTTATTGTCGATGATTGTTAGTTTGCCAAGTCATAGTCAACGAAATAAAGAAAAATGTATATTTAATACTCACAATTATGGCCAAATAGTATCTATAAGAATATGGCAAAGGTCCATCACCTTTCATAATAAAGTTCTGCGTGTGCAGAAAATGATCACGATAACGTGGATGATATCCAATCACTTGAGTCACTTGATCACATTCATCGAGATCATCCATATCAAAATCTGTTGCGGCACACTGAAAATACACAAGAGAAAATTTAAATGAGTTAAACAGTTAATATTAATTGGCCAAATCAATTAAACCACATTTGCAATGAACAAAAGTATATTAAATAATAATTACACAGTGCACACATCCAAGAATGTTGTAGTCGAGTTAGCTCGACTAGGAAATACATTGAATACCGTCAGTTAAATATTTATATTAAAATGATTAAAACACACGGGTTTTGCAGTCGTATCGAAAAGATTTTCTCATTTAATTACTATATTACAAAAGTCTGAATGAAGAAGCAAAATGGCAGTTGAACATATTTAAAAAAAAAATATTACTATGGTATAAAGAATATAATAAAGAAAA
The DNA here is from genome assembly GCA_035042045.1 of Drosophila melanosoma. Taxonomy (NCBI): domain Eukaryota; kingdom Metazoa; phylum Arthropoda; class Insecta; order Diptera; family Drosophilidae; genus Drosophila; species Drosophila melanosoma. Next base: position 397,673 of record JAWNLY010000188.1, on the reverse strand, counting down.
GATAAACTCATATTTTAAAAAGACTCAAGAAATATACTTTCTGAATAATAAGGTGAGTTACTGAGTTTTCTATGTGTTAAATTTCAACTATAATTTGGGTGTTTCTTAATACAATGTTTATGAGAATAATATGTAAATGTTTGAAGATAATAATTTTAAAATTTTGAAATCGATTTTCATAGTTACTCCCGAAAATTAAGGAGGCAATATATAAAATATATTATGAAACCGAAGTCTGTCGCTTTTATAGTCTTTGATAGACAAAGAGAAGTTGAAAATCGACTAGTTTGTTAATGCTGATGACGAATATATATATTTATAGGCTATGAGATCGCAGTTGTTTATTTCTGCCTGCAACAAACACTGTTGCAAAACTTTATTATAACATTTTTACATATTTTCAATGGATTTCGTTTATACAAATTAAAAGGGGCTTCGCTTTGTTTGCCACTGCTTTAAGCCAGGCTCAATTTATAGATTTTATGTTATAATTGCAGATATCAAATATAGCAATACATTTATATATATAAATATATATATATATAAATGTGTGTGTGTGTGTGTATTTTTAATAAATATTTAACGTGTGCAGCATTTTGCAAATGAGATTTCACAGTTGGTATGCGTTTCATTTGAATATCCTTTGCGTTAGCCATTTGATGTACATTACGACCAAAAAGTCATTATTTGCAATGAGATGCTTTGTTGGCTACCTTTGTTTGCCAATCAATAAACAGTTGCCATGACAACTGTTTTGTGCAGAAGCCACAGGATGCATTTCATGCTGCGTTGATGAGGGCCATGCCAAAACCAAAGGTATATCATCCAAACTGCTGCTGTGTGTGTCTAACAAAATGGGTGAAACTGATGGGTGGGGGGGAAGTGGAGGTTAACTTATGGATAGCTTATTTGCAAATTGAATAGCCGAGAAAGTCGGCCTCCCTTTGAGTTGTGTTCATATCTGCAATTGGGCAGGCGGCAGGCGACAGACAGGAAAGCATCGAATTTATTAAACTTATCGCAGACGCACAGCAGCACTTTGAAGTTGCTGCTCGAAAGCACAAAAGCAGCTCTTGTTCTTATATAATATATATATATATATATATATATATATATATATATATATATGTATATTTATATATATGTATAGTGTACATAAACTTGATCATTAAACAACACATGTTTATGCGTTTCCAGCAGCATTTTCTATGTCGCTGTCTGCGTGCTGATTGCTCAAGTCAGCCATAGATATATAGTTTATATAGATATCTTTATATATATATATATATATATATATATATATATAAAGCAGCAGCTTCACTCACTGACGGACTGACTGACTAACGGGCTGACAGACTGACTGACAAACTGTCCGACTAAAATGTTAATCAAAGTTGTTTTATTGTTGCCGTTTTATTATTACATTTGCGACTTTGTGTGTGTTGCGCGTGTGTGTTTTGTGTGTGTGTGTGGTGTTTTGTTGTTGTTGTTGTTGTTCTCTTTGCTGCTTGTGCGCCTGCCTACTAAACTGGGGCGATGTTATTAAACGTTCAATGACTTTTTTTTGTTTAGTTGTTATTTGTTTGTATTTTGTTTTTTCTTCTGCTCATTTCTTTGTAGTGCCGGACGGACTAAGTTGCCTTTTAATTCTTGATAGCGCGCTGCCTACTTCTACATGCAATATGTATATATATATATATATAGCCATAATCGGACAACACCACTTCGCTTATCATATGTGCATATATCATGTATACGAGGATTACACAGCACAAAACAACTGGATGATATAAATTAGTTTGTTTTGATCAAGTTTGTAAATTAACTTTTGATAAAATATTATAGTTTTAGCAAGACGATATTATTCCTTGACTTTTGTATAAACTATAAGCTTTATGAATAATATACACACATATTTAATGACCTGAATACTTCCACCCACGCGCTGTCATATTCTAAAAGTAATTAAGCCTTGTTTGGAAAGCGGTTCAATCAAATAAAAACACATATTTTGTTGGCTAAGCACAGTTGGCTGACATTGAAAAACTCAACTGCTAAATGGAATACATTTTTAAGATGTACCGTACCCCGAGTGGTTCAATGTTAAAACACATATTTAAATTGGAAAATGTATCTAACAAACTAATAAAAAAAAACTTGTTATATTTATTTAGTTATTGAAATAATCAAATGATAGCTAAAACTTCTCATATTAAATATAGTTTTCATCTCAGTCTGTACACAGATAATGTAAAATGCCAACACTTTTAATTTGGTCTTATATTTGATAGGCAATTAATCAATGTGATTAATTCACAAACTATTCACATGCAAATTGTTGAGGCTGCACAAAGCGTAGCCATTAATTAATAGATTTACATGTAAATATTTTGTTTTGCTATCTTTTGCTAATTGGCAAAATCAAGCTTATTTCATCTACTTAAATAGTTTATAATAGAACCGTGGGATTAAACAAAAACCAAACAAAACAAGCTATCGACAAATTAAGACAACACAGAGTTGATTAGTGGTGCTTAATTTATAAAAAGAAAAATATAAATATAAATAAATAAACAAAAACAAAAACAAAAAAAACCAATTACAGCTACCAGTTGAGAGTCACAGCTTGATATTGTTTGTTATTTGTTGTTTTATTTAAATTTTTTTTTTAGCATTTTAATTGATTGCTCTTTTATTTTTAGGTGGCGCCACGGCAAATGAGCGTTTAAAAAAAATGAAAACTTGACAGACTTTTTCGCGCTTTGTTTGAAGGAAGACAGTAAAATGGATAACAAGTTGTGTAAGACACATAAATTGTAATTTATTAATGACAGTCAATTGAATATAAATTGCTGATATTCTTCTTATTGTTGTTGAGAGAGTAAAATAGATATTTAAATGAAAACAATATATATATATATATATATATATCTATATATATATGGGTGACTTATGGAAAATTAACTCTCACCTACACACCCAGAAACCCGTTTGTGACTTTGGCATACGTGAACAATTTAAATTGTTGTTGGTTACCCAAAGTGGGTTACATGGCATGGCAGCCACAGGAAGGTGCGCTTGGCCCAAGCGTTTCATGGCTATAGTCAGTCGCATATGGACGAGTATTAGGCACGAAGCGACCGACACACAATTACTGGTTTTGATACCCATTTGCTTTTTTTTTTTTATTCTCCAAAAAGTTGAGTCTTGCATTTGTGTCATTTTTCAAGACATTCGTTTGTGCGCTGACATTGTAGGGTAACCCATTGTCGATCAAATAAAATGCAGTTAAATGAATTTGATTTCTGTGTTGCATTCGACTGGAAACTTGTTCCTCAACATGCCATTTATACGTGACCTGGTGTGGTTTATGTTGCACCACTCCGTTTATTGTTGTGTCAAAGTGCAACCACAGCAAAGATGCTTTGAACATTAATTAGTTCAAATATTTCATATGTTGAAATAGCAATAAACAACTCAAACGAACTCATCACGTCAACTTGCTGCAACTTTCATATGAAAATTTCAATAAACCGCAAGAAATATCATTTGATGTTCAAGCGACGAAGGGAAAGCCTCACGTCTTAGGTAAATGAATACACTCAACAAAAAAAAGTTGCCCTAACATTTAGAATATCATAGTAAAAACTAGCAAACATAATCCCATTTATAAAAATAATTTAAAATATTTCTCTTAAAATAAATTCTCTTTTTAATTTTTCATTATGTTTTTTTTTATTATTATTTATCGAATAATTTAGTTTAAAAATCTTGTTTATTTTTTTCAATTTTTTAAATCTTATAAATCCTTTTTTTTATTTCTTCACTTGTTAAATTTTTTTATTTTCATTACTATTTTGTTTAGAAAAGAAAAACGCTAATTTTAAGAAAGAAAAAAACTCAAATTTTTAAATATAGGCCTTGCATATTAAGTTGAGTTGCCCTTGACGTCAAAAGTATTACGATTTACCAAATTTCAGTTTGAATTTGTTTTTGGCGAGTGTCGCGAGCATTAATCGTGACTGAGCATAAGTTATAGGTTTAAATTGTTGGGTTCTTAACCAAAAACCAAAGCATAGCTCAGGCCCCATCCAAGTCCATGCGTTCATGCATAAATTTGAGCATATTAAAGTGAAGTTGAGGCAACGAGGCAACGAGGCAAGTCTAAATCATAACAATTGATACTTAACGCAAGGGCAGGCAACAAGTTTTGCTGCCCAGAATGGGGCGTTAGGCAGGCCATATTCAGATTGCCTTGAATGGCTGCCTGAATGACGAATATGTATACTATATACATATATATATATATATATATATATATATATATATATCTATTTAGCTATATGTATATTTATAAATATTTTGTTTTGATCGCGTCAACTTTGAGCGATCAGTGGCCGGGAAGTTGTTTCAACGTGCGAAATCATGAAGCGTGGCGATTAAAAATCAAAGGTGCGATTGAGAGAGAGACAGAGACAGAGAGAGGGAAAGAGATAGAGAGAGATAGATAGAGAGAGAGAGAGTAAACAATGCGTCTTTACAGTGGCGTGTGTCAGTTAACCTACAATATTTGCTCAACATGATGTTGCTTTTGTGTTTTGTTTATGTTAATGCGGATAATTAAATATTGTAAGCTAATTTGGATTTCCTCTGCAAAGATTACACAAATGCATGACTCACACACACACACATCTGAGACAAATAATACACAAAATTAGCATAATTAGCACATCGGACAAAGAGTTATTCCCTTGTTAGACAACTTGATTTACTTTTATTTTACCAGTCAACCCAGCCCAGTCCACCCTCCCCCCTCTACACCTTGGCGTAGCCTCTCTTGCGGTTTTCATTTTAGCTTATTTGTGTATAATTTTCATTGTTATTATTTTCGCCCCTTTGCGGCATTTTGAATTATATTTTATTTCTCTGGTTTTTTTTTTTGGTTTCGAGTGGGCGCAATGCTAAAGTCCGCTGGCCGTTCAGTTCTCGGAGGTTTCGCTTCAAATGTCAACAGTAGTGGCCTCAACAAATTAAAACAAAAGCTGGTAAACAAGCAAATAAATTAGCATAAATGGTAGACGGCTAAAAGAGAAAAACATTAAACAATAAGTGGGTAGAGCTGGCTAGCTGGGCAGATATCTACTAGAGAACTAGGTAAACAAGTACAGTGGAAAAAACAGGTGTTAAAAATGCAAACTAAAATGAGTGCAAGAAAACGAAATATGAATGTGAATATCAAAAACAATAACAAAAAGAACAAGTAATAGAAAATCATATCGACTGAAAGTATTTTTGCATACTACATAAAGTGTGTGCGTGTGTGTGAGTGTGTATTAGCAAAAACAAAATGAAAAAAAAAAAACAGAACTCGATCCAGTTGCACGTGTTCGTGTTGTGGCTAATAAAGACGCTCGTCTAGACGTGATAAACTATCAACTCGCAAGTGTGAAAATGTATTCAACAAAAGCATTTTAATAGTTTGCACTCGCAATATCTCCCCCTCTCTCTCTCTCTCTCTCAATCTATATATATATATATATATATAAATATTATTGACTGACTATCGATTGACCATCAACACAGAATCCAAAGCTAAACGCTTTGCGTTAATCTCTTTTTTCAATGAAAGTGAGCATTAAACATTTTTAATTTTCGTAAAAACTAAAAAAAAAAAGTTAAACAGTTTTGCTCTTTGGATTTAGATTTATTTTTTTAAAAGTAAAAAAGCTTAATTTGTAGCGATTTATTATCTAAAATATCAAAGATTGGTTTTTTTTATTACCATTATTTTTATATGTGTATTAGTCAATTTTATGTTTTAAATATTTTATGTTTTACATTTTATATTAATTTGCACAATATTTTAAATTTAACTTACCTCTTCTTTTTAATTTTAACACAAAAGATTAGCCTTTTTCTATATAAATTTCTGGAATAACTTGTGTGTTTCTTAATTGATTTTCATAAGCAATTTTTAGTTGATCAGCATTATTTGAGGAGTACGTGTTCTTGATAATTAATAGTGATAAAGTCACTGTTTAATCGGGTAATTTCATCACAAAAGAATGAATCATAGATGAATAATTCTCCTTATTTACCAAGTTCCACAGCAGAAAGTGCTACAGCTGCAAGCATTTTCTGAACATTGTTTTGTTGCTTTCTTACACTTTCTGTTTGTGTTTTTTCTTTTCTTTTGTTTTCTGTAGTCACTTTTTTAACGCATATGTATTTTTTGCCACTGTCTTTTGTGACTCTAATCAAGTTGTATAAGCTCTTACCTCACACACACACACACACACATACAGAGTGAGTTTATATGCAAAGTGAATATGCCTGAATAGCCTGGTGGCATGTGGCAATATTGACCAACGTCAACGTGAGTGTGCCTGTGTGTGTGTGTGTCTGTTTGTGTGTGTGTGTGTGTGTGTCTATTATGTGTTGTCTTTGTGGGTGGGTGCGTGACTCTGGTCCTGGAGCTTTGTGCCAGTCTGTCTGGCACTCAATGCGACACTTTGTCTACTGATATAACAATTGAAAATCCAGAAGAGGCACAACAAAAGCAAAGCAATGCAGCACACACAAAGGCATGACACAAAGACAGGCAGCCAACAGTTTCGCAAGTGTGGCAAATTATTAGGTGCATATTATCGCTTGTAACAACAATAACGGCAATAGCAGCAACAACAACAACAATAACAACAATTATAAACAAGCAAGCTGCCTGAACTGCTCCTTGGCCTGATAACAGTTATTGATAAGGAGGCGGAACGAACCGACTATTGTCGTAAGAATTATTCGAGAAGGGTCGGAGGAGACAAGGTAAATGGCAAACTGCGTGTCAACCAGCTAAATATAAATCTCTATAAATATATATATATAATTTGAAATGACAAGTTGACTGAACTCTGGCATTAAATATATATTTTTATTTAATTTAAATCTTATTCATTTATTTATATTATTATTTATTCTTAGCCAAAAAAATGACATATCCAAATGGCATTTATAAGCTTGCGGCAAATTTGTATACTATAATTAACTGAATCATAAATCTATCGAGCAACATTTTTGCTGTTATCTGCCACTAAGTTGTTTATTAAATGACGCACAAAGGCTATTTAATAAATGTTCCATTTGAATATAAATATATATATTTTTTTATAGTTTTCACACACACACACAAACTGCCAATTATAACAAGAATAACGTAAATGTGTGTGTGTAAAATTTGTAATAAATATTTGAATTGGCTTCCGCATCTGTAAAATGCTAGCAAGCAATTAAATTGCACAAAATCATTAAATAAAATGTTGCAAATGCACACAAAATGCTTGGCAGATGCGAAAACTGCGTCTGCAAAGTGTTGAGTGAAATGTGAAATTATGCGGAGCTGCACTATGCAATCTATGCACTATCAGTCAGACAGACAGACAAACAGACAGACGGACAGTTAGTCAGAGTACACTTTGACGTTATTCCGCCACTCAGTGAAAAGACAAAAGCCTTTTGGACTATTGCCAGCTTGAGAATGGCGCACTTTTGCTTATTTCATATACTGTTGCTCATATTTGACTATTTTCATACAATTTTCATTTAAATCAAAGCATAAAATAGACTTTATTGTGACGAACTCACAAGGCAACAAAATAATGTTTATATTATTTGTAATACACACAAAAAACTATAAAATAAGTGCTTCTAATTTAAGCAAGTGCAATCAGGCTCCGCATTTTTATGGCATCTAATATTTAATGTAATCTAATTAAAAAAAATTAATAATAATAAATAAAAAATTCATAAAAAACCAACATAAAGCTTTTTATAGAGTGCTGATTAGGTGACCCACATTTTGGATTCCGTTTATGAGTAAATATGCATTCAATACATATATATATATATATATATATATACATATTATTCAAAAGTTTGCGCCCACATAAGCTCGTTGATTTCTTATCAAAAAATGTTGTTTTTGTTTAATGAGCAGAAAATAACAAAACAAAAAAGTAGAATAAAGTTACATAATTTCTGAATGATTTGGTAGCTTGGCGCTGCTTATCAAAATGCTGCTCGAGCTGCCAAAAAAATATTTGTAGCAGAAACTAACAGCATTAAAATTGCGCATTAGCAAACTGCTTATAAGCTGCCCAAATTAAAATTAAAAATGTTCTTTAATTTATGTAAATTATATTAGTTACGCTTGTTTACCAAAAAAAAAAAAAAAGGAAATAATAATACATTTTCCTAATTGGACAGTTGCATACATTGCTATAAGCTACTTATGCATGTAGTAAAGTTAAAAAGTTGAAAAAAAAACAAACACAAAAATAGTTATAAACTTTGTTTTCACATTGCATGCATTTCATTTCAACATTTATAAATTCTGTACATTTTCTGGGACGAGGAGGAAAAAATTAAAAGCGCATTGTTATTTAATATGATGTCAAAAGAGGAATTCACTCTATGAATTTAAAATCTATGTAGCCCGGAGGACATGACATGTCCAATGCGAAATTAATTAATTCTACTACAATTATGTTTTGCCCGACAAAGGAATGTTGTCTCTCTATTTAATTTAGACATGCAAATTGAAGCATAACACAAACTAAATTCATACAAGCAAAATTTTTGAGGTTGCGTCGGGGCTGTGGTTTGGTTTGGTTTTTGTTGCAAGTGTCTGGTTGCCGTTGTGAAATACTAAATAAATTGAATTTATGTATGATTTATTTCAACAATGGAGAGCTGCTTATTTTCAAATGTTGTTGATACCTCTCTCTATTGTCATCAAATCAAATCAAATGTGCCACATTGCATACATTATGCAACATATCATGATTGATGTGACCTAATTTATTTATTTACCTAATGTGTACTAAAAACAGTGCACAAATTTCAAAATTTAAATAAGAGTTCAAGTTTCTTTCACATACAATGCACATAAACGAATTAAAATTAAATTTAACTTACAAATTTAATGATATAAAGTGAATGCTAAATTAGAACTAAAATGAATAAATAAAATAAAACATCTCATAAATCGGAGGGAATTCAAATGGAAATTTTAATTGCAAGAATCAAATCAAATCATATTAAACGTTAGCAGTTTGATAATAAGCAAAATAAAACGTAAAACAGTTAAGAACGAAAGTTAATTTTTAGTATAAAAAATTTATATATTGTTTCAAAACTAAGTGCTTAAATGCTTTCAGTATATAGTTTTTTTTTTAGGTTTTTAGCTAACTTAGAAATGTGAGTTGGAAAATAAAGAAGATTTTAGCAGGCTAGTTTAATTTAAAAAACAATTCAATATAAATATCAAATGTGATTTAGTTTTAATTTACCGACTTCAAATTAATTTTATTTTTATCAGTGTTTTGGTTAAAGTTTCAGTTAGTAAAGCGTAAATTTTGGTTACTACTTACATCTTGAGAGATTTGTCCCATTTCCGCGTAATAATCGACAGCGGAGTACATTGGTGTGTTTGTGTATGTGTGTGTGTGTGTGTTGTGCTTGAGTGTGTGTTGTTTTGTATCTGCGGTCAGGTCAGATGCACTCGTCAATATACCAGTTCCAGTTCCAGTTGCAGTTGCAGTTGCAGCGCTTTCTGGTTTATGCCCCGCGCGTCTGGCGTTGTCAACGTTTCTCGTCTGAAAGGAAACTCGCCAATGACTGCCAGCCAACTTGCCAAGTTGCCAACTTGCTTTGGAGTTGTTGGCCACCACCAACCGAAGGAGTTGGGCTCGTTGTCATACACACAATCTAGATTTGGCTTTTTATATTTTTTTTTTCAGCGCCTCTCTCTCTCTCGAACACACACTAGGTCTCACTCTCTCTCTCTCTCTCTCTCTTTCTTGCCGTGTGTATTGGTTTTAATGTGGCTTCGTTTAAAAGTGAGTTTTCACTTGCTGAATTTTGTTTTCGACTTTGACTTGTGCAGCGTTGTCGTCACTTGGATGTCGCTGCTGTTGCTGCTGTTGCTGCTGTTGCTGTTGCTGCTGCTGTTGCTGCTGCTGCTGCTGTTGCTGTTGCTGCTGTTGCTGCTGTGGCTGTCAGTGCAATTCGACGTTTTTTATCGAATTGAAGCGTACGAATTAAAAAACTTAGCACGGTGGGTGTGAGTTGCTTCAGAAAACTAACAAACACATCAACAACAACTTTTAACTGTTGCACTTGCACTTGGCTCTGCTCAACAGCTGCACCTTGGACTCCGACTCCGACTACGACTCACTTTCCGACTCTGACTCAATCGGAGACTCGGGTTTGGACTCTGCTTGAGTGGCTGTGGCTGTGGCTGTGGTTGCGGCTGTTTAAGTATCTTTAGTACAAGTATGCCAAGCTCTAGCAGATCTATCAGCGGATTATGATTCAGGCACTTGTACGTATGACTGCGAGGCCCAAACTTCTTCTTGGTCCTCTTCAGCTGTCCCTTAGAAGCGTTTGTTGTGCTGCTCGTTACGTATATGCTATATTTGTCGACGTTGATTTCATTGGTTTTCATTGGTATTTGCAATCAGGTGATTAGTTGCCGCCTGGCCAAAATTCAACTTGCAATTTTCAGCATGCACTGAAAGGGAGAAAAAGAAAAGAAGAAAAAAAAAACAACACGAAATTGTTAGCTAATTGTTGGGCTCCAATCACAGAACAAAACTGAACAAAACAAAACAAAACAAATCAAACAAGAAATGCATTCAGTTTTCTTAAATTTAACTCTTGACACTTCGCATATTTGATATATAAATAAAGTGTTTTTTGCAATAATTTATCGAATTGCATTTCAATATTACAATTGATTATTGACCTGTAAAAAAAATCCATATATATTTTTATAAGCAAAATAGAAAATAAATTATTTTTAAATATTAAATTGGTTTTCTATTTGTGTCAGAGTCTAAATAATTTTCCATTTATGCAGCACAATTGGAAATTGCCTAGGTTTTCTCTCTGACCTAAGGCAAAAAAAAAGTGGGACTAGTTACATTTGCTGTGTAACATTTATGGCACATCAGTTGTTTACCATGCGTATGCGTGATTTGAATATAATACTCATACGACCCAAGTCCAAGTTGTCGTCGTCGCTTTGAACGGTTCAATGTCAGCCACGCCATTTGTTAGACTTGTTGATGGTTTTTTGTTGTTATTTCTTCTTGTTTTTTTTTTTTTTTTTTTTGAACTGAATGTTTGTGTTTAACTTTAAAGGCAGTCTCATTTGCATGGTAAGTATGCCTGTGCGTGTGTGTGATTAAGCAAAATGTATATGAATGTGTGTGTGTGTGTGTGTGTGTGTGTGTGTGTGCTGGTTAGCTGGTTGGCTTTTCATTGTTGTCTGCTGATTGTTTGGGTGTTGTATGTTGTTTGTTGTTTGTTTGCTTGATATAGCCTGGGCAAGCCATTACAATTTATTTATTCGCAAATTAGTTGTGTAAACCAATAAATAACAAAAATAAATGCCGCAACAACAGTCAATCAACACTCGCCACAAGTTAAAATTAATATTTTTTCCATGTGGTTTTCGTCGCACATCAGCCAACAGAGGCGTCTGCCAGAGCCGCAGCTGCGACGCTTCACTGCTGAGTGCTGCCTGCTGCCTGCTGACTGCTGCTGACTGGGACGGGCTGCCTGGGCTTGCCTACATACAATGCTGGCCAAGAAAATAGCATTACTATCAAACTAAAGCTTGAACAATAACTAAGGCGTTATAATTTAAGAGAAATCTTCTTCTAAAAACAAATATTTTATTGCTCTTTCATTCCTTCTATTATAAAAGAATTTCTTAACAATAAACAAATTAGCACAGCTCTATGATATGTGATATATATATATTTTCTATTTCTAGTTTTTGCTCCGCAGCTATACAAAAAAAGATACATAGGCATTTGTGTGTATAGCTTCATTAGCTGATCTCAGGCGCTGGCACTGAGCAAATCGTTGAAGCGTTTAGCATGCGCAATGCGCGCCCATAAAAAAGTCCATAAATTTATGAAATTTACAATAACAATGTAACGAAAACGACAACAGCAACAACAACAAAGGCAACAACAACAGCAAACAAAAAATAAACTAAAAACAACAGTGAAATAGAAAACTTTGCAGCGCTTCGTTATTGTCATTTGAGTGGGCACCAAGTTGTTTAAGTTACAGGCAAAATTCTGTTGTTGTTTTTATTGTTATTGTTATTGCCATTAATGTTGTTGTCAGAGTCACGTTCGTTGTCCATGCTCTGGCTCTGGCTCTGGCTCTGGCGCTGGCGCTGGCTTTGGTGTAGACTTGTTGACATTGTTGCTCTTTTTGCTTCGATCAAACCGCATGATTATAACGATGCCCCGAGATAAATTACAAGCCGACAAAAGCAACAACAACAGCAACAACAATAGCAACAACAATAGCAACAAAATTAGCAACAGAAATGGAAAAGTTGAAAACTGGAAAATATTGCTCACAGATTTCTGTGAACGCTTTGGAATTTTAACTGAAACAGTTTAAATGGGCCACTTTATTTTGTTAATTTTAATTTAAATCTTTGACTGAAGATAAAACTGAACACATTTTGTGTCGTTTAAAATATTCTTACATATTTAAAGACATGCAAACTAAAAGCAAAGATTCTTTCTAGTCAAATGGCTGTCTTTAAAATTAAATTTAAAAACTCATCAACGAAATACCGACTGAAAAGCTTTTTATACAGTGAAGAGATTTTATTAATATTTGTCATAAAATTTATTATTATTAGTATTACAAAATACCGATTATAAATTCTCAATTAAAAATAAAATTTGCTTTAAAAAATCGAAGTTTATTTGCTTGGTATAAAATAAGCGTGGGATAAGCAAATTTAAACATCTGTTTAATCAAAAAATATATAAATAAAGTCTTGTTACTGTTTTGGTTGAAAATTTATATTTAATAAAGAAAAAAAAAAAACGTTTCTCAGACTTTGTTTTCAAGTAGAATTTCACTTTTAGCCGGTAGCATGTTGACTTAAAAAATAAACAAAAATTTGCGTGCGGTGAATTTTGTAAACAGAAGTTGGGCCAACTCCAAGCAACAAAATGTGCAACAAGGATTGCTGTGCCCTCAAAACCGCGCTGACAATCCGTCGGATGAAAATACAGCTAGAGAAACAGTGGCAGGAAGAAGCCGCTGCCCCACCCAAAATGATATTGTTAACGCCACAATCAGCAATCTTTAGCTACGAGGATGTTAAGAGAATGGCGGATTTTATAATTGCCCGCACCGAGATACGACCCAAATTCGGTGTGGTTTGCGGCACTAATTTGGACACGTTGGCCCAGCTGATTGAGAATCCTCGTGTTATTGACTTTTCGGAAATACCAAAATTTGCATTGTACACGGACAATTTGGAGAAGAGCAAAATGTTTGCCGGCACTTTAAATGGGGCCACCGTGATTGCGTTGCAGCAGCGCTTTAATGTGTACGAGGGGAATCCGGTGGGGAGCTGTTCGATGCCGGTGCGTGTGATGAAACTGCTGGGAGTTGAGTATCTATTCCTGACGTGTGCATCGTCTGGCGTCAATAAGAACTATAATGTGGGTGATATAATGCTCGTTAAGGATCACATCAATATAGTTGGCATGATGGGCAATACACCGCTGAACGGGCCAAATGAGCAACGCTTTGGCAATCGTCGTTGCAGCTTGGTAAATGCCTATGATCAGCATCTGATCGTGAAGGCCCAGGAGATTGCCCACGAGATTGGTTGCGAGAATCGCATTTGGACGGGCGTCTATGGTTGTGTAGGTGGCCCCGAATTTGAAACGCCAGCCGAGCATCGTTTCTTGCGCCAAATTGGCGCCGATACCGTCGGCATGTCCCTCGTCCACGAGGTAATCTTAGATTATTTATTTATTTTCAACAATATTGTTGAACATTATTGAATATTGTTAAATTATTTTATTTCAGGTAGTTGTCGCTCGTCATTGCAGTATGAAAGTGTTTGCATTTAGTCTGGTCTCTGTGCCAAGCATCGATTCTCCGCAACCGCTCGAGGAAGCTCTACTTGCTCAGCTAGAAGTTGGCGAGAAGGTTTGCATGGAGCTACTGTGTCGCATGATATATAAAATACATAACAATTTGTGATTTATTCGAAAATAAAGAAAAGCAAAATATGGTTTGCAAACAAGTTTTATTTGCAATTTGCTAAATCCTAATAAATTTTGATTCTGTTTCCTCACTCTGCCGAATTATGCGATATCAAAAAACTTTTTAAACACAACAACAAAAAAATGTATCAATTTTGAATTTATAATGAAATTGGGGTTGTCAGCAGTTGAACTGAGATCTGCAAGAGCTTTAATCTGAGCCAAATAGAATTAATCAACGATTTCATTAAGTATATATATATTTTCATAAGTATATATATGTTTTCATCAGATTTTAAAGACAATGATACTTTAAATTTGTAATATAAGTGCTTCTGTGCCAACGTGAACACAGACATATTATTATAAACACATTTAAGTTCTGCTTCCATCTTTATTTCTGTTCCTTAAACAAAATTTGATTTGAAGTTCTAAATCGGATTACAATTCCAGTTTGAGAAAATAAAAATTGGTTCAATTCTGTTTGCATATTTAAAAACGAGACATTTAGGTTAAATATCCATATGTATTTGATATTTACACGCACACGCACAGACACACACACACACTGTGTGTACTTAGCGTTGCGTTCACATCGCTCATACGCAGCGTAAAATAAACAAAAATTGTTGTGTCGCACTTATTGCTGCTAATTTAGCCTGTTGCTCTGACTACCGCTTGCTGACGTGAATTGCTGTTGTGTCTGTGTGCGTGTGTGTGTGTGTTGATATTTGCATATGTATTATGTACATTGCAAGTGTGTATATAATAAAGAAAACAGTAATGCCAACAAACACTCACACATACACACACACACAACAAGACACGCGCTGTTTTCTGTTCGTAGTTTTTTACTTATTACCGCTGATTTTGTTGTTGTTATTGTAGTGATTGTTGCTGTGGTTGTTGTTGCGTCTGTTGTTGTGGTTGTTGTTGTTCCTGTTGTTGTGTCTGTTTGCGTTTGTCTTTATTGCATTTAGCTATTGATAAGAGCTTGTTTGCCCTTTTTTAGGTTCATTGCCTTAACATTTAAATACATGTCTGTCTGCATATAAATCTGAATATATAAATACACATATATATATATATATATATATATATAATATTATATGCATATATATATATATAAAATATTATATTAGTATATATATATAATATTATATACATATACATATATGTATAAATGTATGTACATATATAAACAGATGCAAATACAAGGTTCCCCAGCAAATTACAGAATATTTGCAGGAATCTCTTTTCAATCGTATACATACCAAAATATTTGTGCCTAATTGCATTCACTATATATATTTTTATATATATGTACATATATGTATATATATATTTATATATATTCGCTTTTGTGTTCTATTCTATTTGCAATTTGCTGTGTAGTTCAGTGCACTGGCATTGCATTTGAAACTAAATTTATAAAAAAGTAAAACCAAAAAAAAAAAAACAAGACTAGATTATATATACTTGTTTATCATAGTCAAATTTACGACATTTAAGTTAAACTATACATTGTAAAATTATAGTGATTGTTCGAAACTGATGATAACAAAAAGATTTATTCATTTAAGAACTCATTTTCATTTTCAACAAAATTTATTAACAAAATTAGAGGAAAAATTTGCATTGAAACAGACAAACTCGGCTTGCGATAATGATAAAGAATTTATATTATTTAATGCATTACAAACTATGCAAAAATTTAATATTAAACTCAGCTGTATACGGGTACAAACGGAATGCCTTCGGGGCATATCAATGTGCCAACGCAACAGCAGCTGATTGTGAGGAAATGGCAACATATATATATTTATATATATATATATATATATATATATAAAGATGTGTGTGTGTGTGTGTTTAAGCAAATGCACCAAATAGTTTTGGCATTTGAATTACTTTGGGTGCACATCTGTCGATAGATACTTTGTAATTTGATTAATAGACTGCGATGCATTTAAATGGCAGCCCAGCTGCGCACTGCTCAAAATAGAAGCAAATGCGAATTAAAATAGAATGCGTGATTCGAATGCAAGCCAAATAATCCGAATGCCAATCAACTGACATAAGAGCACCGCATGGCAAATGGCATTTAAATAAAGCTGGCATCGGTTTACGCTATTTGAAGTCATTAGTTAAATCACTCATACGCACATGCACACACACACACACACACACACGCACGCACTTTTGTCCACATGAGTAGCTAAGCTAAAGTAAGGTATGGAAGGGGAAAAGTCATGACTTATCAGATGACTTCTGTCTCCCAACTGTCTCTTTCACTGTTCATGTCTCTTTCTCTGAATGTTTTTTAGGCTACACTCAGAATAAATATATAAATTATATTTAGCAAAAATCGCTAAGGGTAGTTCACTTGGTATTATTACAAGTATTTATCATTGATAATGTATAAATGTATTTTTCTAATTATAGAAAAATTGTTTTTATAGTTTTTATTTTTATATATGTGCACAAAGCTTTTTACATATACATAAATATTTTAGACGACAATATTAAAAAGTTTATTTACAATTAAAATAAACGGTATTTAAGTTTTTCGCTGGTATATATTCAAATTTTTTTTTGATATTTTAGAGATTTTAACTTTTTATTACTTTGGAATACATTTTAGAAAGTGTTTCTCGTTTCTCTAAAATAAACGTTTGCATTTATACTTTTTAGAAATAGTTTCTATTATTAAACATACTATTTTCCGTTGCACACTAGTTTTAGAGCATTTTTCTTAAGTTATTGCCGATTATTCTCTGAGTGTATAAGTCGACTGCAAGACATTGGATATGAATACGAAAAACGATCGTTGTATGTTTGCCTGTCTACCTGTCAAATACAAGAATATGTTCTATGTGTGTGTTTGTGTGTGTGTGTGTGTGTGTACGTGTGGTCTGAAAATTTAATGTTTTGCAACATGTTGACACATTTCACTTGTGGCAAACAGTCAAACAGAGTGCGGAAGCAACCTGACCTGACAGGGAATAACCATGCCAACAAATCATATTACTTTCAACTTTTTCCTTATAACTTTTCACTATGCACTGTGGTCTACGAATTTGTATAAAATAAAATATCATCTTTTGTTTTATTTTCGTAAATATTTTACGGCAAGTCGTCGTCGTCGTCGTTCGACGCAAACAACTCGTCACACAACCCGTAAATAGAACTACGGGTAGAATAGCCAAATAGTATCCGTATCAACAACAAACAGCAAAAGTGTTTGAATGTTGCCAAATGGCTACATTGCCTGGCATGTTTTTTTGATTAACTTGCCACCTGCCACTAGCCACAAACCAGCAGAAGCAATGAGCTAATTGAATTGCCCTTTCCCCTACCTGCAACATATTTCAATTAGGTACATAATCGACTCAAAGCTGACCACAATTATGCATCAGTATTAGGCTTCCCACTATTAATTATTCGACCAACTCTAATTAACTAAAAACTAATTATTCTAACTTGTGGGTGTACAAGAAGAGGTTTCCAGCTAAATTTAATTACAGCCCACTTACGCATTTATGCATTATGCCACGTGCTCATTAGAAATATATAAAAAGGGCTATAATTAAAAAATAACCAAAAAAAAAAAGATGAGCTTCTCCTTCAGGGAGAGCGCACTCGACTAGAGCATATTAACTTGTTAGTATTGACAATAAATATACCTTTAATCATACAAATACACTTTTTGATGTTATATATCCGAATAAGTTGAAAAAAGTATAAGATGTAGTTAATCATTTGTACAAAAACATAAATGATGCCTTGATAATTTTGCAGTTGTTGCCAAGTGTAATCGCTATCAACAACGCGAAAAGAAGATAGAATGAAATTAACACTTAATTGATTAGATTACCAATATACTTAAGCACAAGTTTTATGATATTTTAGGCTTAGTCACTTAATCTTGATTAGCCATATCAGCTCTTCAGCTCAAATCGAATTTATTATTCCCCAAACACACTCAACTATTAACAGATGTAGTCGATTTATGAATGGCGTATAATTAATTTTTGCAAACGAGACAATCAAAAATAATTCCAATGATAGTCAATTTAAAATTTGTTGAAATCTTAGCATAACTTTTCACTTGCAACAATGAGTGGAAACTTTATTTATAGTCTTTTATCAAATAACTCTTATTTTTTTTGTGAACATAAAAACCTCACAGAACTTTTTAAAAATTTGAAAAATTGTGCAATTGGCAATTGGGTGACTAGCAAAGACGCAAAGATTTTTGCTGCTGCTGCTGGCTCTGTTTCTGTTGCAGGTTCAGTCAACTCAATTTGCGGCCATAGAAGTGACGGAATTTACATACATACATATGTGCAACTAAGTAACTGACTGTTGCTGCTGCTGCTACTGAAACATTGTTGCTGTGCGATGTCTTCTAACGCACTGCAGCATTTTGAGGTATGTTGAGTGTGCTTGTTGTACGTTGCACAACATTTAGGTTATTCATTTTCCTAAAAGATTTGCAGATGCCATTAACAAACAGCAACTAAACTGTACAATACACGAATAACTAATAACACACTACTTTCAAATAATAACACATTTCTCCTGGTCGAAATTTAGTTATTAGTTGAAAGCAATCAAAAATACTTGACAAAGTTCTTCAATAATCAAAACTTTCGCAAGGTTAAATTGTATAAATTTTTCCAGCTGATGAATTTTGTTGTCTGCTTGCTGCTGGCTGGGGCATTCAACAAATTATCCTCACTCGAGAAGCGCTTCAAATTTATTGCAACATTCAATTAAATATATGTATATATATATATACATATAAATATATAAATATATATGAACATAGTTCAGACAGCACTTCAGGCAGTTAAGCACACACACACACACTTGCACACATATTTTTAAGCACGCTTAGCAACAAAAAAAAATATGAAAAACAGTTATGCGACCGACCACAATATCGAGTACTACGTGAATTCTCTCTGCTGCTTGTTGGCATGGCAACAATTGATATCATAATTGCCATAAACGGCTTCCAGTTCCTTAGCCTTTTTTTTTATTGGTTTTGTTTTCATTTTTTATTAGGTCGCATTAGACGCAACGTTTACTGTTAAATAAGGGAGTGCGAGCGAGAGAGACAATGCTATCAGTTTAAAAGTACATTTGTTCCCACATTACCTGACTAACAATGTATTTCATTTGTCTTGTCATCATTGTGCTTTGTCTTGTTATGAGTTCTAAATAATTGACGTAAGTGCATGTTGTTTTCTTTAAATCACAAAAATGTCGTTTATCTAAGGGGCAAGCTCTAATCGAATTATGTTAGGATTATGTGCAACAGGGCAATTTGGGTCAAAAAATTATTCGTGTGGAATGCACAGCAAGTTAAAGGTTAACATAAAAACCAATAAGCTTAAAAACACAAAAACAAACAAACAAAATAAGTTAAGAAAATGAATTTGACCAACTATTTGAATGCTCTATATTGCTAAAACGTGATCATAATATTAATGCTTCAAAAAAGATTATTAAGTACAAAAACAACATGGAAGAATCACTTGAATAATGCACCCTGTGTTTACAGGGTGGGTGAACAAACAATTTGCTCAAAAGGTAAATGCGAACAGCTTTGCCTAATAAAATGAAGAAAACTTACGCAGAAACAAATGTGTATGCAAGTTTGTATGTAAATGTGTGCATAGGTGCATACTCTCTCATACTTTTGTAGTAGGCCGCCACAAACTATTCATATGCATGTATGCATGTATCTTTACACTCATAGAACACAATTTTTATGTACGGCTGTGTGTATGCGAATGTACAGCAAAACAAGCTTCGAAGAGAGAGAAAACACATACAAAATGGCTGCTTAATTTAGATTTCCGTGTGGTAGGTCAAGTGGCAATTTTCTCAACGAATTTTTTGTGGTTTTTGTGGTTTTTATGCCTTTTTCGTTCTTGGTGGTTGTAAAGTGCTGTTAAACCTTTTATTTCTTCTGGTTAAGAAGTTAAACAAATAAAAATAAAATGAATTGGTTTATTTTCATTTGGGTGAATGAAATTTGATTGATTTAGATATCAAGTCCACTTAGAAGCAGTAATACAATTTCGATATTTGATTTTTTCTTCCTCTTATTTTTTCACAGTGTGGTGAAACTTTTACAACATTAAATAAGCCTTTGTATATTTTCATGACAAATTGCTCGGTAGCCTGTAAAGGACCTGGTAATGTTTTTTTTTTCGATTGTACATAATTTTTTTCCATAACTTTTTGTCTTTTGCTAATTAATCCAATAAAGGCAACAATGCACAACTTACCCATAGGGGCTGACAACGAAATCGTTTAAATGTTCTGCTGTTCAGCTCTTTATCAATGGTTGTTGTTGTTGGTAACAGCAACTTTGGAAATCATTGGCGTAACAACAACTCGGCACCTTTTTAGTTTTACTTTTTTGTTCTTTTGAGATCGCTTTTAAATTTTTGTTGTTCTTTGCACGAAGCTGATAACGCGGCACGTTGATTACCTTACACATAAGCGAAATGTGTGTATCTTACATATAAAAGTGTACGTTTGTATATTTTTTTATATATTCATATATATATATTAATGTCTGGGTCTGCAATCGGGAGAGTTTGATAACCGCTGCAGCTTTTCACGTTTTGGCTTATTTACATAAACTCAATGATACCGTACAAAAATAGTAGTAACCACTATGAAAGAGATTTTTTTGATTAAATATGGAGCAAGTAAAAAAATATATTCAAATTTATTACATTTTACAATCTACACAGTTTTTCAATATAAAAATGTTTTCACATCTGCGTCTACTTTGCTTGTATGTGTGCGTGTGTGTGTTTATGTAAATATTCTACTTTTTTTGTTGTTCTCTTCTCAATTTTTGTTTTTAGAAAAGTTTTCCGCGTGTGCGGAATGAAATTCGAATGTGTGTGTGTTTTTATTTCTCAAGATTATAAATTTATCGCTTGATTTTTGTAGCCACCCAGAGATGATTTTAATTCTGTTATGAAAGGTATAAAATAGAAAATTTGGTGTTTTTATGTATCTACATTTTAGGTGTAGAATTATTTTTGAACTTCAAGACGATAGTTTTTCTAAATCCATTATTTTTCTTTCATTTTAATAATGTAACCAACTACTCTAAGCGATATTTTTAAAATGTTTTGCATTAAATACAAGTGAAATTTAAGCATGAATGCATTTGGCGCCAAAAGAAAAACTTCCATCAGCTTAAATTATAGCATAATACCAACAAAAGCCTAGACACACAAGCATATGAACATAAATTTACATACACACACACAAATGCACTCACATAAAAAAACAATGCTGTCGGTCATTTAATTTGCTGTATGGCCGAACAAATTGTTATTATTGTTGTTGGTTTTCTTTTGCCTTTTTCTGCTTTTTGGAAGCTTCGGCGATCAAGAAATTTGTAGTAATTTTCCATGCAATAACAATGATTTTGTTTTTCTGTTCGTGCCTATCTTGTTCGCTTGCTTTCGCTTTTTTATTATTTTGTTTTGTTTTATGTTTTTAATATTATAATTATTTCTCTTAAGCTCTTTCTTTTAAGCTATTTATTTACATTTTGTTAAATAAATTATGTTGTCCTATTTACCAAGAATAAAACAATGAATATAACACGAAACTTAAAAATTTAAACGAAATAATTTAAAGCCGTTTATCACTATTCCTTTTCTCTGTTCTTGTTCTTGTTTCGTGACTTAAGTAAAAAGCTGGGCTTTGGGGGCCTTAAACGGCTGTCGCTGAACGCGCCGTTAACTCGCCGATAACCGAACGCGGCCACTGACAAAATAAAACTGAAATCAGCCCCAGCTGCTCGATGGCTGCCTGCCTGGCTGACTGCTTGCTTGTTTTGTTCGTAAACAGCAACAGCACGAAAGCTAAACGAAATATGTTTGTTTGTATGTAGTGTGTGTGTTTGTATGTAAGTGCGAGCACCGCTACACATGCACCCACTCACACTTGCAGTAAGCTTATTACGTACAGCCGAACAAACGAGATAGCATACTATAGGCAAATGAGAGCAGAGCAGCAACAGGCAGTCGACAGTCGACAATCGGCAGTCGGCAGAAGCAGCAGCAATAACAACAAGGTATGCTTCTCTATATAAAAAATAAACCGTTTACTTCGGCAATCTGCTGCCGTCGCCGTCGTCGTTCTATCTAGTTAGCCTGCAATAAATGCACTCTACGTACGCACACACACACATAATGTTATCAAATGCAGAGAATAATTTGTTGAGTGTCTGTATGGTTATCTGCTATCTGCTGTCATACATATTTTTAATTTTAATTTTAGTTACTAGTTTGTTTACAGTTTAACAATTAGCTAGGCAATTTGTAGCGTGACCAAATTCAGCTAAGCTTATTCCAAATCTTACTATTTTTTTTTGCTATTTTTATTACATCTACATATACATGTGCAGATAAACATACACATACACATATCTATGAATGTGTGTGTGCAGTGCATATGTGGATTATAGAAACAACATCACAAGGAAGATTGTTGCTAAAGGGGGTAGGTGGAATGGGTGACCCGCGCGACAAAAACTTCGCCTGATATGACTGAACTCTTAAATGGTGCCGCTACCCGCACCCCCACCCGATTCAAATATTCTTCATCTATCGGCATGTTGAGGCCTATGCATATGTGCATATGTGTCTAACTACACACTTATTTTTTTTTGAATGTGTGTGTGCTGGTGAGTGCTTTGCAAAGTTCGCGTTCTCCGCGTCTGCTCAATTATCAACAGTTTGTTTGTTTGGCCGCTTTGTGTCTCGTCTTCTCCGTTCTGTATTGTGTATATACACAAAGCGAAGTGCCAAAGCAAATTCACAAGCAGAAGCAAAAGCAAAAGTAATGGCAACAATTGCTGCTGCCGCTGTCGCTGCTGCTGCCTCTGCTCCCTATCATAACAATAGCAATAGCAACAAGCAATAAAATAGCGAATAGCGATGAAAAAACATTCATAAGGGACACGAACTTTGATGTTGTTGTCGTAGCTATTGATCTCTGCCCAGATCACAAATTGGATGTTTATTATTTTTATATTATTGTATTCCGTATACATATTAACGTTGCACATACGAATTATGTACATATGTATGTAAATATGCATGTAAAAATATCTCTGCAATTGTATTTTTGTATTTATGTCGTCTACCTTTTAAAACTTGAAGAAAGAATAAAATTAATTAAAATTACACACATGCATAGAAAAACACACGAGTACAAAGTTCTCTATGGAAACTATTAAAATGACTGCCAGCTTGAAGTAAACATTTATGCTATAAGTGCATACACATACATAAATATATGTGTGATATGTAAAAGTGTGTGTATGTACGTAGAAACATCTGTACAGAATTACATTGTAGATTTTTCTATTGCTTGCTTGATTTTATTATCAGCTATTTTGATAGCAACATTCACGCAGGCATAGCAAGCAAATATGTATGTTTTTTATATGTACAGATATACATATAAATGCACCCATCGATGTATCAGTACATTGTCTGCATTGTGCTTATGTACATTGTGCATAGAGCATTGTATTGATTAACAACTTTCGCACTCAATTTTAGTTATCTATTGAAAAGCCCCCCATTGTGCATAATGGGTGTGTGTGGCAGAGGCATTTGCTTTTGATAAGAAATGACCGATTTAGTTCTATAGTATGTATGCACTCATACACTCACACACGCATATGTATATACAGTAACTGTGAATATGATAACCAGCGTAGCCTTAAACGACTTTAACGATCCTAAGATGCCAATATATGAACACGTTATCAACAAACCATTTACAATTTACATTTACATTAATTATAGAAATTTGTAAAACGAAATTAAAAAGAAAAATAATATTAATTGTAAAATAGGAGAAAGGCAGTTAAGTTGCGTATTCTTATTAATTTAAATAAAAATACGCCAGGAATGCATGTGCTTATACAAATGTAAGTGTAAACTTAATAAATAATTAAACTAAAATAAAAAAGAAAAGAGAATTTGAATTTATATTGCAATCGCTGACTCTTGAATTAATAAATTAATATTCATTCAAATATGTGTTTTTGGTCAATTATTGAGTAAAAATGCAAATACAAATATGTCTATGAGGAGCTCCTGCGTTCCTAAAATGAGCACTTACTGAGTCCAAAATTCCAGATAATATTTAATTTATTGCGTTAAGGACATCTAATTTCTGGAGCACTGCATATTATTAATAACATAGCTATGAGAATGTATATAATCGAAAACTTCTATGTACAATCTATGTTTGTAATAAATTGAAAATTAAATTCTCTTCTCTTAAATTGCTCGATGCAGTTCATAAAATCTGCTGGAGCCGTCCTACATTGCATTCCTCACGAATAACGATTCATTTAACTTTCGCTCGACATCCACACGGATGGATGACAATTTTGCCCACAATTCGTCCATTTCTGACGTCCATCTCTACCCCCAGGCGTAATTACGGTCATTTGAGCAGTTCACCTGGACATGGAAACGGTTTGCATGCCATTTGTCAATTTTTTTTGGGAAGAATGTATATAAATACGTATGTAAAAAATAGCTGCTACATCGACAAAGTGAAAATCGGAAAAACATTCGCATCCGAGGTTTGACAATTAAGCGCCAGCCGAGGGGTGAACAGAGCAAAAATTGCAGGAAACTTGTAACCTTTTAAATGGTCAGCATTTATATGCATGCCTACACTCGAAAAAATCTTCCTTTATTTAAGTACAATGCCACATAATTAAATGAACCGTCCTAAAACATATATTAAGTTTTTCTTGTTTTAAGAAATAAATTCTAATAATTAACAAAGGACATTTCTAAAAAAACAATGGTAATAAAAAAGTGTAATAAAACAAATACAATCATAATAAACACTTTTACAAATTTTAGCAAAATCTACCTTAAATTAAGAAATGGAAACTGGTTTTTGGAAATTTTTAAAATTTACTTTCTAATTAATATGACGCCAAAAGTATATCGATTTACTAATATTAAAGGCGATTTTTACAGTGAATACAGTAGCATGGAGCCACGGTTGGCTCTTCGCTCCCAATACGTCTTGCAATTGATTGCTGGGTTGGATGTTGATTAGGACGATTTTCTCCTTCATTAGTCTCTCAATTTTGCCACAAGTCGATTAGGATTCATTTCCGGCGGCAAAATGGATACAGAAAAGAGGTATTTTCTTTCGAAATATGGTGCATAAAATAAGAACTTTTAAACTCTTAACAGTTTGTATTTTGTCAATTTAAGCTTTTTCTAGCGAATGTTCGATAATACGCAATAATTTTGTGTCGATTCTTAAATGTTATCGATTAGCGTCTCCTTCAAATTTGATAAGTAGTTATCGTAAGCTCATTTTATCAGCTGTTTTTCGTGACCCATTTTTAAATAGGATCTTGATGTGATATCAACAAAAACAAAGGCTATAACAATTGTAAAAACCATCTGATCGTTCGTAAATAATAACGAAAAGATGCTTTTTATCTTTATAAGCTGAATTGCATTGTTTAGTTCAAGCATATTTCTACGAATTCTTCGTTACATTCACAAAACTGAATATTGGATAATGTCACATTTCAAAACAAATAAGGGCGCGCTGTTAATAACAGCTGAGTAGCTTTTAAAGTTCTTGGGGTGACCACAGCTTAACATGTTATGGCGATTGTGTGAGTGCATATAATTTAACCGCAAAAATATTTATTAACACATTAATAAATGGCACCGCCGCGAGCCAATAATCGGCCTGCAGCCAGGCGCAAAAAGGACAACAACCTGCTGCTGATGCTACGAGAGAAATATGTCAATTTGAATTATGTAAAATATCTGATATTCGAGCCGGCTGCGTTGCCTATTGTGTCGGTGCTGATTGTTTTGGCCGAGGCGCTGATCAACGTGTTTGTCATCCGTCGAGTGCCTTACACAGAAATCGACTGGGTTGCCTACATGCAGGTAAGCAACCCGAGAAAAAACTATCCCTTATAAAAAATAAGAACAGCTAACAATTTCAACTTTCAGGAATGTGAAGGCTTTTTGAATGGCACTACAAATTATGCGTTGCTGAGAGGTAAGAAGTAGCTTTTGTTGCCGCCGCCGATTGCTTGAAGTTTATTTTTGGAATCTAGGCGGCAGGTAGCAGCCCGAGAGGCCAGACTTTTTAAATATTTGTCACATTACATTGAGCATGTGCTGAAGTACAAAGGGCTAACTGTAAATTTTGGATACCAAAATTATGGCATGTAACAGAAGGCAACGTCCAAACTTTTTTTGTGTCTTGCACATTGCAATCACAAGGAGATAACTGTGTATTTTGGTGTATTTGCTAGTTGCTTTTTACATTTGACAGCATTGATGATCAAAATGTTGGCATGTCACAGGCTTAAATTAAAACACATTTGTATCTCTCAAAACAAAGAAAACATAAAAGAAATACACCCACTCCAACTTAGTTGAACATGGATTTGATTTTGTTCAAGAAGCCTCCGCCTTCACTTTGGCTGTCTCCGTGTCCACTTTGCTGTTTGTCGCCGCGTGTTTTTGACTTTTCACTTTGCTCGTCTTTCGCTGCTGCTGCTTCTGCTGTCGTCCCTCGATCGCTATTTGCCTTTGCTTGCTTTCCTGTTTCACTGGGACCTGCGCTGCAAAGCATACGAGAGAGTGAGAGAGAAAGGAGTTTAAAATTTGAAGAATGACTTATATTGAAAAAATGAGAAATTGAATTTAGTTGCAATTATTACAAAAATATAACGAAAAGGGGGCTAACAATAAATGGTGTATTTACGTTGCTTTCTTACTGCCATCTTTCCGCTGAGCCATGCCATGAATCTGACCCGGAGTATCCTGCTCCAGTTCAGCATACGCCACGAGCAGCGCGCGCTGCTGTTCAGTCAGCTTTTTGGGCACCTCGATCTTGATATGCACATAGTGATCGCCATGTCCATGGGCATTCACTCGCTTCAGTCCCTTGCCACGCAACGCAATCTGCCGGTGCGATGAGGTGCCCGGCTCAATGTTCAGCCACTGATCCTCGTATACGCCCTGCACACGCACTGTGCCGCCCAGCACTGCCTGGGCGAGGGAGATGGGTGCATCTGTGTGCACATCGGCACCATCACGCCGGAAATAATCGCTGCGCTCGACACGGAACGTGACAAACAATTCCTTGGCACCAACTTGCATGCGCACCGTTTGTCCATTCTCGATGCCGGCGGGCACGGGTACGGTCACCTTACGTCGCTGCACCGTCCGTCCCTTGCCCTCGCACTCAGCACATGGGTATTTGATATATTGACGGGTGCCTTGGCAATAGCGGCACGTGGAGCGCATTACAAACGGACCCGTCGATATCGTTTCGAAACCGGTGCCATTGCAGTACTGACAGCGGCCGGGTTTGGTGCCCGGCTCACATTTGGAGCCAGCACATTTGGGACACTGATCGACAACGTTGATGTTGATGTCCTTGTTAGTACCACGCGCAGCCTGGGCAAAGCTCAGATCCATGAGTAGCTCTTCGGCCTGGCCAAAACCAAATTTGGAATCGGCAAAATCATCAAAACTATTGGTGCGAAAATTGCCCTCTCCAAAGATTTTGCGGAAAAGTTCCTCTGGATCGATAGTGGACCGAAATTGCCAGTTCTGTGAAAAGCCTTCTGGTCCAAAGGGGCCACCACCAAAACCACCGCCACCCTGTCGATGCATATTTTCCGTCGTCTGACCATAGGTGTCGTATTCGCGTCGCTTCTGCTCGTCGCTCAACACTTCATATGCTTCACTGACTTCTTGAAACTTTTTGCTTGCATCCGGATCATCTTTATTGGTGTCGGGATGGTATTTCTTTGCCAAATCGTAGTAGGCTTTTTTAATGTCCTTGCCGTTGGCATTCTTGGCCACGCCCAGTGTCGCATAATAATCCTTTGCCTGCAGGCGACTCGTGGTGTAAATATTGCGCTCTTGTCGCTTGTGTTGCATCGGCCTCTGTTGCCAAGCGGCGGTGCCGACGATAAGCGCCGTCGGATTCGGTTTCCAAGAGTTCTTTTCTGTCAGCAGCGCTGTGCTTTGTTGAATGGCGTTGTATTGTCGGCTGCAGCAGCTTCTTAGCGGCAGCTGGCGCAAAACACATAAATTTTTATACGAAATCATTTTGTCTATTAACTTTTTAAACTCGATTAATCTGCTCTCTATTTGGCTGGCAGCTCTAACAACATGCCGTAATAACCTCCATGCTTGTTACAATACAATTGTGTTCTCTCGCTCTTTATTTTTTTTTTGTTCTCTGACTTTGACACTTTGACAGTCACAGGGTGGCAGAAAAGAGCTCACTCACAAACTAGTTTTGCGTGTTCATTTATTACTAGTTCCGGTCTGAATGATTTGCGCGCTACTCTAAATTATATTTTGACAGTCAAGGAGTTGTAGGTTTCTTGCGCTAACTTTTTTTGAATGTTGTTTTTTTTCTCTCTCTCTCTTCACATTGACATTTTGACAGAAACAGTTCCGAACTAAGTACTTTGCTCGCAAATTAAATTTATATTTAAATAATTTTATAATCTCTTGCAGGTGACACAGGTCCTTTGGTTTATCCGGCTGCATTTGTATACATTTACTCGGCCCTCTATTTTATAACATCGCACGGCAGCAATGTGCGTCTCGCCCAATACATATTCGCCGGCATTTATCTGCTGCAAATGTGCCTTGTTTTACGGCTCTATGCAAAGAGCCGTAAAGTGCCGCCTTACGTCCTGGTGTTGAGTGCCTTCACCTCCTACCGCATCCACTCGATCTACGTTCTCCGGCTCTTCAATGATCCGGTGGCGATTCTCCTGCTCTATGCTGCTTTAAATCTATTCATGGATCGTCGTTGGACTTGGGGCAGCATCTGCTTTAGTTTAGCAGTCGGCGTCAAAATGAATATTCTGCTCTTTGCACCTGCTCTGCTGCTTTTCTATTTGGCCAATCTGGGCTGGATCAAAACGCTGCTCCAGCTCACTCTATGCGGTGGGATACAACTGCTGTTGGGTGCCCCATTTCTGCTCACGCATCCGTTAGAATATCTACGCGGCAGCTTCGATTTGGGTCGCATCTTTGAGCACAAATGGACGGTCAACTATCGATTCCTGAGCCAAGAGTTCTTCGAGCGACGTGACTTTCACATATGCCTGCTCGGAGTGCATCTGGTGCTGTTGCTCTGCTTCGCCCGGCCCACGTGGACGTTTTTCAGGAGCTATATGCGATTGCGTCTGGTGCAGCAACAGTTGCTGCCACAGCTTGAGCGCAAGAATGGCGAGCTACTCCAAAATCGAAGCAAAAGCAAGCCCAAGTCCAGGAAATCGGAGGAATCGAATCAGCAGCTGAGCAGCGATCAAAAATCCTTTCTCAAGGCATACGAAAAGGGACTGCAGCAGTCGACGGGACGCAAGGGAGCAGCAAATGCTGTCGAGGCACAACCGGAACCTAGCTACGGCATCCACTTCGAGCAGTGCACCCAGCTGGCGCTATTGCCCTTCTTCCTGTGCAACTTCATTGGCATTGCCTGCGCCCGTTCGTTGCATTATCAATTTTATGTTTGGTATTTTCACACACTGCCGTATTTGGTTTGGTCTACGCCGTATTCGCTGGGCGTTCGCTTCCTTATCCTGGGCATCGTTGAGTACTGCTGGAACACCTATCCCAGCACTCAAGTCTCGAGCCTCGCGCTTCACTTGTGCCACCTGGTGTTGCTGGTGGGCGTTGCACGGCAAATCTTCCACACGATGCGCTTGAATGCCACAGTGCGGCAACAACAGTCGCAGTTGCAAAATGGACAACCAAAACTATTAACCAAAAAACAGCAATAAATAATTGACTAACTTTTGTGTACAATTTTTAATTATAAAAAGAACATCTTATTGAGAAACAAAACCAAAATATTTATTAAAATTATAATAAAATTTCGCTGTACACATATGCTAGGCCAGCATGACCAGCATGCCCAAAGGGATCCGATTTGTGTTTGCAATTCAATCACAATCGCATCTTTGCCAACGAATTTTGGATCATGCGAGGCGACGACGGCCTGGTAAGTGCCCACCCAATTGGTGCCGACGTAATAATCGCTAATGCTCTGCGTCGGGTGGAAATTGAAGACAAACACGGGACCTGCACGCTCAAATCCACTCCTTCAGGAACATGTTGCTCAAAATCCACTCAGTTAGGAGCATGTTGCTCAAATCCACTTCTTAAGGAACATGTTGCTTCGAACATTTTCTATTTGTTGCATCAAAAATGTTGCATTTAACATTATAATAAAATAAGCACAAAAGTAGCATTTTTCATCAAAAACAAATTAAGTTTTTATTCTTTAAAATATTAATAATAGTTATTTGTAGCTTAACAAATTTATATTTGTTATTTGTGCGTATTTAACATAATTAAGAAGCGCCAAAATCGCATCCAAATCATTTCAGTTTTTATTGTCATTGTTGACCCAGCCAAAAGTGCATGCATGTCAGTTGATCTTACAGAGATATATATATATATATATATTCTATGGGCAATAGAGTTTACAGCTATATAGAAATACATGCTATTAGTAGTAGATCTTATAGATATTCGTGTATTCTATTTTATATATTTAGTCCTATTTGTGGTTTTGTACTGTACAAAAAAATTGTTGATTAACTTAAGACTAAATAGAATTAATATGTCCAGTTAAAACTAAGTATGGATTGGGGTTTGGGATGGAGTTGGAATCAGTATCGGTTGGCCAACACGGCAGGCGAGTTGGATGAACATCAGTAGAGGCATGTGGAGGATCATTATCAGCAAACCAGTTGCATCATCAGCAGCTGGCCAACGACTGAACATCAGCTGGTATTATTTGGATGTTCAGCATCTAGTCAGATCCAGAAGCAGGCACGAGGATAATCAGAGAGCTCAGTCAATCGCTTCCCACGACTGTTGCCACAGTTGCCGTTGCTGCTGTCGATGATGATGATGCTATTGCTGCTGGTGGCGGCGACATGGCCGGCAACTCCGAATTCGCAGAGCTAAGCAGACTTGGCGTCGCATCTGCAAGTGCATCGATGTTGCTGTTGTTGTTGCCACTAATCCGTTGCACGCTAAAAAAGCGCAGCAGCGTTGTCTCACTGTTTCGCCGACTGGAGGTGGGCGTGCGCAGATGAGCCGCCCCCGAATCGTTGTGTGAGATGCGCCGTCGCGGACTGGCCTGCAGCCGAGGACTGCACTCCGAGTTGCGCAAACTCTGTAAACGTGGCGAGGCCAGCACATCAGCAGTTGATGTCGCTGTGGCCTCCTCGCTGCCCATTTTGTCCGAGAGCGTAACAATGGCCCGACTGCTCGAGCTGAGCTTCTGTTTGCGTATTTTCGTCAGCCAATCGACTTTCTCTTTGGCCTTCCGCTTGGGCGACATTATGCCCAAATGCGGCGCCTCGCCATCAAGCACATAATTGGGCAGATTGGAGGTGGGTGA
The DNA here is from genome assembly GCA_035042045.1 of Drosophila melanosoma. Classification (NCBI taxonomy): domain Eukaryota; kingdom Metazoa; phylum Arthropoda; class Insecta; order Diptera; family Drosophilidae; genus Drosophila; species Drosophila melanosoma. Next base: position 366,051 of record JAWNLY010000188.1, on the reverse strand, counting down.
GTAGATTAAGGCGGACAACGATGTGGTACTGGCTGCTGCCGTTGTAGCTTCAGCTGCTGCTGCTGCCGTTGCCGCTGCTTGCGCTGAAGTTGTTGGTGGCGAGGTGTAGGTGGGCGGAATGTGATGATGATTCGCGGATGATTCGCTAAGTGGCAGCGTTGGCTGCAGCAACTTGCAACATGCGGACAGCACTGGCGGCGCTGTGTCCTCCGCACTGTTCTCCTGATTGGCGACCATTGGGTGCTCCTCCTCACCAATGGCTGGCAATGCCAACTGCTGATTGCTACTGCTGCTGCTGCAAGTGGGTCCAAACAGGCGACGACCTCGCGATTCAAGTGGCTTGGTGCGCTTCAGTTGTGGCTGCTCTACATTCGCATCGCTGCTCGCCGCGCCCAACATCTCGAGGAAGGAGCGCTTAGTGCACAACTTCTCCACGGAGCTGGGCGTGCGCTCGTTTTGCTCCATGAGGCGCTTGAGGGAGCGCGGGGTCGACTCCAACTCTCGCAGATTGTACTTGTGTTGGTTGGCCGCTTTGGGCTGGCGAACAAATTGACGCACATAGCTCGCCTGGCCGCGATATTGTTCGGCAACCTCCGCCGGTGTGAGGGACTCCGGCGTCGGTCCAATGCGCCAGATCTTGTGGCGTGCATCGTCGCTGCACGTGACTATGGGACGATCGTGCGTACTGCCCCAAGCGACGCACGTCACCTCGACAGTGTGGCCGGCCAGAGAGACGAGTGGCTCCGGCGCATAATCCAGATTCCAGATATAGGCACGTTCATCACTGCTGCCACTCAGCAAGTACTTGCCGTCCGGGCTCAAGCAGCTCTTGATGTAAAACGTCGAATTGAGCAGTCCCTTGTAGCTGGCCAGTGGTTTGGGTGCGTAGGAGACGAGATTGTAGCAATAGATTGTGTTGTCCATGCAGTTGGCATACAAACGTGTCCCAGCTGCATCCACAATTAGATTGGTGAAGCCTTTAAATGTGGAGTTGCCTGCATAGGGTAAACTTTGACGAGGCAGTGGCTCCTTCTTGTAAGCCGTATAATTACGTCGCAGATCCCAGACTTTAATAACTCCATCGCCGGCACCGCATGAGATGAGCGTATCGTTGTCTTGGAATGCCAATCCTGTGATGCTACTCGATGTATTGCTGCAATTGGACATCTTGGGCGTTCGTGTGCGTTGCTTGCGTTGCGATTGAGGTGTGCCCGGCCCGCCAGTGTGTCCACTGTAAATGCAATTGTCCACTCGCGACGTCAAATCCATATTGAGATTGGCGCGTATATCCCAAATGAGTATGGCACCATCACGTCCACCCGTCGCAAACACAGCCGGATCTGTGCGCTTAAAGGCGGCAGTCTTCACGGAGCGTGTGTGACCCAAATAGGAGTTGAGTCCGCGTATGCCAGACCCGGCAACCTCCCACAAGCGAGCCGTATGATCTCCTGAGGCGGACACAAAACGCATCTGTCCCGGCGCCCATTCCAGATCAAAGACAGCATTGAAATGACATTGTGGCGCACTCAGAGATTGCTCTTCGGGCTCTTGATTGCGCGCTGTCGTGTCCTGCAGCGCAATCTTGCCATCTTCATTGGCAATGGCCAAAATGTGTCTGTAGCCATCACAATTAGCGAATTTGGCAGAAAAAATTGGTGGTTCCGGATTGAAGTCGGGACTGTCGTTTGCTGGGGCAATGCCACGCCAACTGTCCTCTCTGGACACACATAGGCGACTCAGGGCAAAGTCGTAGCTATGCTCATTGGCTACGGGTAGCGAGGCAAAAATATAATTTAAAAAAAAATCAAGAGAAAAGTAAACCAAATTAGTTCGAAATGCAAAGGCATTGTTTACGTTCCAGTTTCTCTTGTGTCATTTTCGCAATCTCAGCAAATTTTGTTTTGTGGTCTGCAATTGCAATTGCTATTGCAACACACATTTAATGAGTTTTATTATTATTATTCACTTGTATCTAATCATTTTTGGCGCTCGAATTAGCCGCGAAAGGAGTAAATGCGCGCTCTAAAAATCCAATTCGAGCGCCAAAATTCCACGAATTGCCCGCGCAATGATTCTTCTGTTTATTTGTTTGCTTACCAAGTCCATGTTCTCGGGAACGTAATTTGTTGTATATGTTCATATTCATACACAATACAGGCTGGCTGTGCCTGCACTTTCCGATGTGATTTTAACTAGTTTATTTGGTATATAAGCTATTTTTTAACTATGCGCGCATTTAACACATATTTTTTTCTTAGCGACGCAGTCCCGGTTTTGTCGTTAATCTATTCGATAAACGGACAACTCTTTTTGCTCTTCTGTGTTATCGGTATTGCGTTATCGACATCAAAGGTGTTTGCATTTTACAGCACTTAATTTAAAAGCGGGCACTTGTATTTAGTAATCAAAAATTCGGTTTTTTTTAATTAGTTATCAATTATTTTGCATTCATTTCATTCCAGTATTGGATGATGTACTCTTATAAAAATTCTTAATCTTGCAAGATAATAAAAACTGGCTCTTAAATGTCGATGCGTTAGTTCTGCTCCGTTTGAGCTGTGTTACATTTTCTTTACGCTTGCGCTCCCTAGCGATAAGGGTTAACAGTGTCATTACTGAACCATAATAAGCACAGCTGTTTTTAGCATTAATATATAATTTGCTATTAAACAAATTTCAAATTCTAATAGATAATAACCAATAATTGCAGGGAAATATCCTTAAAGATATTATTTATTATTAACATTTGCGAAATACCTGTTTTTATTATTTTTCTTACGAAAATTAGCTATCGATATACCTCGGCCGATTTGCCTCACGCATAGTTGCGTTATTAATAGGAAAAATATCGGCCTGCTCACATCTCAAGCTTAGGAGTAGTTTGATTTGTTTATACTCGAAAAGTAGTGACTCGCTGAATGCAAACAGACGTGCGTTTTGTTCGCTTGGTCGCCCGCAGAAAGTGAAAGTTAATAGAACAAATTATGTAAAAGCACGAGATAACAGTATTTATATGTACATATCAATGTGAGTGTGAGTGTGCTTGTGCTTATCGAAGTTTTCGTTTAATGGATGCTGCGCCGGCAAAGTGCTGCCAGTTCCACCCCATCAAAAAAAAAAGTGCAAATAATTAAAGCATCAGCAGCAGAGAGCACCAACAACAAAAACAAAAGTGGCGTCGTCGTTGAACGGCGCACAAACGCTTTAAACTAAAAATAGTCGGCGCCTTCTAAAATCGCGTCTGTCAATAAACAATTGAGCGCAATAGCTTGCATTCAAAAATATTTGCAACGGAGCAGAGGATTGTCTATTCATTAAGCGCTCACCTTGTACTTTTTGCGTTTGCTTCTGCTTCGGTTTCGACTGTGCCCTATATAATCAGCTCACGAAGGTGAAGGCGGCGCACATATGGACATACAAATACACTCACTTCCAGTTCTTTTCGCACACACCAGAAAGAAATGTTTTATTTCTAATTGTGATGTAATTCATAAGCTTGTCATTAATTGATTATATAATCTTATTGCTTATTAAAATTAGTGTTATATAAAAACGAATTATCAATAACTTGTACGCGGACTGCTCACAATCACTGTTCGGACACATGTGTGGTGTACGAGAAGAAGGCACATTAGAGCAAGTGAGCAGTTGGCATTTGATTGAATACATTTGTTTATCCGGATATCGGAATGTGGTTTTTTATAGTTCAATAAATACTTTGCATTTATATTTGTATATATGAATGTGCATCCAATCGGCACATTTTATTTGATTGCCAACTATATAGTTAGTGTAATTATGTGTACAGAATGATAAGGAAACCATTAATTGAAAAATATTTATTTTTATTATTTTGTTTGGCTAGATATTGACAACGTGCTAACTAACTATAACTATCAACAATGTAAAGAAGCCGCCAGACAACACAAGAAAAAAGTTTATAAATTAAACCAAAATTCAAAATTGTTATGCGAAAAATTTATCCTAAACACGCAATGGGCTACATTTTAAAATGGTTTCAATCCATCGATTGTTAAATTATTTCTGTTGACATAACGTTATTGGGAGCAGAGAAACAGCTATCAGACTGGAGGCCTCACTAACTCTGAAGCGCATTTTTGCCCGCAAAATTGCCTATAAAGCGAAAACAAAATCTCCTTTAGCGGCCATGCGAACTAAACAATTAATACTGATACTAATCGGAGTGATAATCGCAACGATCGTTTTCATTGCATTCGGGCCAGCTGGGGAGCCAAACGACTCCTTCAAGCATATTGTGGTGCAGACGCACCAACAGCTCAAAGAGTTTCAGGTGAGTAATACATATGCTTTATATATATATATATATATATATATATATATATATATATATACACATACATATATAACTCATATTGTTATCTATTTGCCGAAGGTTTAACCATCGATATTTATTTATTTATTTATTTATCTAATCGCACCTAAACATTTTTTTGGGGCGTAACTATATTTCCGTTCTATTTTTTTTTTTGTGCATTTGATAACGTTGCCGTGCGCTGACAGTCTGTCGATTTACAAAATAAGGGTCGAAGTTTTTTTAGATTTCATTCAACGATAATTCCTACTTATCAGCGACTATAAAGCTGTTCATTTTTAATGCACCCAATGGGACTTTTATTGTTGTTCAACGATAAACACATTGTTTTTGTGTAATCAGGTTTATATTGAGAGATTACAATATTTGGTTTTTTAGATGCATTAGTCATACATAAAGTTTACCCATTGTATTAGCATTTGTAGCCTTCTTCTTTTGTTGGCATAGTGCTTGGCAGCTGTCAAGAGTCAGATGAAATGTACTTGAACTGTTTATGATGCAGCCTATATAATAATAATAATAATACCCTATATTTGTTTGGTGCACAAGGTCTGAAAAACAGTCTCACTTTGAACTCTGTGTACCAAGAATTTGTGCTTACTTGCCATATAATTTCAATGGAGGCTTTTAGACAAATTGAAAAAAGTCTTCTGCTCTAAAATAACCGTGTAGTCAAACCGTCTGCTGCGAACTAGCGAACAATAAGTAAATGGCTAGTAGCACATGTCAGCATTCCATCATCATTTGCCATTCCTCGAATTCCGGCCATTAAGTGGGAAACTAGGGAAGCCTTTAACTTTACCAGCCGTTTATTGTTTACATGCAAATAATGCCATAAAAAACTTTCTTTGAACCATCTCCTCAAATACACCCACACAACACACATGTAAACCACGCATGTAAACCACACATGCTAGGTATATATATAAATAAATATATATATATATATATATATATATATTTGTATATGTATGTATTTTATGATTAAGTTAGCAACCTCCCTTGACTCGAGTTGTGTTTGCTTTCATTTCATGTGGCCGAGAACGTTTATTGTTGACTTTAATTAGATTGCGGCAGCCACTTTCCGGCTCTAATGTGTGCATATATATTGAGTTTCATGTTCTCACTTTGGTTTTGGCTTTAAGCAACTCTGTAGCCTCAATTCAGTTTTTAATTACCACCTCGTGAGAAACTTGACTCAAATTTTAGATTAGCGCTTGCTTGGATGGGCAACATTTTAGTTATCTTTTGTCCGTATATAAATATAAATCAAATCGTATCACATATAATGGGTATTTAAGCTGACCGAATGATTAATGTGATTTAAAATACTACCCCAATAATCAAAGAGAGAGTACATAATTAAGGAATGTTATATCAATGAATAATGCTTTGACTTTTACAAAACAGAACATTTGTTTTTACTGTAGCTTTGATTGTTCCCTATATATATATATATCGAGTGTGTGCAAACTTTTAAATTTTAATACATGTGACAGCTGATAAACTTGTTCTCACAATACAAAAAAATAATAAAAAAAAGACAACAGACTAAATAAAGCTTATTGTTTTCCATTGGTGGTCTCTATTTTCTATACAAAAACTGGTTTCGCACCAAGTACTTGGCTGCTAGTCGTGCTTAGGTCGTGTTACAGTTACACATGTTTTCATCTATACACACAAATGTCATAACATACTTAAATCATAAATACATATTTAATACTATAAGATGTCCCATTGACAATCGAAGCATTCTTCGAATGCGAATTGTAGACAGAAGATAGTTGTTTGCAATATTCTCAAGTGGCCAGAAGCTATTCACACGCGTTCAGTACGATCGTTAAAAATGTGTTGCAATATATATATATATATATATATATATATATATATATATATATAATATATATACATATTTACATATTATGTGTGTGTAATCAAATTTATAAAACGTTAAACGGCCCACAAATAGAACATATATATATATTAATTTGTATATTTATAAAAATTCTCTTATATTTCAAATGACCTTTGCTTTTAAATAGTCTTATGTGCAACATATTAAATTATAGACTTTTAAGTCTAACCGACAAATACTTTTTATTTACGCAAGACTCAATTTTAATCACATATCTAAATAAAGAAATAATTAATATTGCAGTAAAACTTAAGCACGCCACTTGGTTTTTTCAATCATAATCTTTTCCGACTGCTTATCAGACAATGAGTGCTGTAGTTTTGAGACAAACCTTTATTGGAATGGCACCAATCATATAATTTGGTTTGTTTCCATGACATAATTTAATTATATTGAGATATGGATAGCTATTTAGGTCTTAACCCACTTAAAGCCAATTTTTCTATACAGAGTTATTTAAAATAATACACAAACAATTGTTATACCTAAACTTGTAGAAATATAAACTATTTTATTTTTGAATACACGTCTTTTGGTATGAAATTTAAGTAACTTATTTTTTATTATAAAAAATTAAAAACGATTATCTAAGCAACATTTTGATAATCATTATACGTTATCTCCATTTTTTTTTAAACTAAACTGAGCAATAGTATTGTGAATATTTTGTTGTTGCTTTGTAGCAATTTAAATATTGTTTCAATTTTTTTATCTTTGCATGTTTAAGTGTTGTCCATCGTCTAACATTGTCTAGCAAACTGACCCCTGAACTCTGAACCGTTGACATCAATTAATTGGATGGTTCGCTATTACATGAGACTTCGGCTACTTTAGTTAGCATGCAGTTCTTCAGCCCTGTCACGCTCGATATTCTTTAATAATTTAATATAACATGTGCGCGCCTGTATGTACGTGTATTGGCAGATGACCTAGAGGAATAACCCGATGCCCTCCTCCTGCTAGCTTCTACCTACACATTATATATACACACTCTACAGGCAGCACTGCCGTAGCTGTTATTAAAAAAACAAATGCTGTCAAATATGTTGATGCAAATTTGGTAGAATTGGCACATATGGGAACCCTTGCACATTGCCTTGGTACACTAAAGTGCAAGACTCTTGTGCTTTTTGCTCACATAAAAAATTAATTGCCTTAAAATGTTAACAGATGTCGCCCAAGAGCGGGGTGTCTCTGATTTACTATGCGCTGATTGAAGTGCGCTTAAATGTTAATAGATGTCGCCCAAGGCGAGCAAGTCTTGAATTTACTATGCGCTGAATGCTAACGTTAAAATGAAGAGCACTGAAATGTTAATAGATGTCGCTAAAAGCGGGCAAGTCTCGTATATTCGAATTATATAGATATATAACACCAGCAAAAAACTAGGGCTCCTAGTTAAATATTCATATTGTGATCGTAATAAGGATTGCTGAATTTTTTATATGTTTATTATCGAAGCTTGAATTTATTTCTTTGCATGTGTGTTTGTTTGTTCGTGTGTAATTAGACATTTTCTATGCAGAGGAGGCGCCATTAGCCACATGCGAACATTTTGTGTCACGCGCGCACAAACTGAATTTCGCACAGTAATTGTTGCTCACGTGCAGCGCAGGATGGTAGAATTGAAAGAAGAATATCACCATAATACCCCGACATGCAGGCGCTGCGTGCTGGTCGAGTCTGGCCTAAAATGCCCTTGGCTGCCCTGCCCCAAGAACCCTGACCCGGCATTGCTCAGCTCCTCGTGCACTGCCAGAGAAATTCTGTCGAAATGCTTAAAAACTTGTTTAATATTCATAATGTAAACTGTATGTACAATTTTTGAGAATCAAATATTGATTTGTTAATTGAATTAGAGCTGAGAAACTTGCTTTCAGTGCCGGACACCATTGACAAACTCTTGATAGCTAATTTTGCCATCGTTGTCGGTGTCGATTTCTTTCATCATATCTGCGAACTCCTCGTCGGAACACCTTTCGCCCAGATTGTACATAGCATTTCGCATCTCGACGGATGATATGAAACCGTCCCCGTCGCGATCAAATAACTTAAAGATCGATATTAGATTCTCATCCTTGCCCAGACCCTCCATGCGCTTCCCAATCATCTGTTCGAACTCTAGCAAATTAATCACACCATCACCATCCGTATCGACTTCATCGAACAGTTCATACAGTTCCGCCTCGGTGAGATAATGTCCCATTGTTCGCATCGCAATTCCCATCTTCTTGGCGGAGATTCGACCAGACTCATCTGTATCAACCGCTTTGAAAGCATCGCGTATTTCTTGTATTACACCCTCGTTCATTGAAACTGTTGCTCCCTCCATTATGTACAGTCTGGAAAACAATTTCAAATATTTATATTTTTAAATTAATGTAATATTTAATTTTATGGTGTTTTATTCGTGTCAAAGTTGAAAGAGATATGCTATAGTATATAGTATAACTGAAGTATAACTTAAAGCCAACTTTAGTTTTGAAAATGTAAATAGAAACTAAAATTTTGAGTAGACTTGTGTATTTTAATTTATTTATTATTAAGGCCATCTGTTTCCGTCATGGCGTAGAATTCTTCGAGCAAATGGCAACCATCTGGATCCTTATCCGATTCGTGAATCATATTTTTAGCTTTGTGAGTGTTTTTGTTTTTATTTTTGTATATTCTAAAGATGTAATCAATTTTTCTTATAAATTTATTTACTTTTCTTTTCTAAGGACTCTTTTCTTGATCAAACCTAAACATATTTAAATGCTTAAATAATAAATATTTTCCTACAAAAATTCAAATATAACAATAATTATAATCAATAGATACACCTGATGTGGGTAATCCTTAATTTTGTTAATTATTACTTATAATAGGTAAATGGAATGTTTAGGTATCATTTTCTGTATAAAGCGAAAAATTGCAGTTACATTTTTGTATCTCTGTTGTTCAATTGCAATGCAAATCTGCATTTTTCTGTTTTTATTAAAAAATGTATATAATCCTCAGATTTGGCACAATCGTCTTCTTTGCAAAGTTTTAATAAAATTTAAATTGGTATAAGCCATGATTGGGGGGTTTGTTGACGCTCCAATTGGTGGCAGGGAAACATTGCTTGGCCGGATTTCAAGCTGTCATGCGATTTGCGGCGATGACAATCAGAGGAGGCACCTCCCCAGCCCCCACCATGCCATAGGCAGGCCTATTTTGTTTTTGGGTGCACCCACAATCTGTTACAGAGGACAAACTCTTTAGTGGCATGTGACACGCCCATCAGAGCCATGGGTTTGAGGCCAACACTGAAAAGCACGAAAAACATTCCATTGTTAACATTATTTGACTGTCGGTGACTATTTGGAGTAAATCACCTTCTCTCCGTTTGTTTGTCTAATCAGAATTAAATTTGTTTACTCGGTTGAAAATGAAATATAGTTTTTGCTGATGATGTTGGCTATTAAATCCATTATAAAGAGATTAATCATTTATTGTGCGTGATTGTTCAATTGAACTAGCCAAAAAAAAAACGTATATATTATCAGAACAATGATATATTATGCGTATTATATATGATATCGGAAGAAATAAAATTGGTTTTTGTCAAACCTTAGTTTCCATGTCCAAACTACCCTATTTTTATATTAGACCAATTGAGCATATTTTAAAAATATATATTCACAATAAGTTGGGAGCTGTCTCTTTCATTAGTATTTAATATTCTCATTTGGTTAGTTCGCGTTACACATTTCAACATTTTTGTTAATCACACTTTAGTTAATAGTTAATTTTAGCATGGCATACCAAATGACTATTTTATTATTATTAATAAAAGGAGCGACCTTTCAATAATATTTGTATGCAATAAATTTGCGTGTCTTCAACTGGTCAATTTGGTTGGTTAATATCTGGCGAGTAGATATTAAAATATATTGATTTTGTCATAATTATTGATTTACAAATTGTATGTGTCTTAACACAGTCAAACAGTTGATTTATGCTAAAGCAAATATTATCGTATTTATGTGCTTTAATTGTTTGCATTTCCATTAACGCGGGACAGCAAATTATATTTGATTGATTGATTGACTGATTTATTTGGTTTTGCTACTTGCAGGAGAATTTGCGGGTGGGCTTGGAACGCAAAAAACTCAATCTCGAGCCGAAATATTATAAATTACTTGGCTTTGCATCGCCGCTGAACACAAAGGACAATTATGATGAAGCTTCCCATCAGCCAGTGCAGCAGCACCAGGAGACAGACACGCCGGTCACGTCAAGGCGGACGGCACAGGAACTCCAGCAGCAGGAACACAGACGAGACGGCACCCGTCAAATGGCAGCGATAGAATCAAATCTACTCCAGGAACTGGATCTGCAGGAGCAACAGCTGCAGCAGCAGCAGCAGCAGAAGAGTCAACGGAAACGGATAACGACACCGTACAATGGCACCAAGGCCAACTTCACCATAGTCACGTATGTGCAGCAGGAGCGACAAGTGGCATCGGCCATATTGTTGGCACAAAACATTGCCGCCAAGCTGCCCAGCGAATATCTGCTCATCTATGATCTGGGCGTGCCCGAGGAACAATTGCGCACATTGACCACCTACTGCAACAGCAGTCGATGCACCGTCATCACCTACGATCTATCCGAGTTTCCGTCGTCCGTCAACGATCAGCGAACGCACGCATATCGACCCATTGTGATAAAGGATGCCCTGATGCGGGCCAAATCGGTGCTGTTTGCCGAGAACTATATGCGTATCCGCGGCGGCTATCGGGAGCTGCACGAGCTGCAGAGTCGCGTCATGTTTGCCGGCGTCCTCGGCTGGAATACACCGACAGCCGTCTCATCGCGGACCCACCCAAAAATGTTTGATTTTTTCGAATCGAATGCCGAGAATTTTATATTCCTGCGCATGGTCGATCTGGATGCGGTGTTCTTTACGGACACGCTCTTCGTCACCGAGAAGATTATGCTGCCGTGGCTAAAATGTGCCCTCACCTTGGAATGTATCGATCCAATCGGTAAGTGGACGTCTCTCATTTTTTTTTTTCATTTATATACATATGAAGTAATTACTTACCCCGCCAACCCAAATAAACAAGACTCACTCTAATCCCCATCCACATCCTCATACCCATACCCATCCCCATACCCATCCCCATACCCATCCCCATCCCCATCCCCATCCTCATCCTCATTGCCAATCAAATTCACATTCATAGCTAGCGCTCTGCTCTTTTCAGCTGTGGCCCACAGCACTAATGACCATCATTTAGAGCGCAATTCAGCTGAATGATAGCAAACATGGAAATCAACATGTTTGTTTGTACATATGTCGGCTATAGCTAATATATCTATTCATTTTTAGGCATAAAATAAGACATAAAATCTAAAAAGCTGAAGTTTTCACAGTTGAGTATGTTTCGAGTAAAACTGAATAACTAAAACATGATTTCATAGAGTATTTTATAGTTTATTAATAGCATGTATTAATCATTACAGCAGAGGGAAGATCAGTTTGGAAGTGTTACTTAAAATATAGCATACATTACAGGGTATTTTCTAGTTGGAAATCTATATTTTTATGTAAATTCCGATTCGTTGCAAACTTACGCAGATATAGGATAAAAAGCATATTTATAAGCTTTTCGTTTAGTTCTGTTTTAAAGAATTCGATAATCAATTGAAATCTGTCTTTATTACAACAAATATGAAATTGAATTCATTTTGGTTCTTCTTATAGTTAGCATACCTCAAGTGTACCACAAGTGCGGATAAACTTGACTGACATTATAAATGGACCTAGAACCACGGTCCTTATGATAAACCAGACAAATTTGGGTACATCAGCGTAAACATTGGTAGCGGCAAACAGATACTCCTCGGGTCCAACATGGTAGCCATGCTGCCCGGTCAGTTGACAATGAGTATCGTAGATAATATACAATGACTCCAGAACGCAACCAGCCACAAGAGGTAGTCCTGCAAACATGCCCATGAAGTATCCGCCAAGCAGATATAGTCCAAAAACCGTGCATATGATAATGATACCAATACCAAGTGTAAATTTAAATTTGTTCTGTTTGCTGTATATGATCAAAAGCAGCAGTTCCGTATTTGATATCAATGGATATGCATGCATCTGCAAATAATAGGAATATTAATATTAACAAGCGAGATATATAAGACATACAATATACGTACCCAAAGAGATTGAGTCTCTCTGATTATATAGAAACTCTTGTACAACAGGATGATGAGCGTAATCAAGAAAAATACAATATAATTATACGGTGGTAAGCGTCTCCAATTTGGCCAAATGTAGAGCAATATAAACATAATAAACATAGCAGAAACAGCGCCATTAAACACAAATTCATGTAGATTGTAGCTATTCGGATATAATCGCAATATCTCCATTAATGGCGACACCAATAAAGTTTGTAGCTAAAACAAATTGGACCAATTAAGGAATATTGTTTAAAATATGGAAGAAATATCAAGGAACGTACCATTATCAAGTAATAGAAACGACGCACCAATCTCCGTCTAAGTTTTGGATCAACTATGTTGAATTTGTAGGTGCCTTTATGCAATCCACCAACCAGCATTTCACATTGTACACTCACGTCTTGTAATATATATATATATATTTATTTGGATATTTGTTAACTGAACTGCACATATAATTACCTGATTTATGGGCAAACGCAACTGTGTCCATTCCTAATAAATTTCTAACTAAATGATGCATCATTATACAAATCATTATAACCGTTGATAAAATACGTATTTAATCAAATAATCAATTTATTATAATTATATCTATAAAATTGGTATTTATCTGTCTAATGGTGTCCTCTCTTTTAATCAGGTGCCCAATCTAACGGCTGCAAGTTCAACAAAAAGCCACTCTATCGATACTCTGGCTGTCATGGGTACGATTCATCCGCATTCAACATTGTGCTGGGACTCACATGGCATTTGGACGACTCGAAATATTCGTTGCCCTACAACTCGAAGGAGAACATGTTCTACAAGGAGACGCTCGAGCAGGCGACGAAAATATTGGAGAATCGACGACGCAACACAAGCGACACATTCGATCATCCATTTACGGAGGACTGAGCAAATGCAGCAGCAGCAGCAGCAGCAAAAGCAGATGCATCTGATATACACATGTAAAATTTTCTATATTTGTATATATACATTCAGGAGCCGCTGGATCAAAGCAAGCGAACTGCTTAAACTAATTTGCAAATGTATGCTTTATTATTATGGCAAAGAAACTTCATACATATACCATAACATCAAATTACATACATCCAAGCTAACTACATACATCATAGGTGTCATTATAAATAAAATGTGTAAGATGAAAAAATTCGCAAGAATTTTGAATAGTTACTTAGATAAAATTTACACAAACATACGCATATATGTAATAGTAAGGTCGTGCTATACCTTACTTCAGGGACCGTAAAAATTATAAGCTATATATTATAGAAATCACTATTTAATGTTTACTTCTTAAATTTGCTAGTTCTTGCTAAGCATTACTAAATAACTCAATCATACTGATTGCACACTGTGTGACAAAAATATGTAAACACGAAATGCTAGCCGTGGTTAGATTTTTCATCAAGTCAAAAATGTGTTTTCTTGTTTATAAGTTTTCTTTTTAAAGATATGTATTAATAAAGTTATAATTGAATTTTGATTTCCTTCGCTAAATTACCATTATTTTTGTTGAGTTACATATTTCACACAAAATATAATCGGTATGGTCTGCGTAATTTATTATAAATCAAAATATTAATCATAACAACAACTAAGGAATTTGCACAAATGCAGTAAATTCAATAAAATTGTGTGTGTGTTTTTCCAAATATAATAAACTGCTTATGTAATTCTGTTGTTTGTAGGGCTATTAAATTTACGGTCCCTGTTGTGTATACAACGTCCATGACCAGAGCAGCAGCAGCTTCTGTCCAATAAATACGCCTTATTAATTTATTTGTTATTCTACATTTTGTGTGTATTTTTAAATATCGTTTGTTTAATAATGATACACCCCCTATTTTTAGCTATGTTCACTTTTTTTTTTTGTTTATATATTATTTTTGTAAATAAAAGAGAGGAATTACTTACAGTTTGTGATTGTATTTGATAGTTATACACATGCATAATCAATATAAATAATTTAATATAATTACATATATTAAATGTACTATAGAAAATGAGCCAAAAAAGTTAGCTTAATAAAGTAAAAAGTACAATAAAAATGAATCAAAAGCTTTTGTTTTTTTTGTTGTATTTATTATTCACAAATATTCATTAAACTATTTTTATAATGAAAACATTACACATTTATAATGGATAGTTACATAAGCATTGGTGTAGATATAATCTAATTTGTTGACATAAGTTTGACTAGACATTAGTTAAAATCATGGAATTTAACGGAATTATATTTTAAAGTCGGTCCTGGTAAGTTAAGTGTACAAATTTAATTTGTATACCTTTGCAAGGCGTACCTTAATTAGGAAGGTATATTTTGATCAGAGTTATTAGACGAGTCGATGCTGACCACATTGAATCACTATATAAATACTATCGGAAATATCGGACCAGTGCAGCTCACTTGGGAACAATCTGTTGTTTTATTTTATTTATTTTATAGCCAATGTGGTTTTTTGGTTTAATTTTTTTTTTTACTGTTATGTTTATATATTTATAGAAGTCTCCTTGTATTGGAATTAGTAATTGTTGAAATAAAATATCATGGCTCATGTATATCAATAATAAATGCACATATATAATAATTCGATTCAAAGTTTCAGCAATATGAGTATGAATAACAAGCCCTTGGAAAAACGTTTACCTTTTAAGGAAACGTAATACATACAAAAATATTCGCGTAGTATCTACATATAGAGTCAATGCCGCGAATATATAGTCCTCCGGATTAAACTGATACTTATGATTTCCGCCGATAATCGATTGTGTGTCATAGATTAATAGCAAGCTTGCCACTAAGGCGCAAAAGCACGAAATCGCTATATTGCCAAATAATTTGTCTACGAATGCAGCCGAAATTGAAAGGAAGACCAAACATATCACTAACGACAATAAGACACCGCCACAAGCTGTAAAATCATATTTCGTTTGTATGGCATATATGGACAGAGTGATAACCAGGAAAGCAGTTATTCCCACAGCCATTAGCACAACGTCACTGTCAACGTTGCTAGCGATGGCACCGAGAAGTAGCGACATGGTCATTGTATACAGACCCAACAACACAAAGTTAATGGGGTAGGAGCGTCGAGCAGTTTCACAGCAGACCATCGAGAGCATTACGACAATGTTGATGACCATGGCTACATACAATACTCCTCTGTTCTCTTGGACGAAGTTCTTCGTTGGTTCGTGGTACGTAAAAATGCTTATAACGCCACACGTGATGAGTAACTGGACCTGCAAGTGTGAATTAAGATCTAGTTAATAAACACAATTTGTCAAGCGTCAACTCAAGCGTCTGCACTTACCAAGAGAATTGAGTATACTTTTCGAATAAAACCTTTGCGTATAGTTTGATCATTAAAAACAATGTTTTTCGCTTCCAGTCCATCGACTTGAATTAAATTGGCGGCAAGTCCCGATTCCAAGAGTACTAAATGATTCATATTATCTCGGTCCGTATCATTAATATTTTCAATATTGTTCTGAGGCTTTATTATTGTTTGGATCGGCGGTGCAGGTAGCGGAATAGGTGGATAACGCTCTCCTTCGTAGACATGATCTATAAATTTGTAAACATTTTCATTAGACGATATTTTATAAATTTTCAGTATCTTTAAACACAATATTTATGACTAACGCAGCAATCATCTTTCGAAAGCGAAGCCACAAACGAGATACATACATGATATTTTAATAAATGCAAATGCGCAATATATTTATGCGGCAAACGTATTTATTTTAGTCTTTCGGTTAAGAATGCAAAAATGAAAAAAATCATTAAGCCAAGGACGTAAATCGTCTTATGTACACTTTGGGGGATATGTTGGTAAAAACTCAATATGTTTAATATGGGGGATATGTTGGTAAAAACTCAATATGTTTAATATGTTTACTTTTTTACTTACTTGCTTCATCTTTAAATTCCTCATAGGATGCCAATGAGTTATGCATGTTGTGTGTGTGGCTAACTATAACCTGCCGCTGATGCCGTTGTCAAAATTTCTGTATTACTAACTGATAATCACGTTCTTATCTTGCCGTTTATTATTTTCGTTTAAAATGGACCAATCGCTGCTTTACTCACGAGAAATGAGCGCAGTCCGTGCAAGAATCAACAAACACGAATTAGGAAACTTAAAAGTGCTATTAAATGAAAACGTTAATACAATTTTCGAAACTCTTAGCAAGAATTATTGGTCATATTTTTTTTATTTTATTATCAATTTAACTGCTAAAATAGTATAAATTATTTATCTATTAAATAGAGCGAGACCATAAATTTGCGTGCTTAGAATCCATTAATTCGTGCTTGTGCCATTTCCGTGCAATAAATACTTGAAGATATTCTGGGGCTGCCACCTATGAAAGTTTGCAAGGGCGTTACCACTCGTTTACAAAAAAAAGAGCGCGAGAAATTAATTTTGAAAAGCTTTATTTTACTCACTGCAAAAAAACCCAAACTTAAATTTTGTGCAAGAGTCAGTATAATCTCGGCACTAGCAACTGAAGCAAGTTCAGAAAACGAAGTACAGAAAACGAGTTTGGCGCTGCCAAGCTGAAAACAAAAAGTAAAAGTAAGGTGCGCGCCTGTTTAGCCAACAATGATTGCTGTTACGAAATTTTTCAACATAATTATGATTTTGCTGTGCGCACAACATGCACTGATTATAAAAATCAACGCATATGATCCAAATGATACGAAAATAGTTGAATGTTGCCTTCCACCAGCTGGAATGTTTGAGGCCTTTTATCCCCGTGAAGTGGAGGGAATTCCAAACAGCGCTTCACGTCCTGCCCACGGTCATGGCAGTTTCTTCAAGCATAGAAATCCTGCTCTGGTGGACACCAAAAATGCTGCTGCATATGGGTATCGCTTCGATGGCAAGCGGCGGTTTAATTTTGATTAGTATGTAAATATTCTTATTCAAATGTAAACCACAATTTTAAAAAAGTTAATAAATAAAACGAAAAATCAGTCAAATGTTTACATTTTTATCGTTGGCAATGTGTTATCGATATACGTACAAACAGCTGTGATCACGTTGGATTTGAATGACATTTGGCATGTCAGTAGGAATGAAGAAGATAATCTTTTTTTTTCGACAGAAGTATGTCTTTGAAACAGATTTATTGAGAGCAACAAAATTCAACATATAAAAATTGTAAATATAGTTGAATACTCTTAAGGCCAGACCCAAATCACCTGCAAATCATGAATGTGAGAAGCTTCAGTATGCTGAAAATGCTAAAGAACTCTTGGCGCACGTAAGAATCATGTGTCAGTGTGTGTGTGTCTTCGCGTGTGTGTGTGTACATAGACCCGGTATATGAAATAATAATTTCAACATTATTCAACTAGATTTCCACGGCGCTTCGCCACAAAAGTAACAACAGTCGGCGGTGATGAAATTGGCAGCGGTACTGGTATTGGTCAAATAACTGGACGAGTCCGCAGTGATGAGGGTGGACCACACAAGGTGAACACGCCATCTAAAGAGATTGTTACGCATCTGCCTCCGCTAACCGAACCACTGCCAAACTTGCCGGAGGCCGTTTATGCCAAAGCATTGGCGGAGAGTGCGACCACAAAGGTTACCACGCTGGCAAATGGACTTCGCATCGCCTCGGAGCCGCGCTATGGTCAATTCTGCACTGTAGGTCTGGTGCTGGACTCTGGACCTCGTTATGAAGTTGCATATCCCAGTGGCGTATCACATTTCCTTGAGAAGCTTGCTTTTAATGTGAGTTTAACTATTTAATCTCATAAAATTGTTAGGAATCTTATTCGTTTCTTGCTTAATTCTGATCTCCAGTCCACAGTTAATTTTCCCAACAAGGACGCTATACTCAAGGAGTTGGAGAAGAACGGTGGAATCTGTGATTGTCAAAGCTCTCGTGACACACTTATATATGCAGCCAGCATTGACAGCCGTGCCCTTGAGTCTGTGACTCGTTTGCTGGGCGATGTTACGTTGCGACCCACGCTCAGCGAACAGGAGGTGAATTTGGCGCGTCGTGCTGTCAGCTTCGAGTTGGAAACGCTTGGTATGCGACCCGAACAGGAACCAATACTGATGGACATGATACACGCAGCCGCATACAGAGGCAATACGCTCGGCTTACCAAAACTTTGCCCGCCCGAGAATCTAGAGAGCATCGATCGCAATGTGTTGATGAACTATTTAAAGTATCATCACTCACCGAGCCGGATGGTTATCGCTGGCGTGGGCGTAAGATTAGCTTAAAACCTTTTGTTATTTTTATTTTATTTGAAATCGATATATCTAGGTGGATCACGATGAGCTGGTTGAGCACGTGGAAAAGTACTTTGTCGAAAATGAGGCAATTTGGATGGAGGAAACGTTACCAAGTGAGGCTCCCAAGAAAGTCGACACTTCGGTCGCACAATACACAGGCGGTTTGGTTAAGGTAAGCGAACACATATTAAGTTGGATCATTCAATTCAGTTGGTTTATTTGGATAGGAACATTGCGAAATTCCAATTTATGCGGCCGCAGGGCTGCCCGAGCTGGCTCACGTTGTACTCGGCTTTGAGGGCTGCTCCCATCAGGATCCCGACTTTGTGCCATTGTGCGTGCTCAACATTATGATGGGCGGAGGTGGCTCATTCTCTGCCGGTGGTCCCGGCAAGGGCATGTACTCTCGTCTCTATACCAAAGTGTTGAATCGCTACCATTGGATGTACAGTGCCACGGCGTACAATCATGCCTACGTGGACACTGGCTTGTTTTGCATACACGGCAGCGCCCCACCACAGCATATGCGCGACATGGTCGAGGTGCTGACGCGCGAACTAATGAACATGGCCTTCGAGCCGGGTACTGAAGAGCTAATGCGCTCTAAAATTCAACTGCAATCGATGCTCTTGATGAACCTGGAATCACGACCAGTTGTGTTCGAAGATGTGGGACGTCAGGTGCTGGTTACGGGTAATCGCAAGCGCCCCGAGCATTTCATTAAGGAAATTGGTAAGTAAATATTTTTAAATATATTGTTCACTGATTATAATCATTATCTTTGCAGAAAAAGTAACAGCCGCTGACATTCAACGTGTGGCACAAAGGCTGCTCGGCTCAGTGCCGTCGATGGCTGCGCGTGGCGACATTCAAAATCTGCCCGAGATGGCGCACATAACCAGCGCATTAAATGGTAGTGGGCGCTCGCTGGGACGCCGTCTGTCGCTCTTTAAGTGAACATAAACTTTCCAAATTAGTACGTTGTTGAATTCGTATTGCATTTTGTACCAGTCACTCAAATCGATTTGAGTTTGTTAAAAATTTTAAATTCATTACATAAATCTTGATCTTTTCACTGTTCTGTGCGTGCTCGAACTATTTTGTAGCAATTAAAGGATTGACTGCCATCCAGATAATGCTGTGGCTAATCATCTGGAATGCATTGGGGTAACAATCAAATAACCATTTGCTGTTTAGTTGTTTCAGGAAACTATTTGCAAATATCCATATTAAGTCATTAATAAAAACAAACAAAGCTCAAATCAAATCAAAGAGCAAAATACGAATTTGCATTAATTTTAATTCTATTTCTATTAAATTAGTAGCAGTTGAGTAAATTAAGCCGATGATGATGAGGATACGGGTGATATTGGGCCGTAAGGCAAACTGGGATGCTGCTTGGGCGGTGTGCTGGTTACATTGTCGCTATCACTACTGCTACTCCTACTGCTGCTACTCCGACTCCGATTCCTTGAGACATGAACTGGTGCTAAAATTGGTCACATTAAATTTTAAACATAGTTATAATATAATGTGAGAATTGATTCACTTACATTTGAGTCTTGTGGTGGCATTGTCATTGTCATCTTCATCGTCCTCAGGCAGCTCATCACTGGATATATTCTCGTGCATGCGATATTGTTTGGGCAGATGCGATTCATCTTTCAGAGCCTGTGCGTATCGGGGCTTCTTGGCTTTCTCATCATGCGGCCTATCCGCTTCGGTGTCCATTTCGTTGCCTGTTTGTTTCTTAATGCTCTTGGCAATGACCCGTTTCTGATGATCCAGTTGCGGGAAAAAATCGCGTGAGTTCTCCAACGCCTGCTTGGCTGCATTCATTTCCGCCTGCTGTATGGACGAGCCACTGGCAGTGGCCAAACGCTTGGAGCGAAAATAGACAGCCACTTTGTAGACGCGCGTATTTGTAGGCCCAGTGGCTTCCACCACCTTATAGTAGGGTATGTCTGGCTCGCCGCCATCCATGGTGCGCAATGTGAGACAGCATTGCTGCAGCTTTGACTTTGGATCATTCCAGTCCTGATTCATAATGAACAGCTGTAGACGTGGAAATAGGCAGACATGGCAGAACTGCTCGCAATACAGCAGCCCCTTGTCCACATACAAAGCGCCCAGAAAGGCTTCAAGCAGATCCGCACGATCTTTGGTCTTCAAGTCCGCCTTGGGATTGGCGTAGACAGCGTACTGGGGCATTCCCAAATCATCGCAGACCACAGCCTGTGTCCTATTGTTAACCAGCGAGGAGCGCAGCAGAGACAAGTGACCCTCATGATGTTCGGGAAAGTGACGATACAAATACTCCGAGCAAATCAATTGGAGCACAGTGTCACCCAAAAACTCAAGCCGCTGATTGGAGCCGAGCGTCAAATGGGTGAAGCCAATTGAGCGATCTGTAAAGGCACGTGCCAGCAAACGTATATGCTTGAACTTGATGCCAACGGAGTCCTCGAATTTGGTCAGATCCTTCAGAACGCGATAAGAGTTAATGCAGCTGCGGTCGCCCAACGGTTCCTGTTCCTGTAACGGATGCTCCGGCAAATTTTTCCAAATCTTCAACAGCTTATCGTCCTGCCGGAACAGTGCATCTGTGAATACTTCATCGGCCACCTTGATGCCACCATCCAAGAGCAGAGCGCCCATCAGAGCCTCAAAACAATTGGCCATTGCATGACGCAGCTCGAGCTCGTGACACAAATCCGATCCGTGGGCATACAACATGAACTCCTCGAGTTGTAATTTCTTGGCCAGCAGTGCCAAGTGTTGATTCTGCACAATCGCTGCACGATAAGTGGCCAGGCCACCCTCTTCCAGCTCGGGGAACATAAAGAACAAATGGATTGAGCTCAGGAATTCGACAACGGCATCGCCAAGAAACTCTAAACGTTCATTGTGCGTAATATTCGACAAAGTCTCGTATTCCTTGCCGAAACGGGACATAATGCTGACCAGCGTATTTATGCCCCGTTTGCGTGTGTTCATATAATGAATCTTTCGATCCCCATATTCTGGCTGACGAATGCCACAATTTGTAAGCGAATTGCGCGCATGATCCGGATTAGTGCCGTAGTTCTCCTTGTAAGATGGATGGGTCAATGCCAACTGGAGCAAATAACGATTCTTGAACTTGTAGCCAATGCTCTCTTCGAGCAGATCCAGCGACTTGTGGAACCGCAAGTGACCGGTGAGCACCGGTATGAGCATAGCATGCTGCACAATGTCGCACATGATGCCGGTTCGATAGAAACCCTCCGAACTGATGGCCACTGTAATATTGCGTTTCATGCGTCCCTGGGTTCGCATCTCCTGCAACCGCTCTTCCTTGTCCTCCAGCTTGCGTTTATCCTTAAATGATGGCTTTGACATGTTGGCCATTAGATGCCGGAACTTGACATAGTCACGCCATGCCTTCTGATACTCGGGATTACCCGCATAGCTCAGCTGTGGCGGACGGATGCCGAAGTGCACAATTGCCGGATGTGAGATGCCCGTAGCCAGATCCAAGCATACCGGCAAATCCGAATTGTTCCGATCCAGCTGATCGACGCGCAGCGAACACGGCTTATGACCCGGCTTTGTCACCAGCATTCCCTTGATAAGGTCCACATATTTTTGCCACTCGTGCGTACTGATCCGATTTAGGTGAATCAGCTCCGGACGCTCCACCAGCTCAGCCGAGTTGTCTAGCAGATACTTAAGGACCTCGCACATGGCCAGCACTTCTTTGCCATTGTCGGGCAGTTCGCGAACGAACCGAGGCAGAAAATGAAAGGCTGGACAGGAATCGTTAGAGTTTGCCGATCCATTTGGTGTCAGATTAAAGTCGACAAGTTCCAGCAGCTCATGGAACAGGTATTTAACTAATTAACGATAGGAAGAAAATTCAGGTAAATTACAGTTATAGTTATAAAATCAATCACTACTCACAAAACAAATCCAGTTCACGTATGGTAAAGTGCTCGGGCATTTTCTCCTCATCGTACTCGATGGTGTACTCAATGTTGAAGCGAATCACCTTGCACACGGGTAGATCGGTGAGGCGAACATGTGACAGCAGCGAGAATCCCTCAAAGAGAAACTCATGTTCGTCGTGCTTAATAATTGTTGGCGTCTTGGTCAAAAAATTTGTGGGCGGTGAAATGGTGATGCGATAGTGATACAAATTAGCTGCATTATTTGTATCCTTATCGCATACCAGATAGCCCGTTTCGCCCGGATAGATGCCGTGCCGTATGCCGATGCGTCGCGACTTGGCCGAGCAGCGGCACAGTGGCCCATCGTTCATCTCGCCAGCTTCATTGTGCCACAGATCGGGATGGACGCGCTGAGGATGCAGCACCTTGCGCGACAACTCCTCCATGCAGCATTCTTGCTCAATCTTGAACGAATCATCATCCGAGTCGGAATCAGAGCTGGAGGAGCATGCCTCCGACTTGTGCTTGTGATTGCAGGCGCGTCGTCGTGTTTTGCGAGGCGGCGGCTCATAAGCGGGTAAATTCTGACGCACTCGTACGGCACGCTGGATGAGCTCATCATCGAAGAGGGCGCACAGTTTGTGGAGGCGTGTCTTGGCCTTAACCTCGTGCTCCTTGTTGGTGCGCTCGTAGTAGAGCTCAGCGGGCGAAGAACGTACCCAGGTTTCAGATGGCGCCTCAGCCTCGTTAAGTGCTTTGATTTTCTTAACGTAATCCTCGGACTTTTCACAATAATTGGCACAATACTGACGCAGCACGCGATCGCGCTCTGTTTCTATCTTTGGAGCATATGCATCGGATTCACTGCGCTTGTTATAGCTGCGTGTATCCTCATTGACCGATGTTGCCTTGCGCGCATATGGATAGGAGCCGGTGCGTGCCTGTCGTGAATTCTGATAGTGGTGCTCGTAGCTACTGTTTTTATTGTAATTATAGCCACCACCATAGTTGTTCGGGTAGTTGTGGTTATAGCCCGCATACATGGGTTCAACCAATCGATAATTGGAATTGTGTTCATAGCGGTTGCGTTCCTGATAATTAAACGAATGCGTGTTTTGTCCATACTGGTCATAGCCATATGTGCCAGCCGATGGATGCCCGTATTTTGTGTGTCCAGCATAGCCCTCGTAGTAGTAGTCGCATGGATTATATGAATGTGGGGCTGAATTTACTGCGTATGATTGTGGCTGTTGAGAACATGCGGAGTGTGGTGCAGCATATTTCATGTAATAAGCGTAGGAACTGTGATCGTCATTTACATTACTGGAGCTCGACGATGGATGATGTTCGTAATTGAATTGATTCGTGACTGCAGTTGGTGCATCACTTGTGCCTGGTGGAGCGTCATCTTGGACGCCAGGCGGCAATAGGTGCTCCGTTTCCGGTGGTGGAGGCGGCGGAGGTAGAGTACAAAAATTCTGTGGCGGCGGCAAAGGTGGCTGATCCATTATTGTATTTTCAATCAATTATTGCTTGAACTCGACTTCCGAGCTGTAATGTTACCATAGTAGCATTAATATTGGGTAGCCCTTAACAACAGGCTTCGTAGTTAAAATGAATCAATGAACAAGTTCAAATGAACCACCGAATAAAAACACATTGAAACACAGCTGATCACATTAAGCACTCATATATTTACATACCTATGCCCACAGCATGGACACAGAGACACCACCGGCTCAGCCTGCAGAAAATACCCTGATCAGCTGCCCAGGCACCACGCCCGGCACACCGTTGAGCAAAAACCAGTTAAAGAAGCAACGAAAATTAGCCGAACAAGTCGAATTTCGCAAATTGCGTCGACTCAAGGAACGCGAGCGCCGCAAAGAGAAGAGAGCCGATGCCAAGAGTAAGGGATTACCATTGAGTGTGGGCCCATCTCGCAAGGAACTAAAGCGTCGTCAAGTATCCGCAGCTGGTCAACAGAATAGTGCAGATGCGATCAGCGTTGCTATTGATTTGAACTACGACGATCTGATGCAGGAGCGAGATATTGCAAAGTGTGTGAAACAATGTCTTCGCATCTACACTATCAATCGACGTGCCGCACTCCCGCTGCGTCTGCACTTCACGGGCATCAAGCGGGATGGACACATTCACGAGTGCTTTAAGAAGAACGATGGCTGGGAGAATTGGCATGTGGATTATCACTTTGATTCCACCCACAGTGAGGTATTCGAAAAGCAGCAGTTGGTCTATTTAACCTGCGAATCGGATACGGTGATGGAGAAGCCACTGCCTGGGCATACGTACGTAATTGGCGGCCTTGTCGATCACAATCATTTCAAGGGACTGTGCCATCAGCGTGCCACAAACGCTGGTCTGGCGACAGCTCGACTGCCGCTCAGCGAGCACGTCGATATGAAGACACGTTCCGTTCTCAGCACCTTTCATGTATTTGAGTTGTTGACTCGTGTGGCCGCTGGACAGGATTGGACACGAGCCATTCTTGAAACCATTCCTCAGCGCAAGGGAGCCAAGGCCAAGGAAAGCAATACAGCAATAGCAAAAGAAGAACAATTTGAGCCATGTGAAAAGCAGGTCGAACTGGTTGAAGAAAAGCCACCATCGATAGAAAGCTGACCCTTTTGTATTGTTATATTTAATAAAGTATAAATACAACTTTTTCTATTCTATTCTATTCAAAATTGTTAAACCAAAAACCAATCGAAATCTTATTTAACAATACACTTTTTAAATTGTTGAACAGATCTGGCAAGGCTTTTTCGTCGTTTTGCAACACAACACTCATAATGTTTGGGCTGCTGCGCTTTCAACTAGTACAAAATGTGAGAAAACTTGAACGCAACATGGCTTTCTATGCAGTTTCCAAAGGTCGAAATGTTGGCATTTATAAAAACTGGGCGCAATGTGAGGAACAGGTGAAAGGTTTCAAGGGAGCTGTTTATAAGAAATTCCAAACACGCCAAGAGGCCCAGCAATTTATAAGTCCAGCTGGAGCTAGTGGAAGTTATTCGCCAGATGAAATAGCTGTGCCACTGGGTCAAAAACAGCCAATCAATTGGGATGCAAAAGAAAACACAGACTTTTGGCCAGAGGATGTAGCTGAAGAATACGCTGTCACCGAAGATGACTTGGTGAGTCGAAAAAGCACATCATTTAGTTTGTTCAAATCCGAAACTTTGTGCATTTGAAGATAGCAGCAATGAATGAAGTGGAAGGGTTTCCGGAGCCTTCCTCAAACAGTCGCAAGCGTAAGGCGAAGGGCTTGAACCCAAACCCGCAATTAAAGCGGCATGCATCAAATGTGGAGGAAGCCGTTGCATTAAAACAGTTTGGAGCATTTGAGTTTACATTGGATGGCGAAGGCTATGTGATTGTTTATACAGATGGCTCATGTCTGGGCAACGGGCGGTCAGATGCCTGTGCTGGCTTTGGCGTTTACTTCGGTGACAATCATCAGCTGTAAGTGTTGCATGCAACCTATTGCATTTTTTTCAAACGATTTTTTTTTCTTAGAAATGCTGCAAAACCAGTGCTGGGTCGTGTGACGAACAATGTAGGAGAAATACAAGCTGCCATTTATGCGATTAAAACAGCATTGCATTTGGGCATTCTAAAACTCTGCATTAGCACCGATTCGAAGTTTTTAATTAATTCTATAACGCAATGGGTTCAAGGCTGGAAGCGTCGAGGTTGGCGCTTAAAAAACGGGGAGCCTGTTAAAAATGTGGCCGACTTCAAGGAATTGGACGAGCTGCTGCAAAGTAATAATATAAAAGTTAAATGGGTGCGTTTTTTCTACTTAATATTTGGTTAAACTCAACTTAATAATTGTTTCTTTTGTACAGAACTATGTGGAAGCACACAAAGGCATTAAAGGCAACGAAATGGCTGATAAGTTGGCAAAGCAAGGCTCCCAATTATACAGGGAATTAAATATTAAAAACAAATAACGAATTTGATAATAATGACACTCACATGCATTATCAAGGAATTGATATAAAGATTTTCAGTTCAGTAATTCTTTTTTTTAAATAAACTATTCATTCGATTCCCAACGTATTAATCTGATAGCAAATATCAAATTGATTTGGTTTAAAAATTTTTAATACTTAACAGCTGGTGTATATCGGTATGTGTTGTACATCACTGGCATACCAGCTGACTGTGTTTCCATTAAAACTATTTGGCACTTGTTTACAACTAAAATAGAGAGCATATAATTTGGGAATTAATTAGAGATACCAACACAATGAAATGTTCATCAAATCTTGCGATTGTAGCTGTATTCCTGTTAAACGGAATGTGTTGTCATTCCACACAGCTGCCCACCGTGCGTATTGAAATGGACGAAGCCGGAATGCATAGGTTTGTAATTACTTCAAATGTAACTTTGAATTGTAACCACATGTATTGTTAAGTAGAAAACTAAAGTATTCCGTTCAGTTTGATAACCAACTATTGGGAATGAATTGTGAGTATATGCTTGCTCAACCACTGCCAGCGGCAGTCTACATTAGCACCGATGAGTTGGACGACCTGCAACGCATGAAAATGGTAATCAAACAAGTATATATAGTTATTTAAAGAATAATTCTCATACATCTAGTTACTTTGCAGCTCAGTGCAGTCTACCCGAAATTCATAGACATTGAAATTATTACCGAAAAGGCTGAACCATTCTCAGTGCTATTACGTGGAACCCCAAAGATTACGGCTGCACTTACACTTCCCATTCATTTTCGCTATCACGCAGCGAGCAAAAAACGGTAGGTACTGCAAATTTGAGATATCTTTACATATAAACTTTCACAAACTTTTTGCAGCACCAAAGCCACAGTGGAAATAAGCACGCCAAAATTATATATAAGCTGTCCGACTGGAGATAACGAACTGGTTGACTCTAATCTGCTTATCACAGAAAAGCATTTCTGTCTTGACAAGCAAAAAAACGATTTTGTAGAGCATATAGGCACGACAAAATCAGCAGACTGCTTGTGGCAGCAAGCACTAGTGGACTACCAAGCACAGTTGCCGCTTCGTGCAGAGATTCCTGTTGGCGATGCCAATGGTTATACGTTAGTTTTGTATACAACGATTGTTCTGAGTTGGGTAGCGTCTATTTGGACTCTGCGGCGTATTCACTCAGCGTCACGTCGAATCAACAAAGAACTAAGGGAAAAGGATTGATCTGTTGCAGCCGCTTTTCTAGAATCTGACATAATTATAAAACGTAATAGAAAGTTTTAAAGATCATTCAATGCTTATACGCTCATTCCATATATAACGATTGTTCTAATTGGGTAGCAACTCTCGGCACTCAGGGTTAAGTCAATCAATCAAAATAAAAATTAAGATATATGTAGACCACAGAAGATTGAATTATATGTATATTTGGAAATAATAAATGTTGTTTGCACTCGTGGATTCATAGATAGGAACGACAGGTGTTGACGAGATGGCGGAACCAGTATATACTACAAATTTGTGATTACAGAAATATTATCATAATAAGTATAAGTAATACTTTTAAATATGCAGGTTGCTTAATGAGCACACTTCTTTTTTTATTTTGCTTAATAACAAGCATGATATTTGGATAAATTTGTATGTTATAATTTCATTTTTGGCACTTATCTATGTGTTTTAAACGACTTCAATTAAATCCCATGTTTAAAGTAACATTAAAATCCGTCCTTCCAAAGTACATTTTACCCTATATAATAAAATTATTATTAGTTTAAAATTATGAAAATACAATAATCTTTATTACTATGTTTTATAATAAATCCACAAAGTTTAATTCTCTACTGCTTCAATGAGATCTGTGTTCTCATAATGGATATACTTTGCTATCTGTTGGAGCTGTAGTTGTGGGATCAGTCTGAAAATTGGCACGTAATGTCATGGTGCTAGACATGCTAGGCAGATCATTCCATGGCTGCACTGTAGCCTTGCCCATGACCACAAAGAGCGTGTTGCACACCAAATAGATACCACCGGTGATGAAGAAAACCACTCGCCATTGAGCTGGATCCTCTTCGTCCGAAATGACCGCGCCCACAACTAATGGCGCTATAATTGATGTCACTCCTGCCACACCATTTGTAATTCCCATCATAGGACCAGCAAAATTTGGCGATAAGTCCATGTGATTGACCAAATAGCCACAGAAGGAAACGGAGCTGGTTCCCACAGCCAGAGTCAGCAATACGATGGCCTCTGTCTTTTGATCAGCCGTCATATAGCCCAGTCCAATTAGACAAGCCATGGGCACCCACAGACCAATGGAGTTAAATAGCTTCCGTGCCGTTGTTACCGTTAAGGTGCCACTATTGATGAGCAGATCAGATATTGGACTGACCACAAAGCAGAGCAGGCCCATGGCAAAGTAGGGTAGCGATGAGAGAAACGCATTCGATTTAACATTAAGTTTCAGTACGCTGCTCATATAAGTCGGCATCTCAGTGAGCATCATATAGAATCCAAAGATGAAGCCACAATGAGCAGCTAGTAATCCATAGAAGGCGGGCGATGTAAAGATAGACTTCCAAGGCACTGCCAAATCCTAAAAAGTGGGTCAAAAAATTAATATCAAGCTTAGCGGAAATCGAGGTTGGGCTCACCTGACTATTCTTGTTGCTGCCCGTTAGTCCTTCAATGTATTCCCGTTCAATTTTGCTGATGTTGCGTGATTTGGCTGGTTCATCGGCGCCTTGCCAGTAGAATAATATAGCACAAGCGAGGCCAAGTCCACCAGATATGTAAAAGAGTCCCGGCCAGCCCATGCTCGACTCGAAAATTTCACCACTAATGATCAAGACGATAGCCGTTCCAAACTGAGCGCCCGAATAAATGCCAGTGGAGAGAAAGCCCCGCTCCGTGTGTGGCACCCACTTAGCCAACAAGGTATGCACACATGGATAGACACTGCCCTGAACCAATCCTGTCAGTACACGTAACACACATATGTTGATCCAACCACCCTTAGCCGCAAGAGGATGAAAGAAACACAAGATTCCACTGATAGCTGTGGCTAGAGTAAGCACATTTTTGGCTCCAAAACGTTTGGCCAACAAACCTTTCAAATAGAGATCAAGTTGAGCTTATGCATCGTTGAGCATTTCAGTTAGTCTCACCTGCAGGCAGTGCCGTTAAAACATAACCCCAGAAAAAGCTGCTCAGAATCAATGACTTATCCGACGTGTCCCATTGGTAGTATGGGGCTCCGGCCGTTGGCTGAGTCATTGGCACAATTGCAGCGGATATGTTAGCCCGCAGAAAGAAGTTGATCATCATGTCAATAAACAACAGGATCGCTTGCCAGTGGCGTGCTCCAAATCTGTTTGCTGTCGATTATACGAAACAATCTATTAATTAATTTACATTCATCCATTTAATAAAATGAGTTTACTAGCTAAAATCCTTAAGTGAACGCTCATCAAGAGCGGAGTCCTTTCGCTTTGTGTGAAGTAAACCATATTGAAGTGCTTTCCGATCTGGTTGTCTGATTGCAATCGACGTATTTTTTAGAATATTTGATGATGCAAGCTGTTTGCATCTGTTATTCTCTAGGATGACTTTTAAATCTGTTTCAAGAGTGCTCTGATAGTGAACGGTATACTTAATTGCCTTTAGTTAATGAGTATTGAGTCATTATCATTAACAATTCCCAATGCGACAAAATAAAATGCAAAGTCGCCTCAATGGAAAAGTTTAGCATCAGCAGTGGAGTACGCAAAGAGGTGCAATTGAGGAAGAGATACTTTGAAAATGCCTCGGCTTCACAAAAACAAATTATTAAATACTTAAGTGATTTGTTACTAAGGCAAGAAAATCACAAAGTAAATATTTGGCTATCTAAACACTTGTGCATATTTTACAAACAAAGTAATTGTCACTCAAAACTAAGTTACTTATTTACACCTGGTGTGTCATTATGCGATTCTTACACATTATCAAGCATTAAGAAAACTTGATTATACGTATATATATTTTTAAATATGTATATATAAATACAAGCTTTATAGACTAGACAATTTGGCTTGTTGAGAAGGTCTGGCTTTCTGTAAGTCTTATAATCCTTGATTGTGACACACTTATCACGTATAAGTGAACAGCACATCGAGTATTGTTGTTTATTATACAAACTGATAATTAATTGATTATTCAAGTGACCGAGTATTTTACTTATAGAGAGTAACATGTATCAAGAACTGCATTGAGCTGATTACAAAACCATTTTTGGGAAATCACTGAATTAATAAATATTAAAAATAATTAAAAATGGCGGTAAGCCAAAATTATTTTCTAAGGAATTGCTAACAGTATACGATTATGAGATATAGCCATTATAATCGAGAGAAAGTGACTTTAGAAACACATTTAAAATCACAATTGCCATAGATTACTTACGATTTGTTTGACTAGCCACAGTATTATCGGACCCCATTGATAAAGATTATCTTTTCAATTGTTTACTGGGCTGCAATTGTATTTTAATGATTTTATTTATATTGTGTGGTCACGGAATCACTTCTTTCGTTTAAATAATCTGTTTTCCGCGGCGTTCTTCGGCGACTAAGACATGAATTGCCTTCACCTGTGGCTTTTATACTGCCTACAAGAATTCATTTATTATCTGATTATCAGTTTCTGCTCGACTGCGACTTATCATTATCGTTGTCGGCCATAATTGTAAAATAATAAACAACTAATTGACATTTATCTTCGGCAAAATAAGATTTAAGTTTTGTTTAGTAGTAGTTTTGTGTGGAATGTTGTAGTAGTAGTTTGTAGTTTTATAAAATGCAAACAATAGCTTAATTTATATATTGTCACTTAAGTAAACACAGTATGTATTTAATAGTGTCTAGACATATCTGAATATTAATAATCTAAAGTTCCTATATACATTTCTCAAGAAATTCAAATAAATGCAGACTACTTGCATTCATTGGAATTTCTAGAGAAATGTGCAATAAAGCACAGCAGATTTTTATCACATCTGTCGTAAATTCGGTAATCTGCCAAAGATGCATGCAGCGTTTGCTTAATTTGCAAAACAATAATATTTATCAAAGATAACTCATATCATTAGGCATACTCACCATACTAAAGCTTCCCTCTTATATGCATTCATACAAATTAGGAGTCGACCGTTAACGGTTCATATCAAATAAATTAATATATAAATAATTTTTAAATTATACCGCATTTAGTATTTTCTTGTGAGTCACTTAACAACACTGAAAACGTAATATACAGCACTAGCAGATAATAAAAGAGGCAAAATTCTTAATCAACACTTGTCAATTTGTTTTGTGAGTTAAATTTTGTTTCAAAAATGTCTAAGCGTTTTACATTTAGCGGTGACGATACAAATAATATGCCCAGAATCATGACTTTTCGGCCAAAATATGAAGAATTCACAAACTTTGCCGCCTATATAAAGTACATGGAATCACGGGGTGCGCACAAGGCAGGTCTGGTTAAAATTATTCCACCCGTCGAATGGATACCACGCAAATCGGGCTATGATATTGAAAATATAAATATGACAATACCGCCACCGATTTGTCAGGTTGTTGAGGGGTAAGTGAATGTACCAATAAAGATAAAGCCCCTGTTTGTCTGATGTTTTTTTGTGGTTGACAGGGCCCATGGGATATATCAGCAGTTCAATATGCAACAGCGTCGCCAAATGACGCTCCGCCAGTTTATGGAAAAGGCGAACTCGGAGCTGCACCAGACGCCCCGACACATTGACTATGACGATCTGGAACGCAAATACTGGAAGAACATAACATATATATCACCGCTATATGCGGCCGATATAAAGGGCACACTGAGTGACGACGATTTGGATGTATGGAATATTGGACGACTGGATACTATACTGAATCTGGTTAACACCGATTATGGTATTGAAATCGATGGTGTGAACACGGCTTATTTGTATTTCGGCATGTGGAAGAGCTCGTTTGCCTGGCACACCGAGGACATGGATTTGTATTCCATTAACTACTTGCACTTTGGTGCACCAAAAACCTGGTATGCAATACCACCCAAATACGGCAGACGTCTGGAGAAGCTGGCCAATGAGACGTTTGTGGCAAACTATCAGGATTGTAATGCTTATCTGCGTCACAAAATGACCATGATAAGTCCAAAAGTGTTGCAGCAGCATAACATACCATTTAATAAGATCACGCAGGAGGCTGGCGAAATTATGATCACTTTTCCATTTGGTTATCATGCCGGTTTCAATCATGGCTTCAACGGTGCCGAGTCCACAAATTTTGCTTCTAAGCGCTGGATTGAGTACGGCAAGCGAGCCAGCATTTGCAAATGTCGAAGTGATATGGTTAAAATATCAATGGAGACATTTGTACGCCGCTTTCAGCCTGAACTCTATGATAACTGGCTTAAGGGTGAGGATTTCGGTTGCCATCCTGAGGAACCGGGTAAAATACGTGCAGCTGCTCCGCCAACACTCAATCAATACCAGGTCATACAAGAAAGGTAAGAAAAAAATATCGAATACCTTTTTTTTAGCTAATCTTTTATACTTTTCTTTAAGCTCGCAATCATCAAAATCAAAAGCTGGAACACCACAGAAGCGAGGCTGCTCGCTGCCCATCGATGCTGATACACAATCGGATGTGGATGATGACAATGAGGCAGGAAGCGTGAATTGTAAGCAACCCGTGGTCAAGTTACGTAAACTCCCAGATGCAACGCCACTCGCGGCACAAACTACTAACCCACAAATCGAAGCAACCGCCTCCACATCGACGAAAAAATACGATTTTAACTCGATTGCAGTTGTGCGCGTTAAGCGGCTATGGAAAGAGCTGCCCAATGAGAACACTGGCACCAATTTACTCACCAATGGCATTGTCAAAAACACAAAACGGATGCGCTTTCACACCAAGATTTTAACACTTGACGATGAGGATTAGACTATGACGAAGACCCTCAGATTGTAGTACTGTTTAGTCAATTGACGATCTCCATTGTTGGTAGTTTTATAAGCGAACACAATCAAAGATACATACATATATATTATATATATATTCATCATAAATAACTTGATATTTTTGTATAACGAAAATCTGACCAAAACTGGTTAAAAAAATATGAAATGATAAATTAATGGTGGGCTTTTTCGATGTAATGTGAATGCTCTTTTCCCATTTCCAAGAGTAACTATGAATAAAATTTTTTTTTTTTGCATTCCACTCTGCCCTTAATCAAATCATGAACTATTTGAATGTTTTTCGAGTATTTAATATGTGTACACGTTTAAGTACGTTGTTTATTTAACTTGAATCGCAGCTCGTCAAGTTGGTCTAAGCCTATTTACATAATCAGTAGGTATCCCAACGTTTTCGATATCACTGTGAAATGGTTGAATACAAAGGCAAAGAGAGGAAAGCCAACTTAATCATATCGTATAATAGCTGCTTCAAACTTATATATTTGCTTCGTTTCTTGAACTTCACATTTGTCTTTTTCGTACGGGAGTGGTCTTACAATATGAATAAAATAATGAACAGAAATAAACTAGGTAGTAAAACTCATCGTATTCGAAAAAAAAAATAAAGAAGAATGGAAGAAAGAAGCTACACGATTCTTGTTTTTATCTGTGCTTGCACATAATTCAATTGCAAATCGTTTCGTTCGATGAAAACGGGCGAGCAGGATATTATTATGTCCTGTTTCATTTTTAATTAGACAGTGGGGAGGAGGAAAGAGCCTGGCAGGCTGTAATTGATATCTGACATTGATACCGCCTAGTGGTTGGGGGCTGGCAAAAAAAATGATTTTGGAACGATATTATATTTAACATGAACTTAGGCTAGATAGCTATAGGTGTCTTTGTGCCCCTCCATACGCTCCAGATACTCCTTCTCGATCAAGATATCAATGCATTTCTTAATGACGGGCACATTGGGCTTAAACCGAGTCGACAGCTGATTGAGCACCTCAGAGATGAGATTCGTATGATTGAGACGCTTGCGCATCTTCATAATGCGAACAATCGCTGCCTGTATCAAAAGTTTTCGATCCTCCTCAATGTGTTTGGTGACAGTCTCCTGTTCCACTTTCAGCTCAGTCTTCAACGGGTGATTGATATTAATGCGACGCTTCTTGCTCTTGTAGTCGAGGAACAGTTCCACAGTTGAGTCCGGTGTCAGGGCATTCTCGCTGTCGCTCGACGTCAGCACTTTAGCCTTGAGCAGTATTTGCAATACCTGAAGAATAAGGTTTTTTTTTTATTATTAAATTATGCCATGTTCATATTAATACCTCCTGCTCACCTGTATCAAGTTCTCAAGCTGGGACTGTGTGTTGTCGCGCAGCTGCTGTACTGTGAAGCTGAGCTGATCGTTGAACTGCAACAGCACTGACATTTGGAACGTGCTCACCTGCAGTGTGTAAACGGCATTACTGCGATTTACGTTCATAATTAGCTCGCCTTTGCACTTGTGATATAGCCAGTTCAGTTTGCGGCCGGAATGACGGGCCGAATAGAAAATTGTAAACTGTTGAACGGAACGTTCCAATTCCGAGGGCAGCAGAAAATTGTTGTTTTGCGTGAAGGGCCAGGCATTTGTGGATAGCACCTCGATGCCAAAATCAATTTCGGATGAAATATTTTGGGTCTTCAGGTACTCCTTGAAGTATGAGTTCAAGTCCTT
Organism: Drosophila melanosoma; assembly: GCA_035042045.1. Taxonomy (NCBI): domain Eukaryota; kingdom Metazoa; phylum Arthropoda; class Insecta; order Diptera; family Drosophilidae; genus Drosophila; species Drosophila melanosoma. The sequence goes on along the minus strand of JAWNLY010000188.1, from coordinate 330,625 downwards.
GGACACACCAATGTCCTGGAACATGCGCTGCAGCTTTACAGTGTATTCATAGCCGCACGTCTGTTTCAATTTCGAGATCATCATTGCCTCGGCATCATCGGATGCCGATGTATGACTGACTAAACGCTTAGCGAGCATATTTGAGTAGTACTTCTGGAAGACATCCTTATCCTCAATATATTTGAAGACGACCATCACCTGATTTAGATTATCCTCCAGCTCCTTATCCTCCGGATTTTTCGAAGATTTTTTGAGCAATAAATCGCAGTATTTGGCCAACAATTCCGGTGATTTTCCGGCATTATTTGGTCGCGTGACCACATTTGAATTTATAAATTTACCGCACGCCTTGTCCAATGCAGCCACAAATCCATTGTCGTTATCGAATGCAGTCAGAACGAGTGCATTATACTTTTTGTGTGTATCGAGTATGGTTTGTACATAGGTTTTTGGATCATTGGCCGCATCGCTGGTGCAGCACTTTTCGATGGCCTCCGTGCCCTGCTGCAGAATGTGATCCTCGAGTATTTTCTTCAATTGATCAAGGTTCTTCGGCGAGAGAGCGACCAGTGAATACATGCGCTTCAAATCATCATTTCTGTCAGCGTTTAACAGATTCTGGAACTCATTGTGGAATAGTCGCAAGTGCTTCTCAATCAGTACCTAAATATAAATTTAAATTAAAATAAATAATAATAATAATAGTTTAACAAACCATACTGATTACCGACCTGTTCGCAAGTTGATTTTAAAACATCTGCGGTTGTCTCATGCAGATACGAGAGAGCATTCTTTGAATTGCGTCCGCGGACACGTTGCTTCTCCTCCTCGAGACGGGTCTCGACATGCTTCAAGTACTCTGTCACCGTGTTGGTCGATAGGAACGCATCCGATTCTTTCTCGTAGAAAGCGTAAGTGTCTGCAATGAATTTCATTTCGAAATTGTCCTTGTAAACCGACAATTTTTGTTCGGTGGCATCGGCGTCGTCCTCGTTGAAGCTCAACTCCACGTAACATTCAATGACATCGCGAACCAGGGCACGGTTGATAAGCTTGCCATGACGCTCCTCCTCGATGGACTTAAGAATTGCTTTGGTCACCGGCTCGTTGAGCACCTGGAACAGATGACCCTTCCAGGCAACCAGAGCGAGCCGATAGATCTTATAGATGCCCTTTTGGCCCTCCTCGCATTCGCGCTTCACCCAATTGCGATTAAGGTAATTGCAAATGCCATCGAGTACAGTGCTGGAGAACTGATACGATTTCCATTGTTTGGTGTAACGCGAAAGTAGAACCTCCTCGCCACTAATTGACTGAAACGTGATCAGCAAGTCCTTCAAATAGTCCTTCAGGAACACTTCCAAACGATCGTAAAGTTTCTTGCCCACCAACTGAGCACCGCCCGTTTTTCCGCTGCTCCTTCCACTCGGTGCTGCACTGACACTGGTGCAATAGTCATAGACATGGGTATAATAACGCATATACTGTTTACGGGTTAACGATTTCTCATGTTCGAATATCTGCAATATGCCCTCAACCAGCTCCTTCCAGATGTCATCCAAATTCACGGGTCTCTGTGTCGTCTGCGAATTGCTTGAGCGATTCATTTTGGCAGCCGTTGGCAAATCTCCTCTGCCCTCAACCCAATTCGGTGGCACTTCTTCTAACTCTTCTACTTGTTGCTGTTGTGGTTCCTTTTGCTGCTGCTGCTGAGAGTGCGACGTGGTTCGATGATTGTCCTGATTTCGTCGTCGTTTAGCCGCTAATCTTGTTTTACGAATTTCGGTCGGAATTTTGACAATCGGATATAACAAATTTTATGGGATGAAGATGTTTAACATATATTTTACAATCTGAAAATATGCACAATAAAAAAATAGGTTAGTCGTAGTACAACGCACATTTCATATTGAATTCAAAATGGAGTGTAGAAATTTTGTATATTTAAATATAAAGAAGTGTGTTTCTGTCTGTCAAAAGTGACATACATTGTCCGACAAACGAGTAGCTTTTATTAATACTGATCATTTCCTATGTCATCGATATTGTTGTTATAGTGTTTGTAATAGTTAACACAATACAGTTATGTGCAGAAAGAGAAAAAAAAACTACTACTTCAATACCCTTGCAACACTTACACATCTACACTCCCACACACAAATCATATGTATATGTACACACATACAACTTTAGTGCATGCGTGCATGAGCATAAAATAACTTCCTGATTAAATAAACACACACACACACTCACACATACACAACATACACACAAACATGCAAGTGACAAAATGAACATATTTCCCTGCACAAACTTAAACAACAATTTGTATGTTTAAACATTTAAAATATTTGTTATAGAAAAAAGTTTCGTCTCGCATTTTCACTGCAATTTAATCTCTCTGACGTCGTGATTTCCCTTTTGGAGCACACGTATTTTTTTTCTTCTTTTGTTCGCCATTTTCACAGCACTGATACTGAGACGGACAGTTTACAAATATTAATGCACAGACCTGACGAGTTGGAAAACCAATTTACCTTTTGTTAGATGTTGTTTAATGCTACGCGTGTGTTTTTTCCACTTTGCAGTACTTTTTAACTGTAAATAAACTATATATTAACGATTTTTTACCGTTTGTACAAGACACTATATCCAACTAAAAAGTAGGGATGGTGCTTTAATAAAAAATTTATCGATTGTTGTATACTCTATTTGCCAACAGTATTTTTGCATGTCGATAATACCATCGACGTCAAAACTACGGTGCGATATTTAGACGTTCTCGTTAGCATCGATAAGCTATATGGACAACTGTGCATTTTCATTGAAGTGGTCGCATCATTGGAAGTAATTGGCAAAATTGTATAATAACATCGATGACATTTCAAGTATGCATCCCTGGTCAAACGATATTCTTAGTATATATATTTTGCAGCCCTAGTCATTGTAAATAAATAAAGAAAATACTTAACCCGAGCATCAGAATTTGAAAACGTCAGAAGGACGTGTTCACTTTTTGGCCTCAAAAAGAATTGAAAAAGTGAGGATAATTATAGATGGAGCATTTCTCTCGGAGTTTGCCTCTATTGGCAGCAACAATGCTGCTGACGTCGCTATTGTTCCACGTCCAAATCGAAGCAGCGGCTCCAAATGCTGAAAATATCTCAAATGCCAACACAGATGCAAGTCGAACCGTAAAGAAGGCACTGCCACCGGCTCCCCCGACTTCGGCAACAGATTTCGTAGTACCACAGTCGCCACATGAGGTTGTAATCATCAGTGAGAAGCCGCAGCATCCGGCAAAAGTAAAAGCTGCCGAGCCTATTGATAACCAGCCTGCTGCTGGTGCAGAGGATGTGCAAATTAAACGCTCCAAAATAGACAAGGACGATGAATTTCCGGATTCATTTGCCGCCGTGTTTTACGTAATGGTGGGCCTGACAAGTTCAGCCATTCTGTTGCTGGTTGTACGTATATATCGGTAAGTTTTAAGCCTGTTAACAGGCAAAGCATCGAATCAATAACTATTTAAATAATATAAAAATATATATATATATATATGTTTTATTGCTGATAATGTTCGTATTTTTTTTAAGTTTGCGCTTATCACGCGCTGAGCGAAAATACGGCGTGCAAGGGGATCGTGCCAATCAGGAGTTGACACCGCTGCCGATGGCCATTGAGGATGTGAACAGCGACGAGGATGAGGATCACACACTGTTCGAGGTCAACCGACAAAGCATACGCATATTATGAAATCCTTAACGGCGTATCGGCAATCTGAGCAGATCACCAAAGAATGATCTGTTGCTGCTGCTCCGACACAAACACACCACAATTCTCATTTACGAAACTTGCCTTCTCAGTGTAACAAATTGTAATTTGTAACAGTAATTTTTTCCTAGTTTATTGTAGTTACTAACAAATTGCCTAAAGGTCTCAATTTTGCCTTATGTTGTAACATAAGATTTGAATTTGCATTTCTCTCAAATAACAGTTGAAGTTCAAGTTGTAACGACACAAAATAAAACAAAAAACATTTGTGATACCAAAAAGATATGTATGCAATAATAACGAATGCTATCTTAATAAGCGCTCTCAATTTATTTTCTACACATACCTATAACATACAAAATACGCAAATTTAAATTGCATATAATATACATACATATATATATATATGTATAAAACGTGAATAAATGTTAACAGAAAATAAAAACAAAACAAAAAAAGAATCATCGTATTTAAATTGCTTTATTCATTATTATCATTAGACTTAGAATTAATACATTTAGCATTTAGCTTGGACAATTTTAAACATAATTATTTTCGACTTGCACAAAATGCACTCACAAACTTAACAACTAAGATCACAAAAATAATTTATTAACAATACTGCGGCTCATCCAAGCACAACAAACATGTTGAACACCCTCCTTTAATTAGTTCATTTAGAGTAGTGACTAAGTCTAATACTACAAATTAGTTAATCTTAACGATTGTCCGCTTTGATTGTTGTTTGTTTGCTGTGTTACTCTATGAATTACTACGGCACTGTAATTTTGTTTTGTTTACATACATGGATTAGTTATCTCCCTATATATATATATTTATCGATATGCTATATTGATATGTTATTCAAGTATTATGTTAGATATTGGTTTATTGTCTAAATCATGCTGCCAAACATGCGTTTGCCGCGCGTTAAGACCAAACTGACAACCATAACGGTCAGCAGAAAGAATACCAGACTTAGAAATGTGGTTATGAAGCGACATCTTTGGCGGAACTTCTTCTCCTTTTCCATTTTGAGACGCAGCTGCTCGGCGCGCGGCAGATCGAGAGTAAAATCCGATTCAGGTCGAGACGATGGCTGCAATACATATAGGTATACGTTATTCACAATAGAAAACTATTAAATATAAAATATTGCTGAAATAATTACAGTTTTAAAATAGTCACAATTCTGTATAAATTATAAAATGTTGCTGATGTAATTAAAATTTTTATATAGTCACAATATTTGAACTTTGAAGTGTTCTTTATGAATTTGAAAATGTGGGTTAAACTTATAAGTTACGGATTTCAAAGAATATCATCAAATAATATAAATAAATAAGGAATCTGTATAAATTATAAAATGTTGCGAAATAATCACTATTTTGAAGTAATCACAACTTGAAATTTGAATTCTCTAGCACTTCGTTAACATACTTAAAAATTAACATATTTGCAAAAATATGGATTTTTAAAAGTTTTGTTATATAAGTTTCTCGCAGTTAAAATTAATTAATATTTGGCGTTGAAAACTTAGCTTAACTTGGCTTGACGTATTTATGTAAATCGATTATGCACATGCTAATTATAATGGGCAAGAAACGACGCTGAAAAACGAAGATGACGATGAAGATGAACTGCCATCAATTTAGTCAGTGAGTAACTGACTAACTGACGGACTGACAATTGCTTTGACATTGAGGCCGCCTTTGGTTATTATTATTGTTGTTGTGGATCGATCTGAATTGAATAGATATCGTTGAACTTATTAATATTTGTTAGCATCTATTTTAGGCTAAGGCTCTTTGTGTGTATTACTTATTGCACCATTTAACGACGCTTTTGCACACTACTTTTATTTGATGGCTGTTTGCCATATTTTATGGCTTATGTGCTTGCACACACATTATAGTGAGAGGCGTGGCTCGCGACGCATGTAAAAAAGGGCGCAACGCACAACAACCAATTTGACCCACTAAGCGATTGCAGTTGTTTTTGTTATTGCCTTTTTTGTTTTGCTCATCACTTTTTTTGTTGTTTTCTTTTTTTGCAGTCGTCTGTTGCCGGTTTTGAATTTTTAGCGACACAACCTTGAAATCTGGGCATTGTATGCGATAAATATATATATATAATGTAACAGGTAGGTTGTTGTCTCTTGTGTTGATTCTCACAAAAAAAAAAAAACAAGTTAAAATAAGTATTAAGCAATTGAAGTCAAATTTTGTGCACAATATAAACTTCATATTTATATAAAAATAAAATATTTATCGACAAAAAAGCGCCCACACTCAATTAAACTTCAGCCCAATGTTTGATTTATGACAAAATTCTATAATAGCTCCATCAATAGGCAGTATAATAGTCACGGGATTATTTTTGTTTGTCTTGCAATATCCAATTTCAAATCCGCAAGTGAAAGTTACGCATATGAAATATAAGCAATTAAAAGGGCATTCAATTTTAAGTGTTTTCAACATTCACACACACACACATACATATATATATATATTACATGTAATATTTGTAGGTGTGTTTTCGTATGTGTGTGAGTTTGCCTGTAATCGCCCGTCAAACAATTCACATTTTTGCACTTCATTGTGAGCTTGTATTTATTTATGGATATTTCGTTTTTTTTCCAGTACATTGGCATCGTCTGGTTTTTGGTGATCATTTGTTGGATTTCAGTTTGGGTTTCAGTTTCATACAAACACTCACACTACATGGATATATACATACATATATATGCATCGCATTCCATGTGAGATATGAAATGAGAAATTAAAATGGAAACACAAATTTGCGGTACATTTGTGTTTGCCTTCCGGCTTCTTTTCGCTGCTTATTTGCCTCCCATTCCCCATCCTTCTACACTTTGTTTGACGATGATGCTTTTTGTTGTTATTGTTATTGCTGCTGTTTATCAGTCAAAGTACTTTGAAACGACGACGTAATCGAAGAGTCGACAACGTTGACGGTAAAATTACCGCATTGAGATTGAATGTGAGATTAAGTGTGAGATTGCGTGTATGTGTGTGCTTATAACGGCAATATTGGCCTGGTATGCAAATTAAGTGCATTGCACACGCATTGGAATCGTCATCGAGTTGCTTGGAGCATGTTAATCGATAGGCTTCAACATGTTTAGCAGACACTGTCATCATTCAAGGAGAATGGCATAATACCTAATTAATTCTCTTGATTTTGCAACACTCTTTGGTGTTAAATACTGCTGATCAACTAAAAGAATTTACATTTTTATTGAGATGCGAGTGGTAAAAATAAATCTTTTGCATTATTTGAAGCCAGTTCAATGAGCCCAACCCAAATGACAAAAATAGGCTTTAACTAATTTGCAAATGAAGAGCTATTCACAGACAGAAGTGACACACACATATACACAAGCGTAAATCGCAGCGCAATAAATTATCAATGTACCACACACATGGGCGACAGACAATAATTTACTTAATATTTGATTCGATTAACAAATGTATGCAAAACAAGCAAGATATGCAAGTAGGTATGCTTGTATGCATGTATGTACATAAACTATCATCGTACCTATTGTGAAATGAAGCTGTTATTCCCACAAATCTCGCCTTGGAATAAATTTAACAGCGTTAAAATATTTGCCAACACTAAGCGTTAGGAATGAAGTTCAAAGGAAAATCCACACATGCCCATACATGCACAAATACATACATACATAAATACATAAAGTTGTTACCTTTTAATTTGCAACACACGTTTTCCATCACTGACATTGAAACCATTATGTACATATATATATATATATATATTTGGCTTAAAGTTGGCCAAGCTTAATAATGTAGTTGGTTGTTACCATAAAAACTTGGTGCTCAAAGTTTAAACATCGCTTCGAAGTGAAAACAAAATTTTAACACGTACTCAAAGTCAGGAGTTTAATGCATGCATAATATAACATAAAACTATCTACACAAACATACTAAGCACATAATATGTAAGTCGAGTGAGTTTCCATGAAGATGGCTCCGCTCGCTGTGGGAAATCCATTAGGCCAAAGCACGTATCAACAAACAACAATACATACAAACAAACACATACGTGCATACATATATTATATATATTTATATATGCACCTATTTGATTTATGCAGTGCAGCATCTTTTATTTTATTTGAATTCACTTTTAACCCCGTTCCTATTCTGCTAATATTTGCCGATTATTTAAAACTTTGTGGTTCAAGGATCGAGACGACGATGATTTTAAACCCTTACATAAGTGAAATTTTCCATTTTGAATGCGAAGTTTTAAACAATAATGTGCACAGTCGAAGTGGAAGACTTAAACTGAACTTCAACCATCCGCAGAGGATGTGTACACAAGTCAGTTCAATATAGATAACATTAGCGTTCCAATGCAAATTGAACTGAAACAGGATTTAATTACACTCATATAAATTATTGGGTTACTTTTCATTAAATCATTAAGAGCAGTCTTGCTAAATACTAATGTTGTTGTCTTCTTTAGTCCATTAAACATTTTTTTAAAATAGTTGTATGTATAAATAAAAAAAATTATTTATGTTTTTGAGTATAAACAGATATTTTAAAATTAGCGTCGTTTGAAATCATAACTGCGATGATGTAGATTGAACAGACTAAAAAGATATATATAATATTAAATTAAATTCATAGGCATAATTAATAATAATGTGATTATGCAATCGGCGTTTGGCAAGTAAATTAGTTTTGTTTTTTTATTTTACACCTTTTGGTGTTTTAGGGCATTTTCAGCAATTACTCTTTTTGCAGCATTGAAAATGCATGCAACAGTAACGACGAACTAAACACAGACACCAAATGTTGCAGCGGAAAAACAGTTAAGACGAGTGCTCAAAGGAGCGAATTGGAGGAAAGGGAGCAGAGGGTAACTTGGACAGCTTGTCAGCAGCAGGCGGTAGTTGAAACGGTAGCGACAGCCACTCGAATCTAGTCCGAGTGTCGGCTGCGTCGATCAGCCCGAGGAACGCATGAAAGTAGTTTAGATACACTCAAAAAATAAATCGACTTATTTTCTAAATACTACGAAACAATTTCTGAAATTTTAGAAAAGCAATGGAGATCTTTTAAAGTTTTTAGCTTTATTTTTGATTATTCAGAACATTTCTAAAAAGTTGATATGCAAATCTTACTTTTTAGAATGCAGAAAATGGTTAAGCAATTTACTGGTTCGGGTTTAGAGTTGTTTTCCAGTTATATTTATAAAAACTATATAAGATATTTGTGTTATTTATGTTTAATAATAATGTAAGAAAAAAAAACTTTTGTAAGAATTCTTCACCTTGAAATTATACATATTTTATCTGAATTTAAGAAAAATACATCCTGAAATTTAGCTTTCATCTATAAATTGAATGAGAGAGATTTTGTTAACGAGTGTATTATATGGAGCATATAAAGGAGTTAAGTCTCCTTGTGGGCGTGATATATTGCCAATGGTCTACTTAACGCCAGTTATTGCCATAATTTGTTTGGCATTTAAATCGCACGCTTCACGTTTTCACACACCTCGCGTTTGCACGTGGCGTATGAGTAACCAGCTGAAATCTAATCCGTTAGCCGGCAAACGCAAAAGCTGGTCACAGCTAACAGCTAACAGGTAACTGGTAAGAGGCAACAGCTTCCGAGGCAGTCAATGCGCTGCTGGCCATGATATGCACCGTATGCGTTATGTAAGCCAAAAATGTTGCCCATGGCAAATCTTCAAATTGAAACTGAACGTGGCCGTAAGGCGAGAGCGGCTAATGTTAATTTCAAGTTGTTGGTCTTAGCCCAAATTGCAGCTCTGCGCTATGCTTTGACAAACTGGCGAGCAATATTATGAGCAGCGAGGGTTGCTCCATAACTTCAGCAATTTACGTACTCAGATAAATAAAAATGAAAACTGACTTGGTTTAATATTAATATGTTAATTAGAGTCAAATAAATATTAATAATTGGTTACAGCTGATTAAATTGTTAACCTTTTTTTTTATATTTTGGGTCTGCATAATTTTATTATTTACTAGTCGAGCTGTCTCGACAAGAGCAGCTTAACTGGTTTTCAATTAATTTTTGTTGTTGTTTTATTTACAATTTTGTAATAAGAAAATCTTCGTATTTAGAGACAGCTAGACTTATCGATCGACCCTCGTAAAGCCTGACTAACTGAGTAGCTCAAAACTGTCACGAAAAGAAAACACAATTTGCTCGAGAGAATTTTGCACAGACATTTGTCGTTTTGGCGTTTTGTCATTTTGGTTTTGCACTTGAGCAAATGGAAATGGCCATAAGAGCCCCGTTTCAATTGCGGTCTTCGATGGCACACTGCAATGTGGCTATTGCAACACTTTGTGGCAGCCACTTCTAAATAGTAAAAACTGCAGCAACAGCAACAGCAACTTTGCGACCAGATCGCCTTACATTTTGCGTTTCGCATTCGCATTCGATTTCATTTTGATTTTGATTTTGGCAAACGAGTTATTTGCTGGCCATTTTGCCGTGGGACGAGTTGAAGTTTTTGGCATCTGACCGAGAGAATTGGGAGGCTAGGCGCACAAGAATGCAATGGTTAAGTTGCAGGGCGCACGGTGGGGGGAGGGGGGGGGGAAGGGGAGATAGAGTGCAACCAGCTACATGATTTAGACAGCATCCTTATAGCCGCTAAGTAGTTAATTGAGAAAACGTCCTTAAAGGTCATTTGAGTTGTAGGGCAACAATGCGAATTGTGGCACCGGTTTTGGTTGCGGTTTCGGTTTCAGTTTCAGTTTTGGTGAGTGTCACTTGTTGCATGCTGCTGCTGCTGGTGCTGCTGTTGTTGTAAGTGCAAGTGCAGCAAAGTCTGTTCGTATCTGGGCCCGAATCGATGGCGGTCAGTTGGTCAGATAGCCAGATAAGCAGGTAGCAGCGAGCAGAGCAGAGCGCTACCTGTTCGTCAAGATGCTGCAGGCCTGCTGCGACTGTTGCTGCTGCTGCTGCTGCTGCTGCATTTTGTTTTTAACGGAATTTTAAGGTTAACCGGTACAGTTGTTGAAACGCTGTTGGCTTTGCCTTTTGCACTAACTGTTTGATTTGTATTATAGCTGCTGGCTCACAAGAAACCCGTATCACAAATCCTCAAGTTCAAATCGCACTTGTGAACGTGCAAGCTGATAAGTAAATAATATATCTATATGTATATATATATATATATATATATATATATATGTAAATAATAATGTAGCTTTCAAGTAAGGTGAATAAACCAAAGTCGTGCGCTTACCAATTTCTGAACTGTTGCCGCGGCGCTGAGTCAACAAAACGAAGCAAAATGAAATAATAATAAAAAAACAACAACAACAAAAACAAAACTAGTCTCGTCGCGGCATTGAAAGTGAAAACTCATTAAGATTCTCCATGCATTGGCCCGGAGACCGGACAAGGCCCACAAAATTCTCTCAATTAATACAGCGGATATTGCATCATAATCAGCAGCAACAGCGTAAAAAAAGCACACCAAAATTGGCCTGTCAATATGCACATTAAATTTAAATTTTATTAAGTGCGCCTATTGATGAAACAATTAAATGTGTTTAGATATTGGTAATTAGCAGAATTATTAGGTTTGAGTTTTAAGGGGAAAAATGGTTATTGCTGACTTGGCATTAATTACTGTGCATATATGCAATGCAATTTTGACTTATGATTTTGAATGTTTTTTTTTTTTGAATTGTATGCACCTTGTGTGGCAGATCTTTTAAACAGTAGCCCGACAATCTGATGCGACACGCACAACATTAATCATTAATCATTTATAATGCCAATACACGAACGAGTACGCTACCAAATCGAACCTCGGCCATGACAGCGATTATATCGCATATCGCCTGCTGCATAATAAAGAATTTTCAACTACTCCCCCCCCACACACACACACACACACCACATCACAATCCCCACTCAGATCAGCAACGGTTTAACAATAATTATAATAATAATGATGGCGTCAATGCTGCTGACGTCCGGTGTTGGCGATGGCGTTGACAACGCATCCGCTGCTGCTGCTGCTGCTGGTGCCGCTGCTATTGGCGCTGCACGAAGCTGCAACCAGTAGCTGCAGCAGCAGCAGCAAACCGCACATCGATCACATTGCGGCCAAGGATAAAATTAATAAAAGTTTGCACGAACATGCAGCAAATCGACTCAGCGACTCAGCGACTCAGCGAATCGACTTTAAATTGCTGCCATTTACATTGGCCGCTTTTAATTTGCTTGTTAGTTGCTTATCTGTTGCTGACGCAGCAGTTGCAGTTGCAGATGCAGATGCAGCCGTTCTTTTAATTTATGGCCAACACCCACCCTCGAATAAGTTGACTAGCTGCTATTGTTGGTGTTCTATGCTAAAAGTGTCTTTTGAGCCCCAAATTGAATTTTGTATTTTATGTAAGACACATATTAATCATACGCCCTGTAAAACATTCGCCCTAAAATTTGAAACTGTCCTGAAAACTATACAAATTGTCTAGTTATTAAAAATACATTCTAAATATTTAAAAAATCTTCTTTTAATGAAAATTGTCCTGAAAGGTATACAAATTTTCTAGGTCCTAAAATAATTTCTATTTATACAAAATAACTATTAAATTTGGAGTCTATTTTTTCAAATTTCATATTTAGCGAAAAAAAACCTTTTACAGATTTACAAAGATGTCATAAAAGACCTGAACTCTAAAATCTGTAATATTTGTATTTTATAAAATTGCAATTTCAAATGTTCAATAATAATTTAGAGCTAAACATTTTCTAAATTTTAGTATTATCATTAAATTAAGAAAAATAAAGTTATATAAAATTGTTTAATGCAACAATATTTTGCTTTAGAAAAAAAAAAGATTTCTTTGAGTACTTCGCTTTGGCAACCAAACTGTGGCAATTTTTAAAAATTAAGTCTGAATTTTTTCTGAGTGTACTTTTTGAGAACTAAATTCTAACTAGTATTGCATATACTTTAAATTTGTAGAAGTTTTTTTTTACTTACATATGAAAGCGTCGGATGGGCGTTGCTGATGACCAGCTCTCCGCCGTGTCGCTGCTTGCCGAGAAGCGATTGGTGCAGCCGATTGGTGCCGTAGTACATCTCCCAGATGCTCGGCTTCTTGCGATGCCACTCGGCGGCGCTGTCGATTTTGTCCACACCATTGCCCAGACGGGATCTGGAGCCACCCGCATTCAGCACGGGCTTGTGGAAATTGAGATTGCGCTGCATTTGAGTGACCATCGTTGTTGTGTTCAGTTCCAGTGGCGGCGTCGGTATTGGTGTCAATGTGGGCGTTAGCGTGGGCGTGCCACTGCGTGAGACCGTCGTCGTCGTCTCAACGTAACACTCGGCGGCGGGAAATATTTCGGTAATCGATTTGCGTTTCATCTTGAAATTGGGATCGCTGGCACAACGAATGCTCATGATTTGAGCACGCAAACTGGAAGGCCGACGGCTGGCGGAGATTAGGACGCCGCCATCATGCACAGACTCATACGTATTTAGCTGTACGTCTCCAGCATAGCTGCGCCGTCGCTCCAGTGCATTCTGCAGACGCACCACATGCTGCTGCCGTCCCAATCCACTGCACAGTTGACGCAGCTCCAGTTCGCTGTGCTGATTCATGCGCTGCAAATAGGATTCCAGTTCGTGCTTGAGCGTCTGTATCATCCCGTCCAGCTCCTGGGGTATGTCCGTGGTGGGCGTCGGCGACAGCAGGCGTATCTTGTCGCGCACATCTTCGAGCAGTTCGCGTGTGCTCTGGAAATGCAGCTGATCCTCGTAGCGTTTGGCATACAAAGAGTTTGAGCTGAGGATGGCAGTCGGAGTTGGCATCATGTTCGATGATGCCTCGGTGTCCAGGCGATAGGCATCTTCTGGGCAGGAGTTGATATATTTGGCACACTTGTAATTGTTCTCCTCGAGCTGCTCATCGCTCAGAAAACTGGGATTATCAATGCCAGCGTTGAGCAACTGTTGCTGTTGCTCCTTGCTTTTGGGCTGCAACAGAAATGCATCCAGATCGATATCCAGCAGTGAGTCATCCACAACCTGCTCCAGTTGTTGCTCTTCTTGTTGTTGCTGCTGTTGTCGCCGCTGTGTTGCGGCAAATCCCTCCATTATGGTGGGCAGCTGATTGTAGGCACGCAATTTCTCGCCAATATCCAGTTGGATGCCCTCCGCTGGCCTGGCGATCTCCTGCTGCATGTAGGAGACGGTTTGCTGCGACGCATAGAGGCAGGGAAATGTTTTCAAATGACGATCCAAATTCTCAATGCTCGTCTCCAAAATGCGCAGCTTATCGCTGTAGTGTGGCTGTAGCTGTTGCAGTTGCAGCTGCAGCTGCTGCTGTTGCAGCTGCTTTTGGCCAACATTTGTGGGCTGCCTGCCAATTTCGGGCGAAGCATTTGCTTGATCAGCTCCAGCTTGATCAACCACATGTTGCATGTCCAAATGCTGACTAATCGCTGAGCTGGCTGCTGCTGCGGCTGCGGCTGCTTTTGCTGCAGTTGCTTTTGCTGCTGTTGCTGCTTCATTGCCAGCCACTTTCGTTGGCAGCTGCAACTGTGGCCGGAGCCTGGCTGTCGTCGTCGCTTTGCTCTTATCTTTGTCGCTTGACTCTAGGATGTCTATGACCGGTTCGCAGTAGATGTGCTCGTCCAGCGAGTAAGTGGAGCACACATGGGAGCTATAGTAACCGGACGAGCCGCTTTTATCGGTGGAATAGTGTGAGCCACTGCCACCACGAGTTGCTGCTGCGGCTGCTGTTGTTGCTGCTGCTGACGTTGTTGCTGCTGCGGCTGCTGCTGCTTCTGCTGCTGCTGTTGTTGATGTTGTGGCTGTTGTGGCTCCGAGGCCCGAGTCTGTGGTGTGTGTGCTGTTGGCATTGGATGCTATGGAGCGTTTCTTGTGTCGTGGTGGTGGTGGTGATGCCACAGCAGAGCAGAGAGCACCGCTTGCCACCACCATAGGTTTGATTTCATTTGCTGTGGCAACACATGATCCACCCGTCTGGCCGCCCGTCTCAAGACCATTCATCGAGTGCGACGCTGTTGTGAATGGCATTGAAGTCGTCGCATTGCCGCCAACGCTGCACCAGAGAAGATAGATACAAATAAAGACAGACAGAGAGAGTCGGTGAGTGAGTGTGAGAAAGAGAAACAGAGATTTAATTGAAATTGAGAGCGAAAAAAATTATAGAAAAGTCAAAAGTCCGCGGAAAGCGAAACTTCAACTCGACTCGTGCAATGAAAGTGGTTTTTATTTTTATTTTTGCTAGCCAACATTTAAGCCATTAAAACTGGCAAACGGGCAACTAGGTTAGTAGTTTTCTTTACATATATATATATATATATATATATATATATGTATATATGTAACAGCTGGTTTCGCTCTCGATTTGCTAGCAGTGGCAATAACACTCCCCCGCCCCTCCGCTGACAAAATCAATAAATCTTCCAAATCAGCTTAACCTTTTTTTAATGCGTTTCTGGAATACGCTTTTCGGGGGGCGAGAGTTGAAAAATCACCCAGTTTTTGTGTTTGGTTTCATAGTTAAAGTTGGCATACATTGTTAGCATTTTAACGCATTTTTAAGTGCTGGCTGCCAGGCGCAAACACACACACACACACATTCACACACACACACACACACATACACACACACACACACATACATTCACACACCACTTGGGAACGCAACATCAAAATTCAATTCCGAATCAACTGAAACTCGTTCTAAACAGGATTTCAGCTTGAGTAACTGTTTTTTTTATATCTATTTTATTTTTTTGTTTTTAGTGTATTTTTTTTATTATTTTGATTTTCATTTGGCATAAGTTTCTTTCATTTAAACCGTTAGCACAAGTGCAATATGCAATATTTTGTTGCAGAAAGTGTTTCAACTTAATTGAAGAATGGATATCAAAATATTTTATTCTTGATCACCATCAAAAGTCGTGGCAATATTGTATTTAACTTGCTGCTCTAACAGCAGATATATATGTATATATCGGAATACTTTACAATATATATTTATTGAAAACAATCGACTAACAGCAGATTTCTATAAAATAAACCCTTTTCTTTTTATCAGCATATTTCATTAAATTAACGTATGAGTTGCGTGTGATTAAATGGTTTTTATCAGCATTGGAAAATATATATATATATATATTTAGTATAGGAATAGTATAGTTTCCATAAGAAACAAAGCAAAGAAACAATGATTTGTAGACTAGTTTTCTTTAAAGGTGTTTTATAACTGCAACTCCTCGCATAATTCCCTTGGTGAACCAACATTCTTAAAGAAATTTTATAAACCCAACTTTCTTGGCCCCTCTCTTTGTGTCATTATAAAATTTGGAATTAAAAAGGAACATAGAACTATATATTAAATTAGTATAGCTAAACTCTGATATGTAAGGATATGTTCTAAGATATTATTTATTGAGCATTATTTTGACAAAACGAATTCTGCTGATTAGTCATAAGTAGAATAATATCTGCATTATGTAGGAGTGCTCTTGGTTATATATATAAATATTTTTATTTTTTTAATTATTGTTAATGCATTTTGGATCTGGGCTGATAGCTTCAGTTTCTCTTGTTAAATTAATAGTTCTACAAGCTGCGAGCTATGCAGTTGCTGCTGCTGCTGCGGCTGCTGCTGCTGTTGCTGCAGTTGCTGTTGCTGCTGCTGCTGCTGCAGTTGCTGCTGCTGCTTTGGTTGCTGCTGCTTTTGTTGCTGCTGTTGTAAGTTATTTTAGAACTGTTCGTGTTTCTAACTTTGGGCACTGGGTCAACAGCTTGAAAATTGCGTAATAACAGTCTTCGTGTCGCTGTCGCAGCCCAAGTTGCAGTTGCAGTTGGTTGCTGGTTCTAGTAGCAACTAAGAGCGCCACAATTGCCACAAAAATTGATAAGTTGCGATCAAGTTGGAGCGGTTGCGGCGGACTTGGACTTGGGCTTGGGCTTGGCCAGCATTTTGGGTGACTGAGGCTACGCCTTGTGGTGATTAAGACCAGCTTGTTTATCGATGCGTTTATTATGGTTATGCCTCGTACATTTTTTATTTTTTATTTTTATTTTATATATTTTTTCTTTTCTATTTTTTATTATTTATTTTTAGTTGAAATTTTTTGTGTGTTTGGCTCGATATGTAATGGACAAGGTTAACGTTCCATCGCGGCTTGGCGCATGAAATATTTTGCAATATTTGCGTATTTATTTGTGAGCCGTGTTAATTAAAATGTTCAGCCTCGTTTGCATGTCGGAACACGTTGCTGTTACTAGAAACGGTTAAAGTATCTATCTCTGTGTGTGTTTGTGCGTGTGCCTGTGTGTGTGTGTGTGTGTCCGCTAATTATTGTTGACTTGACTGCCACAACAAATTACACTTTGGTCCAACAGCTTTGGTTTAGTTTACAGTTAACAAAAATTACCCAACGTCCTTCTAACTAGTTAGCTAAACTCTATGCAACAACAAAAACCACAGCAACACACAACAACAACACACAACAACAACAACACATTCGCAAATAATTCAATCATACTAATCGCATTTCTATTGCAGTGATTATTTTTCGACTTCTTTTTTTTGCCACTTAGCCACTTAGCCAGCAAAGACTTGGAAAAGACTTGTGCATGGTTTGCCCAAATGAGGCATTGACCCTGGCACAGCTACGACCTGTGCACAATATTGAATACAAATTACTAAATAAATAGTTTCAATATAATAACTGCATTCAAGACTCTGCTATGTGAGTGTGTGTATGTGTGTTGTGTGTGTGTGTGTGTTATGGGAAGGTCGTTGCAAATGACACCTGAATAGGAAGCGATATCACCCAGTAAATAGCTACATTAAACTTTAATGTAAACACATGCCACAATTAGGTGAAAACCTTCTAGTTAATCAAATTAAGTGTTTAATATGCACATCAGCCGAATGAAGCCATTATGCAGCAGAGTCATAAACAAGATATCAAAGTTTATATATATGTACATATAAATATATATATTATGCAAGCTGGGTATTTGCTATAATTGCATTAACCTTGCATGCCACTAAATTCAAGAATTTACGGAATGCAAAATGAAATGTGAGCCTGTTTTAAGGCATTTTAAATAACTCAAAAACCCTACCAAAAAAGTTGTAATGAAGTTTTGCTAAAGTATGTCAAAATGTAAATTATATACATTCTTGATCTGGCCGTGTCTCTCTATAAAAGCGCAATCTTGGAGTATTAAATATAAGTTGAGATCATGTCAAATCTGTTCATATCTTTATGCATTTATGAATGTTTGTTCAATTTCTTAAATACTTCAGTTTAGCACATCTTCTAGACGTGCCTTCTCGATTATAGCTATCTTTAGCTATGATATAAATAAGCTAAAATTACACGCATGATATAATTAAATCTGTTTTATATCTGATATTATCTGTATTGTGTTTTACTACTTATAATGATAAGTAAACACTTAAAAACTAGTCTATCTGCAAGACGAGCTCTCTCAACTACCGCATTCTTGCTGATTTTTGTTCAACGCTTTCATTAAACTGTTGTTGATATTGTCGCTGAATTTAAGCAAAAATTATATTTTGCTATAAGTTGTAAAAAGAAAAAAAAAACGTATTTTAAATAAATTGCACGATTTAATGCCACACATCCAAATATTTGATGGCTGTTTGGTTTGCACTTATAGCTAACAATTTGTACATACATACATACAGACATACATAAATATATATATACCCACATGAGCTGTGTATTTATGTGTGTGTGTGTGTGTGTGTGTGTAGACATATTTCAAACCAAAACTGGCTGTGACCTCCAGCAGCAACTGCATCATATGTGGCTTCTTTAATTTCAATTAATATACGTAATTGTTGCAGCTGCAAGCGATTTTTTGTATTGTTGTTGTTGCAGTTGCTGTTGGTGTTGTTGCAGTTGCTGATGTGGTTGTTGTTGTTGTTGTTGTTAATCTTGTTGTTGCTGTTGACCGACGCGACATCAAGTGTTTGGCAAGTCAAGTGGCCTCTGCCGCTGCCGCTCGTAAAAGAGGTGAAGGCTGACGACAGGCGCCAAAAAACCGCATTGCTATGGCAAACTTGCAACGTGGCAACGTGCAACTTGAACTTCGCGTTTCGATGCGCCATAATTTACATAGTTGCATGCAGATTAAACTTCAACTGTCAGTTGCATTGCAGTTTAAGCAATGACAAGACAATGGGCAAACACACACACACACTACACACGCACACACACCGCTTGCAGCGCCCTTTGATAAATTATGTATATTAAATTTGTACATTATTTAAATATACATAATATTAATATATATATATAAACAAAGAGGATAAATTACGATAGACTCTAGTTTTAGTTTGCTTACTTCCTAAATGATCTGATTATATCTGATCGATATGATTTAGTTGATCCATATAAAGCCAAGATTTAGTCTAAATTTCGATGGAAAACTATTAGGGATTTGGCATGCTCTGATCAAGAATAAATATATATACAAATATACATTTACATATTTATATATTTATATATCTAACTGCATATACCTTCTTCATAACCTATTACATAAACTTGGCCAACTCAATTATATACCCTTTAAACCAATTTGTAATGGGTATAATATATGTGTGTAATAAACATAATTAAAATGATCATGAAATTTTCGACTATAAAAAGATATGATCCTAATTTAATTGCTTTTACGAACGGACCCCCACTCAAAGTTGTCTTTATGCTGACCCGCTTGGTTTTTTTTTTATTTTTTTTATTATTGTTGTCTGTCTGCTCAATGCCGCCAGCGAAGGTCATCCCAATTGGGTCTGCCACTGTTGCTGCTGCTGCTGGTTGTGTAAATAAGAGTGCAACACTCACCTCTGATATGGGGCATATTTGAGCATTGCTCGCGGCAGCAGAAAGTTATCATTACTTTGAGCAGCACTGGCACTGCCAACATGCTGCTGCTGCTGCTGCTGATGCTCATCTCCCACACCATTTGATGTGGCTGCCACTGCTGCTGCTGTTGCTGCTGCAGTTACTCCATCTGTTGCAACTGTTTTGTGGCCAAAGAATGCGCCCAATCGCTGCAGATAGCCAAATTTTGCGAGGCCTGCCGCATTGTTGTTGTTGTTGTTGTGGCTGCTGCTGCTGTTGTTGCTGCTGCTGACGTTGGCCGCCGAATAGCGTCCGCTGCTGGCGCGACTGTGTGCAACTGCAACTGCCTCATCGTTATCCTCGTCGTAGGGCAGCACCTCGATTGCATCAAAGTCGTACGAATTGAAGTAGGCCTGTTCCCGGGTGCGTTTCACCTGTGCCGCTTCCGTAACATGATCGGCGGATATATCCGTGGCGGTTTTCTTGCTCGTTGCCGTTGCCGGCGAACTTTTGCAAATGGGCATGCTTAGCGTCTTCGGAGCCGCATTCAGCTCCCAAACGGCCACCGACGGCTTTCCTCCTACTCAGTCTTAACTGCAACAAAATTGATAATATTTTAAATAAGCTTAGTTATTGGCTAAATTTAAAAAGATATTTTATATATATATTTAAGTTTTTTTTTTTTTTGTTTTTGTCTTGATTCACTTTCTTTCACAATTATTTTTTATTTTGACTGCAACCTTCAAATTATTTTCTATTTTTATTATTATTGTTTTTGAGCTTTATGTTATTACATAAAAAATAAAATGAAATAAATAAATTGTTAATCTCTCATTTAATGATTTAATTACACCTTGAAACAAATTTTTAATAATGAAAAATAAGCAAATTTAATAGCAAAATAATTAATATTGTTGTGACTCATTTTATGGCTTAGTAAAACTCGAAAATCAATTAAAAATTACTACTCAATAAAATAATTATTATGTATGCGCAAAGATTATAGAAATAGAAGTCAACTTAAATAATTATTATTTTTATATATTTTTTAAAATATATTTTTGTTCATGTGAATAGACATAAATTTTGAGAAGACCAATTATTTTCTACTTGGCACCCATATATTTTGTGGGCTTTAACAATGGAATGAAAGCGTTGCAACTCGAATCGTGGCACATGTTGTTGCATTAATTAGCTGTTGATGCAATGCAAGCAGACACCCCCTCAACCCCCCACAACCAAAGGTTCCCATTGCATAATGCGTCCCACGTCCTAGGTTTGGCTGCCTCAAGGGGGATTGCAAATTGTACACCTGATAACGGGGCATCCACACGAATCTCCACTGACCCGTGATGAGCATGCAGGTTTCGCCAGCCATTCCACTGTGATTTCGGCACATAATTCGATAATTGAAAATTTAACTGGCAAATGTTTAGCGTCGAACTGCCTGCTGCGTCTATCTCTGCCTAAATTGCATACACTTAACTTATAGTTACACACACATTTACACACACACACACACACACACACACACACGCAGACACCCATCATAGACAGTCAGATTTATAGATAAGTGTTGAGTGCAAGTGGGGGCGTAAAGGGGGGAGGCCGCATACGTAATGCAGACACAACAAGCTGACAGCTTCATCATTTGTCTGTTGAAAAGGAAAGCGCTGAGGGAGTGTGTTGCAAGAGTGCTGGCAAAATGTTGCCATTGATGTTTTTGTTTTTTGTGTGTTTGTGCGGTAATCAGCAGGTTCATAATTTCAGAAACAAAAAACCTGTTTCACATTTGCCACATGCCACACAGCAGCAGCAGCAACAGTTGTGTGCAACTTTCTTCGCCCAAAGTGCTGCTTGTATTCTATAGAATAAATATTTAGTGTGCAACTTGGTTTGCCTCATTTGACTGCTTTCTGTGCCACACAGTTAATGATACTGTTAATGGCAAATTAATCATCAATCGGTTGGTTGGTCTGTCTTTCTGTCTGTTTGTCTGTCTGTCTGTCTGTCTGTTTGTCTGTCTGTCTGTTGTTACCATATGACGATGCTCTAGCGATGCACATTTGTGCCATGGTCAACATAGCACATTACTAGTAGAAACTCATAAAGTATTTGTAGTTTTTTTTTTTTCTAGTTCTCTTGTGGAGTGGTGACAACTCAAAGTTACAGCAGTTGCCACTTGCCAGTTGTCAGCTGGCCGTGTTTTCTTGTCTCTTTCAATGCGTTGACAGGTAAAAACCAACAATAACAATAACAAAATATGAAAATGAAAAATAGTTGGCAACATTTTTACAACGCTTGAGCAACCTCAAATGCTCAACTTATTCCCGTGGCCAACAGCAACAATTTGGCACAGCCAGTCAGTGGCACAACGTGACTGGGTTAAATGAGATGTAGCCGGTGCTGGCTGTGGCATGGTCTTGGTCGTGAAGCGGTGCCTCCTCATCAATCTTCATTTTGTTGGGCAGTCGTCAACACTTGTCAAATAAAACTAATTTCTGAGTTAAATAAATATGATAATAATTATATAATTAAATTTTCACAGCCCATTTCCAGCTACAGTCAAAAAAAAAATAAGCTTGACGAATAAATATGTATTAAATATGAATATTTTTTATAACTTGTGATAAGCAATATATAATATATAATATATAATAATATAAATAATGCTGAGGCAATCTGAAGAAGCGCTGTAAATCTATTGATACTACTGGATATATATATATATATATATATATATATATATATATATGGCTGATATATATTAATCAGCCAGAGTAATCGGTAACCCTATAGCATCTATAACCAAAAGCTTATTGTTTTGTTGCAAACTGATTAATATCAAATGCCATCTACACAATCTCAAAAATATATCTAGATTCTTGTGGGGATGCCATATTCCAAACTGGATCAGCTCTGTAGAGTATACATAGACACCCTTAGAATAACTTTTTAAACCAATATCTTCAGAAATCTTACTAAGGAAAAATCACAGGATAATCTATGGTGAATCCACATCGCTTAAGCCAACTTCCACTACTCTTTAAGCTTACCTAAAATAAGGTAAAAAAAAAAACAAACGATTGGTTAAACTTGACATCCTGTTGGAGCAGCATGTTCAAGTTAAATTAAAATCGATTTTTGGTTTTACTTCTGGCTATCAGCTATAACATGACTATAAAACAATTGAGACACTTGTGTGTTGCTCTGGCAACCACTTGAATAATTCAGAACTATTCGCATTTTATTTATAGTTCAGATTTTGAGTCCGACTGCTGACTTGCTGCCGCCTGTTGTCTGTTGTCTTTTGGCTTTTGGCTACTGCCTGCGGCGGCTTTTGATATTTAGCTTGACGAGTCAATTGCTGGACAAATAGAGTCATAACCCATTCAGACTGTGGCCCATAATAATAGCAAGTAAGAAGCGTGCAAATTCCACAATTTGACTGGGTTGTCTTCCAATTCACTTACGCATTCACATTTGTCTTTAGCTACTACCTTGACTTTTATTTGATATGCATTGGATTTATCACAAAACGAAATCAATGCGGCAAC
The DNA here is from genome assembly GCA_035042045.1 of Drosophila melanosoma. Classification (NCBI taxonomy): domain Eukaryota; kingdom Metazoa; phylum Arthropoda; class Insecta; order Diptera; family Drosophilidae; genus Drosophila; species Drosophila melanosoma. Next base: position 307,356 of record JAWNLY010000188.1, on the reverse strand, counting down.
CTAAAACAAAAGACTTGCCCGACAAACTTGTCGTTAATCACCACAGAAAAAAAAAACGATAATAAAAAAACAAAGCAAAACCAAACAAAACAATGCAAGTAGCCCAATAAAACTAAATCGACATCATAAAAAAAAGACATAGCGCGAGAGATCAGCCGACACTCACAAAAGATATATCTATGTATATATCTACTTTACACTGGGCATTGCAAAACGGCTTAGCAAATAAAACCACAAAAAATTACTACAAGCAACGCCTTTCCTTCGTACGCACAGTGGGGCCAAAGTGACTAAGACAACTCTTTTGCTAAATTTAGTATAGTCTAAATTGTAGCTTAAGTTAATTTATAGAATATTTCATATATTTCCTTAATGTATATATTTACAGATTTATAAGTTTTAAAATAAATAAAAAAATTAAAGATTTAAATATATATCTAAAAATTTAAAACATGTTCAATGAAAATGTAAGGAAATATTAAAATAAAGATTGAATAAGCTCAGAAAAAATATCCATTAAAGTTAAAAGAACTTTAAATGTTAAAATCAGTTAAGGTAATAATAAATTAACAAAGTTAATACACTGAGAAAAAATGACAAACTGAATTTCTCGAATAATTGGGTTTTTTTTTTGTAAAAACTGAAAAAATCTATTAACTTTCAAAGCAATTTTTTCTTTGTGATTATAGTAGATCCACAAGCGATAGAAAATGTAGTATAAATTAATTTAAAAAACCTGCTTGTTTGAAAACTTTATTTTTTATGCCTGTGCAGCACTGTGGCACTGTGCATGCGCCACAAGAGGTTGCAGCCTACAAATTTACTGGCAATAAGCTTTTTATGGATGTGGTTATTGTTGTTGGCTGCAGCCTGCCGCCTGCCGCCTGCAATTGTTGTAGGCACTTCAAACGGTGACAGCCGCCTGAAGATGCAACATTTGACCCAACAAAAGAAAAAAACTGGCCAAAAGCCGCCGAAAGAAAAGGTCAAACGAAGTCAACCAAACAAAAAACGAACCGATTATGCAATTAGGTTTTATATTTTACTTATGAATCGATTACAAAGAGTGCAACTGTTAAATGACTATTTATAAAAGGGGGTCTTGTTGCTGCTGTTGATGATGATGATGTGGGAATTGGTAGCAAATTAACGACTCGTTGCGCCTACTACTTTGTAGGTGCTGCTGTCATTGAGGTGTTTGCAACGTGCGTGGTCATATTGCGGCCAGCCTGCTTACCTGCCGCCTTTGCCTTTGCCGTAATTAGTGCGCATAAAACCTTTAATTAGTTGGACAAAAGCAAGACTCAAATAGACATTTTGCAATGGTTTATTGCGACAAGTCACTAAAAGTCAGCAACAGCAGCAGCAGCAACAGCAGCAGCGCATTTTGCAATTGGTGCTGTTGAACTCAACTAATGCCATATTATTATGAAAAGCAACTGAGTGTGTGTGTGCAAGTGTGTGTGCGAGTGTGTGTGCGAGTGTGTGTGTGTGTATTTGTGATAAAAACTCAGTGGGTTAATGTTAATTGCAAGCACAGCATTTGCTTTTTTATGCGCCTAATTGCAGCTTTGCACTTGCCTGCCAATGTGGCAAGCGCATTTGCCGTCTTCTTTTTTTCCCCCCCCCCTTTATTTATGACTAAAACCCAAGCGTTTTTCAATCCGTACAAATTTATTTTGTATTACATTTCCACTTGGCTTGAGTAGGTTAAAGTAATAAACTCATTTATAATGGGAAAGACCTTTGTGTCAACACACAGAGATTATTTATTAAGCGCATCTCGGTCGAAATGTGAATGAATGTGGCACAAATAAAGTGGCATCACAACTAGACTTATTTCCCTTGCCACCCACCCAGCGATGACAATTATAAGTAGAATACTCTTATGCCATTTGTGGCCCAAACGAGAAGCACTCGAAAACATGAGCAGCTAAGCACAAGTGGCACTTGTCATCAGGCTTTTCTATACACACACTTCTGAATCTCTTACCACAGATATGTGGCAAGTTGCAATTTCGTCTGTACATAGCAGAAAAAAAAAACAACTACCTCAACAAGCACATTTATGTCCGCAGGCACTTTAGTTGCACTTTGGCATTACGAAATAACACTAAATGCAAAAGAAGCTCATTTTTGCTTTAAATTATACTACCAAAAAAAAAAAAAAAAATATATATATATATATATATATATAAACATTCAGACAGCATAAGTCCCACAAAATGTGTCTGTCTCTGCGATTGCTTTAGCATTTAAAAAATAAACATTTTTATATATTTTTCTACTCAATTTTACTCAACTGAAATCGCGTCTTTTTATTATAAGTCTTCAATTTCGCTTAAAGTTAGACGTATTGCTTTCGAAATTGTCATATTGCACTTTTTTGTTGCCACACAAGATGTCATAAATTGTGGAGTTTGATGGATATGCAACATGCAAATCGAAAGCGTAGCGAAAGTTTGATCAGACTGAAAAACATGTCACAAATTAAAATAAATAGCTAAGCAAAAATCATAATTTATGTGTACAAACATATATCATAAATATATACATATATAGATAGATATTTATATATGTTGAGTTATGTGGCCCTTTGTATGTGTGTGTGTATTCAATGATTGGCCATTCTAATTTTGGGGCGAGTGCTTCTGCTTTTTAGAGTGTTATTGATGGCCAGCGCTGCACAAGGTTAATTTGAATTGTGAACCATCATCGTTCTTCAAACAAGACAGTCTCTTGATAAAACCAAATCAGTCGGATTACTACAGTAAATGCCAACCAATGTGGAAGTGGAAGTGATGAGGCTGGTCACACTTCAAAGTCACCATGTGCTCCAAGGGCAAGGTTCCGACTCCGGGCTTTGCATAATTTTACAACTCTATCTACATATTGGCCACAAAGAAAAAAATCAAACAGTTCTAAATGACAGAAACCCCCCGCCGTGCCGAGACCCCACCACAATCCGTATAAGTGCAGGGTCTAAGTAGTATTTCCAGTGTGTGCTTCTCGGAGGCCATTTACATAATCTTCGACTTTGACCCTGCGTTTGTCTCTGTTGCGATTTATTTATTGATCAGCAGCCTCCACTTGCCTCTTGGGTCTTGGCCATATTTATTAACTGCACTTCATTTAGCTCATTTAATTTTAATAACTTATTTAACTATTTTTACATCGCGATTTGCATTTTTATAGCCGTTACGAACCAACTTAATAGCGTACGCTATTAAATAATTTCATAAATCATATTTATACTGACCAAACCACATGGATTGTGCGTGTCTTTGGCTGCAGGTTATCTGATAGTCGAGCTCTCTCGACTGCTGCTTTTTTTTATTTATTATGCTACTTGTTTTCTATGCTGCAGCAAAGACCACTTTCAATACTAGAAATTAACATAATACTTATAATTTTTAACGGACTAAAGAGATTTGATAAATCAATATTCAGGCAACTTGACTACACACAATTTGTACAATTTAATACAGTAAAAAAAAACTTTAAACGGGGTATTTTCCAGTCGATCTGTGGCTACTAAATATTTAATACATATTTATGATTATAGTCTGCATATTCAACAACTTAGAAGGTAAACTAGCATTTTCTTACAATGCATTTTTAATTTGATTTGATATATTGAACGGTTTGTAAGATTTATGATATTAAAAGAAGTGGAAACCTGATATTCTCTACGACTAGGAACCTTCTACATATTTGTTTAGATATTAGATACAATATTAATTGCTGGCAAATACCCATCGATATAGAAGATTATTCGTATAATCAGTTAATTTGTTTATGCAAGAAAACTGGTTTTATTCATGTGCGTCAATTGATGATGAGCATTTGTAATTGGTTTTGCTGCAAACGAGAAGATTCTATTTTGAAATAAATATCAGCTCGTTGATTTAACAAAACAACAATAGAGCAAGATATATATATAAAATATTTATGTTTTCATAGAGATCAGTGCTCCCAATGTGTCTGAGTGTTTACACTCATCAATAATCATATTCGTGTTCATCACATTTGTCTTTGGTATCGTTCAGAGCCAAGGTCAATATCAGAGGCAAAGTGACAGCATCTGAAAACACAACATGCACACACATCAACACACGCGCACACACAACCAACCAGCCCAGCACATTAGACATTTTATTTTCGGTTCATTTCATAACGCAAAGCCAAAGACCTCAAAAAGGCCACCTCCCCCCCCCCGCATACTGCGGCAAACAATTGGTGCGAGCATTCAGCATTTTGTGTGTGGTATGCGGCATTCAGTAGCAACAGGTGTAATTTATTAACGGGCTATTAGACATTGATTGGGCCTGAACCTCAAATTGTGTAATACGCTGCCAACGGCGAACAACCAAAATTATTTTATAGTAAAGTTAATAAATACAATAGCAAAACCAAAGCCGGCCGGAAATCCGCGTTTTTAGGTCAAGCAGCAGCAGCAGCAATGGCAGTGGCAGTTTTAAAACCAAAAAGACCATAATAAATGTTTAATAGTTTATATATATATATATTTATTTATATATATAAACTATTTATGTGTATTAATGTGTGTGTTTATATATATATATGCTAACTTGCCCCAATCATTACCAAAGAGCTCACTTCATGCATCTAATCAAATTTAGCTACAGTCAATCAAGTTCAGCTGCCAATAAGTGAAACTTTTTTTTTCATATTTTTCTTATGCATATCTCTTTTTTTTTGGGTGGGTGGGGGGGGGGGGGTGGGGGTGGAAATGCTCTTTTTAAGCCAACTCCTTGGCAAATTGTGAGTCAGCAGCAAAGTCTGTCATTGTCTGAAGAGTTTACACGCATTTAATGCAAGTCATTTCATTTGTTATTACAAATTCTCAATTTTATTTCAGTATGAATTAAAAGATCGACAGATTGTTGCTCTTTAAGCTATATTTATTTAAAAGTCGGCTGCTACTAAAATAACTGTCTAAATGTAAGCAATTTGTTGTGGATAAGCAATTTGTTATGGATATTTTCAGAAGCAAAAAATTTATTTCTACAAGAAATACATTTTAAACAGATTTATTTATATGGCAGCTATATGCAACAGTGATCAAAATAACAGGAATTTGTTGACCAAATGTGAAGGTCATTATCAAACCTACTATAAATTGTTCACAAAAGAATATACTGAGACGGGAAAGGCTATATTGACTCAACTAGCGATGCTGAACAGGCATATATAAAAATTCTATTTTTAGGGTCTAAAAAGCGTTACAAACTTTAAGACAAAGTTATAATATTACACTCTGAAAGAGTATAAGAATTAGCAGGCGTAGGTGTATAGATATGTTTATTTGTTTTACAACTGCTTCATGTGGCACGGATACGGTTACGGGTATTATGTTAGCCGTAAAGCTTTTCGACCGACTGCCATAATCAATTGGAAAGAGTGCTGCATTTGCATGTAACGCTTGTTAAATTCGCTGGATGCCTTCGTTTGTGCCATGTTTGCTATTTGGCATTTGTTAACACACACACACACACACACACATATATATATACTGCTGCATATAGCGATTTAATGAATATTGTGATCTGTCGTTGGCTTTTGGTTGTCAGCATGCTAATATCTTGAAATAAAACTTGTTTAATGCCGTTGTTATCTCTTTGGTGTGATTATTGAGGCTTTTCATGCCAATTTGTTTGGTCGAGTTTTTTTTTTGGTTTTTATGATGAAAATTAGCTGCACACATTGTTGCCATTATTATTGGGTTTCTGGTTCAAGTCTACACCCCATTCAGGCATTGAGTCTCGTGAATTGTTAAACAAACAATTAAAGCCAATTTGAATCAATTGAAAGTTGATATATCGATGTCACGGGTCCCCTGAACTTGAGAAATGGTTATTATTCAATTTGTCTGCCATCGTCCATTGTCCATTATTATTATGCATTTTATTATATGGCATTGTACTCTGGGACTCCGGACTTCGACACGCTCTTTCAAGCCACAATGGTTTTCATTTAACCAGACAAAACTTGTTTCAGAATTAAACTCACTTAATTAGTGGCTAAATCGAGTCTCAATTGATGGATAATTTCGCTTTATACCCTTTAAGTTAATAGCTTCTTAAGTTGGTACCTTCGATCAAATAAATGCACAACACAAAAATCTACATCATCAAACAAAATTTAAATTAAGTTATAAAACTAGTTCGAGCTACGAATTTTTGTTGTATTAACTAGTTAAATATAAAATTAAAACGCGCAGATGATTAAGAATTTCAGCTACCTTATATATATATATATATATATTTATATTTATGTTATGATCACATATTGCAGTGCATTGGAATTTCGTTTATTTATTTATTTATTTAAAACTTAAATGCTTAGTTTTGCTTTAAACGTGTTTTCATTCTTTGTGCTTATCAGTTTTGAGGTATTTTGTATTTGGTATTATTTTTATAGAGGGGTTTTCTGACGTGCTTGTTTCGTTTCTATTTTGCTTTGTCTGCGTGTTTAAATGTTTAAGCCAATTCCGGTTCGGCGACCCTTTCACTTAATGGACCGAAGCGTGTTTGACAAAATCTTAAATAATTGAACGGGCCCCGGCTCCAAAAATGGGCTGTAAGCACAGAATTTCGAATGTCTATATAAAACACTTATTAATTTTTACCTTAATTAATGAACATGAGAGCTTAGAACAGATTAGTTAAGTTTCCAACTAATTTACAAAAAAAAAATGTATACAATCTAAAAAATATTTAAAACCCTTTTTAATTTGACATTCACTTATTGATTTTTTAAAGCGTATAAAAATCAATCAGATGATAAGCAAAAATTTTTCAACTTTGAGTTATTTTTTTATATTATTTATAAAAATGTTTACTAATTTTGAACATCAGCTTAGAATTGAATTTTCTTGAACTATTAAAACAACTAACTTCAATGTATAATATAGTTATTTTCTAGGCACATTAGGCACTTGAATTTTATTTATTTATATTGATAACTGCTTTTGTTAACCAAATCAAATATTTATAATAAACAGCTGAAATTAGGGTATTTGCTAGTCGAGCTGTATCTGTACTAAAGCATTCGACTTGTTCTTGTCACAACAAAGAGATAAGTTTAAGTATCTGTTAGCACCTGCTTTTATGCCACATTTTTTCTCTGTGTATCAGCTGTAAGCAAATTTGCAGAGCCAATGCCAATCAAACAAGAAGTAAAACAAATGTAAACAAATAATGCAACAAATACGTTCATTTAACATCAAACTTGGCCACAATTCATAAACAAATGCAACGAAAATGGTTTCGTGTGGTTTTTCGCACTCCTAACTCAAACACACACATAACACTCTCCCACTCCTTCCTCCCCTCCCCCCCTTTCACCAACGCCATCTCTCGATTTTCATGCATAAGTAGCTGCATGCGAGGGTCGCTGATTAGCTAATTAATTGATTATGTTTTAAGTATGGGTTAGCAGCGAAACTCCTCAAAGTGACATCATTGCCAATAATGCTGCTTTCGAGTGTGTCGTCTATTTTTGGCATCAATTCTATTATGGCTTTTGCGAATGTGGCAAATATCTTTTGGCATAATTGAATTGGAAGTGTTGTCATATTTTTAATCGCCTGTATTAAGTATGCTTTGCAACTGATGATAAATACTAATTCAAAATGTATTTGGTGTGGGTGTTTTTTTTTTTTTTTTTTTTTTGCTAAGACTGCTTTGACAAATGTGGCAACACAAATAATTAATGAATGAACAGGCTCATTGGCAATAACAAACAAAAGTTTCAGCTTATTCACTTATATTATTTTTGTAATATTTATGCTTACCAAATAAGGTTAACAAAATGTTCCTAAAATCAATGAAAAACAAATATTCTCATTTCAATATGCGGTTTCGAACAATGCTTTGCAGTTAACACAAAAATGCTTGTTGGCAAATATGCTAATTGAGAAATTGGCAATGTGCAAACGTAACCAAAACCACTGCAGCCACAATTGTTAATTGCGGTTGCATTGGCAACGCAATGTGACCAAAATGCCACTGACTAAGCTGCATGCGGGCGTTAAAGTAGGTCTTGCAACAAAAAAAAAAAACCATTTATCACCAACAGTGGCAACCATAAAATATTCGGGGAGCAAAATTGTCGACATATTAAATATGTTTATTTGGTTTGCTTGTTTAAACTCTCAAAATACTAATGTGTTATAATCATTCAAGTAAGAAAAGGCTAATTTTAAATCTTGACTCATATTAGTATTTTCTAAATTCAAACAAATTTAACCTGGTATTTAAAATCCGTTTGGTGCTTTCTAAATCTCAGTTTAGTTTTTTATGAGTGTAGTTAAAATAGCTTCCATAAAAATATAACGACTTCTTGATTACGCAAAGCAATTCCCATAAAGTTTAAGCAGTAAATATATTTATAAATGTGTTTATATCCTGAATCCATTAAAAATGAATGAAAATTGGTGTAATGGTTTTGTGTAAAAGGATGTAAAAAGATGTAAAAGGATGTAGAAAGAATCTCTAAACCACTTAAAATGTTTATACTCTTGATTCCGGTGACTCTTGATATTTTTGAAGGCCATTTCAGAGACGTTAATGACTTAGAATTTAAAGTATGAATTACTCAAATATCGCTGTATATCGAATTTTAAAGGCAGAACCATTCAACATATTATTAAGCAACTGCACAGATATTATGAAGATAATCAGAAAAATACTCAAGTTTTAGTCTATTCTCATCTAAACTCAGTGAATTTTGATTAATAGCACTGGATTTTTTCTTTCTTAAATTGAAAATAAATAGGTAAATAGATAGCTATTTTTGAAATATATATTTTAATTAAAAAAGTCTGACAATTATATTGTAATATTTCGAACAGGGTATTTTGTAAGGGAGCTTACTCGACTAGAGAATTGTTACTGGTTTAAATATGCAGTTTATATTTTTTATGTTAGTTGCATTCAACTGCTACCTGACTTGATGGGTGAATTGCTGTTAGTACAAAAGGTGGCAAGAGCAAATTCTTGGCTTGATAACTTGGCCAGCGCAGATAATAAAATTTGGCAAAAGCACCTGGATTACTGTTATTTTAAATTCTTGACTTTTATTGCCAAGTTCCGCCAGAAATGTGATTAAATTTATGTGCTAAATAAAAACAAAGCGAAAATACTCAAATTTAAACTTGGAATTTATCATTTGCTATTAGAGTCGATTTAATTTATTGTGTCCCCAACCACGCCCACTACAACTAACGTTTAATGATTATGCAAATTTGTTTATTAACAAGTTAACAAATGAGAGTCATTCCCGGTTTGGAATTTGTTTACAATGCTCGTGTTCTGTCAACTGGGAGAAGAATATCCAACTGCATAGCTAAATCTATGTAAACATTTATGGAATTTGTTTATTAGATAGATAACATTCATTAAAATGAATATTAATAATTATTTATCGACTAGCTGTCAACCAATTAGCATATTGTAAATATGTGCAAACATAGGGGAATTCTGGGGAGGAATTTTTTTGGTATTGGAATTGATGACTTGTGTTTGAAAAATCCCGAATTGTTGGCAATTAGCTAAATAGTTAAAGCATACAAATTAAGCCGTTTATTATGTTATCGAGCAGAGCGCTTTGTATGTGAAATTGCTGGTTGATTATTCGCTTTTTTAGGCCGGATTATGCGTATTGTGGGCGCATTTATCCTGGCTAAAATCAAAACCATATAAATGCTATTTGTATATGTATTTTTTTGCCTTATTCATCTAATTTATGCAAATTTTGTATCTGTTTAATTACACAATAAATGGTAAAAGGGCCGCACGATGTGTGGCAACTAATTTGGCTATTTTTGCAGTAATTAGTTGACATTAATTGGCTTTTACTGGCGTTGTTGTTAAATAACATTTAAACTCTTCGGTGCATAATTTAAATGCACATAGATCGCTAAAAGGCAAAAAATGAGCAAAAGTCAAAATTTAAATATTACCCGGTAACAAGTTTGGCCAAAAATCATAAATAAATAAAATTTATTGTTAATTGATTACGGCTTCAATTTGTTGGCGGATTTCTTCTTCTGTATTTAGCTGTGACTTAAAAGAAATGCTAAATTTTTGCACCGCCCCAAAGCAGAAACTCTGCACGATGGCAAAAAGAGAAAAAGAGAGAAAAATAAAACTGAAGATGAGCAAAGCGCACGCCAAAAAGCAACTTATGCAATTCCGTTTTCTGTTTGTTTTCAATTTCTGCTGCTGCGCTTTGCCTTTTTTTTGTATTTCTTTTCTTCGCCGCATGTGTGTGTTAAAAAAATAAAAAAATACAACATACACGCCATCAATTTGATGCACATTTTGTTTTTCCACATTTTCCATACACACACACACACACACACACCACACACTTTTCACAGTTTTAAACAGTGCACGCGAAATGGTGTCAGTAGAGGAATCTTGCATTTTTCAATTGTCAACACATCAAGAAAGTATTTATTATTCATTAAATACTGCAAATGCAATTGCTGATTTTCGGATTTCTTTTTTAATATATGCACCTTGTTATTGTTGTAGTTGTTGTGTCCCTTGATACGGATGCTGATAATGCCGTTGCGACTTTGAGTTTTTGAATTTTCGTGCACGCGTCTTCTGCGTATTCGCGCAGCAACCGATCAACCGACGCGAACGACTCGCAGAAAGAAACTGAAAACCGAAACTGAGCAACGCAAGAGCCAAAGACAAGAGCCAACGGGCCGTTAACTCGCTGCGCAGCTGCTGTTGCTGCTGCTGCTATTCATAATGCTTCCCGCTCATTTTAGCTATTTTCTTAAGCCACAGCTGGTCACGCAACTATCGTTGCCTACTTTTAGGCCTGTACTACAAATAAACAATAAGAATTGTTCAGTTATCTTTTACTTTGTATTTATAGTATTTACTTACTTTTATAGTGCTCTTCATGGTTGCATTTTGGTCACATCAAACCACATTCACCCATCTGATAATCGTAAAAGAAGCTATTAACTATTTTCGAAATACACTTGCGGTGTGCAGAGACTTCCGTTTTTAGGGTGCGCCTGAAAGTATGCTTGCAATAATGTTGGCTCGTCTCGCTAAATTACTGCAGCCAACAGTCGCGTCAATAAAAACCAGGCTACTGCTCCACAGGCGACCATCAAAATGTTTTTGTGTCGCTGCATTGACGTCATTTAATTATGATTACAGTACGATGGGGAAGTGGAATGGGAAGCGGAAACAGCGGTAAATGCAAAGTGTATCCTGCAGGAGACGCACATAATAGCAGCAAATAAATATAAATATAAATAAATGGCCAACATTATGAGGCGGTGGCCAAAGTGATTTACCAACACTGTCATGACTCATAAAATGATTAAAGGCTCTTGCAGCTGTCGACTCCATCTTCTTTTTTTGTTTTAATTTTTTTACAGCGAAGCCGTTAAAATTTTGGATTACTGCACGCGCTGGGAATTCAATTAGCTACTAACCTTTGACCTGCTCCCAATTAGCAGGTGACAAGTCTGCTTATGTCATCAATATTATGATTATTTTTCTAATCCTGTACTATCATTGGTATCGAATGTGTCTTTGCTTGGCTTCCTGAGCCTGCAACACAAACGTTAAATATAAAATCCTATTTATTTGCCAATTTTACAAGCCAGCGCACAGCCCAACGGCAAAGGACAAACGGCAAACGACAAATGACAATGACGTCAGCACGCCAGGGCGTCAAGCCAGAAGCCAAAAACTATTCACACCGACCGCCCTTCCCCACGCCCCCTCTCCAACACTGACAGATTGTGGTGTATGTGTGTGTGTGTGTGTGCAGCAAACGCATAATTTCATTACCAAAGCTCGACGTTTGTTTTCAATGATGTCATATGGCCGCACTCGGCCGGAAGTCCCAAGTCCTTATGGCTAAAGTTTAACGCATGCGCCCCAAAAATGTCTTTAACTGACTGGCTATGTGACGGAATGCACTCGTCGCTCTTTGCTCTTCGACTGTGACGTCATTGTTATCTCTTAAACTCGAGGAAAAACTGTCGCCAAGCACAAAGCTCGCTTGTCAACAGCTGCTGCTGTTTGTAATATGTAAACACCCTATAGGAAATGCCATAGTTGAAATTAGGGTTTTTTAGTCAGTTGAATTGTGTTAATTAAATGCCATTATATTTATTTTAGTATATTTCTGTTTTATTCTTTTTATTAGTATTGATATTATTATTATTAAATCTTATATATTTTCGATTCTTTGCTAATGCTTTAATTCTTCTTCTGCGTTCACCATTTCGCCATTTGATACTGGGTATCTTTCGGTGTCGTCTTTGCATTGTTTTTGTTCGCTCTCGCTTATTACAAACGGGGGGAGGGGCTCCAACTGCGTTTGCCGCTGGGCAGCCCATGAGTAAATAAATATTTCTGTTAAAGTGCGCCGGATTCTGCCGGAAAATTATCCCTTTAGTTGTAAGCTCTTCATTTACGTTGCTTGAGTTGACTTTTGTTGATTTGGCTTTTGTTGTCTTTTGCCTTGGAGGCTGTCAGGACATTAACCTCGTGCCCCGATTGAAGTATTCAATTACAGAGCCATCCAATAATAACAATGGCAAGAGAAAAAAAATCAAGACAACTAAAAAACTAACAAAAATCAAATTTCCCCAAATTTTCTGTAATTTATTGTGAGTTATGCTTTTTTTTGTATTTGAAGGGGTGCCTGAGGGCAGGGGAATGGCAAAGACAAATGTCATATTATGCAAACATTGTGCAAACAATCTTTTTGTTGTTGTATTTGTTGTTTACCAAAGATTTTTCAAGTAGCCATTAAATGGCACAGCAAAAACAAACACAGCAAAGGAGTGGGGAGTGCGGAGGGCAAAGGCTCAAAAGGAATCCAAATAAAATTCGATTGACATTGACGCAAATGTGAAAAATAAATCAAAGACAAAGTTTTTCGGCTTTGATTTTTTTTTTTTTTTTTTTTTTTTTGTCAAGCATCTGTCGAGTTTAAGCCATTTCGTGTAACATGCTTATGTACATGTGGCAAGAGGCAACATCGCAAAAATTTATCGCCGGAAGAGATTTTGACTGAAATCCAATCAATAAAAAATTATGCTGTTGCTAAAAATAAAGCTAACGAATGCTCAAACAGACAACAACAAACTGAGGCATGTGGCACTGCGTAAAAGTAGGCGACCATAAAACCACCCACACACCCTCCTATCCCTCTACCCTCTCACAATCTCTATCTCCATCTATCTGAAGCAGCCACAGCTGAAGTGAAGTGGTAATGTTTTGTTAAAAAGGCCTGCAACAAAACCAACAAAACCAATAAAGAATTCTGTAGTCGAAAAAGCTCGACTACAATATGCCCTGATTGACGCTGCTAAATATATTCTAATTTGTGAGCTGGCTAAATCTTTTCATATAGCAAACACAGACACTGAGGAGTAAAAAAAAAACCGAATGCATCGCATAGAAAACTATGCTCGAACTAATCCATAATTGGCTGGCTATAAACACATGCATAAACATACATACATGCATAAATACCTACACACTATTGTAACGGGCCTCTGCAGAATGCACACAAGAGCCACTTTACGCTCGCGTCGATTAACATGCCATCTCTTTCTTACACATGCGTTGGCATATTTATGCATGCGGAGGTGCTTCCTTCTGCCTCTTACATAGATTTGCAAAAAACCAATAGACCTCTTTACCCATTTTAAATGGTAAAGAGTATAAAAATGGGAAAAAAAAATTCCGCAAATTTATGAAGCGAATTCTTTTCTCCAGAGATGAATTGGGTGAAAAGGGGGTGTCTGGAATGGGGTGGCATGTAAGGTGGGTGAGGAGATAAAGCTGGACCCTCTGCATTTGTTGACTGCCCTTTGTTTATATTTTTTTTTTTCTCATTATGAGACAACTTGGCTTTATTTCGCACAATCAATTCAATTTCATATTACTCAAATTAAGCCGCATATGCCACAGATTGTGGCACAATCCCAAAGTCATTGTTTAACATAAGCAAATAATAATTTGCCTCAGCTATTAATCTGCTTCACACAAAACACACAACTATTATCGAATTATAAAAGCTAAGATTAAATTGCTTGCCTCAAAATGTTGCCAACTCAAGGCAGGAACTTTTCATTCAAGCATTATTTAAATATAATTTAAGTTTGCTTTTGGCTTTTGACTCGCCACAATTTAATTAATGCCCACAGCAAAGGGGCCAAAACAAATTTATAGAATAGATTGAAAATATTATTTGCTTAAGAAAACAGTTTGTAAGCTGGGTTGGGCTAGGTTATGGCCATAATTCAAGGCATGTTTAAGATTATAGTTTAGTCTTTAACCACAGATTTATAAAAGAAATTGCTGAGGGGAGAAAGAATAAGTAGATTCAAGGAAAGCTCTTGATTATGTGTAGAAAGATGCCAAATGTTGATATCTGAATTAACTTTCAATAAAGTCATTATTACATCTTTACTTAAAAACATATGGTTGAATAAAATGGAATATTTTATTTCAATATATTAAATTTATTCTCAATATTTAAATGATATTTAAAATTTACAGCACAAATTGAATTGAATTAATTCATTTACAACTAAAGACCATTGATTGAACAATAAAACACAATTAGGTTCGTCAGACAACAGATATCGCTTGATAGTATGCAATAGTAAATAATGAGTGAACAGTTCTATATATAAAGCAATAATAGATAAACATAACAATAGCTGAGCGTTGAGCGTTGAGCGGCAATGTTAAAGTTCAAATAATGCGCCATTTGAGATAAATCGACAGGCGAAAGCAGAAAGGCAGAAAAAGCACAATGTTAACGAAGCGAATCGCATCCAAACAATAGAATAAAAGAAGGAAGACAAGCAAGCAAGGAGAACAGCAACTGGGCTTGCGGCTAAGCGTGCCATTTACAAAAAAGTATCAGCGCACTAGTGAAAGAGAGATAGAGAAATAAGATAGTGTACGAATGGAGTGGGAAAAATATGTAAATAAACACAAGTCAGAGCAAGAGGCGCAAAAGGTTGACCGTTAATTTATGGCCACATCTTACACACTCACTTACACACAAACACACACCCCCACAGCCAAAAAAAAAAGAGCACGTGCAATTTGTCAAATGAGCTATGCAGTGACGTCTTCAAACGAATCTATGATAACAGTGCAGCGAATGGCGCTCTTAAATGCCAGCACACAAATAAAGAGAAAATATACAAACCAATCTCCAAGCGCCACAGTCAAGAAGAGAGCGAGAGAGCAAGCGTATAAAAGGGCGAGCACATTGCAAAAGCGCCTCAGTTCTCTAGTGGAAGTGCCGGTGTTAGCAAGTGGAAAAGAACTCTCAAATTTTCCAAGTGGGCAGCAGCAGCAGCAGCTACAACAACTAAACACAAAATGTACCAAAAGTTAATAATATTTCCGATGATAAAACAACTAAACAAATAGATTACGACTGACAGATATATATTTTTGTAAATGAAGAAAACTGTGTAAACAGTGCGTGACAGTGTAAAAATGTGAGTTTTTAAGCAAAAACAGTTAAACTGCATTATGATTTAGTAAATAAACGAATATAAACAATATTTAAATACGGTGTACATATGTGAGTAAAACTTGTGGCAGTAAATATTAACGGCTGCTGCCAACATTTAACTGCGCAGCAAAATATGCTAGAAATTCAAGCACAAAATTGAACACAATTTACCAGTGAAAGGCGCCAATTATAATTTTAATAATTACAACAAAAACAACAACAACAACAGCAGCAGCAGCAGCAGAAGCTGCAGCAACAACACAAAAAGGTAAGTGTGACACACACACGTGTGGCAGCAACATGTTAAACAAAATTAGCAGAAGTACAAATTTTCCGGGAAATATGTTAATTTCACATGTGTATTAAAAAAAGAAAAAAAAAACATTGAGCAGGCAGTAAACATTCACACCAAAAAAAAAACACACACACACACATATTTGTATATATAGTCTATATACGATAATTCAAAGCGTCTTTCGCAAGCCGAAATAAAAAAATAAAAAGAGAAATGAAAGGAAAAAAAGACGTAAACAAAATAAACAAAAATTTCAACATGAAAACGGCAAGAAAAACGCCAATGGACGTTGTCCCAATGATGATATAAAAAATGAGCACAATCCCCACAAAGAGAGCCGACGAAAGAAAAATGTATTTGTGTATGTAAATGTAAATAAATAAATAAAAAAAATATTAATAAGTAAAAAATAAAAAGAAACACGCTCGTTAATAGCACACAACACGCTGTTGTTGCAGACGACAAGCATTCAATTTCAGCCTCCTCGAGAGGCGCGTGGAATTTTTATTGGACCACATTTCATTTCTGAAGCACTTCCCCAAAATAACAAAATATTTTTAATAACATATGTTTATGTGTATATATAAATATGTTTGCTCTATCTGCGAGTAAATATCAATTGCTTGGCGACAAACACCCGAAATAAACATGTGTATTTTTGGATCCATTCGTAAACAAAACGCATTTTGGCACTCAACTAAATTTGACATATATTTTTTTATTTTTATTTTGAACAAGCCACTGACAAATGGAAACTAAAAAATATAAATAAAAACAACGCTAAATGCTGACAGACACAAATCAACTAAAAATTATGAATGTTATCGCTAACAACAATGAGAACTAATTGCGAATTTTATTATTCAAATGGCTCATAAAAAATTAATGCATAAATAATAATTTGATACACATTTAAGCCTTTGGGGCACAGCAGAGCAGATAAAAATATTACCACTACTAGTGCCACATCTAAACATTTGAGTTTATCGTTTGCCGTTGTTGGGGCACTAAAAACAAATAACGTAAACCACCCAAAAAACCAGGCAACCAACCACCCAACCACCCCCAATGGCGTGCAGCCGTTTTACTAATAGTTTCCCAGTTGTTGCAACACTTTTAAAAAATGTTTTATCATTTCAACAACACACAAAAAACGACTAGAATCAGTTTAAATAAACGCAGCATTCATTTAATTCATTCGCAGAAATTCAGACTATAAATATTTATGCATATATATCTATATATAGCTCTTTATATATATATATATATATTTTTATATATATATAACTATTTATACTCGTTGTAGGCGTTGCACTAAAGGTGTCATCTATAATCAGTTTAGCCCAGATCTGACGCTGACTGACGACACAGACTGTAATTCAATTATCTTGCACCATATTTTTGCAACTTTTCATTACGTGAACATAATTTGATTTTGTGCATACTCAAAATACATATATATATATATTTTTATTTTTGAGGCGCGGCTCGCAATATGGAAACTTTGTTCTAGCAAAAAAGCGCGTTGTTTGCTTTATTTTTTTTGTCATTTAATTTAATTTATTAACAAACTTTTAATCTTTTTACATTTAATTTCTTTCACTTTGATTTTAATTGTACACTTTTTTAAAAAGCCTGTGCAGCTTGTAGGAAGCATTAAATAAATAAATATTATATTTAAGTGGATATATAAAAATATGGAAATATTTGAAACTCAATTTTTAACTCACACGATAATTAAATAATAAACTAAATAAATACAAAGTAGATAAATAAATAGATAAGACAATGTAATATTTTAATTTTTTATAATGAAAATTTGAAGCTGACATTTCCGTAAAATAAATATCAAACTTGGCCTTCTAGGCAAAATCAAATAATTCTTTGAGTAGTTTCAGCTTAGTCTCAATTTTTGTTGTGAGACAGAATATTCTCTGACAATGTCGCCGAGGCTGTCGCTTTGGTTATGTTTTTTTGTTGTTACTGTTGTTTTTTCGTTTATTTTTTTTTTTATCTACTGAGTTGTTGTTGTCTAATTTGCGATAAACTGACAGAAGATTGCAGCTACTTTATTCAAATTATTATGTGATAAGCCGCAACGGAACGCAGCGCGGCGGAGCCCCGTAGAACAAACAGAATGCGAATACAACAACAACAAAACAAACATGAATAAATGTGGAAGATGAAAACGTGGCATATTAAATGGTGACAAGCACACAAAATGGTTACTTGCCACAGATTGCCTTTTGGCATCTTGGCCTCGGTTGCTCTTGCCTCTAAAAAAATTTGTCAGTCAAAAAAGTTTTTACACTTTTTTTTTGTTGATAGCTGATAATTTGATAACGGAATAAAGCTGCTGGTTTAATGCAGGCATCTCAGCTTATCTTCCAAATCGATTCTGGTGCTGAGATAGTGTAAAAATGTTGTCTCGTAATATTTGTCGTATACGCATTGCGTATACGCTATCAATATTTTCATATTTTATTTTACGATGAGTGCACTAAAATAAATATTTAAGTTGTTTAGAGACAAAACCACACAGGTGACATATACACACAAGAGACACAACTATCCCACACACACAGACACACACACACAGATGCATTAATAAAATTGTACCTTGCTGACCACTTTTCAGCTGTCTTGATAAAACCATTTTCTCATAGTTCCTCAACATTCACAGGGCCAGCACATGGCAAAGTTGCTGCTTAGCCCAAATCCATGTTGCATGTTGCACGTTTTAGTTGCAACCACTGCATTTGTTTCACACTTTAAGCTTGTCTACATGTAGAACTTTGTTGCATGTCAACTTGTACAACAACAACAATGGATAAATATCAAAATTTTTGATGAACTTTGTTATTTAAATATTTAACTTGAATAGTAAAATGATTTATTGCTATTATTAAATTAAATAAAGAAAAATTTATTCTCAAATAAAGCTGCATTTATATTATTTATTTGTATATAATATTTGATGTCTCTAAATTAGTTAAAGAAATGCTATCGTTAATCGATTAATATCAAAATTGAGTAAATAACCAGAACAAGGTAGTTATTGCTAGTTATTTTGTATATATAAAGTTAGTTATTGTTATACACAGATATACTTAAATATAATACCTAAATTATTTAATTGCTATATTTATAATCTAAAATTCTGTAGATATTAAATTCATTTTCTCCCACAACTGATTTGTTGAATAATGTTAAACATAAAAAATTCTTTAACTATCTGCATATTAAAATTTCTCAGCATCTTATCTATTACACACAGCTTTCGTTTTCCGTTGTTTAATATCAAATCTAGTTTGCTAGATTTCTGATAAGATGGTATTAAAGACTTATAAATTTGACACATAACTAAAAACCGGGGATCAACAGAGAGAGAGAGAGAGAGAGAGGGAGAGAGAGAGAGAGTTCAGTAAACAATGCATAATCTTTTGGCATGTCAAACATTATTTTATCTCACAGATCATTTGAACCCCAAACATGTTTCTTGATAAGCATTATACATAACTGTTGAGAATGATATGTTTTTTATTTACCTCTCAAATACTTAAGAAATCTTTAAAAAATAAAAATTCTCTTATGTCTTTGCAGCATGAAGAAGTGAAGAAGTTGAGCTGGTTGAGCCTTCTACAAACGTTTTCCAGAAACTTCAAATTTCCCACAAAAAAGCAAAAACAACAAAAAAAAGGTACGCAAACAGTTAATCCAAATACGAAAATCAACATGTTTATAAAACGTAAATATCTGCGGGGTCAGAGGTCAATATGAGAATATGAATAGATGTGGATTTCAGGCTGTTTGCGGCCCAACCTTAACCCGGAGTCAGCACGTACGCTTGTATATATACATATATATATATATATATATATATATGTATATGTATGTATATGTTAGCCAGGAGCAAATTGTAAATTTTTTGCGCGCGTGTTCAACAAAATGTTGAATAAATAAACGTGGCATGTTTCAGCTGCTATAAAAATGTGAACGCGATATTTTTTTATGAATGATTAAATTTAGTTTTGTTGCCACTTTTTGCAAACTATTAGCATAATTATGTGTTACTCTCTCCCCCCTCTCTCTCTCTCTCCCCTCTTTCTCTGTGTGTTGCTGTAGGTGTGTTAACAGTTTTATGACACTTATATGTTTGTGGCATAAAAAAAGAGGCACCATTAACCATAGCCGTGGCCATAAAAACAATTTATCAAAATTTGTGACATTAACTAGCAGCGACATCCTCATCAGTCTTTCGATCCCAACAAGGACATTAATATAGCCATATATTTGATGAAATAAATAAGTGTGTGCCACTTGGTCATGCTCATTAGGCGTGTATACACACACACACACACACACAACAAACACACGTAGAAATATTGTATATGAAAATGCACATAGCAAACATTTTAGTGTTAGAACAATTTATATTACTGTTTTATGGTTTTATTCAATTATAGCCGGTTTTTTTTTTGCTACTGGTTATCCTGCAAGTGCGCCTACACTCAGAAAAAAATTTAACCGATATTTAGAACTTTGCCTCAGCTTATTAAACTGAAAACATATTTTAAAAAAGGTGTGTTTTGTCTTTCCAAAATTGATTTTTTTTAATGCGTGGCTAAATATTTCTTAGCTTTTTTATTAGTTGTTAAAAATATGTAAACTTTTCAGGTTTCATATTTTATTTGCGTTACATTTCTTAGCTAGCTATTTTGTTATCTGAATTATTATTAAAAATTATTATCGTGTTGCCTTAGCCTGAAAAAAACAATGCTAAAGAAACATTTTTAAGATTGCAGAACATTAAAAATACAGCTGATGGAAGAAGAAGAACTAAAGGCGAATTAGGAATATATCAGAATATATATAATATAAGAATGAATAGGGTTTGCATTTATACCATTTATTTTTATATAAAAGAACATATTTCTGAAAAACATAAAAAAATTTCCTCCGATTTCAAGAAAGTTTATTTTTCATATAAGCAAAAAGTATTTCTAAAAACTAGAAAAACACCTTAAAGCATTACTTTTTTTTAGAGTGTACTGGTTTAATATGCTTATAGATGACTACAAGGATAAACAGAAATAACAAGAATAGGAAAAGTCTCAATGTGATAGACGTGCTCCAGGAATATGCCATTTGTTGCCGACTGTTTTTTCCTATTTGGATGCCAACCATTGATGACGTCATCTGTGGTTAGCGTCGCCTTTTGTCCAACATTTTCTACTCACTCTTGTCCATTGTCATTTGTACGGTTTTACGAGTCCAGTGCGCCATGTTAATGAGATGCAAAAAAGGTACACCCACGCTTCATTTGCTATATATTTATATATATATAAATATATATATATATATATATATATGTGTGTGTATATATATATATGCATTTATGGACATTTTTGCCTAACACGATTTGCCCTTTACTCTTACCACATCCACTTGGACATATTTGTTCCTTACGATTTGAGTGACATTGATGTTCAGGCGAGTGAGTATGTAAGTATGTGTGTGTGTTTGTGTGCTTGTGTGTGTGTGACTACGTGCGATTATTTAGCCTGTCAGCGTGGGATCTGTTGGCCAAGAAGGTTAGCGCCTTTTTTGTCCCACTTTGATACGGGCAATGGCAAATGGCATGTGTAAATGGCATTTCTTTTGGTATTTGTTTAGCCAGCACACAGCGCACAGTCAAAGTTGCTATGTGTGTGTGTGTGAGTGTGTGTGTGTGTTGCACACTCCAATTAAGCGACAAAATTCTGCTCAGTTTCAACATTTGTCAGGTTTGTTGATTTATTCGATTTTATGCGCTGCGCTGTGCTGTGCTGTGCTGTGTTGGGCTGTGCTGTGTTGGGCTGTGTTGTGCACTCGTCACTTGACTCTTGGCATACATAAAGCAAACACACACACACACACACACACACACACACACACACACACACACACAAACACACACAAACACACACATAAACACACACACATACAGTGCGCACACACAGTGGCACACACACAGTGGCACACACACAGTGGCACACACACAGTGGCACACACACACAGTGGCGCACACACACAGTGGCGCACACACAGTGGCGCAATCTGATATTCATCATCTCATCACGTATACGCCAAGGGGCACTTGAGAAGGGTTCGCTTAAGCCTTTTACGTCTGCCAAAAAAAAAACTAATTGCCTACTTTTGGGCTGTGTGGCTTAATCATAAGAAATACTGGCTAAAAAAGTTCTCACTGCTTAGCACAAAAATGCTACAATAATAAGCCAGAACAGCTAAAGCACTTGCAGGCAAACCAAACACTTTTAACCAAAACAATCAGCAATTTGGCCCAAAACAAAACGCGTTACACGTAGCTTCGCTATGTTTTTCATACGCATCCGTATTCGCATACGCATCCGTATTCGCATACGCATCCGTATTCGCATCCGCATTCGCATCCGCATCCGCATTGTTGTTGTTGTTGTCCTTTTGCTGACGTCGTTGTAACTTTTCATTGGATATTTTCGTTGCGGTTTTCGCTTTGGCTCTTCGCAACGTGGCTCTGACGTCAGAGACGTCTGTGGCTGTTGAGTGCTATGTTCTGGTTACGATATCCCCCATATATAAACTAAATCTCTCGCTACTATACTCTGTCTCTGTGTGTGTGTGTGTGTGTGTGTATGTTATTTGCTATTTCAGTATCGAATTGTTTGCTGTTGGTGTTGATTGTCAATTTTAGTATTCCTCCAAGCTAAATCGATTTCGATTTTTGATTTCGATGTGCCACAGACTCTTCCAGAAACTACTTGGATTATCTACAAATGTCTCTGCCTTGCCTTGCTTTTTTGCTAAATGACCCATTTATCATTTGTTATGATTTTTCAATGTGCAGCAGCTGTGTGCAACTTCCGGTTGCCACTTGCATTTGCCATTCATTTATTTCTCAAATGCAAGTGGCTTTCACATTTAGCCGGCAAACAATACTTGCGAAGTAGCATTCCGGTTTCCTCCCCAGGCAAACGTAATCTGCAAATAGTAAATGTACGATTTTTGTGGTCATTTCAGCTGTGCAATACGGCAAAACAATGGCCAAATCTTCTGCACCGGCCAAGCATAAACTCATTATTCAAAATAAGGGGGAAATTGAGAAAAAGAGGAATCGAATATTTCATTCAATGTATTATTCTTACACTCAGAGAAATACGAACAGTCTAACTTACCTCTAAAGCGAAATGTTGAGTCTTTTAAGTTTTTGCTTAAATCCCGTAGCGATTTTTCTTCTTGAAAAAAAAATATAGATTTTCAATAATTTTTTTTCTAAAAATCAGTTTAATATATTTTCTTTTATCTTTTAAAAAAACTCATGAAAATATTAAGTTTTTAGGGGAAGTTTTTTTTTAAATGTGAACAGAGCATTTTTATTCAATTATATATTATAATATTATTTTAAGATATTTTTTTTATGCATTTTTTAGATACTTATAAATTTAAAAAATGTCAATTTTTATTTAATCACAACTATTTTAAAAAGAATATTTCTTTCTTATAAAAACAACACTTTTATTAAGCACAAGTTCGAACCCTTTAGGCCAAACAGCTCACACCCAACACACACCCTACACCACACACCACTGACACACACACACACACACACACACACACACACACACATAAACTTACCGCACTGGGGAGCATTTGATTTAATACTGCGACTGGGGCTGCGATTGGGACTGGGACTGCTGTGGTTGTTGTTGTTGTTGTTATTTCTATTGTTATTGTTATTAGCTCGCAGGTGTTTTGGCCTATGACTAATATTGGCAATAAGATCATTTTGTATTTTTATATGATGCGGCTGCCTCTCGATATGTGCCACTGTCCAGCCAGTTCGACTGTATATCTGTCTGTATGTATGTCTGTCTGTCTGTCTGTATGTCAGTCTGCCTATCTGTCAGTGTGTGTGTGTGTGCCTGTCTAACTGTCTGTTTCTCTCTCTGACTGAGTGTTTTTGTTTGTTTGTCTATTTTTATAGCGCGCACTGAGGCCATTTAAAAGTCTTCTTCCAGCTTAGATATCCGCCAAGCTTTCTGTTTATCGAAGACAAAGTCGTTTTTATTGTTCAAGAATTATTTTCAGCAGCACACGTATGTATGTATGTTTGTTTGTGCGTGTCTATATACATAAAGAAACTAACAAACACACACAAGATGCTTGGCATCAATTTTCATGGAAAACTGTCCGCCGTCGATCAAACTGAAAAGTGTAAAGTAAAAAGGCTTCATGCGAATTTCAAATCAAAGCGGAAATCTGCCTCAGCACATCATCTGCTTTTGGCCTTTTTTTTCTTTTGGTTTCCGCATAGAGACTAAATTAGTTTAGACCTTATTTTTGGTCAGACATTCATTACGCATTCACGGCAAATGCTTGAAGCTGTTTTTATACCCTGAACCAATTAAAATGGGCAAAAAGAGTATAATGGGTGTGCGCAAATGTATGTAACACGTTGACAAAACCATCTATGACCCCATTAAGTATATATATACTTGATCAGGATCAACAGCCAAGTCAAAATAGCCATGTCTGTCTATCCGTCGCCTTATAAGAGCTAGAGATATCCGACTGCAATAAATTTTACAATTTAAAAGTCACATGCATATTATAAATCAAATACTCAAATTTAATCAAGATCGGATAAGAAACATCCAAGTTATGTTAAAAAATATATATTTATATTGATCTCATTGCTACTCGCAGCAGCAAGTATTTTCTGTAAGCATAAATATGCAAAAGCATGTGTGAGAAAGAGATGGCATCATAATCGAAGCGTGCGTCAATTTGCTTTTGTGTGTATTCTGCAGAACTCCGTTACCGACGATTGCGTGTTCTTGTATGTATGTATGTTTATGCTTGTGTTTCTAGCCAGCCAATTAGGGATCAGTTCGGGCTTGTGAGTAACAATGTGCGCTGCATTGGTTTTGTTTATGCCTGTGCTTGCTCTCAGAAATGGGAAATTAAAGTGAAATTTGCAAGTAAAATTAGATTATATTTAACAGTTGTATTCAGGGTATCTCAAAGTCGACTACAGCATTCTTACTTGTTTCTTAAGGCGAAATACAGTTCCAGGCAGTCGCTGCATAAAATAATTTAATGACTTTTCTGGCCAACAACTTTTCAGCTTTGTCGGACAATTAACAGTAATTAAGCGAGTTTATTAAACAAAAGTCATCCATTTGACATTTGCGCCAACTGCATTTGGACTTTCCAAATATTTTTACTCTAACTAGTTTTAATATATTCATGAATTCTTCAAAAAGAAGAAAGACAGCGACAAAGTTTCATTGTTTGTCTCTGTGTCTGGAAAAGTAGCTAAACAATAACAAATTTATCTCTGAAAACGTTTCAATTTGCAAAATGAATATTAATATTAAAGTTATTGTTGTTTTTTTCCCAGTTTACCCAAACTACTTTGTCGCTGTTGACATTTTTATTATGGTGTAGCTTAAAATCGGCACTTAGATGAAAATCTATGCTGCAAATCCTATTTATATTTAATTTTTCATTTCATTTTGGAACGCTTGTCGCCATACTTTGTGCACTTGATCCTCACAAAGACAGGACGTGACATTACATGGCAGCACTGACAATGACGACGGCGACAAACAGCAGACGACACACAGACAGACAGACTGTCAGAGGGACGACAATGCGAATGACAATGAAAATGAACGAAAAGTGCGCGGAAAGCAGCGTCGGATGTGTACAATAAATTTGATTCAATTGCTTTCGAGCGTGCTTATTGGATGCGCCTTTCAAAATAGAGCGTCAAACGCTTTTTGTTCTCGTCTGTATCTATGTACTCCTTCCCCCCCCCCACATACACACACACACACACACAACCTTCTATTTGGCATCTGTGACGATGCGCTTTTTGTGGCCAATGCCTGGCAGAGGCTACTTTGCTCCTTGCCAGCTTCTGCTTCTGTTTCTGCTTCAGCTGGCAAACGGAAGTGAGTTGCAGAAAGAGCAGCGTGATTCCGGGCAATTCTTTAGACACACACACGCACACACACAGTTGCATTACACTTATGACAGTTATGAATTTGATAGTCAACTGCAAGATTTGCTAACTTTTAATTGCCAGAGACTTATAGTAAATGTAAATGTGAATAAGAGAAAACCCAACCCAGGAAGTACATTCATAAGTAGATTAAGAAGAATGCAAGGAAGCACACCTAGAAGAAGAATGAAGCACACTCTGAAGTATACTTAAAAGTAGTCATAGAAGTAGACCCTTGGCAAGCTCAGCAGCATTCCCGGAAACAGTCCCAGAAGCACTTTTAGAAACAGTCCCAGAAGCAGTGCCAGAAACAGTCCCAGAATCACTCCCACAAGCATATTCAGTTGCCAACTCTTAAGCAAACCCAAAAAGCACATCTAGAAGTATATCCAGAAGCTAACCCAGAAGCATATCCTCTTTGCAAAACTTAAAAGCTTTTCCAGAAGCAGACCGCGAAGCCGACAAAGAAGCACCTCCAGAAGCACACCCAAAAGCCGATAAAGTTGCTAACCCAACAGCAGATAAAGAAGCACAACCAGAAGTAGACCCAGAAGCACAGACCTCAACACCCATCCGATAACCACAGTTGGTGTCCGAGTTGGAGTCAGAGTCAGTGTCAGCTTAACTAAGAGTTTATGGCCAAGTTAAAGCAGCAGAACCAAAAAAAAAAAGTGCACCAGCAAATATATGGAATACATATATACATGCACATGTATGTGTGTGTTAGCCATATACACATGTAGACGCCATAAGCTGGCTTATGCGTTGGTGGCCCAAACTTTTTGTGGGTGTGTGCAAAATACGTGGCACAAATCCATAATATACTGTCATACGCTTCGACCAGCTGGAAGCAGATGCCCTTTGCTCAAAAAGGGCCAAAAACCCAAAAATACTACAACACTTTGGCAACAGAAAATAAACGCTTCTGCATATTTGCCATTGTGGCCATGTGCAATATGGCTGAGATATGTTGAAGCAATGGCAGCGAGCACAACTGATAAATAATATTCTCATTTTTATAAATGCAAATAATAAATGCTCACATTTGGATAATAGGATGTCCTAAGTACACAAATATTTATGATATATAAACTAGTTTTTTTTTTCGATACTCTAAATGATATATTGGTTTCTTATAATATGTATTAAAATCTTCTCAACAATATTGAGTCTTGAAATTATATGAATAAATATTTTTCCCTCAGCAGTTTGCAGAAATTGCAATTACTAAAAATACAGCATTGTATTACTTTTCGAATTTTTATTTTATTTAGATTTATTTAGTTGTAGCTTATGTATAACAATTTAACTTTTACAAGATTTCAACTCACGTCCTTCGTTACGGTAAAAACTCCATTATTACTATTAAAAGTTACTGCAGAAGTTTTATGAGAAACTTATTCCTTTTTCCCTTTCTCTCTAAATCCATTTTGTATAGATATGTATATAAACTTAATACAAACAATAATAAACAAAATATAAATAATAACAACATAACTGATAAATATTTTTTTATTATATTAATATTTTCTATAAATCCACTTAGAGCTCGACAACATTTGGCGCGTGACAATAAGCCTGCCAAAGCTAAAAATTAAACCTTAAAGTCAAAAAGTCACAAAATACAAAATAAACATTTGTTTAAATTAAAAAGACAAAAAAATTATATATATTTTAGTTTGAATTAGAACATAAATTCAAATGAATATAAACGTTTGAATGTGTATGAGATTTTTTGAAAATTTTAACAACAAAAAAAAGCATTTCATCTGATGAAAATTAACGCTCAAAATAAACGAATTAAATTGGAAATTTTATGCATAAAATGGACATTTATATGTTAGATTTAATGGCTCTTTTTTGTGGGCTAAAAACAAATACAATAAGAGTATTAAGTTCTCAATGTTTACTTGTTCTGTGCTGTTTTCCTTTATTTATTTATTTGTTTATTTTCTTTTTTTTTTGCTACATGCAATAAATGTTATCAAACAAAATCAAAGCGAGAGGCAAAATAATACAAGAAGCTCGTAAAAAAAAAATGTCATTTTCATTTAATTTTCGATGCTGCTGCTGACGCTTATTGTTTGCGAATTACATGCTCAGAATCCATGGAATACAGCGCATAATCTAATAATATTTTATGGCGAATGGGCCTGTAATGGCCAGCGTTTGGAGTTCTGGCACCCTTCAAAGTGCGTTGAACTGCCCGGACGATCAATAAATACATATATATATATATATATATATATATATAAATAAATATATATGTGTGTATATTTATGTGTGAATGGAAAATCTCAGTCATGTGAAAGTCAACGGCTACTTCAGCCAGTGTCATCAATTTGCTGGCTGTTAACAATGCCACATGCCCCAAGCTCACACCTACTGCTCCCATTACTGCCCCGAGACGCGAGACTCGAGCATTAATGGCGCAATTAACGAGCATTATTTGTTGCGCATACGCCACGTATGCCGCGCGCGGCATTGTTTTATTTATTGTTTCTATTGCTGTATTTTTATTAGCATTTTCATTAGTTGGCAATGCTGTAAAAACTTTTAATACAACAAACACACACACACACGCACACAACAAAAGTCGCGGCTCAGGCAATTTTTGACACGCCCACCCGACGGAGGCGGATGGGCGTAGGCGAAGGCAGGAGTAGCGCCAAAGAGCCGCATAAAAAAGCCAAGTGAGCTGTGAATAATGACTATTGTCATTATCGAGTATGGAGAACTTTATACGCGACGAAGGCAACAAAGGGGAGTGGATATGGAAGTGGAAAAGGGAGGTGGAAGCGGAAGGGGAGGCACTATTCTCTGGCATTTAAGTGTCTGTTGAATATAGTGTTCATAGTATTTTATTGTCTTGGGAGCAGCAAATGAGACGTGAGCAATTTCGAGCAATAATAAAAATATTCCTCACAGCAGAAAATGATAATTCAGTCAATCAGTTGATATATATATTTTGGAATAGTGATCTCAAAAATAAAGCTGTATAAAAATATTTGAGAAATGAATAAATGCCAAAAGGCGAAAGAGTAAAAATAAACGCATGGCAAATTGAGCTAGCAATAAATAAATGCATATATATAAACAACAATAAAAATCAAAAGAAATTAGATTTATATATAAATGTATCTATATATATATATATATATATCTATATTGATGCGGGAATTATCAGCTTGGGCACCTGCTCTGGCTCTGGCTCGATTTGCGCTGTGTGGGCAGTATCCAAATAGAATGCTGGCATTTGGATAGTGGAGGGGTGTGGTGTGTGTGCCTGTGTGTGTGTTTTAGGATTGGTATGCGAGGTATGTGTGTATGTCTAAATGCCATCAAATAGCGTACGATAAATGACATGCGCCCAAGCTAAAAGGCAGATGAGCATAATGACGCCATAGCCATGACGAGAATGTCTGCCATCTGTGGTTTGGGGGGGGACAATGGGATCAACTGGAGGGCAGGTCATCGATTAACGTGCCAATCAGAGCTAAACATAATTATTGTCATTGCTGATGATCATAATGATGATGATGACGCGTCAAATGACACGGCTCCTGGGCATGGGACGAGGAATGAATGAGAACAGGATATGAAATAGGAATATGATGAGGGCTGGGAATATGACGAGTACTGGGAATGGGACTGGGACTGGGACTGCGACTGGGTTAACCAGAGAGCGTTCAATGTTATAATAGGCATTGTTTTCGCTGGGGCTTTGGCTAAAAATACACTCGAGTTGATGTTGTCAAGCACACAGCAAATGCGTGGTGTGTGTGTGTGTGTGTTCAGGTTGTGCAAACCATTTTCAGCAAATTTAGCTGCGAATACACAAATTTTATTGACTACCGAAAGGGGGCATTTCCCAAGTGAAACAATCAACAAACACACAAACACACACACACACACACAGACACACTGAGGAGAACTGGGAATTTGCATTTAATGGAACAATTTTGCATTAACATTGTGCAGCATACAATAAAATGTCACATTGCATTAATGTTGAGTTGATGCTGTTTGTTGTTTTGGCCAGCAGCGCATTAAAATTTGTCACCATTTTTATTGCATACTTTCAGGCAAACATGAATATTGGCATTGCACACAAATGGGATAAATTATCGCCGCGAGAGTTTTTGCAGCTGCAGGAATTGGCATCATGTAAGTGCAACATTCTCTCAACCAATATATTAAATTTATATTCATTTATTATTTATGTACATATGAATTGACTATATTTAAAAGTGAACTTTACTTTTTTAATGCAGAGTTAATGGAACAAACTGCAGTAGCAAGAGTTTTAAGATGCCAAAAAATTGAGAATAGTCTGATATTTCCTGAAAGTATAAATTGAGTAAAAATGTTTCACAATTTAATAAATAAATTATCAAAAATTTCGAATGTAAATTGTTAGCAAAAAATAAATATTTGCTTAAGATGGAGTAATAAATATATAAAAAAAAATATATTTTAATTTGACAGAGTATATAGATCCATCTTATTCTGTTCCACTGTGGTTCATCAATGATTCAATTTATATAAGAGCAAAAGTTCCTCAATCTTAAAGTAATCTTTTCAGTGGTTATTTTAAATTTATAGCGCAAGGATAAATCCGGTCTGCAAACGATGTGTTTCTAGGCTTGTTCTTTGATTCTGATTTATTGCCTTTGGAGTCACGTTCCGTGCTGCTTACTTTTGGCCATGCCATCAAAACATTGCAATTAAAATCGTACTGCAATTTTATTTAAGCCAAACAAACATGCAACCGGCAATAAAATAGTTTTAGTTATGCTCTCCAAAAGAAGTCAAATCAAAGCTGGCAACCGTTGCAGATCTGAAGTGATAATTCTGTTGAGCTGATGATGATTATGTGTAATGATTAGGCGAAGTGCGTCTGCATTTTAAGATTATTCTTGCCATCTTTTTTCACAGTTGATAGTACTAAATCCACATCGCAAGTCCATCCAAACTCAGCAATTTAAGCTGCATGACTTTTTATATATCACACATATCCTGTGTGTGTTCGCATTGTTGAGCAGCTTTTAGTAGAATATTTTACATTAATATTTTATCCCTTAAGCTGTCGTTAGACGATATGAAAAATGCACACTCTACACAAGTTCCAAAACAAGTAAGAAGACTGTAGTCAAGTGAGCTCGACTAGCAGTTACACTGTCTGCAAAATGTATATTTTACTGGATATTAAAATGAAAAAGTAGCTACAATTCCAGCATATTTTAAAATATTATTAATCCACTGTTTAACATGCAAATTAAGCATTTTGTTATCAACAAACAGTATGCAATAAAGGCAGAAGTATTTGTGATATAATTGCAATTCATTTAAGAATTTTCTCTCTGCTCGATTTGAAATAAAATTACTTTTTTAGGCATAAAGATTTGTGTGAAAGAATTTACAAGATGTTTCCGTTTACTGTATTTGTACCTTTTGTTTTTTTTTCGACTTCCCTAAACAGTCAAGTCAAAATGAGTGGCATCTTCTAAAGAATGTTTCAAGGATTGCCGTAAGGACTTAAGGACTAACATTTATCGAGCTAGTGCAATTGCCTGTCTGCCTGTCTGCCGGTTGAGTGTGATTAAAATTTTTAGCAGCAATAACAATCGAGACTGTCAAATGCAGGCGCACATAGACTATTACACAAAACGCCCATTGGGCGTGGCACTTGTCTATTAGAGTGCCCTCTAAGTGGTTTCAAAAATGAAGTGTCAACGACAGCAGCTGCAACACCAACAACAGCAGCAGCAGCAGCAGCAGCAAAAGCGACAGCTGTGCGTTGCAAGTAGAAAGTACACTCAAACACTTCAACACTCAGTTGAGCTGTGGTTGCAACATCAACAGCACAACGTGCAACTTGAGCTGGGCCAAATGTGCATACATTTATTAAGTTAATAAAACTCAGCAAGTGCAACTGCTGCAATTTGGGGCATAGCCTACGCAGCAGCAGCGCTTGGTGATTGCTCAACACTTGCCTGTGGCATGTGTCACAAACGAGCGAGAAAAGACAACGCGACTTTGTTTCCATTAGTTAATTATACCTGTAAAATTGTGTAAAACAAAACTTGTTGTTGTCTGCCCAACCCATCTTCTCCCAACCCAACTCTCTCTCCCCTCCCTCTCAGCCGCTTGCGTGGCACACTCAAGGCGACAATTAAGTTGGCGCCACTGCAACAATTGACGCTTATGTCCAATTTGATAGCACTGTGGCATACAACACACAGTTGAAGCTTTACGTGAAAACTCAAAATTATTTGTGCATCAATTGAATTTTAATTGCTTTTTTTTTGTCATTATTCTTTTGCAGATTCCACGCGAAAGCTGCAGGATGTTCTCCAGGATTTTTGTGCATCCAGTGAGACGACCACGCCCAAATGCATACCAGATGGGGTAAGTAACTAGCTAAACTCTATTTATCTTTTATGAAATATGCTCTTGCATTTTGTGTATGTGGCAGGCGCAGCTCTTTGTGTGCTCGATCCCTTGTCCCTTGTCCTCTGTCCCTGTGACCCGTTTCGGGGCAGTGGCAAACAAGTCAAGGATTAGGGCTTAGAAATGCTTATTCGCTTTTAAAGATGCAATAAATTAAGATGAAAATGTACCATTAATATAAAATAGGATAAGCCTTAGAGTGGTGCACAGTGCACAGTGGTACAAAGTTGATTCGCTTATTCTGCATTCTACTGCAAATATTCAGCGAAAAAATTATTGAATGCAAACTTTGCCACCTGCAAATACATAATATGATAAACATAAATTGTATATTTTCTAGTTTGATACTTTTGCTCAACATACGGTGATATTGGTTGAGATTGAGATAATAAATATGCCTCCTGCGAGAAATATGATCGGCTGTTGCACATGTTGCATGAAGTTAATCAGAGCAGTTTTGTAGCGCTGCTCACCTGTCGACCCAGTTGGATTGGAATATCAAGTTGGACAATTCCTCGCTGTCCTCAATTAACATATTGCATTTGTAGCAAAATGGAAACGTCTCCAATATAAATATGATGACAGCCACTCAGCCCCTGACTGTTTGCCAAAGGTTCGCAAAGAAGCCAAGTTCGATGCCAATTAGCAGAAATTGCATAAATATTAAGCAATATATTATTGGACGTATCATGTCGAAACATCTACAAGAAATAAATTTAAGATAACCTTAAGCTTTAAATAGAAAAATTGTGTCTCACCGCAATATTATCTTGTAGTCCATGATGCAATTGACTAGTTCTTCGTAGTTTTCCTGCTCCGTCTTGTCGGAATCCATGCGTAAATTGTGAATATGATCTTTTAGCAAATCCAAATGAGTGCAAAAGATGAGCATGAAATTAATTGGATATGTATCGGAAAGTAGTGCCATCACAACAGCAATGGTCATTGGTATAAGCTCAAAGATCGACTGAATCCACAAGTTGGAGTTGCTAACCCGTCAATCAATTAATGGATTATAGATGTCCCAAGGCGGACCACCACTGAGCGTAAACGCGAAAAATGTCGATGTCGAAGCGCCAAAATAACTAAAAGTATAAATTATAAACAACTTATTACAAAAAGCATTGTGAAACCCGATCCCCGATTCCCGTCGTTCAAAATTCGCTCATCCAATCTGTCAAGAAGGTTCTTCGCCTGATTAAAGCGCCAGGTGAAGCAGAAGGTGCCAAATTGCTAAATTCCGTCACATAGTTGATGACAGAGGTACTTGGAACATAAATCACCACAAACCCAAAGGTCGTAAATGTCCAGATGCGATAGATATATCTCCAGATTCCCATTTTCGGCAGCAACATGCCCTGTACAAATAGGCTACGGCATCCCGGGATCTCACACGTTCCGTTAGCGCAGCTGGTTTCAATAGCGGAAATATTGACTGCATCGTAGTTTTCTAACATTTCCTCCAAGACTGAGCAGTCTGCTTTTATAGCCATTTTGGCTGCTCATCTGGCCAATTCAATTATAAACTTAAAAATGTATAAACTTGGACGTTTTTAAATATTTACATATATAATTAAAATGCAACTGTGGTGAATCCAATCCAATTAGTTGGATTTTAATAAAATCAATATTATTGACACTATAATTATTATTTTGAACAAAACTGAATGATTGGAAAGAAAACTAACGTTTTGGCATGGCTGACACTTTACAAAACCCAAACTAGAGGAACGTCAACGCACGGCCTTTTGGGAATTTACTGCTGTGAATATTATCCAAATATCTAGTCTGTAATATTTTGACAGTCAGTGTGGAATTTCGCCTGAAGCACTTTACATTCGTAAAAAAAACTATAAAGTAGTAAAAATGTTGAATAACAGATTATGTCTAAATAGTTGGATTGCTTGTAGGCATTAATCATAGTGCGGCATTACTTAAGAAAGTGCAAAAAAAAATACATTATTGAATAAATAATGATACAGCTACAACTAATCCTCTGACATCCAACTGCCTCCTCCTCCTGCTGCCTAAGCCCACCGTTTTGCCTGTGCGTTTTAAGGAGAGCCCTTTGGCTCAAAAGTAAGCTGATGAAAGGCAAGTTACAGCAAGCCAACTTATGTCAAACGTACACACACACACACCTACACACACACACACACACAAACACAACTGACAAGGATGCGGGCCCTGTGCTGCTGCCAGCTGCTCCAGTTGCTCCAGTTGCTCCTGTCTATGTATTTGGCAGCTTGAGATTGCTGTTGCTTTGTTGTGTTGGATTTTCGTGTTGTGTGTGTGTGTGTGTGTGTGTGTGTGGCAGAAAGAGTGAAAGATTGAAAGTAAATCTTCTTATACAAACAATAAATCACAGACATTTTTCAAGTTTACGCCTGAATGCCTGAAATTGAAATTGAGCAGCAAACTGACTGCAGGCTCCATGAATTGATAACTCAGCCCGCATCCACAAAAAATCCCAACTGATAGTGAATTAAATTGAAAACAATATTGAACACTCCGCAAAAAAAAAACACTCAACTCAAACTCCTGTTGATTGGCAAGTTTTACAAAATGCTGTAGAACACCTCTTCAACGAGATGATACCTATAAGATTGGGAACAGCACACGAAAATGGTTTAATTTGTCAAGATGCATTTGGTGAAAATTGTTTTTGGCATAGAACCAATTTTTTAACTGAACTTTTCTGCAGCTATTTGATTTATTGGAGACAAGTTCAGTTGGTCAAACTTAGGTAGACATGAAGACGCCTGTAGAGATGAAATTGAGCAATATATAAAAAAATAATAATAGTTGCAAAGTGATTAACTGATGGAGAAATAAAAATTCAGAACTGTAATTGAAAGAATTCGACTGTGATTAACAGTTATCCCTTCAGCCAAATATATTTGAGAATTATTTGATTGATAATATTAATAATAACTAATAAATATGAGAATAGATATTGGAAATTAAGTTGGGTATTTCTTAGCCAATTTTGATTAAATTTGGACATGCTATCAATAATATTTTAGCATTTAAAATGTACATTAAAAGAGAATTTTCTCCAATTGCTAATTAATATATTTTGATATTCTCAAAAGGAACCAAGTTTCTGATTAACTAAATAAAGCCAATCTGCACAATGTATGCGATAACTAATATTCAAAATGTGACTCTTATATTATATATATATATATATATATTTTTATTTTTTTTTTGGATCTGACATGTTTTCCTCTGCCAGTTACATACTTTCGTACAAAACTGATATACCCCATTTAACCATTTAAAATGCATACAAAGAGAAAAACAAAGAATTTGTTGGCAACCATAATCTAGGCTAAAACCAGAGCAAACCTTTTGCCAACAACAGGAAACATGTCAGAGCATGGGCAAAACCAAATGAATAATCGAGATATTATCTGAAAGGGAAACATGTGGCAACAAGTAGGCACAGTTGCTGCCACATCGCCAGCCGATATGCGGAATGTTGATTTCCGTTTAAGCTTAGCACACGACTTATGCCCAAGGACTGCTCAGACATCCAAATGATGATTTCATATGTATTTCGCAATTCAAATGTTTTGCAAACAATTAATTAAGTTGCTTCCAAAAGATAATCGTTGCACAATAAGCGTGTTGTGTGGCAAAATAATTGTGACTTGTGGCGCATTGTTGACAGCAAACTATAATTAAAGGGAAAAACTATTTCTGTGTTCAATTTAATCGATCAACAACACACAACTCACACATTTTTATCATTCTTTCTTTTTTTTTTAATGGTATTATTGAAATTGCAATTTGTTGTTAAGTCCACTCAGCCATGCTCATTTTAACCCCACAACAAATGCAAATACGAACACACACACACACACAATCCCACTTGAGCTGTTTGAGGTGTGTGTGTGTGTTGTGTGTGTGTTTATAATTGAGTTTACTCAGCTCCTCCAGTGTACAAAAATAATGAATTTTGCGTTACCGAATACTTTTATACTCTGATACCGAATTTAAATTTATTCAATGATTGGCAAATCAAGTTGCTGGCCAAAACTCAACGCCACAAAAATTTAAATAGCATTTGAATAAAGTAAAGTTTTTTTGTAAACAATTTCTAATTGCAGTTTGCAATTTGTTTTTGCCTGAATGAATTATTACTTTAAGTGTTTAAGCAAATTTCGAAAAATTATGACTTTTTTTTAATGTT
The DNA here is from genome assembly GCA_035042045.1 of Drosophila melanosoma. NCBI lineage: Eukaryota > Metazoa > Arthropoda > Insecta > Diptera > Drosophilidae > Drosophila > Drosophila melanosoma. The sequence goes on along the minus strand of JAWNLY010000188.1, from coordinate 270,798 downwards.
TTTGCTATTGTTGTTTGTTGTTTTTGGTGAATAAAAGTGAAAGTATTTTGTACATTTTATGCCTCATTCTAATTTATTGTGCTGTGGCAAACTATATAATAATCCTGATTGAAAACAAATGGTTATTTGGTTTAGATTTAAGTGCTTTCGCATTTTATGGCATTGTGTTTTAAGCTTGCCACCGCAACATGCCACAAGTGCTATCGAAAGACAGCTTTTGACTCCAGACTGTGTTGTAATTTTTATGTTTATGTTTGTTTTATATATATAAAATATATATATATATATATATATATATGTATTTTTCTTATTAAAAGCTGCTTACTTTACGCTTGGACGCTTCGAAAAGCGCTTCAGGTTCGATGTCAGTTTCTGTGTCAGCAACAACTTCATTTTCAACACTTCAATTAACTTAATTAAAGGCAGCTGCTGCTGCTGCTGCTGGAAACTGTTGAAGTGACTTACTTGTCTTCAGATTGGCTCTGCCATTGAATTATATTTTCGACATTTTCAATTTGATTGGCGAAATGCTGGAAATTCATTTAGCTATCGGGTATCATTGGTCGTCCGTCTTCTTCTTCAGAATTTTCAATGAACGCCAAAGTTTTGCAAAATTTATTTTAGCTTCGCTTTGTTTATTCTTAATTTGGCTGAGAAACTGTGCATTGCTTGATTAAAGTGAGTTAACTGAATTTGTGCTTTGGGGCAATTTGGGCGAGCTTAAGCAAACTGAGCTGCACAATAGAATTAGACACTTATGCTGGTAATCTGCACTTGACCCAAGTAATCCAAGTGCTGTGCAGCTTAGTCATCTTTTGTCATCCCTAAAACCGGATCGGATTCGCTTAGTTATTGCTGCTCATCAACCGCATTATTCACATGCCAGAGGCAAATGCAAATTTCTGTCATGCAGTTAATGTCAAAGCCAGAATGTCAGCTGCATAAACACACACACAGACTAACACACACACACACACACACAGACAGATACACTCTGTGGTGTGCTTATGCAATTTATTTAGCTTCTGTAGAAGTGAAATTTTGTAAATTTGCTGGATTGCATAGTTGAAATGTGGTTTACGCTTCGCTTGCCACAGACTGGTGTCGTCGACTCGGCGTATACATAATTTACGCATTGCGATTCGCCCCAAAAAGTATGCAATACATGAATGAGTGCAAAACACAGATTACGCCGCTGAGTGAGATTTTGACAATGTTTTCCGGGGTGAGTTGGGGGTTGGGCAAAAACATAATAAACTGACTAAATGGGCTAAAAGTGCGCGACGTGCTCAACGTGATTATCAGCGCCCAGGCGTGAGTCTATTTGAGTGTAATGAATATCACGCATACGCACTGTGCGCACCCAATATGCTTGAATATTTATTCATTAAAACACCGCACACACACCCACACACACACTCTGGAAAAATACCAAACTATGTGTGTAGATAAAAAAAATAAAAAAAAAAATACAGAGTCTCTTGCTGTTTTCACACGCGTATCTCGTTGCTTGCTAAATAAATTTTGTTAACGCAATTCGCGTGCCATTTCTATAGTGCCAGCTTATGCTATGTGAGTGTGTATGTCTGTGTGTGTGTGTGTGTGTCTGTGTGTATGGGAGTGTGTTATACTCTTGTTGCTGCTTCAGTTGTTGTTATAGCCTGACATAAGCGTGTTCTTGCCGTTTCCCAAGGTATAAATTTCCATTTGGCTGTATTCAGTTTCATGATGGCCCATTCCCAAGCACCAAAGTGCCGAGCCGCTGCCAGGCCGAGCCCATAGACAACTCCAGCCTTCGGCATAAGCTTAATGTTGTTGGGGCTGTCATATCTTTTGTTTTATGCTCGAAATTTAAAACGCCACAGCAACAGCAACAGCAGCAGTAGAAAAGCATTATAATGATGATGATAATAAATATAATGTGACATTTCTGTAAAACGTTTCGCTTAATACACTATGAGAAACCAAACACATTGTTAAATTTAATAATAAATTATGGCAAGAAATGAACATGAGCAGCAAATTGGATTGTACATTTCCGTAGCAATTCAACTTGATTTGCATTTGTATATAAAGTGTATTCAGTTGTCGTTGTTTATTTAATCGTTTTTTTTTCTGTTGTTGTTTTTTATTGTGTTAATAAACGCTGCTCATTTGCGCTTGACTCGCTCAGTTGCCAATTAATGGTTGCTGGCTGCCGCCGACAGGCACACATAATCTCTGTTGCACAACTGCCCGACCATGATGAAGTGGTAACCGTAACCATAACTGGTAACTGGAAACTGGCAACTGGTAACGGGTAACCGTTAGATATTTAAAGCATTATTTGTGTTTACATAATTTGTGGCAGTTGAATCCTTTATCAGTTACTAGGTGGATTTTGTACTGATGCGGGCCTTTGTTGTCCATCAATGTTCCCATATCAAAATGTCTGTCAATGTCATTTCATCATTTTGTATTGACGTTGCAAAGCTACACGTGCGGCTTGCGACATGAACCAAATGCGCCAAGTTGCCTCCTCCTCCTCCTCCTCCACACTCCTGTCACCCGTGGGCGGAGTCTGTGGTAAAAAAAAATATACACAACTTTTTCAGATCCTCAGAGGGCATTTACAGTCACGTACATCATGATGCGCCTCAAATCACTGGGAATAACAATTTTCTAGCTGTGTGTGGGTGTGTGTATAAATATGATTTAATATATATATATATATATATACGACCAAGTAATTATATATTCCAAAAGCATACTTTGTAGAGTTCCAGTTTATAATTTAAAATGCAACTATTAATTGTATTTTGCAGGACATTGATTTCGATGGCTTTCGTCGATTTCTGGACGCATTTCTGGACTGTGAAGCGCCGCTGGAACTGGCCAAGCATCTGTTTGTGTCCTTCCTTAAGCCAAACGTCACCCAGGCCCAGTTGCATGGCAAAGCGCTCAGTCAAATGGCGGCCATTAGCAGCACGGCTGCCTGTGCACCCGTCACGTCCCACACGAAGGGTAAGCCGCCATCGATACCATTGCCCTATCCATATACATTGCCGACAGCCAGTACATGGATATATACATATTTATATATATATATATGTGTATATATGTGGATATGGATAGGGACATGACACATGGCACATGGCACATGCCAGACAAGAGTCAGTTTAATAATTGCAACACATTTCTCACTGGTTGTTCGTTGCTTGTTGCTGCTCGTCGGTTGGGTCTGTTGTAATTAGGCTCCATACCGAACCTGAACAGCATCGCCGAACTGATGCCGCAATGCAGCCTTGGCGGCGATGCCCAGGCCCAGGCACGCACCAGCTTTGTCGACAAAATCCATGGTATTACGGATAAGTTACAGCACTCACTTGGCGGCCATTTGACGCACGATCCCAGCAAGACCGGTAAGTGTGTATGTCTCTTTCCTACACACTCACTCTCCCTCTCCCTCTTTCTCTTATTCTTAAAACACATTCCACAAATCAAATTTATCGCAATTTCGCCTGGCCTTAGTTAAGGCTAGCTTATTCCAAGAAGGAATGGCACTGACAGAAAGATTAATTACACTTGTGGTTTGTAGTCCATCTTCTTAGATGTAATGTGATTTGTTCATAATTTCATTGCTTTAAAAAGTAGGCAGCATTTCGGATTTTTCTATATTTTGTTAAACAAATTTTTCATTAAGAACTCAGTTTTCAATTCATAGATTTTTTTTATAAATAAGAAGATGATATTAAATTATTTGCTGACCGAATTAAAGAGTTTAAAGAAATTTTAAATTTATAAATGTTAAGTTGAGGAGAATGATATATAGGTTTTATATATATATATATATATATATATATATATTGTATTTATATTATATTTTATATATATATTATTTTATATTTTAATGATTAAAAATTGTAATATGCTCTGCAGTGATTTTAAAATCATTGAAATTGCGTTGAAACCGTTTTGTGGAATGTTTGTGTGCAATTGTGTTTGATGTATATGTATATGTGTATATGTGTGTGTTTGTGTGTATGTACATATGGTTAATTGTGAGTTGTTTCTTTCGCTTTATTGCGTGTACACATTGCAGGCAGCGTACATCCCATGCTAACCGTTACGCCCAGCCCGCTGGCCAGTGGTCCGAGCATGTTCCCCAGCATCAACGCTGCACGCCGTTCGGTGGACTCGAGCCCATCGCACTCGCAGACGAATCCCTCGCAAATGTCGCGCAACTCGTCGAAGAAGAGCAACAATTCCGTTAATTGCAAAATTGATGGTAAGTATTAATTAGATAGTAACTCAATTCGAGGCGAAGTATAGTATAGGAAATTACAATGTGGACTGTCGCTGGATGAGTTTGCAGTTCGAGTTTCGGTTTGACTTTCAATTAGGCGCACATTGTGTGTGGCAAGTCAACTGCAATTAGTCAACTTGCCACACAATGTGGGCGTTATAGCTGCTGAATAGCGCCACACAACAATATGTATATATTTATATTCATATATATATATATATATATATATATATATATATATATATATATATATATGTATGTATGTAGCAGTGTGCAACAACATCTTGAGTATTTCAATTGGCGCTGCAAGCATTTGCAACTGTCAGCATTGCGGCTGTCAGTTTGCCAACTGATTACTTTGTCGACTGAGAAACAGACAAAACGACAGACTGACAGCCAATTCAGATGCTAAATTGCATGGCATTTGCCACACAGCACGCGCACAATAAATGAATAGCTCAGTGCAATCCCCGTGCGTAGAGTGGGGCAACTGCTTTATGCCAGCGACTGTGCATTGTCCAATTACCAACTGGCTGTCTGTCTGTCCGTCTGTATATCTGTCTGTCTGTTTGTCTGTCCCTTTTTGTTTTACTTAAGCCAAATAAGCAGTGTGGCAAAAGCAACTCTCGACGCATTCACTAATTAGTTGCAGCAGCAACTCAAATGGCGGCAAAACACAAAGCTTTTGCACTTATTCGCGAGCATGCAAAACTTCATAAATTATGCATAAACAGCAATTGCCGAAAGCTAACAAAGTGAAAAGGCACCAAACAAAAACCCATGTCCAAACATGTTTCATTAATGGCAAAAGGCAAGAGGTGAAAGGTGATAGGCAGCGGAAGCGGAAGTGCTTGCATAGTAAATAAATAAACAGTCCAGTTCGAATTGCTGGCTCAGTGATGTCAATGATGACTCACAGTCTACCCTGTATTAAGTATAGAGACAGCATAAGCACTAAAAAATGTTACAGGATATTTAAGGTGCGCGAAGTGTGTAACGAAATGAAAGCCATGTCAGAGTTCATGTCGTAAATCAACGCCCAATTAGAAAATTTTCGCATTTTCCCAAAGTGCGCCGCGCCAATGCGTAAAATTAGCATCACACAAACACACACACACACACACACACATACATACATACAGTTATGTAGCCCTGAAAGTAAGCTGCGTACGGCTTCGCTGGTTGTTGCTGTGTTTTCTTCTTCTTTCTTTTTTTTGCCATTCCCCATTCAACATTTACTGACATTAATTTCGCTCCGTTTGAAATGAGCTCGAATGATTAATGATCGTAAATTTCATTTTCTTCTTCTTTTTTTTGGTGTTTTTTTTTTCCTTTCCATTTTTTTGTGCCTTTTGTTTCGCGCTGCTTTTTGTGGTGCGAGCCTGTCGTTTTACGCATTTTTGCAGCAATTGCGGGTCACTTTTTTGTTTTTTTTTTCGCTCGTCCTTTGCGCGGCTCAGAAAAATTGCGTTGGGGAAAAGGCACATAACAAATAATGAGAAAACAGTGCCTGCCTTGCGACTGTCTCCTGTGTATATGTATGTGTGTGTGTGTGTGTGAGTGAGTGTCTGTGTGTGTGTGTGTGTGACTGTAAGCGCTAATTGGATTAGTTTTGCTTTGGTTTCCGTTTTGCAGCTGGATACGAGAACGGATATTGTTTCCCTGCGTGGCTCAGCTAATTTTATTTATTGGCCTCAGTGCGTTGACATTGATCAGCACAGAATATTCCTTTGTATGCATATCTATAAATATATATAAATATATGTATATATATATTCAATTCATACTTTATGCATTCATCATGCTGAAATTGTTTGTGCTTGGCTGGCCATGGCCAATGGCGAAATTTACTTGAGTGCGTATCTCATTTAGTTATTGATATCCAAATGTAAATATTAACCAATATTTTAGGCATGTTAATTTATTGGCAACTAGTCGTCGTATTAATAGAAATGTAAACATAATTAGCTTAAGCGCCCATCCAACAAACACCCAAACACACACAATACACAAAGTTAAATGTGAGCCAAAAAGCAGGGAAATGCCAAGTGCCAAAGGCAATTACAATTAACTTGGCCTAAATGTGTTTGCTTAACTTATGCGACTTTGACGCAAGCTTCATAATCCTCAGCAGCTGCCGGCCTAACAAATTAGTTTAATATTTAAAGCAATTACAAAATAAATGAAGAAAAGAATGTCTCTTGACTGCGATATGTCGGCAAAACAAAAGCCGCTGAATGGAAAACGATTTGCTTGGTTTTGTGCCGTAAAAATCGATATTAATGTCATTAGCAACTTCCTGCGAGCACTCAAAAATAAAAGAATACTAAACAAATACGACGGAATCAAGAGAAAGTGGGGTGTCTATTTAAATTTAAATTTGTGGAGTAAAGTTGATTTTATAGCTATGCATTAGTAAAAAAGTTTCGATTGGGCTGACAAATGGCGTAATAAAAGATTAACTTTTAAACTTTCAAGTTTATAAATAAATAAAGCAAAATAGTAAAAATGAAAAACCAACTGCTCGATTTAAATTGCGACAATCAAGGAAAGAAGACAAACGAACTCCATCATTAAGCAAAAATGAGTGTCAAAGTGTGAAAAGTAAACAATGAGCAACTTGAAGCAGACAGCTCTCATTTGCAGCTGCAACGCTATGCTGCAACAATGACAAACACACTAACAGCAAACAATAGAAAGCCAGTCACTCGATCAACGACATTTGCAGCTGCAGCACAGAATTGCCACAGGGGCAACTGTGTCGAAAGCGAAATGGGAGCTTCAAATGAGTTTAGCTGCAACGATTTACTTAATACACTTTTTTTTGTGCAATTTAAATAATTAATGAATGCATTTCAATCGTGTGATTTTTGCTAACCTTGCAGCTGACATTAAGCTGCTGGCCCGTAAACTCTCCCACTTTGATCCTTTGACCCTGAAAGTACCGTTGAAGGATGTCGTTTGCTATTTATCACTGCTCGAGGCCGGACGGCCAGAGGACAAGCTCGAATGTAAGTGAATTTGAGACGCTGTTGGACCAACTCATGCACCTGAGTCTCGCTCATTAATTAATTCACTCTCTATCCCTCTCTCTCCCACTCCCACTCTCTCTGTCTCTTTTTGTTTCATTCAGTCATGTTCCGGCTGTACGATACGGATAGTAATGGCGTACTGGACACCGCTGAAATGGATGCCATTGTTAATCAGATGATGGCCGTTGCCGAATATCTTGGCTGGGATGTCAGTGAGCTGCGTCCGGTAAGTGTTTAACTGCACACACACACCAGCACACCCACACACACACACTTACACACGTGATAAAGCACAACTTAAGCAGTTTACATTTACACGTGATTACTGCAATCAGGAACAGGCAATTCAGCTTATTAAAGCCCACAAACCGAATGGCCCAAGACAAGCAACCAATCATCAACCACTCTGATTGCTCCTCAATCCGCAGAGTTTCAGTTCAACGGAATAAAACTTTTTCAATTACTTACCAGCATTCATAAGCACTCGAATTTAATTTAATTATATTGTCTTGCAACACAAGTTCTCAGCTGGCCAACAAACTTAAGAAACTTAATAGTTTGGGCAACAAACCATGGCAACAACAAGTGGAATCAATTCACTAATTTACTCGTACCTCGACTAAGTCATAACAGTGTCCCATTTAGAGACGTATCTATGGCATTCATATTTATTGAGTTCAATACATTCTTTACTTGGGTATTCATTCATTATATGAGTTCACTTTGATTGGGAAAAGAAAATATGAAAATTCTTAATGTTATTGCTGAACTCATCAAACAATCGCAAACAACGAAAAGGCCAGGGACAAAAATGTTCACTACAAATAAACCGAAATCATCAGAAAACTCAATTAACAAAATGCCCTTGGCCAGTGTCGAAACTATGACAACAACAACGATTTCAGCTATGTTAATGCGTTTCCTTGTTGGGATCGGATGCTCTTTGGTGTTGGAACACATTAAATTCTATAGCCAAGATGGGTCTGTGACACAGCTAGAAAGACCACGAAAGCTAAATAATTTAAATTCTAAGCATACACAAAAATTTTGTAATCAAAAATTCTTGCGGCCCTTTTTTGTGTGCCAAAAGGGAATCAAGTATGAATGCCCTAATCGAGAGTGCTAGACTATAAGATATCCTGTAGATATCTTAAAGGCATCGCGATTGATGCATTGAGGAATTTTAGGATTAATAGGATATATAAAGAATGCCCAACTAGGAAATATTCTAACAGATGTAAACTTTTATGCTTTGCAAAATGAAGATATAAACCAAATCCCTTGTGAATTAGGTATATAGATTAGATATGTATATACAGATAGATAGACATAAGTTGATCAAGAATATATATACATTATTTTTGAGTCTGAGCTGCTTTCTTCTGCGTGTTACATATTATATGATACCCGTCCTCCCCATACATAATTGGAACAGGATATGAAAATGAAAGTATGAAAACAGTTGAAACAGAAATTATCAACACAAATAATGAATTGCACAATTCTGAAATTTATTTCCGCTTAAAACACAGAGGGTCTACAATGCAAATGGGAGTCCGCATAAATTCTGCGAATTTCTAAATACAATGAAATTCTAAGAAAGAAACTTTTGTATAACAAGAACTTAAAGTTTATCAAAGTTCAACACTCGACGAACGCAACAGGACATGAAATTGATTAGAGCCGGAAATTGTATATTTCGCAGTGTAGTCAGATTGGTTCTCGGAAAACATTTGCCATTGATCATCAGACTAAAGTAACACAAAATAGATTATATAGTAGAATTTCAAGCGAAATTGGAAATTGAAAAAATTGAATTTCAAGTCTATTTTTTTAATGGAAGCCATACGCCGCATTGCACAATTATTGGATTAAGTGGGGGGGGGGGGGGAAACTGCACTTCCAATGCACTTTTTCACAGAATAAAAATCAGTTTCATGGAGTATTTCGTTATGCCAATATTTCTCGGCACATTGAATGGGAATATTTATTGGCTTACAGAAATTTTTGAGCCGGCAATGCAATAAAGGTTACCTGGCCAACTTTCCATACATCTAACTCAACGTCAAAAGGCACTTGTGGGTAAAATTACCTTTATTTTGTGGCAGACGCAGAACGTCTATCAGGAAATCACATAAAGTGAACCAGCCACACGGCAGCATTTTTCACAAGCACTCTGTGAAATCTTTTTTTCTTTTTTGCTCTTCTTTTACTTACAGATACTGCAGGATATGATGGTTGAAATTGACTATGATGCCGATGGCACAGTATCGTTGGATGAGTGGCAACGAGGTGGCATGACAACCATACCGCTGCTCGTACTCCTAGGTGAGTGTGTTTGCCAAATGGCTGTGCAGCTTTCAGCTCCTGGTCTTTCTTTCTGGCTGTCTTAATAATCAAGTAATTCGCAAAGGTTCGCAGGCAAAAAAAAAAAGAAAAGAGAAAATAAAAGAAAAGAAAAGAAAGAAAAACCAAGTCAGAAACGAAGGAAAAGTAAGTCAGAAACGTGGCCATTAAGTGCATCTGTGCTTCCTGCACTTACACACACAAGTAGCCAGCTTTGTGTTTTATGCCAAATCCAATGATATATCAACTCGCTCTCTCATCCCCACCCTCCCCCTCGTTACAGGCGTTGATAGCACCACTCTCAAGGAGGATGGCATCCATGTGTGGCGCTTGAAGCACTTCAGCAAACCGGCGTATTGCAATCTCTGCCTCAACATGTTAGTCGGCCTTGGCAAAAAGGGACTCTGCTGTGTCCGTAAGTATATATTGCATAAATGTAGACATTTTAATAAATGCCTAACATGTATTAAATATTTTCATTTTGATTTATTGCTTTTCATTTGATATTTGATTTAATGCTCAAAAGACTTTTGCACAGAACGCATAATAAAATTGTATTCCAAAGATTTAAAAATATTAAAAATATATATATATATATATATATCTCATTTGTGATTAGTTTGCAAGTATACGGTGCACGAGCGATGCGTGCAACATGCGCCTGCCTCATGCATCACCACCTACGTGAAATCGAAGAAGCCCAAATGCGGCGCAGATCTGTTGCATCATTGGGTCGAGGGAAATTGCTACGGACGCTGCTCCAAGTGCCGCAAACGCATTAAGGCTTACCACGGCATAACTGGACTGACCTGTCGTTGGTGTCATATGATGGTAACTATACATATATATATATATATATATATATATATCTTATATCTTATATCTTTAAGAGTGACTTTCAATTATTTTTACGTCTGCAAACATTGTAAGACGCAACAAATTCCGTTGATATGTCGACTGAGATGGGTTTTAAAATCTGTCGATTTCAATGCGAATTGCATTTCACATATTGAAGCTGCTTGGCGGAAACTCAATATAAATGAAAATAACATGAAAATGCTGACATTGTCAATTTGACGACAAGTGTAGCTGGCATTTTAATACTTCGGAGAATTTATATAACAAGAATGTTGCCGACAAGGCGAGAGGAGGGTGGAGAGAGAAGATGTTCCCTGTTCCGTTCTGCAACATTCCAATGTGCAACAAGCTTGAAATTATACAATACAAAATACACATAACTGAATGCATTATTCTGATCAACTGAACAACTGAACTGAACATTTTCCCAGATTTAACATACTTGTTTTGGCCATGTCTAAAAATTGTTCAGTTTATGTGATTTCAACAAAGTGCAACACAAACAGGTTGCACGTTGTGTGCATAAATGCAAATGTAGTTTTGCTTCGTTATTTTGTTCAAAATTGTCACAACTCAAAGAAATTATGCTGCTGCATGCCACTGCGCCTCGAGTTGTTCCGCTTTGCTGCACCGAAAACGCCATTCCATCTCCGGTTTGGAGCTTTGTTTCGGTGCTGCAGGCGAAACCAACTTGGCTAACGACTTTGACAATTGCAGTAGTCAAGGTAATGCCAAAAATTTGTTATCTCAACAGCAACAAGAAGCAGAGCAACTGAGAAACACCACAAACAACAATACAACTAAAAGACACACTCGACTAAGATGGGGCAAAGTGTATTTTAAACGTTGCAAGACTCGTTGCAACGAGCTGTGTTTTGTTAGATTTGCAAATGCAATTTTTAGTCTGTTGCATTTCGTACGTTTTGCGGGTTTAAAATGTAATCTTTTTAGTTGTAGTAATTAGCTTAAATATTTAATTGCTTACTTAATATTTTATGTCATTCATCTTTTAATTTACTTAGCTGCTTTATTACTCTCTCATCGATATATATATATATATATATATATATCATCTGGCTCTTAAAATATTTCAAGTGTAAAAATTTGCACTTAAATCGCATTTAAGCGTAAATTAACATTTTGGTAGAGGCGCTAACAAACTTTTAATCGGATTCATTAAACCGAAATGAGCATTTTAGCCAGTGTGCCGAGTGTTCGTTAAATAAATACGTATACGCCCAGGCAGCCCAGGCAGCCCATGCGGCCCAGTCGGCCCAGGCAGCCCAGTCGGCCCAGGCGGTCTTCGTAAGTGGTTTTGTATTTTTTTTTTTTTTTGAGAGTGTAATTGGAGTGTAAATGGAATTTAAACCCGCTAAAATTTTATGAGCTGGATTTAATTTTTCGGTGGTTTCCTCCTTGCAGCTAATTTGATATAAAATCTCGCTATATATATTTCTCTCTCTCTCTCTCTTTCTACTAATGGCATCTCTGTTTTTTTCTTAAGCTGCATAATCGTTGCGCCTCATCGGTGAAGAAGGAGTGCACACTGGGTGAATATGCCGGGCTTATTGTGCCACCAACCGCAATCTGTCCAGCTGTACTGGATCGCCAGCGTTCGGTTAATCAGACGCACAAAGTGAGTGGATGTGTTGACACGTTTTGATTAGGGCGCCTTCGCAAATACCCATCCAAGAAAATAAATTGGCAATTGTACTAATCCATTTCACTCTCGATACGCACGCTGCTTGCTGTAATTGTTTGCTTTGCTAACAAAACCCGAATAAACCCAACAAACAAACCGCTGAACACATTTCCCACACTAAAATTGTAACCATTTTTGCTGCACACACGCATCAATCAATCAATCAATCAATCAATTGTGAAACACGAATACCTTGAATAGAAATCACAAATGCATCATCATCACCAGGCAACACATTTCCAAATCACGCTGCCGGATGAGCTGAGCTGTCCGCTGCTGGTGTTTATCAATCCGAAGAGTGGCGGGCGACAGGGCGATCGCATTCTGCGCAAGTTCCAATACATGCTCAATCCCAGACAGGTCTACGACTTGTCCAAAGGTGGTCCCAAGGAAGGTGCGGCATTAAATGCAAAAACCCGTGGCAAGTGGCAAAGACTTAAATTCTGTGCTTTTGTTTTCATTTTTGGTTAGGACTTACGCTCTTTAAGGATTTGCCCAACTTCAAAGTAATCTGCTGCGGCGGCGACGGCACTGTCGGCTGGGTGCTCGAGGCCATGGGTAAGTACAAACAGCAGCAGCAGGAACAGCAGCAGACACCACCTATATGTCTAATTTACAACACACACACACACACATACACAGACTCCATCGAGCTGGCCACACAGCCTGCTGTTGGGGTGATACCGCTAGGAACTGGCAACGACTTGGCCCGCTGCCTGCGCTGGGGCGGCGGCTATGAGGGTGAAAATATACCCAAGTTAATGGAGAAGATAAAGCGCGCCTCAACCGTCATGCTGGACCGATGGAGCATCGAGGTGACCAACAGTCTGCCAACCGTCGAGGAGCTACGGCCAAAGGTGAGCGATCACACCTCTCTCTCTCTCTCTCTCTCTCGGGATGTCCATTAAAATGCAGTCAAATCTGTGTGTCGATAAACTTTGGCGTTCCTTAACTGAAACGACACAAGAAAATCCATACATTTGAGACTCTGGCAAACAGTTTGTGCAACCGAAAAGTTGGCAACGACCAACAACACTTTTGTGGCACTTTTGGGAAAAATTCCAATTTTCGTCTACAGTTTTGCAGTTTGTTGCTTGTAGTTTGAACATGTCTGCGGTTTTGTGGGCCTTTGGGCATTTTTAAGGTAGTTGAATGCAACCAAAAACCGATTACACAAACTAATTTACTCTGTTTGCCACATGTTTCGGGCTGGTAGCCAATTGCATACTTCAACTAACAGTGAATTCGGATGTGTGTGTATATATGTGTGTGAGTTTTTACTCTTATTTTTTTGTACTATTTACAGGTAACTTTGCACTCGAATATGCAGAAGGTGATTGAGTTGTCGCAGAGCGTTGTGGTTGACAAATCGCTTATCGAACGATTCGAAGGGATTCAACGACAAAGCCTGATGAGCAGCAGCTGCAGCACAGACAACATGTCAAATGTCAACCCGGCACCAACTACATCGGCATCCGCCACCTCGATTATGATGGCAACGGAATACAAACAGGATATGAGAACAACAATGACGACAACATCGACAATGGCTGCTGGCGAGGAGGTGGTAGAACAGCAGGTGGAAGCTGACTGTGGCACACGCACCACAACCACCAAGAGCATTTCAATGTCAACATTCGAAACGAGGCGCATGCAGAAAACATTGACAGCCACATTGAGCAGCAGCAGCAGCGGCAGCAGCAACACAATCAGCTCAAGTGCCGCAGGCAGTCCCAACACCAAACTGCCGCCGCAACAATGCCACACACAGCAAGGGGAAGAAAAGTTGGCAAATGCAGAGATGCCAACGCTATCCCGAACAGATGCAACAGAAAAACAATCGCTGGAAACGCTGCTCGTGCAGCACAAACAACAGCAGAAAAAGTTAGCAGAGGAAGCTGCTGCCGCATCCGAGTCGACAACGGATGCTGCCGCATTTGAGAGTAATGAAGGCGATCATAATAATAGTCGGTGCAACGTTGTTAAACAGCAAATTACATTGTCATTGGATTTGTCGGACAAGTGCCACAACAATAACAACAACAATCGAGAGCAACAAAACAGACAACGTCAAGTGGCCAGCACACCACAGACCCCAATCACACCCAACACGCCCACAACAACATCACCATCTGTGGCAGCAGCATCAGCACCAGCACCAGTACCAGTACCAGCAACACCCACAACCACAGAGACACCAGTGGTAATCAGTGCAACGCAATGCGGCGGCAGCAGCAGCAACATTCCACAGAAGGCAATCAAAGTGCAATCGGACAAGGACTGCATTGTTCCCTATAACATTATCAACAATTACTTCTCCGTTGGCGTGGTGAGTATATCCAGATCAAACAATCTTTGTTCTCTGTTTCCAAATCATTTAACAACTAGGCAAAATATCTATTTAACTGGCTAATTCAATGTCCTGCCATGTCCTGTCAGCCTCATAAAACGTGCAACTCCATAGAAACAACAGCAAATTCAAGTTTTAACTTGCATTTTGGTTCTTCGTATTAGTTTCTAATTTATCTGAATTAAATTTGTATTTAGATCTGCTGCAATTTTCAGCAAACACCCAATTGACAGTAATTTATATAGTTTCATTACAAATTACATTTATATACATATTTATAAATTAATTAGAGAAAATATTTAATAAGCAAGTGAAAATAGTGAAAATATTTAATAAGCAAGTGAAAATAGTGAAAATATTTAATGAACAAGTTTTGGGCGCTTAGCAAAATATAACTCAATATTTTATTCAACGCTTTATTTTGTATGATTGTTAAGCTAAGTTGTCTATTTAGGAAGATTTTTTAACATTATTTTAGACTGTTAATTAATAGCTGGCCAACTAATTAAAATACTGAATCTGTGCTTCATGAAAAACTTAAAGAAACCGTTTAAAAAAATATATAATAAAAGCATTAAATCGCAGACGGGTTTGCTCAAGTAAAGTTATTCAGGATATGTATATATATATATATTTGGTAACTGACTTATGCAGAATCTCTGATGTATAAAAGACAAAAAAAAAGGCGCATTTTTCGATGGGGAATTCGATATGCGGAAACCTGACTTGCATTTTGGAGCTGCACGCCAATGAAAAGTTGGAAAAGCGCAGCTCTTTCTAATGCAAATTCCACTCGAATTGCATTGAATAAAATCATAAAATGAAATAGACGAAAATAAACGAAAATAAACGAAAATAAACGAAAACCAACTGAAGCAAATGAAGCTTGAATGGACAACGATAAATATTCATAGAACTACAATTTGATATGAGACACGAGATATCCTGTGGCACGTAGCAATCAGAAAAAAACATGCACCATTTTTAAGCAAATTGCAAGCGCATTTCCCAATTGCCAAAAGTGTTGAACAAACAAATGCAAAGTGGCCAACAAACTGGGCTTACACAGACCAACACCCACACGAAAACAAACATTTACAGATTGGGGTTTTTCGAGTTGGGCAGACAATCAAACAAGGCTCATTTGCATCTTTGATTTAACGCTGAAATTCTGGCTAAAACAGCCCTCATTAGCAGCGGATGGATTCAAAGGACTTCAATGCGATTTAAACACAATACACTGAAATGAAAGTTTTAGATGTAATTAAATGGAATACTTTGGGCTATCATCAGATTAAAGAACATTAATTTCAGACATCTAGTTGAGATCATTATCTCGATTTGATTCGCTGAGTATGCGCAATTTAAATTAATGAGTGCGACTTGGAGTATGTTGGCTAATTAGTAATTACTTTTGCAGGCCACATGCCACATGCCACATGAAACAGCGACAAGGGAAACATATTGCGCTACGGGGACAACTTGACTTGAATGTGCCCCAAAAGACGCACAATACCCACACAAAGATAAAGGGTAATAAATTCCAATACAAAAAAAAAAAAGGAAAAGGAGGAATGCGAATTCAGTTTTATTTTTTTGGGGTAAAGGCTTTTGAATAATTTAGCTAGATGCAGAGATAAAGATTGTAGCTGAAATCAAAGTCACTTTTGCTACTACGTGCGACTAAGTAGCTGGCAAGGATTTAATGTGGCAATAAAGAAAGTTTAAGTGGCAAATTTACAGGCAGCCTTGGCTGGCAGTTAGGCACTGTGGGGCACAGCCACAACATGTGAAAAGTAATACCAAATAAACGAGGCGAAAAGCAGAAACGAAGAGAAAACTGAAAATAATGGCAACTACTAAAAACGGATATGTTGTACAAATCAGCAAGGCGCAAGGCGCAACGTGAATCGTGTCCTGCGTCTAATCAAAATAAAAACACGCCCACATTCAGCACTTGCCATAGTGTTTACAGATTCCATTTGCTTTAATATATATAAATGTATACACACACACACACACACATATATATATATATATATATATATATATATAGAGATATATCTGTGTGTGTGTGTGTATTTTGTAATGCTGCTCCATTTGTCAAGTGCGGCTAAAGTTGAAATCCTTTTTGTGCAAACGTTTTGCACTCTGTCCCTACCACCCTGGACCACACACCCTTAATTGAATGTCAGCCTAAACGCAGTGAGCACAAATACACACAAATATACACACACACAAATATACACACACATAGATAAGCACACACAACTGCAAGATTAAGATCCACAAAATCCTTGCTAAAATAAAAATATTGCTTCAACAAGAAGGATCCAAACAATTTGGTCTCTGTTGCCCTGTGTGTCTTTATCTCTTAGTGTGTGTGTGTCTGTGTGTTGTGTGTGTTTGTGTGTGTTTGTGTGTGTGTGTGTGTATATGTGTGCTTTGGTTTAACAGTGTTAGTTTATTTATGACCTGTTGTGCGGCTGTTTGAACTGTAGGCGCTTACAAACAAATTGTCAACGATTTTGTTCTTACCTTAAAATCAAATTTATTTATTTAAAAGTTTGTGTTTCTTATGTGGATTTTGTAGCTATTTATGGACATTGGCTTTTTGTAATTAACTAACTGAATTTCTGGTTAACGTTCTTAAAAACAGTTTGCCTTGCTTTGCCAACAATTACAGGGTATATCGTTGTCTGCCGTGGAATTTACTATGTGTTGCTACTGTTGTTGTTGTTGTTGTTGTTGTTGCTGAGATTTTACATGTCGGCTTCATTTCGCGCAGCTTTCCTGGCTCCGCATCCTTGTGAAACCCATTTAGCACTCATGGTTATCGTGTGGATGTCGACTCCACAAGGAGTCCCAAGCGTCCTACAAGCAACTTGTCATATACGTTTCCACAATTTCATATAAATATATATATATATATATATAAATATGTATGATATGGTAGCTGTGCCACTTGATTTAAGGGTAGTGGGTCGATGAGGGGAGGGGTGGGGAACAAGGTAATGCGCCATGGTAAAGTATTTCACACTGACGCTTTGGTTTAACGTCAACAATTGACGTTAAGCACGAACTTTGTGCGTTGCTGATGAGAGTGCCAAATGAAATGCTGTAGGATCTGGATCTGGAGCAGCAGCAGTGGTATTGGCTGTTTGGGGTGGGGGGGTGGTAGTCGCGGGAGCCATTGACTCAATGGGTAAACATGTAATTGTGTGCGTTGCGATTTTTGGCCGGAATTGCCTTAACTCAATCTCAAATATCAGCCTGGTCTTACGCATCTTTTATGTGGCATTCAATGTGCGTTTTATGCGCTCTCCGATAAAGCTTGTCCTCTAACTTTTATGACCTTAAGGTGCCGAAACATTTGGTTAACAAATTTAATGGCCCACATGCCCACCAGACTAAGACTCGCAACTAGCTGCAAACGAGCTAATTTGACGACGTTCAAGCAGTGGCACAAAAACCCAAAGTGAGATGACACTTGGCGCACGAGCAAACTAATTAAAAAGTTTTGTCAACATTTTGACTACCTGTCTCGCACTCGGCTAGATTATTCAATTTGCGCTCGAACGATAATTAATCTTATTTACTTAGTAAACAGAAGAGCCACAAATTAGACGACCGCAGGCAAAATGATGAAGTGTCTACCAAACCAAAGGTATTCATTCTACTCACACCTCTCTCTCTCAGCGCTCTCACAATTTTGCCATGGTTTCCTTTCTGTTTGCCCACATGCATAATAAATGTGCCCACATTTACTATGTGCAACATGACGTATGACGTATGGCAAACTGGGCCAATTCCCAATCCTACGCCACATATCCCCATCCCCACAACCTTCAGTTAGCAGGCAATCTCAGGTATTCAGCCCCCCCCCCTCCCCCATTGAATATGCTAAAATGAAATTTCTGCGTACTCCTTGCTTTGCATGACGCGGATTATGTGACAAACCTTGAGAGCACATATATCAGGACCTTCCACTGTATAATCAAATATGTATAGATTTTATACATTGTACAAAATGTAGTAATATACATTTGGTTACGTGACTTACTAAAATTAAATTCGCTGATTATTATCATTTGTATTTCAGGATGCCGCAATTTGTGTCAAGTTTCATTTGGAGCGCGAGAAAAATCCGCACAAGTTCAACAGTCGCATGAAGAATAAACTTTGGTATTTCGAATATGCAACTTCTGAGACATTTGCCGCATCCTGTAAGAATCTCCACGAGCACATCGAGATTGTGGTGAGTGTCCAATTGAGGTTGTACAATATGCAAAGAGAGATTTAAGCCTTCAAACCTTTGCTTTCATTTGGCAGTGCGATGGCGTCGCTTTGGACCTGGCCAATGGGCCGCATTTACAGGGCGTGGCTCTGCTCAATATACCGTACACACATGGCGGCTCCAATCTGTGGGGCGAACACTTGTCCCAGAAACGCATTCGCAAGAGTGCCGGTCCTTTTGGCAAGAGCAAGAAGCTCAAGTCGAGCGAGAAAGAGTTCTCAGCCACCAGCTTCACATCTGTGGATCTCTCAGTGGCCATACAGGGTAAGTGACACATGTTATATATTATCCACAGAGTAATTGAGTATTATGATATTTGAAGATTTCGGTGATCGTTTGATCGAGGTAATTGGCTTGGAGAATTGCCTGCACATGGGCCAGGTGCGAACCGGACTACGTGCATCCGGTCGTCGTTTGGCTCAGTGCTGCGAGGTCATCATTAAAACGAAGAAAACATTTCCCATGCAAATCGATGGCGAACCCTGGATGCAAATGCCCTGCACGGTAAGACTAAAGGCGATACTTATTTCGAGACAGACTTATTTTTTTTTGAAATACCAATTTCAGATAAAGGTAACTCACAAGAATCAAGTTCCTATGCTGATGGCACCACGCTCGGAAAAGGGACGCGGATTTTTTAATATGCTCTGCAGCTGATTCAGGCGCAGCGCATCGAGCGACTTCATCGGCCGGCGACAGGCCGCTGAGTCAGCCGATGAGCTGGAAGATGATTATCGTATTATGACCAGAAGCACCACCGTCCATAATTTACCTTAGCAAGCCAAATAGCTTTAAACTGTTTACCCCCAAACTGGCTTGCATACGGTTCACCTAGTCAAAGATGTCTGCTTTAGCCAAATCCATATATATATTTTTTTGTTGAGTGAATTAAGTGAGTTTTAGAGCTTTTCAAATTTAATTTTGAGGTTTATAATATATACATATATATATAATCAAATGACTCATACGCATTCCAGATGGTTTAGTGAGCTGTATATAATATGCCCAGCAATGTTATATATATATATATATATATATACATAGAGTATAATTTAAGATATGAATTAAAAATCTCAGAGTTTTATATATGCGCATCAGTGTTAACCATGTGAAAGCTTTAGATGTACTGTAGAGATTGGTACATGTATTTATTAGATATTGTAAGATCACACATACATACACACACACACACACCCACACCCACACACACTTAGAGAAAACTTGTCCAATAATGCAACTAAAATGAGACCAAACATTGTAGTGCGAATTTTAGAAAATAGTGCACAATTCTACACACAAATAAATATTAAAAATATATATATATATTTATTTACATTTACATAGTATTTACAATTAAATCCGTCGTAATTAGTGCTGTGTGAAATCAGATGAGTAGTTTTATTCTTCTTCTTTTTTTGTATTAAATGAGAACTACTTAATTTTTATATAGTTCCTACATAGTGAAACATATCATTGGCAACATTTAATTTTGAACCAAATTTTAGTGCTATTTAAATTAACTTATTATTTTATATTATTATTTGAAAATACACAGCACTAAAAATATAAAGATTCAAATATATATATATATATAAGTATATTTAAATGTATATTGTATATGCTATTTATTTTATATATATTGTAAATAGAAAAATGTAACTTGATATACAAAATATCAATGAAATGGTGAAGCTTTAAAAGAATTTTGATATAAAAATACAAAAAATTAGATACAAATATTGAACAAATGCTACAGCTTTAACCCAAGTGAGGCATGTATATTTGATATAGTTTCATATAGGTGTGTATATGTACATATATAGGTACATCTACCACATAGGTATTTGCCACAGTAATACTCAAATAAATATAACAAATATCTATACCAATAAATTATTGTAAAGATTAAACTTCAAATAAAAAAGAATCGAATGTATCTACATAAATTTGGATTCTCATCGAATTGGGTATAATAATAATAACAATATTTAACGTATGTTAACCAATTAAATATTACCTGAAGCTATATAATACTTGTAATGATATATATATATATACATAATTGTTTTTATAAGTTTGAAAAGTTCTTAGCGGAAATCTATGTAATACATCAGATGATATAAAAACGGAAGGGTAACTGATATTAAATCATTCCTTGTAATAATGCATATATATATATATGCTCAAAACGAATCTAAAACTATAGTAAATTATATGAAATATGTATATAATATTAATCCAATAACTAATACATACACAGAGTACCTACTTATTTAATTATTCATTAACTCATAATTATTTATAAGTCATTTATTAAAAAATACTCAGTTGTTGTATTCTTTGTTGCCGCATTTCAAATGTGAATATCAAGCAGAGGATATCGTTTTTGAATATTGTATAGCTTTATGTTAGTGTAGATATCTGATCAGCAACACTTACTGGATTCAATATTAGCACTTAAAAACTTTTTACATTCAAAAAATAAATATCTAACAATGAATAGAAATCAGTTTAAATGTTTAAATGCCAACACCTTAGATGTTATGTATGTCAACGCATAAAAAATGTTTATATAACTACGATTTAAATGTATGTGTACAGGTGTTTTGCATATATAAGTACATATTATAAATGAATGTATATTTTTAGTTCGATTATAAAGCAAGCAAAAATATACACAAAACATATGAATCTATTTAATTTTTGCAAATAACATTTTTCAATGCAATTTCCACACGCCCACAAAACTGTATTCATTTCCAACCGGTGATGATAACTTTTTTTTGTCTGGGCGTTGGGATGCAAATGCCACACAGTAGCCAGTTAACATTAATTATAAATGAGAAATCTACTATTAGGGACAAGTAAGCCAACAAAAATAATTACATCAAATGTAATTACAGTATATATGCAATAAGATAATTAACTATGTACAATGTAGGACAGAAAAATATAATCTATAAACTAGAGACTAAAATGTATTTATTTACAGAAATTAAGTCAAAGTTAGAAACTTTATTTAGTTTAGCGGTATATAGTAAATATATAAATGAATATATCGAATTAGAAAACGAAATGATATTTAATTTTCTTGAAAGCATTACTAACAAAAATAAAAAAAAAACAAAAAATATATTGAAAAACACTCATACTTGAATAGAAAATGCTTTTAGAAAAACCACTGCATTTTGCATACTTTTAGATGTATATATCTAGGTCAAAATAAATACCCTTATATGTATATTTATAACTTGGTTGTAGTTTTATCATATTCTTTTGTGCCATTTGGTAGCCTTAAGTCCTATATATATGTAATAAATTTGTGCGACGTCCTTATTCGAAAAACCAGCTCCGATTTATATGATTTGCCTACACACAAGCTAAATTGAATTTTCTAGTTGTGCCAAGTCTCAGCAAAATATAATTGAATAGAAAAAGATTGTATATGAAACATAACCATTTATGTATACCACGCCTGTAATCAGTGTTTAAAGCCGCCAATAAAAAATACTATTTATCACCCATTTTATAAACTATTGTATTTGGTTTTTTGAACTATTTAAACCATAACTATTTGCTAAATTCAATTTAACATATGGACCGTATAAGCTAATGAAGGTAAGCAAAATATTTTCACTCTTCGTTCCAAACTGTGACAAAATTTCGGAGGTGCGGCAGGGATGCAAAGCCATGAAGGGTCGAAACAGCACCGGATGCTCCATTTGAGTTAGCATTTCGTAGAGATCGGTACGCGATGCATCAGGCATAAACAAGGTCCAGGTGGCTTCCACATCCAAAAGGCTCCCATCTAAAAAGTAGCTATTACTATCGAAATAGGCATAAAATCATAAAAAGTAATTATACCTGATCTGTGTGCTTGAAAGTAAAGCATTGGAATCTGATAAGACACACTGTAGACGATATGATACTCCACATTTATGAGATCATTGCTCACTTTCTGCTTGATCTTTTGCGAATATCTGAGAAAGCTGTTGGGCTCTTGCTCGTCCTAAAGAAAACATTTTTTTTAAATATAAAAACATCTTTGTGTGTAACTCACCTTTTCAATGAACTCCCAGTTGTCGTTCAACTCCTCTGACTTCTCCAGAAACCGTTTGGCTTCGCTTAGAAACTCTGGCCAGGTCAGGGTTGTGTGCATCTGTATTTCGCTCATGTTGTCTTAAAAGAAATGAAAATTACTTGAAGCGATTTAAAAATATAAACTTAAGAAACTAAATTAAAAAATACGTTAGGTAAAGATAAACACAAATATAATTGTTTTGCATAGCAAGCACACACATAATAATGTCTCATATATTTTATATTTTATACATAATCGACAAATCGAAACTTTTTACATTTTAAAGCTCATCAACTTGAGTACTTAAGATAACACATATTTAACTTTGCTACAAAGCAGTCCAGGGAAAGAGAATGCAGCGCTTATGACTAAATGCCTCCTTTAAGTGGTGCGTGGCTCCCCATCTAATGCGGTCACCTGGATATTTTCATTGCGTCGAACCTGCACCACGGTTACAGTGCCAGCGTTGTCATCAAACTTGCACGTAACCGTCACCTCGCTAAGCTGGAAAGTGAATATTTGTGAGCCATATTTTGTGCGCAGATATACGGAACGTGGATCCGCCTCCAAAATGTCGACAATGCATTGCTTCTGCACTTGCAACTCCTGCAGCTGAGCCTCAGCGTGCTCATTGAAAAACACGGTCAAGCGGTGGCTGGCCACCACCCAGTTGGGTACACGTACTGCGCTGGGTGGTGTTGGTGCTGCCTGCATGCCATTGCCACTTAATGCATCTACATTTATGTTACCAGCTGTGTAGCCGGCGGCGCCATATAATTCTAGATCGGATTCTTCGCCATCGGGCTCCTGTCGCGAATCATAAAAGTCAACGCTATTCTCATTTGGAACAATGGACGTGCGATCTAATTGTGGGATGAAAGAAAACTAATAAAGATAAGCTAAATATGTATATGCTCAACATGCCTGAGTCCATGCTTAAGACTGGTGCATCATAATACGGTATATACGGTTTAATATCCAACACAGGCGTTCCATCTACCATATCAGTGCCATAGAAGCTTATAGTGGCGCCTTCTATCTTCTCGATCTCAACCAGCGATAGCCCAACCGGGCAGGGTCGATGCGGTGAGCGTGTGGAGAATACTCCAATGCGTTCACCACCCAAACGTGGAGGCGCTACTTTTGCCTTAGGATGTGCATTGTTCCGATGGAAATGATAGATGAGCCACATGTGCGAGAAGTCGGCGAGACCTTCCAATGAGTGTTCCGGATTGGTAAAGACGCCATCATTAAGATGTATGACGCTGCGAAGTCGACTACCAACGCTCGATTGGCGCGGCACGGCGCGCTTCTCGGGGAAGTCGCTGCGTATTATGCCAATGGGTTTGAAATTGGCCACATCATTGCAACCGTTGACGTTGATATCACTGCTTGTTGTCTAGGGTTGATAAAACGTTAAAATTGTGTTCTATGTTTGGCTACTCACCTGCGACGCACCTGCAGCAGCAGCGTTTCCGGTTTGTCCTTGCCCTTGACGGTTCTGTTGGCGCAACCTTCGCAGCGAAAATCCTGCAGCAACCGGTTTATTGTTTCAATGTCCTTGCGCTGCACATGCTGCAAGTTGCGCACTTGCTGTCTGCACATGTAATCGAATTCAAGGTATTCATAAATAACTTTGAACTTGAACTTCAACAATATCAAGGATTATATTGTACCTCAAGTTGTTAATCTCGTTCCGCGCAATTGTTAATTGATTTTTCAAATCATCCTCATGCATGTTCGTAACACAATACCGTCGAACCGAATATATGCATATACCTTAGTTAACACTTAAACATTCGACTTAATATTATTTGTATTTAGTTATTTTGTCGTATATTTACCTATTGCTTTTGTGCATGCCATTCACATTAGCGCAAATGTATCGTCAGCCATTTATTTACTGCTGCCGTTCACACAAAAACAAAACGATAACAAGCCGCCTATCGTGACAATAAAACGATATTTTTAGCCATCCCTCGTCTACAATGACTTTATAAATTTCGTGTTTGAGCAAATCAAAATCCAAGCACACTTCAGCTATTTGTAATTTTGATATTAGAGAAAGTATGTAAGTATTTTGAGAAAAAATTTACCAAATTATATACTGCAACGAGTACTGTTGTCGCTAGCATAATCAACAAATAAACAAAATGTCTCGTGGAAGTTCAGCCGGTTTCGATAGACATATTACAATTTTTTCGCCCGAGGGACGCCTCTACCAAGTCGGTTAGTAATTATTTAATTATGCAGTTTCTTTTAAAGATTTGATATATTGATTATTAACTTGATGCATTTTTCAACGCATAGAATATGCGTTTAAGGCCATCACGCAGGAGAACATCACCTCTGTGGCTCTGAAGAGCGGCGACTGTGCCGTTGTCGCCACTCAGAAGAAGGTGACAGAGAAGAATATTGTGCCAGAGACTGTGACGCACTTGTTCGGCATCACCAAGGAAATTGGTTGCGTTATGACCGGACGTATTGGTAACTCAAATTTATTAACTTGCCCAGGCAGCAGTGGGCCTTACTATAATGAACTCGTTTGTGTTCGCAGCGGATTCGCGTTCACAGGTGCAAAAGGCACGCTACGAAGCCGCAAACTTCCGGTACAAGTATGGATACGAGATGCCCGTGGATGTGCTCTGCCGTCGTATTGCCGACATCAATCAAGTCTACACACAGAATGCCGAGATGCGGCCGTTGGGCTGCAGCATGGTGCTGATTTCGTACGATGATGAGCTTGGTCCATGTGTCTATAAAACCGATCCGGCCGGTTACTATTGCGGCTTCCGTGCCTGTTCGGTGGGTGCAAAGATGATTGAGGCGAACAGCTATTTGGAGAAGAAATACAAGAATAACCTTTCCGAGGAAAAGGCCATCCAGTTGGCCATCACTTGTTTGTCGAGCGTTTTGGCCGTTGACTTCAAGCCCAATGGCATCGAAATTGGCGTTGTGAGCAAGTCAAATCCTCAGTTCCGCATTCTCGATGAGAAGGAGATCGAGGAACATTTAACCAAAATCGCTGAAAAGGATTAAGCGCAAAGCGCTGAGACCCATTAATGTAATTTCATCTATTTTATACAGACCTTTTAATGGAATTGTGGAAAACATAAACCGAGAAAAAACAGAACACTAAAATAACTTTTTCAATTATTTTCAACTGGAATAAGAATATATATACAGTTTCATTTTTCTTGCTTCTTGTGCACTTTTCCACCCCAGCGGATCACGTAGGCATTAATATCAAACTTCCTCTTGCACCCCTGATAGTTCATGAAGCGTATTTTGCCAAATATGGCACGCTCCTTCCAGCCCTGATCGTGGAGACCGCCAATGGACCACATGCAGCCCACATAGCCATTGGGATCACGACCATCCAGGCTATACTTATCGTTCAGCAATATGCAATACTCCAAAGCCAGCTCCGGCGTCGCCGTCCATTCAAGTATCTTCTTGGCCCAATACATTCGCAGAAATCCATGAATCTTGCCGTCCTTTACCAGTTGCAGTTGAGCCGAATTCCAAAGATCATCGTATGTACGTGACTGCTCCAATTCCTCCAGCGAATAGCACGGATTGCGCTCATCCGTGCGATGCGTCTGCAGCGTCTGATAAGCCCAGTCATGCAGACCCTTCAGACTGTCGTAGTGCTCGTTGTAGTAGCAAAAGTTGTCGGCCAGTTCGCGGCGCACGATGGTCTCCTCACAAAAGGCATCCGCTGAAGCCTTATGCATCGAGGTATATCGTTTCACCTCCAATGCACAGCGCTGTGCTGATATCTGACCAAAGTGCAGCCAAGGCGAGAGTCCTGAAATTGCATCGGCTGTGGGATCATTGCGTTTCTCATTGAAAAATCGCAAGCGACGCGTGCAAAACTCGTAGAGTTGGCGACTACCTGCTGTGTAACCGGGCTTGGCCCAATCAACCACATCGACGCTGCGATCGCACGTCAGCAGCGCCTCTGCGGCGGCCCAATCAACTGGATTGGCCTTTTGCCCATTGCCGTGTGGATGTTTGATGACAGGCGGAAACTCAGTCAGATATTCACTCAATTTTGAATTGATCTTGTTGCGAATGGTACGAGCTGCATACTCCTGTTTATCGGAGGTTACCCACAGCGGCACAATGTTGTGCGCATCGACTTGGGTCAGTGGCACATTGCGCGGCAAGGCCTTGACCACGTCTGTCACCCACTGGCGTGGCAAACGCAGGGGCGCAAAGTCACAGACCACAGCGCCGATATCCTCGGCAACCACAAAGGCCGGCAGTCGCTCTACAGCTGGACCCAATAACAGATGAAAGGAGATGTTCAGATCACGACACTGCTGCTCCACCTCCTGCAGGCCGCCCAGCATAAACATGTAGTGCCTCAATGTGGCATTTAGAAACTTTGGCACCAGACAGAAGACCACACTCAGTGGCAGCTCCAGTTTAAGGGCCAAGCGTTGTGCAAAGAGGAGAGCCCAATTGTCCTGAACGCGAGCATCTCGCGACATCCAATAGACAATGCCGCCTTTGCACTGCTCCTGCACATCATCGACTTTGGTTAGGACACGCACCCGTCTTTTCCTGAAGGCAAATTCATGCACATCGGAGGCCGAAAAAAAGCGTTGCTCCTGCATGTGACTGATAAACTGCTCAAAGTTTTTGTAGCTTGGCTTGGAATTTTCTGGCGGAGATTTAACTTGAATTTTTTCTTCATCATCGCTGCTGCTTTCGTCTTTTTTTGCCTTTTTTTTGGAAGTGCCTGCTGCGCTGATAATTTTTGTGCGCTTCATTTGCAAACTGAATAAATTAAATATTTAAATAAATATATTTTTAGACTCTACTTAATGCCAAACTCATACTTACAATTTTAATGCTGATCGGAAACCGCCAAACAAAACAAACTTATTTGCCACAAATCCTCCAACTCGCATTGCGCATTATGAAATTCATTTATTTCGATCTGGTCACACCTTTTCGTTACAGTTCAAAATACCGCCAACAATCGTGAATGTTGACTGTTGCTTAACAGCCACTAACTGCCTCCCACCACTCAACATATTGTTATATGGTTATTGCAGCTGTCATCAATCGTCGAAAGTCGTAAAGTCAATTGGCCATTGCGCAGGACTGTTATCTTAGTAGTGTTGTGACGTCAAATCACTGACAATATGATTGAGTGCTTGTATGAAATATTCACAGAGCGAACCAAAACTATTTTACTGGCAGATTCATAACAGCTCTGCTAAAACTCGAACGATGTAAAATGTTAAAATCTCTTCAACTCAAATTTAAAAACAGACAAGATATTTTTGTTTTAAGATTTATATATTTACTCAACTGCATACAGGTTTTTAAATAACTCTCTTGATATACAGATATATTCTTCTCCACACATACATATAAATTGTACCATTTAGCAAGTGTTTCAGTTACCAGAAACTTACGCATGACTCTTTCTATCTTTGGAAATACGGTTTGCGTTACACTCGATTTGTTTGATGATTTTGTTAATAAAGTTTTAAACGTGTATATATACAGCTAGGGAATTTTGTAGTCAGGTTATTAAAATATATATAAAATATTGAATTTCGCTTTAAGACTTGCAATTATACTTATTTAAAAAATAAATCTAATTAATTTACACTACAATTGTTTCGACTCGTAAGCGCAAAAATAAGAACCTAAAAAAATAAATTACAAAATAATAAACAGAATTATCACAAACAATAACAGCACAGATAATATGAGGATGGCAGCCCACTGACGCTTATCTGCAATGGTAAAATGGTTTGGAATTATCATTAATTGTTGTAAGTTATCAATTATTGTTGAGTATTTTGTATTACATACCATTATTCATGTGTAGAACTTTGGCAACTTTCTTCATTGTTGTATCCAGCTTGGATTCGGTTGTGTCAAACTCATTTCCAAAATCATCCAACATGACCGCCTGCTCATCCAATTCGACGCCTATTTGGCGCGAAACAGTCTTAAGGGTGCCAATGGAATCACTTATCATGTCCAGCTGCTCATCCTGACCCTGAATCATACGCTGCTGCACAGACACCGTCTCGCCAACATATCGATGTCCCGGACTATCCAAACTACTGCCATTGCCCCCATAATGGCTGGGACTATCAATATCTAGAGCATTCTCCAGCTTGGAATACTTTGTGCCACTGTGTCGCGTTGCCGCTGCGGCTGCTGCTGCTGCCGACATCGTGCCTGCTATGGTATTGGCGACTGACTGTGAGTTTGGGCAATCAACCAGATAGGTGCGATCGTTGTTTGAATGATATTCGTTGCTTTGGTTGTGATTATGGTTGGGATTGTGACTGAGGTTCTGGCTGTGATTCCTTTCGTTCTCGAGCAGTGGCTGATGTGCGGTAATGTCTCTGTCCCTGTTCCGATTCAGGCTCATCTTATCCTTCATCTGCTTGACCTCATCGCGAGTGTTGTCGATGAAATGACGCCGGCTGGAAAGTTCACGATTATCAATCCGAAACTTGCTTGGGTTCTTTTCAACAATGCGTGCTCTATACAAATATGAAGTTAAGGAAAATCTGGATTGGAAAGTAAGAAATCAAATTGATTTTTCGCAAGCGCAAGCAAGTTGCTTTAGCTAAGTGTGTTTTAAAAAAAAAAGGATATTGATAGTGTCCTCCAGATCCTCGAGGTCCCATTCAATGCTACGCAACGAATTACGCAGCTCCGTTGTTGTCCATTCAACCTCGGCGCCACCGTCTTCGCCAAACTCACGCCAACGCAGATAGAGTCCGCGGGTTTTGTTCAGCGCTTTGAAGACCTCACTGCAAAGACAAGTACATATAGAAAAGAGGTGGGGGGTGGTTAGCAAAAGTAGAAACATCAGAATGGTGGTACATATGAAAGCGCAGCGAGCGCTATAAAGTGCATACTCCTTAACAACAAAAAACGGATCCTCCAGAGACATGACCCACGCTCTGACACGTATCTACTTGCGTCCGGATGCAATTTATAAAATTTTCCCCAACGGCTACAGTAATGATGAGCACACTTGACTTTTATATTCATAGATTTTTTATTTCTGCCCTTTGCAGCTCAGCTCCACAGCTCTTGTTGTTACACATAAGTTCACACACACACATACACATTGGGTGTAAGCAACAACCCCACAAATTTATTTTGGGGGTGCGTTAAGAATGCAAGTTAAAAAATATGTTTCACTTTGCTCTGCTATTTATTGATTTGTTTATGTCGGAAATGAGTTCAATTCCGGTTGGCATGAAATTCCCTATTAACTTGATCTAATCAAAGTTTACAAATTTTGTTAGTTGAAGTTTATTTTCGAAAAGCAAGTTTATTGATTATTGCACTTAGCCATCTTATCTGCTTTTCGTTTGGGGGATGTGATATAGACCGCACTCGCGGTCAGCCAATTGCGATAGCCAAAAGTAAACTGACGTTATTTTTTGCTCAATCCCATCGCGGGAGCGTGAAAGGAGTCTAAAGGTGAAGGCATTTGTTTATGCCGCTCCAGCGTCGGCGCAGTAACTCAAAATAAACCGCAACTACGCAATCAAGAATCGAGTTAACAGACAGCAACAGCACGCAAATGAAACACATTTTTTTTTTGTAAATATAACTTTTTAAATTGTGAATAACAAGCATTATTATTATTTATACATTTCAAATATATTTAATTATACGCAACATTCCCTCTTCCTTTCCCTCTCTCTCTCACTCTATGTGTGCAGATATTTTGCTGAGAGCGCAGTGAATTGCTTGTTGTTTGTGTTTCGCATTTACTACGGCCTGCTGTCGCGTCAATTTCATCGTTTGTTAATGTACTAACTCACCTGCTTAACGTTGCCACTTCATTTAACAAATTTTTATGCTCAAACTGTCTGGCTGATACGAATAAATTGTAATTTTCAATAATATTAGAAATCTTTCCAGTTGCAGCTGGTGTCTAAGATGTTGTTATGGTCACTGTTACATTTAGTGAGCACTGCTAACGCAAAGTGGAGAAAGGCGTCGCATCAGTACGTTATAAAATAGAGCAAAGTAACGTAAGCATATGGATTACGACAAAATTTTTTGGTGGTAATTTATGTTTTTTAGCTCTGGTCACACAGTGGATTTTGTCCGTTGATCTTCTGTAAACTGCGAGCGTTGTATTTGAAAACAGAGATAATAATAAAGAAGTAATAATAATAATAAAATAAAATCAAAATGCTGCAAAATGATGCGGTTCGCACTCTGCAGTATGACAGCGAAATACGAGTGGCCCAAACACCTAGTCCCACCGAACCCCGAGGTAAATAAACTTTACGAATATAGTGAAATTCAAACTATATTCGGATGAATCATGTCAAGCACTATATGTTTTTAGTACCTGATAAATGTTTCAATGGTGTATGTGTAAACGATGAATATATACAAACGGCACAGGTACACATTGTCCCTATCTGTATCTTATCAGTAGCCGTACTGTTGTGCTTTTATTAGCGATTCCCCGACGCCATATCAAGTGCCTTTGTTTAGCGTCGATTTGACCAAGTGATCGATTTAAGCCAGTTGCTTATCAATACGATTAAGATTCGAAGCATTTTTCATGGTAATTGTTTTTCTTTACAGTTTTCGACTCCCAAATCACCATAACTGCCCAGCCGCGTCCAATACCAGGTGATTAAATGCATTTTTCTTTTTAGCTTGTTATCGATATTAACTACAGCAATAATTCCGCAGAGGCTTCGCGCATTCCATTGCCTATTTCTACGGTGGCAGGCAGACGCACTTTTATACCCTTGGCTGGCTACGATTGTCTCGCGGACTTGCCCTCTGTGCACATTGAGCAAACATTCGAGCTAAACGATTGTGCGTAGAAGAGATTTGAGATTGTGTCTCCAACTAACCGTATTCCATTTAATAGCACTCACAGCTGTCTCGTCGGAGAATCGCTATGTGGTGCGTTCGCCGCTTGGCGATGCAATCTTTGCTGCCTCCGAGAGCTCCACAGAGAAGAATCGCATGATTTGGGGCGCGGGCCGACCATTCCAGATGCATCTGCTGGACAAGACACATCAGGAGGCTTTGGTATTTCGCAAGAAACTGGCAATGGGTTCGCTTTGCTGTCAGCCCAAAACTCTGGAAATTTGGATACCACCTGGCAACGTGTTGGGTCGTGTGGTGCAATCCCCCACATTCACACAACCCGAGTTTTACATTGAAGACGGCAATACCAATCAGCCCGTATTCTGTGTCGAAGGGCCTGCGAATACCGGACTGTGGTGCTTTTGCCTGCCAAAAGAATGCTACTTTAAGGTAGGTCTCCACCAGCGATTGGCAACGTTTCTAATTATTCTAATCCGATTTCAATCCTGTCCACATTTTTTATTTCTCATCTCGAAAAGCTTTTAAATTCAATTAAATACTTTTCATTATTTTTTTTTAAATTCTCCTTTAATCTTGCCAGACCATCCCGATCCCGCTCAAACCAATGTTTATTTCAATATAATCGAGCAGGATTAGCGGATCCTGTTCAGGGTTCCTCTGCTGTAAACGTTGTAAAAATCTTTTTTTCTTATTATTGTTTAGATTCACTCGGGTGGAGATCTGCGCGCCTCGATAGACCACAAATGGTTGGCCAGCAAATCGCAGTACACCACAAACATTTACTTTAGCGACGCCCGACTAACGTCCAAGGAGCGTGCTCTAATCCTGGGAGCGGCATTTCTGCTGGTGAGTTTTGCAAATGTCGGCGATTTGCATAATAAAATCCAATTTGTAATTCTTTGCAGGAATATATGTACTTTCAAAGGCGCTCCTGATTCTGGCCAAATGGGAGAACAAATTAACTACAAAACTGATGTTTTCACATTGATTTTTGTTTATTTTTTGCGTCATTCTTTTTTTTTTTTTTTTTAGATTTTTTGTGGTTTTGTTTGTAAAGTTTTCATGCTCAGTTTTTGATATATTTTACATTAATGTAATAAATCACTTCATTTCATGTTGTTTTTGTGGTTGTTTGACATACATATAAATATATATATATATATATATATATATTTTCCATATAATATATAAATATATGTATATACTTTGCTATACTTGTAGCCATTTTGTACAATAATTTTCATTAATTTCTATTAACTATATATGTGTGTGTGTTTGTATGTATGTATGTGTGTGTGTGTGTGATTTGTATTTCATTTTTTTTGTGTGTTTTTCTTTTAGCTAACCTACAAAACTTAATTTATATATGACAACATAATCTTTACCTATAGTTAGTTATTTTCGTATTATTTTATTTGATTTTCAATTTTGCTTTCGCTAATTAAATATATATATATATATACCATTTATAACTAATTAATTAAAACAAACAATTGAAAAGAGTCTCGTGGTCTCGTTTTTGTGTCTAAAAACTAAAACAAACATAATGATTTGTTGAAAGTTATTCAAATTAGGAAGAACTCTGTGATTAGATGTGGAAAACTGATCAGAATCAATGGTGTAAACGGATCGCGGGGGGAGGAGTGGTGGAGTGGTGGGTGGTGGGCTAAGCCTTATTATACTTAATAGATGGGTTCATTTATTTACACACAAAATAAATGTTATTTGTTTTTTTTTATAGTTCTCATATTATATATATATACGACTCACAGCACTTCCACTTCAGGAGTTTTTTATTTGATTTTTTTTTAAGCATTTCGTTAAAGAAATTATAGATAAATATATATATATATATTTATATATATAAATTTTGTGTGTGTGCTTGTATATATAAACTAGGACTGTACAGATATATATATATATATATATATATATATATATTAGATAAGAGTTGAACAACTTTTCTTAGCTGAGAGTTGACATTAACTTAACTAAATACTTGCAAACTACTGTTCCTTTATGTTGTATAGTATATCGTACATATGCTTGACTTGCCACACACACACAAAAAGCACACACACAAAAGCACACACACAAAAGCACACACAACTAGCTTAAAGTGGCATCTACACTTTTAGTTCAGCTTGAGGCAAAACATGCCTCAAAACTTCAACTCAAATTGTTTGGCTTTTCTTAAGCCATTCTTATAATGCTCTTGCAGGTGTGTGGCAGAGTGTGTGTGTAGGTGTGTGTGTGTGTGTTTGTATGTGTGTGTGTGTGTGTGTGTAGAGTTGTTTTGTGTGCCCAAATGCGATATGCTTAGACATTTGATATGCGCTCGTTGATGTTTTGGTCATTGCCGCTGCCAGCACATGGCTGTTGGCCTGGCCGAAATTGTGGCCAGGCATAGGTGGCCTGGAAGCGGTGTTGTTGTTGTTGCTGTTGCTGTTGTTGTCGTCGTTGTTGATAGGGCCACACTCAGGTGGGCTGCAACATGTACATATACTGTCAGTTGCTGGCCGTTGCCGTTGACACCGCCACCGGCGTTGGAAGTGTGATTTCATTTGTGTTGCTTCTCGCGCGCTTCTCGCTGCTGGCACTGCCAGTGCCACTGCCACTGCCGGTGGCATCTGTTGGATTGTCGCTCTCATCGCCATTGCTGCTGAAGCTGCTGTTCTGCAGGCGTCGCTTCAGACTGTGTCCATGGCTGTGACTGTGAGTCAGTCCGAGTCCGTTGGTCAGCGTCTCATCCTCGGACATGGAGCTGGCACGTTTCGGTGTGTTGCCCGCACTGTCGTTGTCCAGCGAGGCAATGGCCGAGGCGGCGGCACTGTTGGCCGCACTGAAGCCATCCTCGGAGGCGCTGTCCTGGCCGGCAGCAGGTGCGTCCGCCGATAGCTGCAGCATGCCCGACGGCGTTGTGTAGCCACTCAGCTTGTTGGGATCCTTCTCGAGCAGCTTTTGCGCCAGCAACTTAAGCGAAATGAGCGAATTGTCACAGTCGCTGGTATCGATCTCTGTCAGACTGATGCCAGCCCGTTCGATCTCAGCGTAGGTGCCAAATGGCAGCTTCTGCAGGCACTCCAGCTTCTGGACGTGCGTCTTGGAGCGCAGATGCTTGGCCAGGTGGCCGTGGATGCGAAACGCAATCTTGCAATCGGTGCACTCGAAGGGACGCGGATTGGATGTGGTGGGCACACCAAATGTCGACGTCATCATCACCTTGTTCCTGTGCGCCTCGCTTCGCTCGTGCTTCTGCAGATGACCCTGCGTGCGGAACGAGATGCTGCACGGCTCGCACTTGAACTTGCGCTCCATGTAGTGGATGTTCATGTGCAGCGACAGCTGATGCGACCGCTGGAACGTCTTGTTGCAAACGGTGCAAGTGGGTCGCGCATCACTCGCTATTGGCGGCGGTGGCGGTGGCACCACACGATTCGCATAACTTGCTCCTGCGCCTGCTCCTGCTGCAGTTGCAGTTGCTGTTGCTGTTGCTCCTCCAGACTGCAATTCGTTGCTGGCACTGGTTGGCGTTGTCTTGAAGCCATCCTCTCCGACGACCACAAGACGTGTGGGTGCAGCTGATCCACTGCTGCTGCTGCTGTTCTTATTGCTGCTGAGTACGCCACTAAAATCGGTTGCATCTGGCTGCTGCACTGCAGCAGGCAAATTGGCATTATGCGGCTGCTGAATCTCCGCGTTGGCAATGGGCACAGCGACTGAAACGGACACGGTTGCAGTTACAGGAATAGACGCAATGGTTGGTCTCTCCTGATCCGATTGCGTCTCGCTTTCCTCACTCTCCTCGGCGGATCTGATGGCAGCATTGACAAGTGCCGGCGATGGCGTTGGCGACTCTGGTGTCCTCACCTCGTGCACCTTAATGCTGGGCAGTTCTGCGATGATGTTCAACTGTGGTTTGCTACTAGCAATGGGCGTGGTTACAACACAGCTGCTGCTGATGCAGCTTATGCTGCTCGTACTGGAGATGCAGCTGGAGCTGGAGCTGGTGCTTGTGGAGATGCTGTTGGAGTGGGAGCTAACCAGGTAGCTGCGACTAAATTGGCTCTGCTTCATTTTGGCATGCTGCAGCGCCTGCTCCTTAATGTAGGTCTGCAGGAGGACATCCTCGCCTTCGCTCTCGCGCTTCGCCTGCTCCTCAATTTCGGCAGAGATGCGCACCTTATCGGAGACAGAGATTAGGGTCTTCATGAAGCCGCACTCATTGTTGCCCGCTCCAAAGATGACGTCGCGCATCTGCTGTGCCTGAGATTTGGGCGTCTGCGTCTGCATCTGCTCTGGCAGGGGCGAAGAGGCGGCAACCGAAATGCTGGGCATTGGTCGTGGCTTGGTCAGATCCATGGGTGCGCTGCTCTCATCGTTGGGCACGCCACGCTTGGGCTTGGACTCCTCGGGATTGGAGTAATACTGTTCCTGCTTCTGGTAGTCGAACGGCGGCTTGGGTGACGTAAAGGAGCACACCTGACGCTTTGGCTGTGAGCCGCCAGCTGCGCTGCCCGCCGAGGAGCCAATGCTGTTCGCTGGACTGGCAGCCGGCGTATCCTGCACCAGCGCCGGATACGGTGAAACACTCTGCGGTATCGGCGGCGTCATCGATAGCGACAGCAGACCACGAGCCGCCTCGTGCTCCTTCATGCGCGACTTGGACTCATCGGTGTCTGTGAACAAAGGGCATCATTTAAGTATGCAAATATGCAAAGAATAAACTGATTTGGACTTACCACTGCTCTCGGACTCGTTGTCGCTGTAGTCATCCGAATCGGATTCACCGGCCATGGAGGAGGTGCGTCCGCCCGCCGATGTCGACGATTGCTGATCAAAGTCTACATCGACATCCAGGAATTCGCCGTCGGCGGGCATCGGGCCCGGATTGATGCCCAGCTCGATGCACTTCTTGAAGTGCGTCTTTGACTGCATGTGCTTGGTGAGATTGCCCTTGGTTTTAAAGCTGCAAGTCGACATTTTGGATAAGTTAAAAAAAACTGTGGGTAATCAAGTTGAGAAGAGAGAGGGAGAGGGAGAAAGAGAACTAGGGAAGAACTAGGATGGAACTAGGAGGAAATTAGGAGAGAACTGGTAGATAACTAGGAGAAAACTAAGAAATAACTGGACAACTATTCATTTATATATATATACAGATATATTTGCTCACCTGAAATTGCAGTGACTGCAGGTGAAGGGACGCACATCGGTGTGGGTGCGTATGTGCTTCTTGAGCATGGAGGGTTTCTTGCAACGTATGCCACACTCGGAGCAGACGTAGCGACCACGGCCACGTCCACGGATATACGTGTAATCCTCATGGGACTCGTAACCGCCAACCAATAGTTGGCTTGACTCCAGCTTCTTGGCAGCCGCCTCCTCGCTGGCCTTGGCCGCCACATTGGCCTCGCTGAGCGCGCCAATTGCCGGCGGCTGCTTCAGCTGGTGCTGGTAGAACTTGCTCTGCACGTTGGCCGTAGTGGAGCACGTGCTGACCGTCTCCTGTGAACTGAAGACGGAGTACTGCAGTTTGCCGGCACCCGCCATCGCTGTGGTGCAGCCAGTGCCGAGCAACTTCTGCCGCGAATCGTACAGAGCCATCACCTGTCTGGGCTTGAAGCCGAGCGGATGCGGCTGATTCTCCTCGCACACCTGCCACACACTGTACATGGACAGCTTGTGCATGCCGGCGACATACGAGGGCTGCGGACAGTTCACCGTACAGTAGAACATCTTTGTGCTGCACTTGAGTCCCAGATAGGTGTAGGCGTGTCCATTCAAATAGAGTTGCACGCATGACTTGGAGGGTCG
This sequence comes from Drosophila melanosoma, assembly GCA_035042045.1. NCBI lineage: Eukaryota > Metazoa > Arthropoda > Insecta > Diptera > Drosophilidae > Drosophila > Drosophila melanosoma. Next base: position 233,165 of record JAWNLY010000188.1, on the reverse strand, counting down.
CGGCGTCTCCGGTGAGATTAGGGGCAGTGTGTTCGCAGTCGGTGTGATGCCATGATGACGTTTCGGCGTAAAGGTGCCCGGCTTCAGGGGCAAACTGGTGGGTCGCAAGAACTTTGACTTGGCACTGCTCGTTGTGGTTGTTGCTGCTGCTGCTAGAATTGCAATTGTTGTTGCTGTTGTTGTTGTTTTGATTGCAATTGCTGCTGCTGCTGCTGCTGCTGCTGCAGTTGCCTCGTCGGGCGTGTCGACGTGCAGCGGCGCCAGCGCCTCCTGCGATTTGTTCACATTATCGAAATTAAAGTGACGCACCTCCGGCATACCCATTGCCTGGACTTGAGATTGAGACTGCAATTGTTGCAGCTGCTCCTGCACGGAGGAGCTCTTCACGTTGTCCGCCATGCGTAGGAAATTGAATGGTGGCTTCTTGTCGGCCACAATCACTGGCAACTTATTGATGTTGCTGCTGCTGCTGCTGTTGCTCGTCCATTGGAGCGCATTGCGCTGCGCTGGCGTTGGTGGCTGGCGACTGAATTCGCTGGGCAAATTCTGAACGCCACCAAAGGGCGAGAGTGCCTTTAACGGACCCTCGGCTGCCAGCAGCGGATTGAGATTAAGATTGAGATTGGAATTCGAATTGGGACTGGGCTGTTTGCGATTGGGGCTGCGTCCACGTTGCAGCTGGAGTGGCGGTGGCAGCAACGACAAGCTGCCCGGACCGGGTATGCCAGGCACATAGGGTATCGCCTTATCCACAAGATTGCTGGTGGCGCTGCTGCTGATGTTGCTGATATTGCCGCTGTTGCTCATGGGTGGCAGGGTGAGCGGATTGAAGGCGGTTATCGAATTGATGGGCGGATATTGAAAATGTTGCGGCGTGTTTGAGGCGCTGAGCAGAAAACCATTATTATTATTAGTATTGTTGTTGTTGTTGTTGTTGTTGCAGGCAGCGAGCAATTTGCGCTCCTTGATGTCGCTGAGGCGTGGCGACATATCCTGGAAACTGCCGCCGGACAACAGAGGAGTGCGTATCATTTTGGGACTCTTCGCCAGTTCGGGGCACTCGGAAATGGGTATCATGGTGCCGCCGGATGAGGTAAAGCGACGCAGACGCTCCTCCTTGGCACTGTACTGCAACTCCTGGCTGCCAGTTAATAATATATCGACGACCGAAGGCAGCGTAAACGCTGACTCACTGCCTCTGCTCAATTTGAGACGTTTCGCTGGCGCCTCAACGATGATGTTCTCCAAGCGATCCTCGTGCATTTTCGTGATGACCACCTGGGCATCGGGCGCTTTGCGCTGCGCTGCATAATCCACCAACGGTGTCTTGCCAAGCAATGGACCCGGCGATGGCAGCGGTGCGTCCACAAAACGCAAAGCAATGCTGGAGGCATCAATGTTGGGTGGGATTAGAACAGTTGTTGCTGCTGTTGCTATGTGATTGCTGTTGTGATTGATGTTGCTGCTGTTGCTATTTATGTGATTGCTACTGCTGCTGCTGCTATTGGTGGCTGCTGTGATGGTGGAGGTCCGTGCGGGCGATTGAGCCGCACTGAGACGACTGAGGACCAGGCTGCTCGGCTTGGTTTTTAGCTGCGACCAGGCGACCTTGGCGAGCTTGGCCAGCGACAATGGATTCTTCGAGTTGGCCATGTGCGACTGCAGTTCCGGCAGGCTAAACGAATTGGAGCGAAAGTATTTGGTGCTCGGCGATGAGGCTGGACTGATCGGGGCACTGCTGTTCGCATCCTGGCAGTAGGTGCTATTGTGGTGCTTCAACTCGTCCGCGCTGCGAAACTCGTTGGCGCAAATGGGGCAGGAGTAGACGGCATCGTCGCCCTCGCCAATTGGCACAGCCAAGCCGCGTGCATTCAACAGCAGATTCTTGATTATGGATATATTCGGTGTGGCCGCCTGCGCAGCTGTTGTTGCCAGCTTGGCAACAGTTGCTGATGCGCCTGCTGTTGCTGTTGGTTTCGGTGGCATTGCTAATGGCTTGGGCTTGGCAGACAAATTCAGTGGCTGGGCATGATTTGGTGTTAAGGCTTGCTGCAACTGCTGCTGCTGCTGCTGCTCCAACTTGGTCACTGGCGTTGACGGATCCTGGCGATACTGCAATTGTTGCAACGGCAACGGCGATGGCGGTGGCGGCAACTGTTGCAACTGTTTCACATTTGCCGTGTTTGCGCCGGGTGTTGGCGTCGCTGTGCCCTTCAGGCTGACATAGCCACTGCTGGCTGAACTGCTCGCAGAGCTGCTGCTGCTGCTGTAGCGCTTTAGCAGACCATTTACAGGCGGCTCCAATTGGTGTTGTTGTTGTTGCTGCTGCTGTTGCTGTTGCAAGTATAATTGATATTGTTGCTGCTGCAACTGTTGCTGCATATGCTGTTGCTGCTGTTTTTGTACTATGGCCTGTGCCAGATTCACTTTAGTCTCACCCAACTGCTGATTGCTGCTGTTGTTGCTGTTGGCGTGCGCTGTTGCTGGTATACTGCTGCTGCTGACGCTGCTGCTGTTGTTGTTGTTGTTGCTGCTGCTACTGTTGCTGTTGTTGGCATTGTTGAAGCTGCGCGAACGATTTAGCTGCTTGGGATACTTCTTCTGCAACAATATTTCCTTGTTCTCCACAATCGCCTCGTTCTGTGAGATCAGCTTGGAGATGTGCTCCTGCACCTTTTCCACATTCTGGCAAAGGAAAATCCAAAAGTTTTGTTGGAGAAAAAGGATTTTTCTATTATAAATTTATTGACTTACCACTTGCATGCCGCCGCTTGAGCTTGCAAAGCTGCTCAGATTGCTAGGCGGGTTGGGTGTGGCAGGTGCGGGCAGCGATGCTGTTGTTGCAATGACTGCTGCCTGTTGTTGGCTATTGGAGCGCAACAGCTGCTGAGGGGGGACAAGTGGGGGTTACTTAAGTTTTAGTCCCAAATTGTGTTTGAACTTACCTGTTGCTGTTGCTGCTGTGGCGCCTTCAGCAACTGTTGCTGCTGCTGCTGGTGTTGCTGATGCTGTTGGTGATGCTGCTGTTGCTGTTGCTGCTGTTGTTGCTGCTGCTGTTGCTGCTGTTGCTGCTGCTGTTGTTGCTGCTGCTGTTGTTGCTGCTGTTGTTGCTGCTGCTGCTGTTGCTGCTGCTGTTGTTGCTGCTGTTGTTGATGTTGCAGCTGAAAGTGTTGCTGCAACTGCAGCTGTTGAAAGGCCAACGCATGCTGATGCATTGCAGCTGCAGTTGGATTGTAATACTGCGGCTGTCCTAAATAATAAACGCCTGGCGGCGGCGGTGGCAATGCTGACAATGCGACAGGATTGGTTGCAGCCAGCAGCAGCGATTGCTGGGCGTGCAGATGCTGCTGTTGCTGTTGGTGCTGATGCTGCAGCTGCAACTGCAACTGATGCGAGTTGATGTGATTGTTGAGCTTCAATTGGGTGCTGGGCGAGAGCGTTGGATGCGCCAGCGATGGTTGCTGCTGTTGTTGCTGCTGCTGTTGCTGCGCCGACAGTTTATGTTGCTGCTGCTGTTGTGGTTGCAGCAGCGTCTGTTGCTGTTGTTGCAGTACTTGCTGCTGCTGCTGCAGTTGCTGCTGATGCTGTTGTTGCTGTTGCTCCTTGAGCGTGCCGGGCGCATAGAGGGATGCATTGTGAAACTTGGGCTTGTATGGCTTGTAGTCGAGCGACTGGCGATGCTGAGCTGTAGCCGATTGCAGCGAGTCAGCGGGCGGGGCGGGAGGCAGGGTTCCGGCGGCTGGTGAGCCCAGCGGCAACTGTTGCAGCATATGCTGTTGCAGTTGCGGCTGTTGCAAATACGTACTCTTCGCCGCCGACAGCGTCGATGGCGATGGCGTGGGTGAGGCCATGGCCTCATCATAAGGCGAATCTGTGCGACTCAACTGAAATGAACATAAATGTCGAATTCTTGTAATAAATCAGATTATAATAGTAATAGATTATAGTAACTTACGACTTCGACACTTAGGAGCTCGGAGCTGCTGTTGCTCAGCTCTCCATCGCCATCCTGATCGGAGAGTCCGTCCGTCTCGTTGGCGGGCACATCGAGGCCGCGCATGCGCGCCAAATGGGAACGGGAGCGGCAGTGTTTGTACAGGTTGCTCTTCGTTTTGAAGGCGATGCCACAGTTGTTGCACGGATACGGTCGCTCATTGGTGTGGGCACGTATGTGCTTCTCCAGCACCGATGGCTTTGCACAGATCAGATTGCAATAGGGGCACTTGGGGCGACCACTTTTCTCGCCTACTGTTGCTGTTGTTGCTGCTGCTGCTGCTGCTGTTTGTATTATTGTTGTTGCTGGTACTGCTACTGCTGCTGCTGCTGTTGCTGTTGCTGTTATTGTTGCTGCTAACGTTGTTGCAACGATGGCTGCTGCTGGCGTTGGCTGCGTTTGTTGCTGATGCTGTGCAAATGTTGCCGGTGACAGTGTTGCATTGCTGGCATAGTTAATATTGCTGTTGCTGTTACTGTTGCTGAGGGGCGTGCGTGTACGAGGCGCACCAGCAACACCAACATTGCCATGCTTGCTCTCATCATGGCTGTTGTTATTGTTATTGTTGTTGTTGTTGTTGTGGCTGATGTTGTCATTGGCATTTACGAAATTGGCACTGAATTCTAAACTTCTTGCCGGCAGCAAGGGAGCAACCTTCACCGTCACATGTCCATTGAGCAGTGGTGGCACAGCGGCCACGGGCTGCGGCGGTGGCGACAACGAGCTATTCGATGATAGCGATGTGGTGCGCACCGCCGCCATTGCATCCACAGACTCTGGTTCGGTGGTGCTCGCCAGCCGTTTAAACTTTTTGTGCAAATAACGCGAATTGGTTGAGCTCGTCCAGCCATCGACAATTGTTGCTGCCGCTGTTGTTGGATCATCGCTGCTGCTGTTGTTGTTGTTATTGGCCAACACGTTGTGGTTGTTGTTATTGTTGTTGCTGCTGTTGTTGCTGCTGTTGTTGTTCTGGTTGTTATTGCTGGTGGTGTTGGCTGTGGCTGGTAGTATTGTTGTTGTTGTTGTTGCCACGTTGCTCGTTGCGCTGCTTGCCACCTGCTGTAGCGTCATTTTGCTATCACTTACGTTCGCCCTATCCTTAGCCTTAAACTCATAATTATTCTCACTAATACTATTATCACTGTGGTGGCTGTTTTTGTTGTTGGTGTTGGTGTTGTTGTGGTTGTGGTTGCTGCTGCTGCTGCTGCTGCTGTCCGCAATTTCGGCTGGCAGCTCGCTTAATTTATCTCGCGTGCTTTTGCTCTCAATTGCTGTCGCAGTTGCTGTTGTTGTTGCTTTCGCAGTTGATGTTGTTGTTGCTGGTGCAACTTTGTTGTTGTTTACTTTGTTGCTGTTTGATTTGAGTGTTGTTGCTGCTGTTGCTGGTGTTGCAGCAATTTCGTTATTGCTGCTGCTGCTGTTGCGATATGTTTGCTTCTTAGTTGTCACTGTTGTTGCTGTTTCTGCTGCTGATGCTGCTGCTGCGGCTGCTGTTGCTGTTGCACGTCGCGTGCTGCTAACTTTGTTATTGTTGTTTTTGTATTGTTTGTTTGTCGCTGCTGTTTTGTACTGCTTCGCTGTGTTTGTTGTTGTCGTTGCACTTTCCATAGTAAAATCAAATTTGGCCGCCTGCGTTGAATTTGCCGCCGGCTCATCTGCAAAAACAAGAAAACCAAATGAAATTAAATAAAACTACAATTTCATAATAAAATTAATATATAATAAATTATAAATACAAACAAATAAAATAGGCGTAATTTAGTATAAATCATTTGTTAAATTTACTTCATAAATATATTTAAAGAGGACTAGAAAAATTCCCAATTAACTGATTAGAATATTGGACACTGTTTAAAGTGAATTTGTATAAAATTTCTTAGTAGACGATTTCTGTAAATCATTCGAGTGGCTCTTCAGCTATTTTTGGTTTCAGTGAAACTTAAATATTTACGCTGATGAAGCGCGTAGCTCGTCAATCTTATCAGACTGATGATAAGCCAGCCACAAATGGCACAAATGTGTCTGTGTGTGTGTGTGTGCGTGTGTGTGTGTGTGTATTTGTGGCTTGCAAATAAAATGTGAAATATGTTTGGATCAGTCTTAAATATTTTTGTGTACGATATGCATAAAAAACAAGCATAAATAGCAGAAGTAAGCAAGCCAAGCGATAAGCCAATATTTTATCAACTTTCTATTTCAGCGTTAACTGCTCACCTGTTGCTCACACGCACAACAGGCCACAAGAAAAGAGAGAAAAACAAACTTAAACTAAAGCGAAATCTATCCTAAAATACGAAAACATTCGCAACTAAATCAAAAACAAAAAAAAAAAAATGTCAAGCAAAGTGCGCTGATTGTTGTTGGGTCGTCTTATCAGCTTTTATATATATATATGTATATGTATAAATATATGCATATATATGTATGTATAATTAAACTGTACAGTTTAGACTCTCCACAAATGCTATTGTGAACTAAATGCACACATACACATACATACACATATATAATTAGTAAATCTATTCGTAGAAAAATAACTCAAGACTCGGGCGTTAATTGACGCTCTACATATATATATATATATGTGTATTTGTATATATATATATACACACAGACACTATTATGTTTATCATGTATTGCAATTTGCCATTTCAACTTGTGTTTATAAATAAAACTAATAATATCAAATTTGCCGAAAAATTCCATTGATAATGTGCAGCTAGGCATGACATGTTTTTGGGCATGCTTATCAGCGATTTGTGTGAAACTCGTTTAGTTTGTTTTGTGCTGGATTCGCCTGTGTTGCATTACTCACAATCAGGCAAAAAATACCAGCGATAAATGACACTTGTAAATTGCAAATGGCACTCAAATCCCCCCTCACCAAACCGACCTATGCTCTGACGTCAGCTGTCGAAGTAATTAGACAGTTTTTCTTTACGTTTTTTTGAGAGATTAGAGGCATTGCTTAGCGCATTTTTACATTGCATATGACGTTGATTAAAAGCATCAATTACATAACCACAAAGCAATTGCAGTCGGCGTCGGCTTGCTGTGAATGGGTCAAGTCAATTTGTGTGGAATTTCCAACAAAAGGTGGAATCGCCATCGATTATATGGAATACGGAATTTGGTAACGCAATTCACGAGTCAAGTTCATGTTTACCACCTACTATATACATATCTATATATACATTCGTTTATACATACATATATATACATACATATATATTCATTACATATATACATATATTTCTAATTTTAGTCACATTTACAACTGATTGCTACAGTTATGCAATATTGTTATCGATTAAGCGCAACAACTAATCGTTAATTTTGAACTTAGCCCAACTAATCATTAGTCGTATACGAAAATGTAAATGTCCATTTGTCAAACACGTCATGAAGAAAATAATTGTAATACAAATAAAAAAAAAGCAAATATGTACGAGACTCTATTAAACTCAGTTGTTACATTGCATTTGTTAGTGTGCATTGCAATCAAATACAACTGTAGTTTATTTTAGAAACTTATAATCCCTATATGCATAGCAACTAAGTATAGTGTGTACATCCACACACACAAATATATTTATATATATATATATATATATATATATATATATATTGAGTGAGTTACACATGCATTTGCAATTATTCATATTCCCTCATATTTCGTATTAAGCGAAGCGAATGGAATGCCTGTCACTCTGGTCACACTGTGATCATACGTCACACAAGAGCTTTTTTTATGCATTCGACGTACGCCTCTCTTACTCACGCGTGTCCCACTCACAAGTGCAAGCACAAACACAAACACATACATACACCCACTCGATAATGAGCACAAGGTATGCACAAAAAACGGCGCCACTGTTCGTCTGTCAGCGCAGATTCAAGTAATACGTCATATTCGCTTTGCATCTACAAAGAGTGTGTGTAACAAGTAAAAATTGAGCTTGGTCAGCTCCCAGCTGGTAATTGCTAATTATTAATCACTTATAAGCCATATGTGAGCGAGACTCAAATAAAAAGTAACCGAGGTGCAGAAGCATGGCGCAAAAATCACGTAAAATTCGCGGAAATGATACGAAATTCCAATGAATTCGCAGCGGCGTCTGATAAAAAAAAGAAACCGCTTTTACGACTAAAACAGTCAAATTGAAATATTCACACACACATGTACACTTACACCCACACACTCACTGAAATTAAATAGTGAGTGTAACAAGCAAAGCTCAGCTAATCGTACCTGGTAAATATTCAAGCAGTCAATCGCTCTCTGTGAATATCAATAAGCCTATGAATATCGATAGAAATAGAGTTATCGATAAGAGGCGGCAACACTAGTATCGGTTTTGTTGTCAAAGCAAATTGGGCATATCAAAAACAAAAAACAATAAAACGTACAAAAATATGACAACAGCAAAAATGCGTCCGTTCATCGGTTAAAGCGCTCGCGACAACGAACAACGAGCGATGAGCGACGACCGTCGAGCATGAAACAGTTAAAGACAACTAGACGAGGCAAGCTGAAAAATTCATTCAAAGACCCAAGTGCCCAAGTGGCAAAAGCAACAGCAGCAGCAGCAGTAAAAACAGCAACAACAAGCAGACACAAATCAGTGTGTGAGTGTTTGTGTGTGCGAGAGTAGTGTGCACAAGAAAATGAAGAAGCGACGGGACGCGACTAACTGGCGAAAGAGCAACGCGAAAACAAAAGCACACACACAAACGAAGCAGCAACAGCAGCGATGCGAGTAGAATTGTGAAAAAAAATGTTTAAAACCGTACAATAATCAAATAATTGAGTGAGACAGCGAAAGGAAGAAGCAGAGTGGGTAGAGGAAGGGGTGCGAGCAACAGCAAAACTGTCGTCGTCAAAGTCGCGTCGCCGACGCCGCATACCTCAATATTCGCAGTCAGTTCGCACACTGTTGCAATTGTCAATCATAAGTAAGCAGCATTCAGACGCCGCTACTGCTGCTGCGGCTGCTAAGAAATGATCAAATCAAGCAAAAACGTAGCTAGCAACAACAACAGGTGACGCGACGTAAGGGAAAAAAAACGACGACGGCTGTTGTCGCTGGCCCGAACACGAACCCGAAACCGAACCCTATTGTCGATTACGACACACACATAGAAACAGGCATCAACACGCGCACGCACACAAGCGCAAGCACCCCACCAGCAAAAATGTATATGTGTGTACATATGCGAATTTTTGCTGACTAAGGAAGGTCTGGGGAGCACCAGCAACGACGAAACGAAACGATAACAACAAAGCATTTCAAACGTAGAAGCACAGCGTAAAACGTAGCAGTGGAAAAAAGTGATAATAAAATAATAATTGCTACACACACACTCACAGTCTGTACACATTTATTTTCGAGCGACGATCGTTCGTCTGTTAAGCGAGTGTGAGAGAGAGAGCGCGCTAAAAGCGCTAGAGTTGCCGCAGCTGTCTACACACGATACACAGTACGATACCCCGGCTCTCTTCCAATCCCCTTGACCATTGCACACGAGTGGAGCACGAGCAGACATGTGGCGACGTTCATATGCATGGTTAGCATTTAGCCTGTTTTCAATAGCACTCTTACCCATACCACTGCACACAATGTGTATATGTGTGTGTGTGAGTCTCAACATACGCAAACATACACACATATAGGCAACATGACTAATGCAAACAACTTGACAACACTGTCGCCGCTGCCGTCGCTGGCGTCGCAGTGACCAAGCGCTGACGCTGCCTGCGCTTTGCTTTTGTGTGTATTATACTGAGTCAATTCACAAGAAACGAGGAAACCCGCCATTCGTCGTCGTTGCTGTTGTTATTGTTGTTGTTGCTGCTTAAATTTGTTTATATTTATGTACATGATGTCTGTATGTACGTGAGTGTGGCCATGTGTGTGTGTGTCAGTCAAGCTGTGTGCGAGCATGAATCAAGCTAAAATTTTAATCATTTTGCTCGTTTTTTTGTTGTTGCTGCCAGCCCCCGGCCTGACTGGAAACGAGTTTAGCTTGTTGCGTGCATATATATATGTGTGTGTGCTGGGCATGAGTTTTGTTGTGGCCTGCCTGTGTGTGTTTTGGGGCAGCGCTACTTGTTTTCATCGAGACACAGGCGATAATATGACACCAACCAACACCAACACAAATGCAATCGCCTCTGTTATAGCTTTCTAGAGCACTTGATAAGCACTTTTTTTTTTGCTCATTCTCTGTCTCTATCTTTCTCGTCTGCTCTTTCCTTCCTTATTGTCTGCTGTGACGTACTCATTCGTGCTGTTGTTGTTTTTGTTGTTTCTTTTGCTGTTTGCTATTGATTCCATTCCCAACACTTGAGTATTTGTCGGAAACCAAATTAATGCGATTAAGCAGCGCTAACGACGATCACGCTACTCTTCCTATTCTTTTTCACTTTTTGCATTTACCACCACTACATGTGTGCGTGTATTTCAAGCAACTGTTGCTGATTTGTTTTTTTTTTTATAGTTTCCACTTTAACATTTTTTGTTTACTTTGTAAGAGATTTTCAGTAAGATTATAGAACACAATAAACATATGCCGAAATAATTGCCATGAAATCCTTATAGATTTATGGGTAGTGAAATATATATATATATATATATATGGTTTCTTTTGTGTTCATTTTAAGTCGAAAACTGATAGAAAAAACAAGCAAAAAATATATATATTATAGCTTATCATTGGCGTAAAAAACAGTTCATTCTTTTTCTTGAACGGCAAAAGTCAAGGTTCATTTAGAGTTGTGTGCATAGATAATACAGTGCGAAATAAAACCTCTTGAAAACTAATAATAGTTTTTCATAGACTGAAACTCATTTTGTTATAAAGAACTGTCAAATGCATTTCAGTATTTAATTCTCATTATAAACATTTAAGAGAGCTAGGAAAATTTATTTCGAATGAGTAAGCGAAAACTTTTTCGTTTTTTTTTTTAATTTCCCAAAATTGTCGAAATTCGGTGTTCTACCGCGGAAATTCCCAAAAACGCTTGACGTCAAACCGAAAATATTAGCAAAAATCTATATAAAATTCTGTTCGAAAATTGCTGGCCAGTGCCAAGGCTACAAAGATACACATAAAATCGTTGGATTTTTTTGGCACTGAACTTTCTACATGTAATAAACTGTAGATCTTGTGTGTATATGGTATGGCATGCAATTTTTAAATATTTTGTATTCATAATTAAAACTAAAACGAACATTACAAAATAAATTTGGTGTAGGGAAATGGCAGGAAGCGAAATAACAAAATGTGGCATGAATATATATTTGAAAGAAATTTCGTTTGAATTGAGATTCGTTTTAATTACAAATGTAGACATTTTTCAAAAAAACGAATCCAAAGCGAGCCCAAAAACGATTGTCTAAAATAAACAGCGCATAAATAAAGAATGGCTGAGATAAAAATAGGGAATAAAATAGATACTGCGCCAAAAAATAAATAAAAGTGTTAAATAATTGCCAGTTAAATTTTTTGTTTACATACAAAACATTTAAGAACTAACCGCAAAAAAAAACATGAGATTATATATATATTTATCTATATCTATATATATTTATATTTATATCTAATTTATGTATGTATGTTTTTTTTAGGTTGTCGCTTGGCGACTTTTGCTTTCCACAAATTTCGCTGTGCCAAAAATCAAAATGTATTTTTAAATGCCCAACTACGTAAGACGACATTCAAGTGTTTTTATTTAGCCAGTACGCAGTTTGAAGTCTTTAGCCATTGCCAGAGAACTATATAGATATGTTTATATATATTTATAGATCTGTCTATTGGCATTTTAGTTAGCACGTTTTAGCTGGCCATTTTGTATACGTTATTGTTTATGACAGCCTATACAAATATATTTAATTATTTATCTCACATCTTTCTTACAGATCTGTATTTGTTTTATTCAGTTCGTTGCAAGTTTGCAAATATAATTTGAAGCATTTCTCGCATTCGTTTTCAAATAGAAAATTCAACTGGTTTTTATCTCAACTCACGAAATGTCTTTGACTTGTAATTAAAACTTAATAAAAATATATGGTCAAAGTCACGCGTGCTAAACTAAAAACAAATAATTAGATGATAGCGAAAAAAATTAATAATTAAACATTTCTCAACTCGTGCATTCAAGCGAAAAAATTTTCAGAAATCAGATGTAAAACAAAAACAAATAATAATAATAATATTCTTCTACTATTTTTTTAATGTTTTGTGGCATTTGAAGGACGGAAATGCTGTGTATGTTGCGTCAGATCTTGTGTGTGTGAGAGTGTGTTTGCATGTGTGTGTCAATTTTTGCATATTATCGCAAAGAGACGAAAGTAAAATCACAATGAGCAAGCAATAAAGCACAAAACAAAAGTCACACTTGGGAAATACACTTTTTGTTAGTTCTAAAGGTAAACAAAAAATTTATTTGCCTAAACTGTGTAAAGTTTTGTTTACATTACTTTTTTATATAACGATTAATTTTCTTTAATGCAATTTACTTTTGTAATTTCATATCTTGTTCGGTTTAAGGTGTTTCTTTGAGAAAGTCAAGTGGATTGTGGTTAGGGTATATTTATAATATTTGTTAAATAAAAACGCTTACGTAGCGTGCACAAAATGCTTGAAAAACTGGTATTTCTTTTTTGACTATTCACCACATCTCCCCTGCTCTACCCCACCACCAACACATATACAACGTGTGCGGCGACTAAAGCGTTAAACAAATAGAAATCTATAGTTAATAATGACCAAAGATATGATATATTAATCTGAATAGTGTGCTGTGTGTGTGTGTGTGCTTGCATGAGCAGTTGTGTGTATGTGTGTGTGTGTGTGTCTGTGACAGCATCTTTGTCTGTCTGTCTGGTTGATGGCATTTTGCGCCCACGCAGCGCTTTGAATCCGTATATGTCACTGTAAATGTACATTATATCTTGTAGCGCTCTTGTCAAGGTCAGGGGTTGCCTTAGCTGCCACAGTCCGTAAACATGTGTCGTAATCCGTAATCCTTGTTGCAGGGCATTCCTCAAACACAGACACAAACACGCAAACTCATATAGAACTGTTGCTCGTTTAATTGTTCCCAGGCACAGCTAACACTTCAGCAGACATCTCTCTGTCTCTCTTTCTCACTCACGCACACTAAACTGCCCTTTTGTTGTGTTCTTAAGTGGATTTCCACCTTTCGTCTCTCATTGTTTTGTTGCTTTGTTCTATGCCGTCGATTCGCCTGCCCTTTTTGGCTGTGTCAATGACGTTGCAGCAAGCCTTTTGTCTCGCTCGCGCTCACTACGGCGACGGCGACGTCGTCGTTTGTTGACGGCAGGTATCCTGGCGCCGGCTTAATTTACGTTTCGCTCACATGCAGGTAGACCGACACACACACTCACAAACAGAGGTTGAGAGAGAGACAGAGCGTGTAGTGTATTTAGTTCAAGTCCAATGTGTTCCTTATTGCTGCTGTAACGTGAAATTGAGCGCATCGTATGACACATGCTTATGCATTTACACACACACAACAAACACAGCCACATTTGCTCTCTTGCTCTTGCTCGCTTGCATGCTGCACTAGCTCACCCGACCCGAAGAGAGCACATTTGTTTTTCTTGTTTTACTTTGAACTCGACAGAGACAAAAACTAAGAAGAAGAAGCAGAAGATGAGCAGACCTCAAAATCACGACGACGCCACAACTACAACAGCGGGGGTTGCCCTGTTTATTGTTGTTGTTTTTATTATTATCGCAGCTCTGTTGCTGTTTTTTTTTTGTTGCGCGCTACAAAACGTCGCTGTCGCTGCAACGACTTTGCTTTGGTTTTAATGAATATAAATTATTATTTTATGTTTATATTTATATTAAACTGTAAAACATTCTGTTGAATTTACTGCAACAAATTTAACGTTTTCTTGTTGCTCACTTTTTGTAATTAAATACACCTAAACGACTTTTGCACTTTGTATTTTGTATTTTGGATTTATTTTATATTTGATTTATTAGCATATTATGATGACATATTCATATTCAAATTCAACTCAAACTCACTTTTCCATTGCTGTTGTTTGTTGTCGCTGTGATCTAATTTGATTAATTCAAAACTTGCACTCGCGTCGCACTTTTCGCCTACACGTTCGTTCTTCAGTGGTTTCTATTTTGTTTATGTTTTACTACTACTCGGCCTGCGCCGCCTATCGCGTTCTATTTGCTTCTCGTTTTTCGCTGCGTTGCGTTCCGTTCCGGGCAGGCCAACTTAACAGCACGACGTTCGATTTTCGAATGTTCGATCAACTGTTGCTACTGTTGTTGTTGCCGCCGCCTGTCGACGTCACTGTGTGTGCGCACACGAACGGAACGCGGTTTGTTTTACACATCGCTCAATCGTCCAAATCGAGCATACATACGTACCTTCACACACACAAGCACGCACACACTAATATGCATATGGTGGTTGAGCATTTCTTGTTTCACATGCTGACAGAGCGCTTTACATAGACACCATTAAACAGAGCTGATCCATGTGGTATTGTTTGTTTTTAGTGTGCCGCATCATCACTGAACCGGCCCTGTACACAAACACATATACGATAGCCCAGAATAAGAAAAGGAACAACAACAAAAAGTCAGCTAGTCAGCAAGTGCCAAGTCGTCGGCTGTTGCGCGTCGTGCCTGCTGATTGTGTGTGTATGGGTGTGCTGTGCTATGCTGTGCTTTCCTTCTTGCTCAGGGAAGCCCCAAAACACTCCGCGCGCAAATTGTTCTATTGTCGTTGCTGTTGTAGCATGAGCAAAAGCGAATAAAAGAATTCGCTGCTTGCTGCTGCTTAAGTGAGCGAGCGCCGCCAGCGCGTTCTTGGCTTATTAGATCAATTGACTTTGTGTAGTTTATTTTAGTGCGCCATTCGCTGACTATACGTGTATGTGTATGTGTATGTATGTGTGTAGATATCTGTTGCTTGTACAAATTTTGCGTTAATTTTTATTTGATTTTCTTTGTGGTTTTTAGAGGAGTTCGCAGATGCGAGATTGGTGTTGATTGATATTGAATTTTATATTGCAATTAATAGTGAAATTGGTGTTTTTTATTATTATGTTTTTATTAGACCTCAAGTGGCCTATAATCAGATTCTTAGCAACTGGACTCTTAGATTGTTCGTATCAATCCAGACTCAATTACGGACTGATTACAGCTATCGAGCTATTGACAAAGGAAAACAGTGCAATGACTTGTAACATTTTCAAGCATTTGATTTTCGATTAATCACGAAATATTGCTGGTGACAGCAAATTCAATGAATACCTTTAACTATTAATTTGCTGGTCAAAGGAAAATAAAATCTTATTAATGTCAAAAACAAATCAAACGGAAGTGAATCGATAAGAAAGACTAACGAAAACAAACATTGTCTTGATGTGCATAAACATTGATGTGTATGTATGTGTGTGTGAGTGTGTGTATGCATATGTATGCACATATTTAGACAGTTGACGCACGATAAGAGTCGACAGCAGCAGCAGCAACAATAACAAAGTTGATGATATCACAAAAAAGGTAAACAATCTAATCAATAAACACAATAAAACCATGACGAGCAGCGTTCAGCTTGTGCATTAGTAACTGTACATTTATGCATATGTATGTGTGTACATATGTAATGTTAGCAATTGAATAGAGTTGAACAGGCTTTTTACTCTTTCTCCTTCTCTACTTCTTGCGTGCATGCGACGATTGATTACATGCAATAAAACGTCTTTCGAAGCGATTGACTTAAAAATAAACAGAGACACACGCAAACACACAAAGAACAATTAACACATGTATGAGGGAGTTGAAGAGGGAGAGGTAGCCTTTGCAATAGACACAAGTGGCCCCAAAACTGCAGTCGTTGCTTGACGACGTCTTATTCATTCACGCATTGGGTAATCGATATACACAAGTCAGCACACACACACACACACACACACGCGCACTTGCCAAATGAAACCATTAAGCGCAACAGAGAGCGCAAGACAGTAGAGTGAGCGAGAACAAGAGCGAACAGAGAGCGCGAAACGAGAAGAGGAGGAGAGTAGACGAAAGATGAGAGACATTCATTGCAACCAGAAGCTACGATCGAACAGTGCCGCCAAAGTGGCGGCTCCAACGCAGACGGACAAGCAAAGCACAAACAATCAGTGGAGCCAACAGGCATAAAAACAACAGCAACAACAATAAAGTTGGCGACGTGATCATGTCTGGACAGTTCAGTAATGCTGGCGACGTTGTCGGCTCCAACTTTGTTATTATTACCGCTCGTGCACATGAAACATTCCCCCCACAACCCGCACCAATACAAACAACAACTGCCCACGATTTGAATGTTGTTTTTGTTATTGTTGTTGTTGCTGGTGCACCCGACGACTCTTGTTGATGGAACAGGTTTGAACTCGCGACATGGCTGGCTGCTTGAATGTTTTTGGCTGGAGTTTGCCATCGATATATTAAACGTAATCAATAAGGTTAACTTCTTTAATTGAGCAGCAACAGCGTCGTGAAATGGACCAAAACGAAGCGACAATCAAAACTAATTGAATGTGGCGAAAAGTGGAGAGAGAGAATTGGAAGTGAGTGAGTGCGTGTGTGTGTGTTTGAGTGAGAGCGAAACGAAGAGCAGCCATTTAACAGTGAACACACACACAAACATGGAGTGCCAACATATGTTGACCTGTTGAGCTTTGAGTATTGAGCTCAAAAGTTTGAGTGGCCATCAAAAGAAAAAAAAAAAACTTTGGACAGGCCAAAGTTGAGTGTGCGTTACGCCTAATCAAACTCAAAGTACAACAACACAAAAATAGTCAGGTTAATTGTGCGTTGCATAGCTTATGGCGTCAGCACAGTTGGCTGTAAGGACTGAAAAATGAGGATATGTTTATATATTTAATTACATCAGACTCATAGGTTGTGTAGCTTCTGCCATGTGTCAGCCGAAAGATTGTTTAAGGCCAACAAAAGTCAGACTATGCGTCAGCACTAATTCAATTTGGACCTTAGTCAACATTAGACATTAGACAAAAATGTGGCCAAAGTGCCACAAACAAACAAACAAACAAACAGAGTGAGAGAGACAGAGAAGGGGAGATAAAGTCAAAGTCTGGGGTCGTTGCGAGCAGTCCACTTAAAATGTTGATTGCTCATTTGTTGACACGCAACGTTTACCATGTGTCTATATTAGAATAGATACAAAAATAGAAAACAAAACATAGAAAATATAAAGCATTTACCTAATACAGAAATGTAATAATAATTAGTAGGGAAATTAGTTGTCTGTTTTACAGTGTTTAACAGTGTCAGTTTATGTTAACAGTGTCAATTGCTGTTAAGATTTGCTCAACTCAAACAACAGCTACGACTCTAACTGCGAATCTATATATGTGTGTGTGTGTATGTTTCTCAGCTATGAATGGCGATAGTTGCCAGACCATAACAATAGCAACAACAAAAACAACAACAACGGCTAATCGCTAAGTGCGCGCACGTCATAAGCATTTGCATATTTGTGTTTGAGTTTGCCATTTGGTGTATTGTATATTGTATATTGTAGATACGTGAAATGTATCCACAGTCATGCCGATTGAACATTGGCAGCTGGCTGGCTGGCTGGCTGGCTGGCTGGCTGGCTGTGCTTGACTGCCAATAGCAACATTTTGCGATCATACAGACAGGCTGATAAGCAAACTGGCAATCGACTGACAAGTCAGACACGACAGACAGACTGACTAACACACACACAGAGATCGTTTCGTGCCCAGTTGTAGCTTGTCTGCGTGAAGAATGTACTGAAAAAATCAACATTACTTTTGCTTTGCATGCTCCACACACCAGCAAATTATGTTCAACACTGAACAGGAACAGGAAGTTGGTGTTAATTTCTTTAATTGTACATTTTTTTTAATTAATTAATATTTTTACTTGTAATGAGCTATACAAAAATAAACAACAATTTTGCCAGAAATTCGCATTTTGCATTTAATGTGTTTTAAAGTTTAACTTTAACATGCTGCCAATATATAGACAAAATATCTTGGATATCAGACTACTATATCAAACTGCTGTCATTGGAAGAATTGGTCGAAAGTTGACTTTTTGATTACCAAATCTGATAGCAGACTTATTATATATATTCTTTACATTATAGGAAAAATCGGTAAGTTATGGCATGAAAAATTTTCTTTTCTACTAATTATTCTAATTTATCTCAACAGTTATTAGTTGTTTAGTAATTATCCCAATCAAAGTCAAACTTGAACTAAAAATCGTCGCAATCTGACCAATCTTATAGCTGTCATAGGAATAAAATAAGTTCTTTCATGATCTAATCTAAATTACTTATTCATGACTTCTGCACTATATCTAACAAGTGGACAAGAAATCATGAAGATCGGACTACTAAATCAGTGAGAAGTAGTCATGTCAACGATCAAAAGATCAGTTCTTAACTAAGAAGCACTTCAGTTAAACAAGTGTTTAATCTTTAGTATGTCTAAGATTAACATTTATGATTTCATATAATCAAATATTACTTTATTTGTAGTGAGTTCCACTGGGCTGTGATTTAATGTGAGTATTTCGAATGCCAGCAAAACATGAGAATCTAACTCAAAGTGCGCCCAACATTTACCATATGTTGGCCTCTCCATGTGTGTGCGAGTGTGTGTGTGAGTGTGTGTGTATGTTTGTATTTCGATTATAATTCTCTGGTTCTGTGTCTCTGCTTGATTGTTGTCGAGGTATCAGCACATCGTATGAGTTCATTGTGTGTCATGTTGTTGTTCTTCTTGTTGTCTAAATACAACAAGTATTAAGCTGCATAAGTGTGTATAGTGTGTGTAATGTGTATAGTGTGTGTGTTGTTTTGTACTCGCCCTGGCTGCTGGCTGTTGCTGCTGATTGGGAATCGCCAGTTGGGCGACTGTGAAAGAGCTTTGTGCGTAGCTGTAGCTACGAGATACTTTTGAACACACACACACACACAGATACATACACACACCACACACATTCCGCTTGCCACTTATTCTGCTGTGGCGTCTATGAATTTGGTTTTATATTAAGCAGTCGAGCAGTAAATGCGACGACGATCGCAGACTTGCGACGCCAATGAAAAAATGCTGTGAATGTTCAGCTGCCGCGGAGTGTGTGTGTGTGTGTGTCGTGTGTGTATCTTGTATCTGTACACTCAGCAAAACAAATAAAAAATAAATAGTAAAAATAATAACAGAAATTTTGAAAATCACAAAAAGTTGTTATTGTTTTAAGAAATGATTTGCAAATTTACGAAAATAATATTCTTGAAATTGGCAATTCTATTTTTAAAATAAAAATAAATATTTTCTATATTATAATTATCTATTGTTAAAAGGTAGAAATGGAAAAATCATATGTTTAGAAACAATTCTACAAATCGCTCTTGTTTTAAATTAAATTTATTTTAATGTATATTTTTTTTAGATAATTTTTTGTTTTAGTAATTTTATTTTTAAATACGAAGTTGAGCTAGTTTTGATGACGAGTTTCTAGGAATTCAGTTCGATTTTTTTGCTGAGTGTTAAACCTAAAAAATATAATTTTGTATTGTTAAATTGCCCGATTTTTTTTCAGAGTGTATCTGTATCTGCATCTCAACAGCATATGTGAATATGCATTTTGGCATCTACTCATGCTAAGCAGTGCTGCACATTGGCATTGTGGCAGCTGTGGCAAGTGTGGCTGCGTGCTAACAGATAGTGCCCCAGACTGCAGCGAGACAGCTTAATGACTTGCGTCAATGGATTTGCGCAGCTTTTACGTGCAACGGCAAATCCCAAACGACAGACTCGCTGGCATCATTAAAATCAAATTTTTTTTCTTTTTTCGCGGGCAAAACCCATAAAATCATCAATAGAAACGGCTCACGGCCAGGTCAATAGATTGCTGGTAATCTGGTTACTGGTAGCGCCAGCCATGCTGCCTGCCCCGAAGATGTGTGTGCAACTTGACATTTGATCAACAAAAGGGATTGCCAGAGAGGAGAGGAAAGACGGATAAAGAGAACCACTTGACTAACGGATCTCAACGGCGACCTGGCAACAGATCCTCCTCCTTCATCCGCAGGTAGTTCTCGAAGTACTCGTCAATTGCTTCTGTAGAAATCCCCAGCAGTGTTTAAGGTTGAATATCCTTGCACCTTCTGCATCGCCTATCCTAATTAGATTTGAAGTGTTCTCGGAATCGCAACTTTCAACTAGTTGCAAATCAATAATCATTTATGGAGGTGTTACTCTATCTACACATCTAAACTCTGCTTAAAATTAACTTTAACTATTACAAATTTGGCTTAATTTCAGTAGGGACACTTTTTAATTAATACCTTTTCTTACTTAACTTTAACAGATACCATTTTTCAGTGATGATATTTTTAAATTAATACCTTTTCATACTTAAGAGAATATTTAAAAAAAAAAAATATAAAGTGAATATATTTATAACGTTTAGTTTTAATTTAGTTTGGGTATATTTATATCAAATTATTGTATTACTTTAAATTATTTGTAAGTTTAAAAATTAGTTGACTTTTTCTTTTTATAATTTAAATATGTTTTTCTTTGGCTTCAGTTCAAGTATTCTTCAAATTAGCTGCGTACTTTTGAAAAACACACAGAAGTCACTAAAAACACATTTAAATCATAGAAGAGATTAATTATTGATTTATTTAATTTATTTATTTCCTAACATATTTAAATCATAAAATAAATCAATTTTTTTAATTTATTTCCGTTACGTATTACAATAAGTATTTAGCACAATTATGTGTGTAATACCCAATTAAGTCTAAGATTATGGATTACTAACTATTTTATGGGAATATGGCAATTTCAAATAATTCGACTTAGTTCAATAATATCTAAATATAGCCAGATATGGCTCAACTGTTTGGGAATTTCCCGATGAGTTTTTTCCCTTGCTTAAGCAAAACAAATCAAAGAGTTGTTTTAGACTTGTAATTAATCAATGTTTTTGCTGTGTGCATTATTGTTATATCTATATATATGTATATATATATATATATATCTTTCTATATGTTTGTATAAGGGAGGAACTAAAAACGACAAATTTTCTAGTCGCGTTGACCTTCAAAGTGTCATCTGTCGATTTGTTTGTCTGTCTGTTCATTGTCCATTTTTGGCTCTTATCTGGCTATCAGTGACAACAAAATTGACTCCTCCACAAACGAAACTCTGTTTGACAAGCGCCAAACACTCCTCCCCCCTCTCTTACACTAAACCGACCCTCCACGCTCTACATTTCTTTCACTAGTCGTCTTCCGCTGTGCCAGTTTTTTGTTGTAGTTTTTTGTTGTAAAGCCGTTTAATACAGTCATTAAAGAGCTGACAAGCACAAGTCAATTACACATAGACCCAAGCGCCCATTTATACTCTATATGTATACATATATATATATATATATATATATATATATATATATCAATTATGTATATATATATATTACATACATATACACATGTACATGTCAATGCTCGGTAATATTGATAAAAAAAATTCCTGTTTGTATGTGCGAGCATAAAATAGAAGTCGCTTGGCTTGATAAAAAACGAATGGCGTGATTCATGATAGAAGAAACACGCGCACACATACACACACACACACACAAACACACGCACAACAAATCAAATAATAATAACAATAAGCGTTGCGTAGTAAAAAAATGCATATATATATAAATATATATATATATATATATATACACAATTACAAACACTTTTGCAGAATTTAATGTTTATATGCGTATCAGCAAGAGATTATTGTTTATATATATACATACATATATATATATATATATATATATATATATATATATATATATATATATATATATATATATATGCTTTAACAATAGTATATAAATATATATATGTATATATATTTATGTTGTGTATGTGTTCCAGGCACTTTTTTATACGATTAACGGTTATTTTTATTTGCCAGCTGGTCTTATGCGATTTCACTTTCATTATCAACAGCCCTGATAGGCACTTACGTCTGATATGATACGGCACACACACACATATTTCCACTCACACACACACACACACACCCACTTATGTATGTGTAATTGTGTGTGTACTTGCAAACAGGGCAATGGAACTTAAATTGGCCCACAGTTGCCAACAAATCATATTAATAATTCGAAAAGCAATTCTGTTAAGCAAAATGAGATTTAAACAGAATTATTTATATATATATATCTTCCTTGATCCAATATTTTTTTTATCTTATTAGTTAAACACTTTAAACTCTTTTGAAATTGATTTACAAATTTGTTGAATTTGAATTTGATTTATGTTTTATTTATGCAATTCAGCTCTTAAAAAATATATAAATATTGATTGAATGCAGTTGTCAATTAACATTAAAAATACTACTAAACTAATCGGGTAAAATCCATAAAAAAAGAATTCAAAAAAATTGTAAAGACAATTTTTAAATTTAAAAATTAGATTTGCAAAAATATTTAATTAGCAATTATTAATTATATTAAGTTTACTACATGAAAATTAAATGATTTGAAATGAAGTCATTGTTAAAAATATTATTGTTATGTTTTATATATATACATAACGATAATGGTTACTGCAGATATTATTATCATTATTATTATGTTTTATCTGTATACAATTTATAATGATAATAATATCTATAAATGACAATACCAGTTAAGCTTAGCTCATTTATAGAATAACAATTTTGAGAAAGTGAGCACAACATAAATCAATCAATCAATCAAAATCACATTCCACAAAACAAATATGTCAATTTTTTTTTTATAAAACATTGAAATTGCCCAACTTACCTTTAAGTTTTTCCCGTGACGTTTCCAAAGCATTTTTACGAGAATTCACAGTTGATTCTAAAACGAGAAGAGTAAAAAAACAATTTGTATTTAAATTCAAACATTTTCAAACTTTGATTTATTTGCATTCAGATTGCATTACTCAGTTGATGTTTGATATGCTTGGCTGCTGTCATTAAATTAATAGCTAAATATATTAGAAAATTCTTAGAAAATTCCGCAGCATTTCAAATCTAATTGCTTTGTGTATTTTCAAATGTATACATATGTATTCGTATTCAAATTATGTTTTGTATTCACAGACAGCTAAACAGAGAGCAAAATAAAATCTATTTAATCTCTTATTTATACCAAATGTCGGGGCCCCCACGCATTGACACTGACATTTCACTCTTAGTGACGTCAAGTGTGTGTGTGTGTGTGTGTGTGTGTGTGTGTGTGTATATATATAGGCTATACACACATTCAACAAGCAACACAGAAACTTTGATAATTTACTGACAAAAGTCTTGAGGACATCAAAGCTAAACATATGTGAGAAATCCTGCTAGTGTCACAAAAACACATAATTTTCCTATAAATATATATATATATATATATATATATATATATATACATATACAAACCATATACATTTGCATAAATTAGTTTTCTTTGTGAAATGTTTGCTAATTTTAAATATGTGTCTGCCCATACACTCATCTCCATAAGCAGCTATATATATATATATATATATGTATATACATATATATATACATATATATATATAAAGATTCAGCGAAATAAACTTTTGTCTACGTGAATTGTAGAAACGCATAGACAATTCTAAATGTTCTATAAATAATTTCGCAGCGCCTGCAAAATGTGGCGAAATTCCCAAAAGAAAAACAAATCTACAAAATGAAAACAAAAATCACAAATAATAATCAAAACAGCTTGACGAGACTAGAGCAATTTTTTTCACCTTTTATCCATTAGAAATGGATAATGGGTATATAAACACCCCGATCTCAGTGACTATAAGAGCTAGACACTTTAAATTTGAAATATAGGTTTTTGTATACCCAGCGCAGATTTTGTTTATTTGTTCGATAATTGTTTCATTTTCTCGATTATCGATAAATTTAGATTTTCAATAGGAATATATGCAACAATTTTAAAAACAGCATCGAATTCTATTTAATACAAAATATACATATGTCTATTCTGAATCAACTATCCAAATTTCGTCAAGATCGAATAAGAAACACCAAAGTCAAAAATATATTCTCAAATTGATCTCATTTCAAGCAGCAGCATCATCTGTATGCACAAATATGCGAGCGCATTTGTATGAAAGAGATGGCATGATAATCGAAGCGAGCGCCAATATGATTTTGTGTGCATTCTTCAAAAGCCCGTTACAATTGTGTGTTGGTATCTATGCATGTATGTATGTTTATACATGTGTTCATAGCCAGCCAATTAGGGATCAGTTCGGGCTTGTGAATAAAATCTGCGCTGCAGACTTGCTCACATTTGGTTGCAACATTTTTTATAGGGAAATTTGTCAATAAAATTAGAATATTTTTAAAAGTGGGTTTTAGGGTATATCGTTGTCGAGCTCACTCGACTACAGCACTCTTATTTGTTATTACATATATTTATTTGTCTAAATTGGAATGACGCACTTTTGAGTGTTGTTCATAAATTCGGACACATTCCACAGCTTATGCTTGGAGTCTTCTGTCCCATCTGCCTCATCTTGTTGATGGCCTTTTATGGCCTGCGCAATTTAGTTGCCATTTGCACAATTTTATTGATAAGTAAATGTTACTGCTGCTGTGTGTGAAGTAGAAATTACAAAATAAAGTGCGATTAAACCTTATCAGCGCAACACAAGCTGAAATTATTGTCTTGCGCTGTTGTAAAAAGTGCTCATAAGCTCTATGTATATATATATATATATATAGATATAGTCGGACTCACATTCGAACTCGTACTTTAATCGCATCCAGCAAAGCTGCACTTTGAACGCTGTCTCTGATAAGCAGCAACTTTAAAAATAAGATTGCTGTCAACGCCGCGAAGTATGCAACAATTTCTGCTTTATTTGTTTTGTTGTGTGAAACTAGTTTTTGCGCAATTTAGATATATATTTAACCGTGTAAAGTGTTCGATTCATCTTTGAGGTTACGCAATCAGCTCAATTGTGTGTGACGTCATAAGTGCTTGCTCAGCTGAGCTCATGCCTCACACATACACACACACTCGCTAATTGTATTTATTAACATTTGCGGCAACTATTAGCAAATGCCGAATCTGTTGATGAAAACGAAACAGAACAAAAAAGAGCATAAAAATAAGCGGCTTCCCCAGCACACACACACATAGAGGCGCACACATACTGTTAAAAAGCTAAACTGGTTGGTTTAACAAGTTTTAAAATGAAGCAAAACAAAATGAAGACCCAAGCAAAGCGCACGAGTTGATGATGACGACGGTCAATTGCCAATTTCAGACTTGTTGTTAGTCGCTATGCTTATTTTTTTGTAAGCTCTGTGTTTGTGTGTGCTTTGATGCGCATGTTTCCGCTTTCATTCGACGCCAACAAGTCGGCGGCCGTAAACAAGTGCGGCAGGTGGTAAAGCAGCCTCAGCAGACACAACGACAGCCGCGAGAGCGAGTGAGTGAGAGAGCGAGCGAGCTTAAGCAATTGGTTCCTTTTCCTCTTCTTTTACTTATTCTACTTCTTCTTTGTCTTTTGCTCTTTCTTCTACTTCTTCTTCTTTTTGTTTGATGCGTGCGCAAATCGCGGTCGCGTTTTATGCTACCTGCATTAACAACTCTTCAGAGTTTCTTCTCTCCTTTGTATCTCTCGCTCTGCCTGTCTGTCTCTGTTCTTCGCCTGATTCCTGCTGAGCACAGCTGCCTGCAGTCGCCTGCCATAAATGCTGAGTGCCTGGCCGCTGCTTTAATTTGCATGCAGCCTTTTTGCTGCTCCTTTTTCCCTGCTGCTTACTTCTCGTGCTTCGCTTGTCAGTGGAGAAAGACGCAATTTCTTTGTTTCTTTTCTCTCAGTGGGATAAATTTAGATTTATAACACAATTAAAAATGATTAAAATGGCTCATTCATGACTCAGTACCTTTGAGAGGTGTTGGTAATTATAGCTAAAAAGTAAACACATCAAATATACATTTGCAATTTATTTAATAGCTCTGTTATTCAGTCACTATTAATGCGAATTGCATGTCATAAATTTATATTTATATTTACATACATATATTACACACATATGTATACAGATCGAAATGAACATTGACACATTGCAGTCACTGTTACAGACTGACTACCAATGACTCATTGACAGCTGCCGGCTGCATCATTTCCTTGAATGTGAACTCTGCTAATCGTTTTAACTGCCATTTAGCCAACTGACCAAGTGAGTGGGAGTGTTAAGTGCGGCAAATCCACTCGAACTTTATTTAAAACAAAAAACATCTTGTCACAGAAGAGCAAGAAAATCAACATTGCTGCAGTCGCAGTCGCCGTCGCCGTCGCAGTCGTTGCTGCAATTTCTTTTGCATTAAAAAATTCTCTCTCTCTGTCGCACACACTGACTGTCAGTGGCGCTCTCAATTAAATCGTCGTGTTTGCCTGTGACGTAAACAAGCGCAAAGCAGCCGCAGCAAATGAAAAATGCGAAGCAGCACTGAAACCGAATGAAATAAAATGTTCAACGGTAGCAATAAAAATAACAAAAACAACAACAGAAACCACAACATTTTTGCATATGCGCCTGTTGATTGCGTAATTAAAGTGCTCGACTTTATTGCGGCTGCTGCTGCTACTCTTGTTGTTGTTGTTGTTGTTCTCGTTATTGTTGTTATATTTATATTTTAATTCTCTCTATACTGTTCGTATGTGTGCGTGTATGCATTCACTAAATATTAAATGCTATATTCCTTGCTCTATCGCTTGGAATTTGTAATAATGCTAAACAAAACAAACGCCATCAAAATAAAATAAAAAATATAATACAAATAAAAATAAATGAGCTGTATTCATAGAGTAATAAATACAAATTCTTATTGGGCTATGAGCTAAATTTTTTGTTTCTTCAACGGCTGCCAATTTTTGCAGCTGCTTGCAAATTTAATTAAATCAAATAAAAAGGCATCAATGCATGTGTATATATATATGTGTGTGTGTGTGTGTGTGCATACTCAAATATGTGTGCAAAGGGGCGAAACGCGACGGGGCTGGGCCCAAATCCAGTTACATTTACAGCTGCTGCTGCTGCAACGAACGGAATCGGAATTGGAATCGGAATTGGAATTGCAGTTGCAAATTGGAGCCAAGTCCCACGTGAGACTCCGCTAAATATGCGAGGAATGTGTGGCAAAGTGCGTGGGGGACTCGACTTGCCTCATAAAAAAAAACCAAGCAATTAAACTGTAAATGTGGAACACGAAGAACGCGTGGATGCCGGAGGGTGAGGGAGAGGGGCAGGTGGGAGACACGCGCTTCATGATTTATATTTAAAGCGCACAATGCAGGAACAAATTAGTTAATCTGCTTCCAGATTGCAAATTGTAGATTTCAGCTGAAATACACAATTGTTTTTATTGACTTTTATTGCATTAATACAGTTTTCCAGTAATTGTTTTTTCCCCAATTCCAAGCACTTTCTGGACAAATTGTAGCTTTACTGTAAAATTCAATACTAATATTATACTAATAATACTAATTAGTACAACAATCCAAACAATTATCTCTATATTAAGTTAAATAAACAAGCTGATAAAAACGCAATAAATAAATTGTTTTGCTTAAAATCTGGTTATCCTAAAATACAAAACAATACTGATAAAACTGCTGTTTGCAGAGAAGAAGGTGATAATTTATAGACAATATTAAAAAAGTGTATTAATAAATAATTGAAAATTAGATTGGGGACTACCCTGAATGCGAACACGACGACAACTAAATCACTATTTATATAAAAAATGCTCGTTTATGATTAACCCATGTGATTACGTTCAGTCCGATAACTAAGGCGCGATGATGAGCAAACACAGTTAACGTGAGTGAGATAAGCTCTCAAACACACACATGAAGGTTAACGCAGCAGAGACTGAACAAAGGCACAAAGGCACATATATGCATATATCTATCTTGTATTTGTGTCTCGTCTCGTGCTTCTTCTTCAATTTTCACACTACAGCCACGAGCGCAATGTATATAAACTGTAAAAATGCCAAAACGGCTGACAACGCAAAAAAGCAATTATGAAAAGTTATTCACTTTTATGATTAATTTCCTTTGAATTATATACGTTGCACGCGCTCACTCTTTTTTTTATAACTTAAAGCACTCTCAACAGACTCTCTCTCGCGCTCTCGCTCTTGCTCTTGCTCTTAATGTGTCTTTCAATTTGGTCTGACGTTCGTTCAATCGAAAGCAGCAGCAGCAACACCGCAGTAACGGCAGCAGAGACAGCAACAGAGGGAATTCCCTGTTGAGTGTGACGCTCTCTCTATCTCTGCTGTGCTCTGCTATATTCTGCTTTGCTGTGCTGTGCTCTGTGCTCTTTTTGTCATTTGTTATCTCTCACTCGAGCTCTGGCTCTTTTGGCGTCTGTGGCCGTGTGTTTTTGTTTGCGTTTCAGCTTTCAAGCTGTATTATTACGCGTACTTCTTTTTGTTGTTGTCAAAGTTGCTTTGCGTTTCGTTGGGCGATTATCATTAGCACTGACTTGCTTTATATTGCTATCGTTCTGCTTCTTCTTCTTCTTCATGTTGCTATTTCTATTACTGTTGTTGTACTGTTAATTGGTGTGCATTTGCCTCTTCGACTTGCGCTGTATTTAGACTGTTCGCTGTTTGCTACGCTTTGATAAGATTTCACGCCTATTTTTTTTTTAATATTTTTAGTTGACAATTTGTTGGCAAAAATTATAGTTCAAGTTTGAGGTTTGTTTTTTGTGGCAAACCACAACGTTTTGCTGTTTTCCATTATTATTATTTCCCTCGTTTTCGCTGCGCTCTTATCAAAAGACAACATCGGCATTTTGGCCACAGTTTGCTTTCCACCTTGCCCATTTTACAGTGAAATTAATAGCACGATATGTTATGGCTAAAAGATTTATATTTCGATCTGCGTTAACATAAATTACACCACAGCCGAAGGAGAACAAGGAGGAGTGTAAAAGAGAGAATGCTCGACTGGTAGTTACCCTGTAATCAAAATTATGAAAACATATGTATATTTGTATATAGTATACATAGTAATAATATACACGTAATAAATACATAAAATGTATCTGCTTATAATAAATATTATATATATCGATAGTTATCGATAACAATCATCTTACAAGAATGTGTATTGCTTTTAAAATATACAATAAACCGGAAAACATACATAAATGCATATCTTCTTATTCTCTATTAGCTACTTATCGATTGTTATCGATAACCTGCCACTTACATGAAATGGTTTTGCCTGCAGGGTATGCAGCAGCAAAGAAAACCTAAGCAAAGAGCTTACACAGACTCCTGCGTATTCTTCTTCTTCTTCTTGTTCTTCTTCATTGCTTTTTTTGGCCATACACAACAATGTATCTGTATCTGTATCTGTGGCTGTATCTGTATCTGTGGCTGTATCTGTATCTTTGTAAGTGTGCTAGCAGCGAATGGGACAGACAATTTTATTTCATTTATATTTTATGCGTTGCTTTTCTTTTTTTTGCGTTCGCTTCCTTTGAGATACACACAACAACACACACACACACACACGCACATGCATAGCCAAGTTGGCTGAAAATATTCGCGGCTGTTGCGGCACTTAAAATGGGCAAAAACGTATCTGTTGCTCCATCCTGTGGCAACAGCTGCTGCCAACTTTTGCGTTCTCAGCAAAAGGCGCAAAATAAGCGTCGCTCGTCCGTCGGTTGTCCCATTGCCGTCCGACGACGACGACGACGACGACGACGACGACGAAGACAATCCTCAATCAACTTTGCTGCGCAGTGTCTTGTATCTTGTATCTTACAGATACGCATAGCACTTGTGCTCTGGCTTTGCTTTCCTGCTTTGACTTTGGCTTTGCTTTTGTCTTTCGTTTTGTGGCAAGTTTTGGGGGCAACCGTTTCTTTGTATCTTGTAGATGTGCTCATGACAAACGTTCTAGAAGCGTAGGTTTTTGTTTTTTTTGTTGCCTTTGCACTCAGTGGCGCCTCAGACTCAGACTCAGACTGAGACGAAGACGTGCGTTTTGCGCTACAACATGCTACGTGCCACATTCGCAACGTGACTTCCCTAAAATTATGGCACACAAAACCAAAGCTGTGCAACAAGGAAGCCCGGGCTGAGCTGTGAAAGTTGCTCGAGTGTTGCCCTTTTAAAGGCAAACGTTTTTTCTTAACTCGAGTGTATATTTTGGGTTTGTATCTGATGGATACCTAATCCGAAAGAGCGCTATTTCCAGCATTTACTTGGGATGATTAACGACGTTTACGAAATGCACAAAAATGTGGCTGCCACTTCTGTTGCTGCCTTTCTATTAAGCTTTCATTTAGTGTTGCAGAACTTTAATATAATTCCTATTTTCCTCTTGAAAAATATTTGTTGAAAAGTATTTATAAATACAGCTGAATAAATTAGTGAGTGAAAAATTGTTATATCCCTGCGAAAGGCTTTCTAATTTTAGCTTTCTAATTTACTTTGAATGCCCAAACCCTTCCTATATTATATATAGAAAAAGATGAGTTTATGTAAGAAACACTTTACACTTTACTAAAATATTCAAATCAAACAGTCAAGATTTGGCCAAAGAAACATCGAGGTTTTCCAAAATTACTTTATTATCTGCGTAAGGCAACATTGGAATATTTAATTTTTTTAATATAGTTTTGTTAATTCTTAAAGTGTTTTTATGCATAATAAGAAAATAGTGAATATTCCGCTTTTAATCGTTTTAATTACTATTTTTTGCTTTAATAAATAAGACATTTATTCTAATTGATTTATAAGTTGGTAAATTAAATAAGTTAACATATTCAAAGTGATCATTAACAGCTGTTAATTAACATAGTGACAACTTTTACTGTTAACAGTCTATGATGCTGTTAGTCATTCCGCTTAGCATTTGTTATTAATCGAGATAATTAGGAATATTTACGAGTCTTTTGGCTAACTAAATTAAATCAGTTAAAATGCTGCAATGGCTTCATATAACCGAATAGAAAGAACCGTAAATGCTCTACATTAATTTGGCTTAGACTTTGCAATGATTGTAAACAGCAGACAAGTAGTCGACTGCACATCAGTTGGCCAGGTTAATGGCTGCCACTTTGGGCCAAGACCGAATTGAATGCTTTACTTTACCGAGCCGCAACCTGTACGCAGCATTTGAGGGTCCAATGTTTAGATCTGTTTTTTGTTAAGCGCTTTTATTCGAGTCGAGTGTTGTCTCAGACTCTAGGCCTAAACGCAGCCCGAGTTACTACCTGTATCTGTTGTGTCTGCAACATATATTCATATTTATGTTACCCTTGTGCCCCAGCTGACGCTGACGCTGACGCTGACGCTGATGCTCTGAGCTCTGAGCTCTCCTTTGCTTTGCTTTGTTTAACCTGTTTTTTGTGCTCTTTTTTATTTATTTTTTTTTCTGTTCTGTATTTGTGTTTGGCTTTTGGGCCACTTAACTTTTTATCAGAAATCACTTTGCCCATTCTGCGAAATTGTTATAAATACGTACAAACATTTTGTGTATATGCACAATACAAGAAATACATACATAAATATATATATAAATATATATATATATATATGTATGTTTGCAGGAAGATGGACCCAAATCCATTTGACTTTACCCATAATGCTTATTATGGCTTAAGCAGTGCTTAGAGCCAACAGGTGTCTACTGAGCAGTTGGCCAACAGAATTGTATTTGGTTTATTTGTTTATTTAAGCACATGTTTTGATAAATGTATTATAAATTCAAGTGATTTTTATATCAGATCTTTATTCTTACAAATGATAATAAATAAAATGTGTATAATTTGTTTTCTTTGTGCATTTGTCAGTCTTAAATATTAAGAGCCAAAATAATCATGAATTTAAGGCGTGAGATACTTAAGAATTTAATTAATTTTATTAAGTTAATGTATACATTTAAAAAAGAATCTTTTGATGGCCAAAATTAAAGTCTAACCAAGATTTATCTCTAGCAAATATAGAGAATAAAATAATAGCACATCTCTAAAACTTAACTAACTTCAAGGAAATTATGAACTTGTGTAGATAAAAAAAAATCAACTAGAGAAAATCAAAGTTTGAAAAACTTTTAACCAAGGAAAACACTCAAATTTCTTGTAATTTCCAAAAATGTTTTGTTTATTTTTGTATATTTCTTCTACCTATTTATAAAAGTAAAAAATTTGAATCAATTAATCAATTAAACTTAATTTTTCAATCAGTACTTTCTTTTGTAAATATTTAAATTAATTATTTATTATTGGGTGTATTTTTTTCCATTTAGGTAAGTCAAAAATTGCTTTTTAATTGCTATTAAATTGCTAGGCGCAGTTTGTTAAGGATTACGATATAGCTATATATATATAAGATTTATAAAATAATTTCCTTTTTAACTTCCCCAACTAGTTTTTATAAAACTTTTTTTGAATTTCGCAATTTTGTAACAGATTACATAGATTTCCTAATCACTTTAAATTGAGTTTATTGCTGTTATCGACTTGCTTACAATCTGCGTGCTGAAAAATTGGGTTTCCCATGGAATATAAATTTTGAGCGAAGAGCAACACACACAGGCATACACACACACACAGGCACACACATAGGCAGGTGTAGAAACTCACACGCCCAAATTGATTGATTAAGGGAAATGATAGCACAGCTTGAAATTCAATTAAATGTCAATTGGACAATTTGTGTATCTTTATTGAAAGTTTTTTAAAGGTGAGGATGGAATGTGAGGGGTGGGGTGGGGGAAGGAAGGGAGTGATGTACATTGGGAATATTGGATTGTATAATAAAAATGTTAGAAAGACAAGAAATGTCCATTTGCTTTGTGAAGGTTTCATTGTTATGCTGATAGCTGATAATTTATTGAATTCTTTTAATCAGAGACAGCCAAATGAAAATTCTTAGAAATTTTGCGCGATAACTTCAAGTGGTGTGTGCAAGTGTGTGCGAGTGTGTGTGTGTGTGCGAGCTCTTACTCACCACTTGTAGAGTAGAAAAAACGGCAAAATGTGAAATAAAACTCGTTTAGAAGCTTAGCTAGAAACTTATTTGACGTCAGGTGAATCATCATCGTCAGCGAATCAGAGCCACAATAACCCAACCGGGTTGGTTTTGTGGTTAAAGATTGGGATTGTGGGGTACTCGGGAAGGGGGGGTATATATATTGTGGATTGTCATTCAAAATGATTCTGAGTCAATATTTGATATGGCAACATTTGACTGCTGATTGTGGGTGTGGCTGGGTTAGCGAGACTTGTGGGCAATACTTGAGAGATAAATTAGACAACATTTTGAACAGAATAAAAGAGCGAGAAATTAAGAGAGTGAAAGAGCGAATATATAGAGACAGAGAGAGAGAGAGAGAGAGAGAGAGAGACAAAGAGAGAGAGAGAGAGTGAGTATTTTAAACAGGTTAACCAGGCATTTGGCACAAGAATTGTGCTACGCTTTAAAAACTGGGCCCAGAGCAAAAAAGTCGCTGGGCAGCAGCGACGACATATATATATATATATAGTCTATATATATATAGTCTATATATATATTCTAAGTGGCTATTAAGATTAAATTTGTTATCTTTATAGTTGGTTGTTTCTAAGCTATCGCTGATTGTCATGCATAATCTTTGGCTCCATTTTTTTTATTGTTTTTGTGTTTTGGTTTTATTTCGATTTTATTTATTTTGTGTGAGCTTCCCCCATATTTTTTGGAGGCAGCAACAAGTCTAAGTGATGGCCAAAACGATGCGACTCTGGCCCAAACCGGAATGACGTGATGTCTTTTGGCTTATTTGTATTTGTATTTGTATTTGTTTTTGGAATTTATATTTTGTGTGCTGCTCTGCTTTGGTTTGGCTTGCTTAGAAGTCGATTTTCGTTTGTGGCATTTTTTTTTTTATTATTTTGATTGTGTTGCCAGCATTCAACACGTTTTCGCCTTTTTTCGTGAGCAAACAAACACATTAAGCGCAAAAATAAAAGACGTATAAATAAAAGCGAAGAAATGTGAGAGAAAATAAAACCGAAATGTATATCATAAACATAATAAAGGCCATTGAGTGACGTTGTTGGCTTTTTGTTATTCTGGCCAATTCATTTAGAAATTGATACGAGAAATTCCACATTATTATTTTTACTTTGTTTTCTTTTTCACTTTTTGATCTTGTGAATATTGTGGTATTTTTGGGGGGTTAGCTGCTTTGGAAAAACCCTTTTTGCCACAATAAAATCGTTGATATCCTTTTATTTCTTTTAAGTTTGATTTTTTTCTGTGTTGTTTTCCAATTCATGCAACACATGTTGCAGCATTTTTGATTTAAAAACCCCCCCAAAATCTTATAAATATTGCTTATTTTTTTGTTTATATTTCATTTTAAATTCATGTATTTTTTGTGTCGATTGTCAGTTGACATAAATAATTAGATAAATATATAATTATTTACGGCTTTTCGTTATCTTTGATTTATTCAAGCGTTTTATTTGATTGTAAATTTAAAAAAATAAAATAATTTTAATTGAAAAATTCTCATGACAATAATCTGAATTAAACAGTTTTATTCATTGTTATTTGTACAATATATGTATATATAGCAAGAGTCGAGAGGAAGTGGCAATAATGCTCAGATTAAAGTTTGATTAAGAACAAAACAATATAAATAAATCAGAATTTGTTAAGCGTTTAAAATTATATTTACACAGCTTGCACTTTAAGCCTATATTTATGTGTGTCACATCACAAAAGCCTCCATTGATAAATAAATATATAAAATATGAGAGTGAGAGAGAGAGAGAGTGAGAGAGAGAGAGAGTATCAGGCAATGTTATCAGTTGAGACAGATGCAAACAACGTAATTTAAAAATGCTTTTGCTTAATGTGATTTCAAATTGCTGCTGACGTTGAATTCGAAAAATTCAACTTTTGATGAGCGCCGTTGACCGCATTCAGCATTGAACTATTTGTGGAAAAGGTTATCAGCGAGTGCAGCATATAAGCATATAAACAAAATTCAATTCTAACTTGTAGATACAATTTGTGGCTGCACAAAATATTTGTAAACTTATAAATAAATGTTAGTTGAAAATATTTTTGTAATTTATACAAAGATAGCAGCTGGCTTAATCACAATAAGCAAATATTAAAAACCACAACCACAACACAAAAAATGGGGCATTCCAAATATGCAGAAACCCTAAGCCACAATGCCTGTTTGGGGCGCCAACCCGTCAAATGCTGGGAAAACACGTACAAAATGTTCCAAATGCCATTTGCCCCATTTCAGATACTTGTAGGTATGTGGATACTCTCAGATACACGAGCAACACATTCCGACACGTCCTTAGGCAACAAAAAAATTTGTATTAGGTTATCCTTGATACACACAGCAAACGCACACACGCATATCCCACACCACACACACAACACGCACACACAACACACACACGCGCACACACAGACACAAGTAGGCAAATGGCTTTTCAGGGTCGTTGCCGTTGCTGCTGTTGATCAGCTTTTGCCCAGCAACAACAGAGGACAACAAGCAGAGCTGCGTCGAGTTCCTAGCTGCTGCTACCCCCTATCACCCCCTCTCTCTCTCTCCTTTGGCTTAAACTTGCTATGCCCTGTGGCCAACTATATTCCAAGTGGGCTATGCTTGCCTGAGAACAGAGAGCAACTAATTGTAAAGTTGCATAAATAATTTAGCAAAAACTTTAAACAATAAAATACAATTTCAGCAAATAAAATAAAAGTTTTCTCACATTTTGTGCACAGAGTATTTGTTAGTTGGGCAAAGAGTTATTATCAACTGGTTACTGGCTTTCATTGTTGCTGTGGGTGGTTAAGTTCTGCGCTGAATGCGAGCAGCAACGTCATCGTCATCATCATCATGGTGGGGTTTCGCGTTGCTGCCACACAAAAGGCAAACACACACAAATACACACAACTTTATCATTTGGGGAAGCCCTGCGCTTTCACAGACTTGCCTGCCTCTTCCTCTTTCTTTCTTTCTGTGTGTGTGTGTTTGTGTGAATTAATACACACACTTTTACTTACTCATGTATATTTACACTCGTGCTTTTTTTCTGTTCTTTCTTGTTTTCCATTTTCGCCCTCTGCCAACAACAATTTCCTTAATTCATTTTTGCTATTTTCCTTTATTTTGTTTGTGTTTTATTTGATATATATATATATATATATATGTATATACAAATATATATATTTTTTATTTGTTGCAGGTTGCTTTTAGCACAGGTTTGAGGTTTTATTTTGGCTTATTGCCGCTGTTGATTTTCTTGTTTTATTTTTTTTTGCCATGACCTTTTTAGCACTGACTGCTCCTGCTTGTAAATTTTCTGGGCGTGGCTGCTGCTGTTCACAACAAACAGTTGCTTCAAGACAACCAGGACCTGCCATGGAGCGCTCTTTTTTATATACTTTTTTAGGTACTGAGTAGCTTTTTAATGAGTTTGTGCGCCTTTTACGAGTTTGGCAACTTACTTCCTTAGAAAAGAAATTGATTTTGCATGAGCAACTGTTTAAAAGCTATTGATTAGTTGTCGAACTCGTTTCGAGCAATGCTTGTCGATTTATATGGTTATATTTGAAGTGAAATACATTCAATTTATTGGACTGCCTTCGCAGGAAGCACCTATTAGATCATCCTTTGCTGGGCAGCCACACAAGTGACCAATTCGAGCACAGCTTGTGCCCCATTAGCTGC
Organism: Drosophila melanosoma; assembly: GCA_035042045.1. NCBI lineage: Eukaryota > Metazoa > Arthropoda > Insecta > Diptera > Drosophilidae > Drosophila > Drosophila melanosoma. The sequence continues at coordinate 196,305 of JAWNLY010000188.1, read as the reverse complement.
CTGGCCTTTGAGGCCATTTAAATGACCGCACCTAAACACAGTTAGAGTTGAGGCTGAACCTTTAACCCACAACATATTAACAGTACTGAATTGACAGTGTTTCCACGTCGAAATAATAACCAAATTTTCATAATTTTTTTAATAGTTAATTTGCATATTTAAAGAATTAATGAGGTGAGTTTAATCATTGCTAAAAGGTTGAAATTTTTGCCAAGTAATTTATTTATTTATACATTTTGTATTTTAGTTTTATATATTTTCTTATATATATTTATTTCATATATTTTATATTTTTTTCAAAGAACAAACTAATTATAAAAACTCTATGGTTATTGATATTGGCTTTAGATGGGTTAAGGAAGCCAAAAGCAACCATAAAAGGTGCGGGTGATAGGGGTCGAGGGGTGGTTAAACTATGTATAAAGTGAACGAAACTAAAAGCACTTTTATTTGAAGCGGAATGCGAGCCAAAGGAAATGCAAAACAAAGAGCCAGCAAATGTGCTAGAGAAGGTAGCAACAACAACAAGAGCAAGAAGAAGAAGAAGAAGAAGAACAATAGCAACAACAGCAACAACAGCAACAGAAACTGTAATAAAAACACAGAGCTTGTACTAAGAAATTGCGAATAAGGCGGACAGACACCCCAGAGTCGAGCAAAGTCCTTCTACCTCCGCCCCACACCCTTTTGCAGCTAGACTCTTCTTCGGTCGTTTGCCGAGCAAAACATAAATTATCAGCACAATGGGCAACAGTCAAGGCAAAGGCAAAGGCAAAGACAGAGAGACAAGAACAAGAGAGAGTGCATGCAGAAAGAGTGTGAAGGAGAAAGAGGCACCAGAAGGGCACAAAAGGAATGCTAAATGACAACAGTAAAGTGGACATGGCGCGGGGGATATCAACAGCGGCAACTGACACGTGAATAACAACAACGTAAGCAGCCACAGCAACAACAACAACAACCAAATCCCGGGCCAAAGTCTATTTTAATTTTGACGTAGTTTGTGACCCAGAACGTTGGCCAAAACAAATGCGACAACAACAATGGCAACAAGCACAACAGCAACAGAGCTGCCAGCAACAACAACAGCAGCAGCAGGAGCAACAGCAAAAAGCAGAGATTATAACATAATCATAAGCAAAGCCAAAGCCAAAGCCAAACCCAAAACGAGACACAGAAACATAGCCAAAGGCAGCTCAAGTGTCGCATTTGCTTTGAACATGTTGCGCCAGCTGCTTGCTCAAGTATCTAGATACAAATACAGCGCCGGAGACAGATAGAAACTCGTATCCGTCCCTCGTTACTCTGGCTGAGTTGGGGCAGAGTGGCGCGTGGGCAGTGAGGCATAAGAATGCTGCCACCGCCTCATGCCACAAGCAACAGCAGCAGCAGCAGCAAAGAACGAACTACCACTCAAATTAAAGGTTATATCAGCTACGCCGTTAAGTGGAATATTTTAGCTAATTTATTGTAATTATATATTTTTTAGATAGTATGTTAATTACATTAAGTAATGTATATAGAGTTTCTAGCAAAAATACGTGCAAAAATCCGGTTTGACTGCTTAAAGCCGACAATAATAATCATAATAATATGTTGAATTTGGTTTAGTATTCCCCATATAATCAAATGTAGTACCAATCTTAAAATGAATATCAATATATACAAAGTGTTTAGACACGGGAAAAAAGTGTTAATTTCTTTATTAAATAGTTTTAAAAAGTTCACTAAATAGTAAAAAAAAACTACGAACTTAAATTAATGTCAATAATAAAATACACTTTTTTTTGCAAAATAAGTTCGAAAATATGAATTTTTTTGGTACTTTGATAGACACCAAATAAGGAATTTGTTTTTAAGAAGAAATTCAAGTTTTTTTCATTATTTTTAGCGTGAACTAAGTTGCAATTATGTTAATCATTTATGCAATGCTCGTTATTTGCAGTTACAGTTAGATTAAATTCAAAACTGTTGTCAGTTTGAATATTAAATCTTTGCACTTAGTTCTAGCGTATTCCATATTCGTATGAACCTAAAATGCTATTCAAATTCTTGTTAATAAGTTCAAACTGTATGAGTAACAAGCAGCAAGCAACATTCAGCTTGAGTGTTGTCTGTCTAACAGAGCTGCTGCTCCCCTCTTACCGCACCTCCCTTATTGTTGTTGTTGTTGTTGTTGTTGTAGCACCAAGTGACGCCAAAAGTATCTGCGCATTGTGGGCTGCGCGCGTTCGCTTGAGTTTATCTACATAAAAGCTGAACGCTTGTGTTTGTATCTTTGTAACAGACAACAAGTTTGCCTCTGTATGTGTGTGTGTGTGTGTGTGTGTGTGAGTGGGTGAGCGCCAAAAGTTCATGACGCTATGCGAAGCCTGATTTTCAGGCCATTACATTACATGGGTCCCCAGCCTTCTGTGCTCAAACCGCTTTTCAAATATACATACAGAAACACACTTATACATATATATGTATACACATACATATATATATACATTTTCAGTGTTTTCTTTTTGGGTTTCGTTTTTGTTTTTGTTTGTCGTTTCTCTTTTAAAAATCGCTTCGCAGCTGCAACAGCATTGGCTGTATTTCTTCTTGTATGTGTGTGTGTGTGCGTGCCAGTGTGTGTGTGTGTTTGTTTGCCTTTTGCGCTTGGGGATTACGTAAGGGAATCCCCAACATTTGCAGCGCTGTCGACAGCAGCAGCAGCAACGTCAGCAGCAGGCGCAAAAAAAAAACCAAATGATAAAAAGTAGCGAAGCTGAACTGCGTCAGAGTCAGTTGCATGTTTTATGCATGAACTGTGTTTGCTCTGCCCCCCGCTCCCCATCCCATCCACTTCCCCGCTCTCTGTCTGTCTCCCTTTAGCTTTCAAAAAGAAACCGCAAATCTATCTTGCAGTTACTCGTCGCACTGCGTGAGGCCACACTGTACAGTGTAACAAGTGCGCGCTTCGTTGAGTTGCATGTATATACCGACCCCCAACCGCCTCTCATCTTTGGCAACGCCCACACAACAGTAAGCGACCCCCTGCTGCTTAATTTTTCTTATAGTTCATATTTGCTTTTTTTTTTAACTTTTCTTCTTATTTTTTTATTTTTTTCATTTTTTTGTTTGCTTGCAATCCGCACAATATTTCACTTTGTCGTAGAACTTTTCCTGTTGCCCCTAGTCAGTCGGCTGAGAGGGGAGCGGTGTGTTTTTCAGTTGCTCATATTGAGGTTGTGACTTACAGATATTGCTTGTACGAGCTTTAAGAGTGTACCACACGCCCTGCCCCCTGCTCCAACCAACTTTCTCCAACCAAAAAACTAATGTTTTTGCTGTAATTGAAAATGGCTGATTCGCATTCTCTCTCATTCTTTCTGTCTCTTTCTCTCTCACTATTTCCGAGTGTCTTTTCATCTCTTTTGTGTTGCTATTTTCTTTCTCCCACCATTTATTGCTTTTTGTGAACTTTTGTTTTTGCCATTGTCCTTGCAAATACCCTGGATATACTGTGAATATAGAAGTGAGGTATGCTATGAAATTAAGAATATTTTACTGTTGAATTAATAAGCAAATTGAAAACTTATGATTTTGAATATGTAAATTTACTTTTTTTAAATATAATAATTTCTACAAAAGTAATTACAAGTTTTTGCTAAAAAGAATTATGTTCAAAAAGTACTCAAAAATTGTCCAGTTACATAGTATGAATAATAAAAATTTGCAGGGTATTTTTTAGTCAAGTTCAGTCAATTTAAGTAAAAGTCCAGTGTGAGTGGCCAAACGAATTCCTATTTATTTAGCTATGTATTTGCACGCACACTCACTCACTCACACACACACACACACATGTACACATACACACATTGTATACAAAAGTGGCCTTGAGCTCAAGTATCAAGTTTTGAAGTAAACGCATGTCAACAGGCACATCAAATGGGTTGATGGTATGATAATTTTGTCGTAAGGTGTGTAACGCATTTAAGCAGACATTTTCGACCCTAAAAGGGATATGGTATGTAGTATGTTGTACAATATTATAAAGCCTAGTTCCCGGTTGCGTAATCTTTATAAATTACAAAGGAATATACTCTGATATAATTCAATCTGTTATTCAGATCGACTTTGAAATTAGACAAACTTTGTGGTTTATAGATAGGTTTTAAATTTTACATGTTTTAAACTATAAAATTAAGTAACAAAAAGATGTATGTACTTCTATGTATACAAATAAAACCATTGAAATAAGACTGGATTATCCTAATTCCAGAAAGACAAAAACTCTGCTTTTTACAAAAGAATTTTTTTCAGAATTTTGAAAACCTATTTTGTGAACAATAAGGGGCCCCTCAAAGGTATAGCGATTTTCTAAAATTCAGTTCCATCATTTTGCTGAGCATATTTAATTTGCACAGTTTTTTGAGTGCTCCACTGCAAAGTGGCTTAAATGCTAAATTTGAGCTTAAGCAGGCCAATTAAAGTTTTTACTTACTGCCACGTCCGCTGCCCTTGCGTCGCGCCATGCTGCAGTTGTTGGCTGCTGACTGCTGGAAGGGGTTCAGATGGGTCCGATGAGTATTTTGTTTTTGCTGCCTGATAGGCTAATCCTGCTACCCACTATGCAGATGTGGATGAGGAGTCAACTACATGGGGCCCAGTTGTGCTGCTGTTTTCGGACTCGGACTTGATTGATGTTGATTCTCTAAATGCTGTCCAGCAAATGCAGCCACGCCTCTTCGCGCTGCCTTTGTTTGCTCGGCGTGTAAATCGCGTAAACTGTAAATGTGTCCTTGATGTGCAGTGCACAATGCGGGCTTCACTCTTCCTATCCTTGCTTCACAGCTCCCTCAAGTTGGCCAGCTGCTCAGCGCAACGGGACTCGATTTGCTTGTGGCCTGGTTCCGTTTCTTCTTCGTTTCTCTCTCTATCTCTCTCTCTATATATATATATATATATATTAGTGTATGCAAACATACACATACACATCCATATCTATATATAGAACGTTGATATATTAACTATTTGGTGTGTTGGTTGTGTGTGTTTGTATGTCCTATTTTGATTGGGCCACGATGACGCGTGTTTTGGTCAAAATGACTTTTGGATGACCAAAATTTGCATACAATGGCATCATTATCGTTTATTTCATTTCGATTTCAATTCATTAATATTCAAAGTGTATTTGTCGTTGTTGTTGTTTTGTATGTATGTTTATCCAAATAAGTTTTCTTGTTTGTTGCATGTAAAATACTCGAAAATTGGGTTTTGTTTTTGTTTTGGTCGTTGTTGCTTTTGATATGCTTTTTACGCCTTTTGTTGATTAAACTCTGCCTAAATTTAAGCACATTCCACGTGGGAATTTTCTCCTCTTCTGCTTTCTTCTTGTTCTCTTACTTCTTGTTATTGTTTTTGTTTGTTTGCTTTGCTTATTGTCGTAGGCCGCGTTTAAACCGTTACGGGCGCGGGCGCGGGCGACGAAGACAAAATTAAGCGCAAAGCATGACGTTTGATAAAATAAAACAAACAAAACAATTGAATTGCGTTTTATTTATTTTTCCTTTTGGTTTGTGTTTGCCGCTGTTGTTGTTATTGTTGTTGGATTTGCATAAAAAACACGTTGCGTATACGCAACTCACGCACAAGACACAATATTCAGCTTTTAATCAACTCACCGTGTTGCACAAGCAGATTTTTTGACTTTATTTTTATTTTCTTTTTTCTTCAACTACTTAATATATATAAATGAATATTTTGATATATATTTATGTATACACATATATTTATTTGTTATCAATTTTCCTGTGTGTGGAACACTTTCAATATGGCATTTTTGTGTGTGTGTTTGTGAATTCTATTAATATAACTGAAATATATTCGCTGCTGCTCTACGAAATGTGTGCGAAGCGCGCGAAAACGAGAGGCGTGCGTCGACTTCGGCGTTCACCAACAAACAAGAGGCAATGTTAAGCTAAAATGAGCGCTGTTAACAGTTTACTTGTCGACTACGGCACGAGCCGAACGAACGAACAAAATAACGCACACAAACACACACACACACACTTGCTATGACTGTGTGTGAGCGAGAACTCGTATTGAGCATGCAAACAAATATTGAGCTCACTCTCTTCTTAGTCTTGCTCTTGTTTCTTGTCTTGTTTCTCTTTGTGGCAGTCGTTTTCAATTGTGTTTGCTTTCAATTTCAATGTGCTTTTGCAGTCAATCGTTTTGTTTTGTGTTTACGTTTTGATTTTTATTTGTCGTGCTTAGCTCTCCGACTGATTTGTTGTTAAGAGAATTTTTAAGAGTGCACACTGTTTATGCTGCTCTCTTACTATTTTTCGCTGTTTGCGTTTTGCCGCTAAAAAACTATTAATATTGGAACTAATCAGTCAAACAAACAAACAATACTTATTTAATTAGGATTTACTTATTTAATTAGTTAAATCCGCAATTCATTGATTCTAAGATAAAAAATTGTAGTCTTTATAATATTTCTTAAAATATAAGAATATATATGTTGGGATTAGAATTTATAGCAGACTTTTGGGCGCAATGAGAAAATTTGATTTCTGTAGAATAAGTTTTGTTCAATTATAAATTTTTCCTATATAAATTTAGCTATGATAATAAACAAATTCTTGTCACATGTTCAACGCGGAATTTTGATTAATTGGGTGTGTCGCAATTTCATAAGAGTCTTATTGGGGGCGTGTGCTATTATGACATGCAAAAGGCGTGGCTTTTTTCACCCATTAACTAGTCTTATTCAGAAGATAGTAAATTATATAGCATACTTTTGGGCTGTTACGTTCTTTGATTGATTACATATGAAACTGATAAGTTTTTTTTCTCCATATTCGAATGCGGATTTATTCCACAGTCAATGGAGCTATCAATGAATGTGCCACAGCTGTTTTTTGTTTACGTCTGTGCCACAACACGCAGGCGCCATTTTGCCGGCTTTGCGCTTCAGCGTTCCAGTTTCGAAATGCTTTCGCATTGGAAGTAGGGGAAAATTCCAGCGGCTAGTTTGGCGCCAAATGCGTGCAGCTTTCGAAAACTGCTACACAGTCGGGCGATAACAGCGCGCGCGAAAGGAGCAGTTACCGTTAAATGCGGATCAAATAAAAACCTAAAAATTGTGTGGAAAAAGTGATAGTAGCAAAGCAAAAAATACAAAATAATTCAATAATTTCAAGTGAACAAAATGTAAACAATTGTAAAATATTAAAGTGTTGCTCTTAAACGCAAAATAAATTTATAATTTGTGCTTTCAATTTTGGGTTGTGTTCTCAAAAATATAATAAAATCGAACAAAAACTCAGTTGAATTTGCTTATTAAAGAAATTACAAAAATCTTTAAAAATATGTTTAGCTCAGTTTAATAATTTTGTTGGTATTGGTAAGTTAAATTATTTTGTAATTGTATATTTTAATATTTAATATTTATATTATTCAAAAATTCTTTTATGGGTTAGTTAACTAATTTTGAAATTATATATTTTATTATTTTTAAATAAATTTGGCAAAAGAATTGTTTTACTTTAATGTTTGGAGTTTCAAAACAAAAAAGTATTAATTTAATGTGTGTTTTAGATGTGCGTTTTAAAATTAAATATTTGTAATAAATTTGAAATCAAATTCATATTTTTGGTATGGTAAAATGTAAAATTAATATTTTTCAAATTTAATTTTAAAATTATCTCAAAATCCAAATAAAAAAAGTGCATTGCTTTTATCAAACTGAAATTGAACTGTTTTTATACCCCGAACACAATACAAATTTAGTGAAGTTGTGCAAAAAGTGTGTAAAATTCATATATATATTCTTGATCAGCAATAAAAATCGAGTTGATCTATCGGATTTTTAGAGATTTTTAGGAATATTGGCAGTAAATTTGGATTTAAAGTTTTCGTATTCACCGCGCAGCTTAAGTTGGCTTATTTCTATCGACAACGCTGAATGAACATATCGATATAAATCAATTTCCAGAGCAATCGAAGCAATACTTAGTAGAGTCCGCAATTTGACATTTATGTATAAAATATATTGACATATTTTTGATCATCAATTTTGATATGAAATAATCAAGTTATAGTACAGAACGTATATTGATCAAATTACTGCTGCTTTGTACCATAAGAAGAAAAGCTCTTTAAAGGGAAATTTAAACATAAAACTTTAAATTGTATTTTAAAAGATTTTAAAAACTTAAAGGGGTTAACTTTTAACAGTTTTTCTCAGTGCAGTCTTCTTGACTGTGGCATTATTTTACTATCGAAATTTGTATTTGATAAATTATATATTTGGAAACTGCTCAATAAAAGTTAATATATATTGTAAACAAGTAATTTATAACTAAAAGTCAATTCATTCAAATTCATTGAAGAATTTTAATTATTATGATCTCATTTCAAATTCATACAGCAAAATGAAATTGTTTTCGATTTGTTTCGTGTGCACAATATTATTATAATATTTAAGCTTTTAATTGCAATTGATTATTGAAAATGGCATTTGTTCTAAAAATACCCTTTGGAAATTGCAACAATTGAAGAGGGGGGGAGGGGGGGTAGGATTGATAAATGATAAAACTCCAATCAACCAACACTTGGGAAAATTGAGACCTTGGTTCTGGTTGTAAATTAAGCGCCAAAGTCAATACTTAATTGCCTCGCTGGCCGTAAAGAATATTGTTTATTTACGTGTGCTAATATACACAAAAAAACACAATACAAACACAAACAAAAAAAAAAACAAAACAAAAGCAGAGCAACAAAATCGAAGAGCAACGAAATTGCCACTTTTAGCAACAAAATTCCAATCAACAAACGTGGCTAGATAAAAATAAAAAAAAATAAATAAATTGGGGGCATGACAATAACAGTGCCAGGCTTATTAAATAGCTCATACACACACAAACACACACACACACACACCCACATATATATATATATATATATATATATATATATTGCTCATACGACGTGTTGGCTGGCAGCAGGTAAATAAGGCCAATTCCATTGTCCAGTTTTGTGTTGTGTTCGTTTTGACTGTTTTGGCCCCGCTCAACTTGGCCAAAATATATATATCTTAACAAACCGTTGATTTATGAAAATGTACTTATGGGCTTTTGGTTGAGCATTTTGTATGCATCTGTGACACTTTGAAAAGGTCAACTAAGCGCAGATAAGCATAGATAAGGCCAAAAAGAACAAGTTTCACAATGACATTTAAGCACTGCTTTGAGAAGCTGGCAAAACACACACACACACACACACACATATCTAACAGTTAATGCCATTTTGGCTAAGATGTCCTGGAAACTAAGTTGGATGAAATCTTAACAGATGTTTTTTTGGTTCTTCTGCCATTTTGCGTTTCCGTAATTTGTTTCTTTGAAGATTTGTAATTATGGCTGCGAGGCAAACAAATTTTAAAAATAAAAAATAAGAAAAATTATAAATAATAAAAATAAAAACCATCTGTGAAGCGGAAATTTATTTAATTAGTATGATAAATCTCGCCCAAAAGCATTTCAAATTGTATTTAGTCATTTTGAGTAATGATGAACTACATTTGAAAGCGCTTAACTGGAAAATCACATATTTTATCCACATGTCACATTTTTTGGCACATTGAAAACAGCTCAAACCAATGAAGAGTGATATTTGTGTAACAGCCGGAAGCAGAAATTCTGGCAACACAAACCGCCATCAAAGGCAGCCAATTGAAATTGCTTCGAATTGTGGTTATTAAAAACAAGTCAGAAAAAAAAGCCACAAGTATGTGTGGGTGTGTATGTGAGTGTGTGTGTGTGTGTTATATATGATGATGAAGTAAAAGTTGTGGCCAAGTCAGCAAATCTAAATCCAATCGAACATTTTCTGAATGACTGACATGAAAAAGGACCACAGAAGTGAGAAAAAAAAATTGGCACACTTAGAAAAAATTCATTCAGAAAATCAGAAAAATAATTCTAGCGAAACGGGTAGCTCAGCTTAAAGGCAATATGATTCTACATAAAACGCCAGATTAGTCTTTGGAAAAACAATGAATTTTCTTTCCTTAAAATTTAGAAAAATATACATAATTTTCTAGATGTGTTTTCTTGGCTTAAATATGAAGTATTTGCATTTAAAAGATTTAGTATGGAGAAAAACTTTCATATACATTTTTTTGGTATTTCGGAGCGGCTCAAAAAATTAAGGCTTTGAATTTTTATATATTTTTTAAAAATAGAAAAAATTATCTTTCTAATAATATTTAACTTTATTAAAGTTCAATTTTATGTGTTTTCAATTTACTACTTTAAAAATAAATATAAACAAATAAGAATAAATATTTCAGGCGGTTTCTAATTTTCTACTACTACGAGAAATGTTTTCTATTTCTCACAAATATTTTTCTTAAAATAAAAAAAAAACGATTTTCTAATAAAAAAACTTATTTACGCATATTTAGCATTTTTTCCTATACACTCAAAATATTTTTGTGCTTTGCGGAGTGATTTTCTTAATTTCAGAGACATTTTTTTGTTATTTACGAATCTACAAAACTACATTTTACAGTGGGAATTTTACTTATTTCGAGCATTTTTCATTTGTCATTGAGATTTAAATATGTTGGGTTGCTTATTGTATTTTTTTTAATTTTTTTTTTGTGGTATGCTGGGCAGACAATGGCGTCAGAGGAGCCACTAAAGCTTCTTGACTCTCAGAGGTCAGCAGGGGCAAGCAGCTGGACGCTTTTTAATATGTGCAACAAAAGCACTGCGTGCGACTTATTATTAAAATTGCAAAAGTCTCTCGTAAAGAAACAAAGGCGATTCCGATGGAATCCAAGAGGACACACATTTAGCCACTGGCCACAAAGCAGGTAGAGCAAGGATGACAGCAGGACATGCAGGTCCTGTTGAGGGAACAGTTCATTATATGAAATTATTATGGTTATTTTTATTAAATTTATTTTTTTTTGTGTGTGTGTGTATTATTTTTTTGACTGCCAATTAGGCTATATATATGATAAAGTCAACTTACGGCATATTTATGTGCCGTTATTTTGGCAGAGCCTGTGGCCAATTTATTGGTAACGAATGTTTAGCTAATTAGCTGTCAGAGCCATCACTCATTTCGAATTCCTGGCAGATAGGTAATAGGATTTTGGCCAAAAGTCGTTGGCTAAAACACCAATTTGTTTTTATGATTTGCTCCCGATTGATATTTTTGGCCAGGCTTATCAAATGCTCATTAGACCAAATGATTGGCAATTTCAACCGCAGTTCTGTCAAATTTCAATTCAAATCTAAAATACTACAAATTTGCATATTCTTTTGTAAATTTTGTCCTTTCATTTTACGTAGCACTTTTTAGTCGAGTACTTTGTGTTTTTTTTTTGTGTTTATGGCTAAATTGTAGTTGTGGCCTAAAGCAGCCAATTTATTGGCATACTTCTTATCGGCTTATGCCAATTTATGCATCATAATTAATGACTCTGGCAAATAAGGGGTAAATTATGTTGTTGTGCCTTGGAGCAAATCCAATTCCTTCTGGTCTAATTAGGCTACAAGTTGTTCCATTTTTTTTTTTTTTTTTTTTTGCCAGATTTACCTTTGGCACGTTTGCTTGCATGCGACATTTTTGTGGCACGAGTGTGTCGTAATTGGCTTAGGATCTGAGAGTGCCGCAAAAATGTTTATTGAATGCGAATAAAACTGATACATAAAACATAAGCAAAGACAAACAGCTGCTGTCACCTCTTCTGCCTGTTTTGGTTTTGGGTGTACTTGAATCTCTCAAGATGCCAGTGTTCCTTCCTTGTAGGGGATTCTTGCATTATTAATTTTAATTAAAAAGCGCGCTGCTTCGCCATTTTTTGTGTCTTGAGAGACTCGTGGCTCGTGTTCATTTATGTTTTGCCTGCTTTGCCACACAAATTTATAATCAACAACAAACACACAAACAAACAGTTTCCTCAAAACAGATGTCTATCTGTGAATTCGCGTGTGGGAGTGTTGTGTGGGTGTGTCTGTGTATGTGTGTGTGTATGTGTGTGTGTGTGTGTGTGTGTGTGTTGAGTGTGGATGTGTGCACTCCTCTGCATCTTTCACTTTTCACTAGAAACCCAACACAATCTTAAAATCACACTCAAAATAGGCTCTGCCCCTTTTCAGTTGCTTGTTTTTTCATACTCTTTTAAAGGGTATTTGAATTCCGTCGAGCAGTTTGTAACACTTTATAAAATACGTCTTCGATCTCATCATATATTTTATATAATAAATAGATAAGACAAAATTAATTTTGTATACATATTTAAAAGGTTCAAAATATATATCTAAAAATATTCAAATATAGCCAAACAAATTGTAGAATTTTACATATGGAAATTTTTAAATAACTATATTAATATAACTGCACAAAAATTTGTTGAATTTCATGGCTTAAATCACTCAAAAAGATTGTTAAATATTACAACACAAATTTAAAATATTTAATTTTTAAACATATAAATGAAATTAATTTAGATCAAAACAAAATATAAAATTTATCTACAAAAATAATATATATTGAATATTGAAAAATATTAATAAAATTCGTTTGCAAAAAATTCTGATTATTGAACAATGTTAAATAAATATTAAATTAATTTGATTTTGGTGTGAGTTTATGGCCATAGCCCACTTGGCCATGTTTCACTTAGTGGCAACAAAGTGTGCTTTTTGCTCTTAAATAAATAACCGCCAAATTATTTCGCACTGAAGTGTTGAGTGCTGACAGAGGGTAAGGGGAGGGGAGGAAAGTGGCAGCTGTCTCCTTGCCCACTTTCGCAACTGTTGAATGGAGAGTTTATGTAAATTTTCCACAGATTTACCCTTATTTGCCTAACGAAGCAGATCAATAAAAGAAAAAAAACAAAAACAACGTCAAGTAAAAAATTGACCAAAAGCCAAATTTCTGCTGGTAATTTTTGCTTTGAAGGATAAAAATTCATTTATTGGTTTTTTATTATTTTTGGTACTTTTTGTTTGTGGCTGCGAATTCATTTGAACTGTGAATTGAATTTTAGGTCATTTCTTTTACTTTTCTTCTTTTTCTTTTTAGGTGTTTACAGTTTTTTATGGTTTTTTATTTTTGCTGAGTGGTCCACATAAATTCAGATTCAATGTCTCGCCGTCTGCAGGCTACCCATAAATTGTTTAATGAGGTGATTTGTTTAGCAGTTTTTTTTTTTTGGTTTTTCCTCTTTATTTGCAGTTGTCCTCCTTCAGCAGTATAAAACACTCAATTTATTAAACCCTCGAATTGATTCTTAGTTACGTGCTTCAACTTCAAGTTTCTGTGGCAATTTTAATGCCACTTGAAGTGTATTTGCTGGGGGTGACTTGAGAGAAATCAATGCAAAGAAAATGAATTAAATATCGCTTTTGAAGTGCCACAAAAAGTGGACATTATTCAGCAGGAAATATGAGCAGTGACAGCAAAGGAAGAGAAATGGAATTGTTTCGCCATTTGATATTTCTGCTAACAAATACAGTTACCACCTAGCCACATGCCACATGCCACATGACACGCACACACATGCCATTGGGCTGGATTAAGTGCTCTTCAATTTGGCCAAGTTTCAAAATGTGCGCCGCAAATTACGCATACGTCACGTGTGCAAAACTGTTTTCACTATCATACGACTATCCACATCAATTTCATATGTCAATTCCTATTAAATTTATACGCCAAAACGAAAACAGTTAACAGATATTGACACAGGAAAGGGGGGGTGCGGGTCGGGCATATGTTCTAACAAATTGAAACAGACACTTTGGCTAAAATTCTTATAGCCCCCGTTTATAGTATGTGTTTCATTTCGCTTGGATGGCAACGTGACCAAAATCTGAAATTGCCCATGGGACACACTTTAAAACCAAAATGGCACAAACAACAATAAACAACAATAAACAACAATAAACAACAACAAAGCACACTAGCAATAAAAAAAATGTATGATGGGAAGCAGAAATCAGCCACACATCCACATGAAAGGATGCCATATCCTGTTGCTATAGCAACCATAAGCCAAGTCCTGCGGCTTTTGACCGACTGGCTTCCATTTACTTGGCTAGCAAAATGAAAATTAAATTCCAAGTGTCACATGTTGCCCAAATGAAATGTGTTCGCTTTAAAGATCAGAGCAAATTCAATTTGATGTATGCAGTGGCGGGTGGCAAGTGCCTCCAAAAAAAAGTGAGGAGGTTCCACTCACTCAAACCAATATTGCTTAATTGAGGTGCGTCAGTGTCCTGTGCCTGGTCATGTCCAGTGCCGTTGGTCGTGTCCTTTTAAAATGAAGATAAATTGTGTGGCAGGCGTAAGAAAAAAAAATAAAACGGAATAAAAATGTCCTAAATGATGCTCAGCAAGCCACGCGATTTACAATTGAATTCCGCGCCACACAGCAGCCAAGCAACAGCTGCACGTGCCCCACACAGTGGCACACAGAGCGACACTGTGGGAATCGCTGCCTTTGAACTATGTCGACGCTGAAGTGGATGAGCGTAATTGATTGGACATGCGGCTGGGGCACGTTTGAGCGTGCAACATTACCGCACATAGTGAATAGTTCGCCGGGAATTGACTTGAAGATGTTCCAGGAATTAAATCTTGTTGTCATTGTTAAGCTGTCATATTCAGAGTGCAAAAGCATTTCGCACAGCCCAGATTTAATACCAGAGATTTACACTTGAGTCCTACTAAAAGAACGGAGCACCACAGAGTCCTTGCGGTAATTATGGATTGAGCTTTTCTGAGAATTCTTGGATTTTTTTAAAATTGTAAAGTATGCTGATTATCTGAGGGCAGCTCATTTACTTATTGTTGGTAGTTCACAATATTGAGCAATCGTTTAATTACTTATGTAATTAACTTAATTCTTTGGGTAATTGAGAGTCTTATTTATATTTATATATTAATAGCATAAATATTATTGGGAATTGTCTAGTTTGGAAGTCAGTTGATAAGGGCCTAAGTAGCTCACAGTTTGAAGTAATTGAGTAATTACTTAATTAATGCTTTTTAATTATTAGGTAATTATTTACTTATAATTTATATTTTACTAGTATATAATCAATATTTAAAGTTACCAGAATATAGTAAAAGTAATCGTGTAATTACTTAGAGGAATACTTTTTAATTATATGGTAATTATTTACTTCTCATTTATTAACTAATATATAATCATTATTTTCATTCTATTTAAATTACTAGGAATTTGTAGTAATGGTGTAATAAGTTAAGTAATACTTATTAACTATTTGGCATTTATTTACATATAATTTTTATATAGTATACAATATAAATATTAATTCTATTTAAATTAACAGTAAATTTTGAAAGTAATTGTGTAATTACTTAAGTAATGTTGTATAACTATTTGGTAATTATTTACTTATAATTAATATACTAGTATAAATTATTTTAATTCTTTATAAAATACTTAAAAAATTCCCCACAGATTTGAAGCAATTGAGCAGGTTTTAATTCAATTACTTGTAATATCCCTTATTCATTGAGCAACCCTCGGGAAAAGTGAAAAATGTGCGTGTCAGAAGGACACCAGAAAACAACAGCTGTCTATAATAATAATCTGGTAATCCCAATGTCATCGGAGGCATTGTTGTTTTTCTCGATTAACAATTGCTGAGCTGGTCAGCTTTTCGCATTCTTCTTTCATTTTGTCCATTTTGGTCCATTTGTCTAGTTTTGTCTAGTTGTTTCTGGTCCCTTGTTGGGCGGACTACCTGCCTGTCCAAAAGTTGTGTCCTATTTTGATGACCTTTGGGCGGATTTTATGGTCAATTTGGGTCAAACTGTAAATGCTGCCATGAATATTGAAGTCGCTTTGACCGCACTTAGTCAAAATATTTGCTCAATTTGCTGTGCAAAAAATGTAGCAAAAATTTCTCATGTCTTGAGTAGAAATATATAATATTTTTGCATGTCATTGCTAGTTGAAGATCCAATTTACGAGAAATGTAATAATAATAATTGTGTGTGTATGGGTGTGGTTAAGTGTGTGTGAGTGTGTGCTTTTGACAATGCAATTAAAGCCTCAATGTTATTGACTGTTTTTTAATGGTTCTTTTGTTCAATTTGCAATTGTCTTAGTAGTTTTTTTTCTCCTTAGTTTCCTTGCTAGCAATTTGCATTCACATTTAATTAAATTTCACTGTGATACCCATTGCAAATATTCACTTTTGGCCTGGCTTATATAATTTATCAACAGCTAGACGGGTTGTTTTATTAGCCTAATTTGCATGTTAGCATTTCTCACATATTTTCAAAGCCTTTGAATATTGTCAACATGGTGTTAAAAGTTTTGAATAGCCCCCATTCTTAAAGTTAAATGTCTTTTTTTTTCAATGGGTACCCATTTTTTAGCATGATTAATTAACAAGTCTCAAGTCAATTTTATTCAATTCAATTGCATCTTTTGACTGAATTTAATTCGATTTCCTCGAGCTATCCGAAAATTCAAATTATATTGATCAACTTTCTATTCCAATGCGTCCTTTGTGGAACTTTTTGTTTTTCTACTTTAGATACCCTTTTCTGTGCGTGGCATACGCAGCATACTGTAAATGCCAGACGTCGAAAGCCAAAAGTCAACTTTCTCAATTTGTTGGCCAAGTTTGTTGATTGCATATTTTTTGGCCTGTTTCGTTGGCATTCGGTCAAGTTGCTGCCGGTGAAACTCATTATAACTTTAATAATTTGTATCTTGAGCAATTAATTAAGTCAATCAGTAAAAGTTTTAACGGTAATTTTAATAGCCACATGCCGCATGCCTAGTGGGCCATTTCCCACTTGCCACTTGCCATTTTTATTACATTTGAATACATTTGCTCTTTTTTCGTCAAAAATGCAAAATTACAAAAGTTTTATTCACGTGGCTTTTGTAATGTTCCATTAAACACGAAAAAAATCATGTTATAATGTTCTTACTAGAGCACTCGACTTGGAGATACCCTGTAATAATAAATAAATATTTATATATTATTATATATATTGTATGTATATTATATGACAATTTCTTATAATCTTATTTAATTGCTAAGCATGATCAAATTTTATTTTCTTAACTTTAACTGTCTATAAAAATCGAACGAAAATTATATATAAAATTAGTAATTAATCAAGAATTAAATCATTTTGTCATAGAATTTCAGCATACCCATTTTACTCATTATAGAATATAAAATCACCAATACCATATAATTCAAATATTTCTCGTGCTTTCGTTTGTGGTTAATTCTGATATTGCATATTGCTGAAATTGGGTGTGTTCGAAATGTGCTGACGATGGCAGCTCTGACAGCCAAATAAATATTAATAAACAATGCGAAACCATTAATTAATGGCATATGCGGCGAATAACCATGAAAGAGACAGAGATAGTAACAGAGAGTGTGGGAGAGAGAGAGAGAGAGAGAGAGAGAGAGTCTCTCGAGCGATAGAGAATGAATGGAAGCAGCAACAATTAAACATTTCATGTGTTTTGTGTAATTTATTTTTATATCTATTAACAAGTTATTGAAGAGCAAAAATGAGCAAAATATTATAAAATTGTGTAGTAAACATATCAATTTATTCACGTTGCTGCTGTATAATTATTAGCAATGTATACATATATATATGTATATATATACATATAAATACAAACATACACATATTTGTAGATCCACAAACAGTAGCGTATTTTGATGATATTATAAATAAACTTTTGCTATTTGCGCAAGTCTTGAAAATATTTTGCTGCTGGCAACTCATTTTTCCCGACTCTGTTGCTGATTGAAAGAGTAATTTGCGGCGAGAATGTGGTCAACCATCCAGCACACTTCTAAAAGTGGTAAATGCCAAGACTCACTCAATTTCTGGGGTATATTAGCCACATCCTTCACGTATTTCTTTGACATGCAAAAATTTGCTGGGTTGATTTTTAAAAGCCCACCAAAAGATTGATTACCAAAAATATATATTCAGCCAAGGACACATCCGTTGCCCGTAAATTAAAATCAGAGCTTAGAAATTTAAGCAGAGCATATTTAAAATGAGTGCTTATAAATTAAAGGACATCATCTCTCAAAGATCGAAATCCTTTCATTGCCAGCTGTTTCCAATTTTTAATCAATTGGTATTTTAGTGTATTCTGTCGTCGCTGAAACTTTAATGTTTTTCCTGTTTTTCGGTGTTTAAATTGTCACTTTTATGCACAATCGTCAACAAGTTATTTGACCCAAAACGTAAACAGATTTTGTCACAAACAACAAAGTTTAAATTTAGTTCAAATTTAAATTTCATTACCAAGTTGTGTCAAGCTGTGATTTGTCAAATGAAATCGATGCAATAATTAACAAATACTGTTTTTAAAAAATTATTCAACTCTAATTTATTTTATGCAGTGGTTTAAATTATCTGTATAGAAAAAAGTTTATTCACTTCTAATTTATTTGATGTACTTGTTTAAATTACTTGTGTAGAAATATTTGAAATATTCATGAATGAAAGCGGAATGTGCTTTTTGCATTCCTACTATAAATTGAAAATGGCCACAAAATGTGCACAAAATCAGCACACAAAAGCAGTAAATAAAATAAATTCCAGGCACATGTTGCATTTGTGTTAAGGATTTGTATGACATGTTAAGAACTGCTCCTGCTCCGATTGGTAGCTTTAATGAAAATGAATGAAATTGTATCTAAATGTGGCAAGAAGGTTTTTACATTTTATACTCAACTATATTAAGCTGGCCACTTGGCTTTCAGTTTGTTCTCGAGGCATGCAACTTTATTCATTAAGCATACGCCGGCAATCTGTGGCGGTCTATAAAAAATGGCTCTTCATATATATATTAATTGTGGCACGCCGGAGAATGGGGCAAAATAACACCTGAATGGAGGAGAAGGAGGAGAAATGGCAAGAAGAGTCTGCTTACGCAGCAATAAGCTAGAAAAGCAAAAGCACAGCAATTCAGCAGTTGTGCACTTCAAAATAATGAAACGAGATGAAATTAAAAATGCCAAAGCCACACAATGATTATGATAATGATAATGATAATGATGATGATGATGATAATGATAATGCTGTTGATGAAGATGTCGATGTGGATGTGCCTGTGGATGTGGATGTATTAATGATGTTGAGTTGGAGGCAAGTTTATAACTAAGCTCACAGTTTACAGGCTTCCTGTCAGAACTGCTTTCCTATTCCCGACCCTTGAACTTTCGCCCTTCATCCCCCCCCCCCCACTTCCATACCTAAGCCATTTGAATAATTTTCAATGAATACGAGAAAAGATATTCAGAATCTGAGCTCTGGTTTATGGCATTGTTTGGGTTCACTGACTTACCTAGTTGCCAGTAAATACGATTATTTCAATAAAATACATTTGGATCATTTTAATTCCATATTTGTTTTCAAATGTAACTGATTTTTAAGAAGTTTCTTAATTGAAAATGTCTGAGATGATGGCTCATTTTCATTTCATATCATTTATTTATGCGAAGAAAGAGCATTTACTTATTCAAGTTAGTACAGAGAACAGATTGAATACTATAATTATACATTTTTAAAGGGTATATTCATTTTGTCATGGAATGAGTGGTGCATTGAAGGAGACCGGTTTGATCTATTATGTAAAACTACTACTAATTCTGAGCAAACATTAAATTTAAAAAATTAAATTAAAAAGCGTTCTTTGGAGCGGGTAAAATACATTTTTAAAAACATATTTGGAACGAAAATTAAATTAGAAATCAGAAATTCAAATTCAGCTAGTTTTGTCTAACAAACTTTGGTGTTAAAGCGCAGATTCTTTTATAATAATTATTATTAAAAATAAAATAAAATAAATATTGGCTAAGGTATATAAAAATATCTGATACAATCGACATATTTTTAAGCAAACATATTATTTAGAATTTTTAAAAAGGCTTTTGGAGCGGGTAAAATATATATTAGGAAGCAAAATATAAATTAGTAATTAAAATTCTAAAGCGCAGATTGTTCTAAATGTATTATTATTATTATTATTCTTATTCTTATTCTGCTAGCTTTGTCTAACATACTTTGGTGTTTAAGCGTAGATTATTCCAATATTATTATTACTAATATTATTATTATTAATATTATTATTATTACTATTGTTATTATTATTATTTTTTTTATTATTATTATTATTATTATTATTATTATTATTGTTATTATTATTATTTTTATTGGCTAAGGCGTGTAATAATATTTCGAGCTCCAAGCTACAATTTTGCTGTCAACATATTAGTATCGGTCAAAAAACCTTGTTGCTTTTGACTTGTTATCAAGGCGAATTAGTCTGTTATTGGCTGCTTAATTGAATTACTCATTATTGGCCATGGAATCAATAATTGCATTTGTGCACAACTCGAGTTAAAAGTTGACAGACAAAGATGACAATCTATTTACCAACAAGTCATTGAACGCCAGACAAAGAATAAGGTTTAATTAAATGCAGCTGGAATGTTCACGATTAATTAAATGCTTGGCTTGAATGCACTTTGTTTGCATTATTGGCAATTGCAAATTGGTAGCTGCAGTTAAAATAATGCACCCTATTGAGCATAATCGGAAGAACTGAACTGAACTGAAAGTTAATGGCTAAAATTAAAATCTGCATTATCAAATGGCTTAAATGACATGCTTTGAACATATTGTCTCATGATTTCATCTCGGGTTCAATGTCTGAGCCAAATGTGGGGCGACAGCTTTGAAAGTATTAAAAATATTAATTGGATGACGGCGCCAAATAGTGTCCTGCTTAACAGGATATGCCAAAGCTATGGCGAACGATAAAACCAGGTCAAACAACCTTCAATTTGCATAAATTAAAACGTTATAAATGAACGTTAAATGAATTGGCAATTGCGATGCCACATTGATGGCAAAAGTGGGGCAGGAATTACGCGGCAGCACTTGGCTTAAGTTGTCTAACTTGCCACACTCCTGACCTTGCCTCATCCAATCCACCAATCCAAATCCATTCAGGCTCGTTGAATCCGTGTCCTTTGTTATTTTTTTGTGCAGCCTCATTTTAATCATTTGGGCTGCATCATGATAAAGACTGAAATGAAATCCATTGTTTAAGCTTTCAGCAATTTTATTGTTATTTTATTAATGTCCTGTGACATGTCCTGGTTTAATTAGTGAAATAAATTAAAGCTTTGCTTCTTAATTAACAAATCCAGTGCACTAATCCATTCATTGACCACTGTTTGATTGCTGGCCTAATTTCCATAATGGCTAACATAATATTGGTCTGACCAATTTGATGGGCTTCATTAAGTACGCACACATACACACAAAGACACACGCACACACACCCAGTTGGTTGACATTATATAAAGAATAGTGAAGTGTGTGTGCTTTGTGGTAACAAGGTCACCGAGATAGCCAAGTCAAGAGTGTCCTGTGCATTGTTTGATGAATGGCTTACGCCAAAAAGAAACAACCCAACCAAATCGAAAGCAGAGCAAGAAGGACACAAATTCTTGCAGGACACGTTAAATGATACGCGTCGAGTCGCCCCAGTGACGCCACGCCACGCCAAGCCGGGCGACAATGTTGTGTTGCCACAGTGTTGCCTGACAGCAGGGACAACATTGGGAGCACCCTTTGATTTATGGTTAAGCAAAAAAAAATATGCGTTTGTATTGCTGTTTCCAAACAAGAAGCAAATAGGGGGTTAACACATGTATTGTCAACATACGAACAGTCCTAACCCAACTAGGAAAATAATCTTGTTATTATCGTCTTCCAGCTATGCTGCGAATCGAAAACAAATCACCAAATCAAAAATAATCTCGTTTCTCTGTTTTGCTCTTTGATGACATTCAATATGCATACTTTCATAAATTATTTTTTCGATCTGAGTTGCAATTCATATTCATCGAACTTACATTGTGACTGGAATAACTTTTAGCATAGCAACATCAAGAAGAGTACCAAAATAAAAGGCATACATCGCCCACCAGTGAATTTTGTCTGTGAATTCAATCTTAATGTGATTATGAATATCAAATTCAATTTCATTGCCAAATAGTTGTTACCACATATATTAATTTCACAAATGGTTATTAAGAGTTGCTTTAGCAACCGCACAAACAGGCAGCGAACAGAGCGTATACTTGATATTGTTATAAACAACAATTGGTACAAAATATGAGCAAAGTCTGCCATTATTTTGTTGGCCCAATTTAACTCTCAACTTGGCCTGGCCTTGAGCAACTGTTGAGCCCATAAATCCGGCAACCGGCTTCTAATCTGAAGTCGCTTCAAGCAATGATGATTAATGCATATTGTTATGATACGTATATATAGTGTATTCAACTGAATAATCTTTAGTCATCTTTTAAAATGTGTAAAATGAGAGTAATCCAAAGTCGTTATCATTCAGCTAAAAAACATTATTCTCATGCACGCTTGCGATATTTTCCAATTTTTTTTTTCCCCCAGCACTCGACGGGTTTCGAGTCCTTCTTAACGGTTGAATGAATATAAAAAAAAATATATATATATGAGCCCTGACCTTCGAACTCGACTCTGCCGGCAGCTGCTGTTTACTCATAATTATCAAGATATGATGTGGAATACATATTATGTGTGTACTTTGCGATTATGATAATAAGATGCCACATCATAAGTGCCCCTAATCACATTCCCCATAATAATGTGCCAAACTACCAGAATAAGCCAAAC
The DNA here is from genome assembly GCA_035042045.1 of Drosophila melanosoma. Lineage (NCBI taxonomy): Eukaryota > Metazoa > Arthropoda > Insecta > Diptera > Drosophilidae > Drosophila > Drosophila melanosoma. The sequence goes on along the minus strand of JAWNLY010000188.1, from coordinate 173,541 downwards.
CAAGACTTGTCCCAAACCAGAAGGAAATAATAATAAGGATAAATTCAGTCTAAATGCAGACTTTGCTCAATTTTTGGCTTTGTATGTTTTATTTCTTTCTTTCTTCTTTTTGGGCATTGAATGCGTTTAATTGTTATGTCTTTACTTTGAATGTGTATGCACTCAAAAAATTTAAATTAGAACTGAAATCATGAATCTTGGACAAGTCAAAAATATGACAGCCAAATTCTTATATCTTTCTGAATTTTGTATTTTCTACAATTACAAATTAAGTCTGTCTAAAAACATAAAATGCATAAAAATATGAGAAATATATATGTATATATATAATATTCAGAGTTTGAAAGCAGTCACAAAAACTTTCTTATATCTTTCTGAATTTTAGAAAAGACTTTCACAAATTCAACTGGATAAAAAGAATATCTGAAAAGTTGTATTTTTTAAGTCAGTAATAAATATTTGGTTCACACTCTTAAATTTTTGTACGATTTTCTGAGTGTACTCAAGCTGGTGCCAAGAACCAGTTATATGATGATGATGATGATGATGATGATGATGTTGATGTTAATGATTATGTTGCGCCGGCCAGCACAAAAGCTTGGATGTGTCTTACATTGTGCTGACGCCGCCGCTGCCGGTGACTGAGCACCAGTTTATGGTTAGATGTGGGTAATGGCACATTTGGCTAAGGTCGGCAGCTAAGGCAGCCTTTATAGATTAGATTTAGGCGCTTAAGTAGACGGCATTTTGTCTGCCATGCGAATCAAATACCGGAAATAACTCTCGGCGGAGGATGTACAAAAAAAAGTGCTGCTTTTCCGACAACAAGGTTTCAATGAAGTGAAATCAATGTACCATGTAGGCACACAAACCCTTACACAATCGCACCCAAAACACACACCCACTCTCACCCACTCTCACCCACACACACCCACACTCACACACACTCATACAAACGCGAATATTTAAAATTCGCTCATTGCTTTAACGAAAGCCAAACTTTTCCATTAGTAAATTACGCGCTGAACTGGTAAGAACTTGAGAGATTTGAGAGACTTGTGTATTAAATACAGTAATCGGTTTTCTTTAACACCCACGCACACAATTACATCAATAAAAAAAAGCCCTAAAAATATTAAACATCGACTTAAGTTAATTTTTTCAGATTACCTTATTTTTAGTATATTTTTTTTTGGAGCAATTTGGCTTTGCTTTCTTGTGTGTTCTTTTTTTTTTCTTGCATTATAAATTAATTACTTGTCATAATATTAAATATGAACAAAGGATAAAATATGTGTGCTTTTAATGCTGTGAACATTTAATTAAAAGCATAATTGATATACGGCCAGACAGCTATAAGCCATTCTTAATAACTTCATTTATTGACTTCATAGACAGACTTTGGCAATTTCGTAAAGTGCAAATTTAAAATATGCACAAACCCAGACAATATTGTCTATACATATTAATGCCAATTACTATTAATGAATTTAACGAGTTTCGGAATCCGTCAGTGGAAATTAATTATTGACATTTGATATCTGACATCTCCTTTGGTTAAGTCTTAATAAAAGCTAAAGTATTTTTAAGGAATTCAACACAATCGTCAATGAAGTGCGTAATACGAAAGACAAACGCGTAATTAGAAAACTCTTGAAATTGACTGACCATAAATAACAATTAGTGCTGCAATAAAATATTTATAAGCCATTTTATTGAGCTGTTAAATTCCCAAGAATCCCATAAAGAATGCGCTCAACTTGGAGATACCCTAAACTCAGCTGTTATTAATATAAAACTGAAATTCCATTTATCGGAAAATGACCCACGAGCAAATGTAAATATATTCACCAAGTTTTGCTGAAGTAAAGTAAAAAAATGTAGAATAAGCAAACCAAAAAAAAAAAATTTATATGCAATTGAATAAGTTACTGATTCTATTTTTAATTTAAAATTTTAATAAATAGACATTATTTCAATGAAAGCATAGTTTTTAAACTTCTCATTTAATAAATAAATTCTTCTCAAAAAAATAATGAATTATTGCGGATCGGAATGTTTTTTTCTAGAAACTTTTTGAAATTTTAGTCGAGTTGATAGATCCTAGTGGAGCCAACTAGTTTCTCAGATCTAATGATATTTTCTAAAAATATCCACATTTTGTTGATTACTAAAATGTAGGTAATAAAATCTAAACTCTAGAGGTTAAAAAACCTTATCTTTCATACTTCAAATAATACAGGGTATAAACTATGCTTGTTATACAATTTGATCTATGTAAAACTTGCATTTCCACTTGTAATATAATTGATCGGTTTAATTTATATAGCAAATTTCTCATGTCTTCTTAACATTTCTCTTTGTTCATGTTTTGTTCAAATTTTTTTTATTTTAGCACATTTTGGTGGCGCCTGTAATTTGCATAATTAAAACCGAAGTTCAGATAGTGAAATAAGATAACGAGCTACAGGTAAGTCGATCTATTAATAATGTAGCGATTTCATATTTGCAATGCAAATTTACATTTCTTTCTCGTTTTCTCGTTTTCTCATTTTTTTTTGTTCTATTTAAATTTGTTGACAAATTTATAATAATGTCGCATGCAAATTATTGTTTTTTTGGGTTTGTTTTTGTTTAGTTAAAGGCTTGAAATTCCATTGGGAATTTTTGTTATGGTTGTTTGGTATGTTTGAGATTTTTCAAGCTGCAAACAAGAAACGGATGACAAAATGTGAGAGAAAACCATAAAATACGACAACAGTCGTAAAAGAAACTACTTCAACAGACATTAAATATCTAAGTAGCCAAAACAAGTTTAATGACACCAACATTATAAGAATATTCTGAGCAAACTAATCAATCCCAATGAGTTTCACTATTCACTTGAGTCTCATGGAAATGTGGTCATTGTGGCAGATGTAGAACTTTGCATATTAACCAATAATTAAGCATACTCAATTTATCTTGATTATTGTTGGGCAAACCAAGTGACAAACCAAGTGACAAACTTTAAGGTTTGCCCAAAAGTTTTCTTTGGCACTTGGCTTGGCTTAATTAAATTCACTGCTCGACCATTCCAAGAATTTCAATACCAAAATGCAATTACCAGTTAACAAATAGACAATGGAACAACATGTTGTGTGACTTATTTGCTTGTTCGGGGGGGCGTTCGTAATTGTTGTTGTTTATGTATCTGCAATGGCAATAACGGTATCAGCCCCTTGGCTCATACAATATGCACACGTGCCACCATTTGTGGCCATATATTTCAGTTGACTGAGTGGGAGGACTATGGGCGGTGAACAATTTAATATATATATGCAATCTATGAAAAGCCCAAAATCTTTTTATTGCAGCAAGTCATAAATGCGACAGTAAACTAACTGTATTAGCTTTGGCCTACTATTTGAAGGCCACAGTGAACTGTAGTTAGTTAGTTGTGCGTCAAGAGCTGCGTAAACATACTTTGGATCAATATTGCATAAACGCAAACGCAAAGCAGCAAAACATATTTTGCTCGGCCATCGAGTTTGGTTCATGCAAATCGCATTTATCAGCCACATCTAAAGTTGCTGCCCCTTTGAACAGTGTGCACTCCCAAGTGGATTTCCCTAAGATGCCTGCCTGGCAGTGTGTTTAAGAGAGGGTGGTTGACGCGAGAGGGGGGTTCTCTTGTGCTGCTTAAGTGCTTTCACTTTATCAACATAATTTTATTCACAGGCAAGCGAAGCATCACTGACTGACTGACTGACTGGCTGGCAGTTGTGCAAAACTGTGCCAAATTGTGTAAAACTTTAAGTTTTCAAGTTGAGACATTTTTCTGAAAGAGTTGCATCTATCAACTATTCCCCGGTGCCACACAAAAACTTGAGTCGTCCAGATTGTAATAATATAACAAAAATGGCAAACATTTGAACTTTTCCCTTGAGCTTCGGCATAAAATAAAAAATGCATAAATTGCATATCCACAGAGGCAACTCTGTTTTTGCAGATGCTGCTTCCGTTGATTACACATTTTTGCCATCAAAATTGGTAGGGAGAAGAAAATACGACTGTTTATTTTTATATATAGAACAATTGTGGATGCCATTGAGTTATCTCAATGCTAATTGTTTTGCCATACTTTTGCTTTAAAAAGTTTTCGTAAACATTTCTATTTAATACATGTTTATGCTAGAGTATTTATTTTTTGATCTTTTTATAAAATAATGTTTACATTATAGATTCATATCTTGACTAAACTTTAAGTAAATGGATTTGCAATATTTCCATAACATCAGCATATGGTATTTAATATTCGTATTCTGCCGATGAACTTGTTGGCATTTATATTATGAACCAGTTGCTAGGAAATACCAAAAATGCTTGGCGCAATTCAGATATTAAAAAAAATGCATACATTAAAATAAGTTTAATAATTTTAATATGCTAATTAAACATTTCAGCACTTAATTCGAGCTGCCGCTAATTGACCTGTTACTAAGCTGTAAAAAGTTAAATAAATTATATATATTGGGCTTTAAATGCAATAAACAAATTTAACATTTATAATTTTTTGTGGATTTTTTTTTTGTATATTTTTTTTTATTTATTTAATTCAGATTAAAAACTAGATGCAATAGGCAAAAAACACAACATTAAGTGGTCAACAGGATTGTTAAGATTATGAATACATAATCATAGCAATTTAATGGTGTAAAGTGGGATTAAATGTGTGCACATCGATGACTGAGGCCACCTCCCAGGGATGCACAATGGAGTGTCCGGGATAGTGGCGATTGTAGGCAGCTACAGGCAGAAAATCATGTTAGTCAAAGGCCTTGAATTTTAAACAGTTTTTGGTCTTACCAATAATCGCTTCGATGGTTGACTTGGCGTCCAAAAGATGGGAGCTGGGTGCGGGAGCTGCGTCAGCCAAGAAAAGGACGGCGGCGGCAAAGATGAGGGCGATCACAAAGAATTTCGACATTTTTGCAAGAAGGAGTTTGTGGTTCTGGTTGCTGTGCTGCTGTGCTGAACTTTGGATTAAGTCTAATTAGTTAAGTCACAGCAAGCGCTATTTATACCAAAGTGTTGCCAGCGAAAGATGTTGCCAAAAACTTTGGACTCAATAACGACTAAGAACCAAAAAAAACCAAAAAAGCCACAAGTAACAGCTGTTTATCGCATTGAATTCTTGTTTAGACGGCGGGACGACTACAAACAAAAATATGCAGGCCCCAAATGCTCTATAAGATATAATCCTCAGTCTAATAGCACCGCATTAGAAACGGGTTTCGCAAAAGAACAAACGCTTCCAGTCCCCAATGGTTTGGGAATTTCCAAAGCAGAGAAATAAAACAAAATGCGCGACGAGTAAATTTTTAAATATATATATAAATAATCTTTGTAATATAATTTTATTGACTGTTTATTTACATATTTTTCATGATGTGTTAGATTGGTCGGATTCCATTCTTGTTGTCTTGTTTTTTTTTTTTTGATAAACTCTTCGGATCATTGTACGCAACATTTTGATTTCGCTGTTGTTTTGGTTCTAATATGTATTTTTTTTTTTTTTGTTTTGGTCTGCATTTTTGCGGCTTAGGCTTTTCCCCGTTTTAATTAGATGGCGTTCGAGATCAAAGACAAAATCGTTTAATAATGCAATTTTGTCGCCTTTGTTCGAACTGTTGATTTATAAACAATCCGGTTCGACTAATTTGTCGCCCAAAGAAAGTAAAATCGCACGCTTCGATTAGTCTTTTAAATACATTTAATTTCAGTTCTTATTAATATACACAAATTAAAAAAAGAAAAACAAGGAACTTAACTACCTTTGATATTTGATAGAGCACAATCGAGTTCTTATGTTTATTCCTAAATATCCGGTCTAGAAAAGGGCTTAAGCGACCTTCAAATAGGAATAAAATTATTTAAGGTTGCAAGATATAAATTATTCAATATTCATCCCTTACATAAACAAGACACTTATGTTTTGCGAATAAAATTACTTATACAGCTTTTAGACATAATTTTATTTAAGCTTGTTTTCTTTATTTTATATTTTAATACTTTTATAGCCTTTCAGGGGGTATTTTAATTTCTTTGTAATGAATGCAAATCTTTGAGGAAGATGTCGCTTAGTTTTATCTATTATATTTTATTATTTTGCTCGCTTTTATTTTTTAAATTTAAAATAATGTTATATTTTATACAATATACCAACCACTTACTAGTTATGCTTTTTATGATGCTCATGTCTAATGATATTTTGTATACAATTTTCGCTCTTGGTACAATCATTTCTTGTGTAGAAATATTTAATGCAAGTTATAGGTGGGGGAATAAATTTAAATATTGGTAATCCCATTTCCATGGTGACTTTTCAGCGCCCTTTTAACAGCTGCCAGACCACAATTCTCAAATATTGCCTATGGATATTTGTGTATTTTGGTAAGTGCTAGAATTCAAATTATACATGAGCGTTTATGAGTTGTTGACATGCTCGATTGATTGAAATGCTCCATCCCTTGGGCCCCATAAAAGACATTTTGATCAATAATGGCCGTATTTCTAAGGCCTTGCGAAAACTAATTGATTGATATGAATGCGAAAAATACCATTATTTTTTTTTCTCTTCCTACTAATTGATTGTGAATATCTATTCTGTGGGCGTTACTGGGCTTGGGTGTATGAAAATCAGATTCTATACAGACATATGGCATATGAAAAGTTAATCAAAGTTTTAAGTAAATGTGGTAGCCGTGCAGTGAAAAAATGCAGCTTTTCGCGCTTTTCATTATTCAATACAGTTCATTTAACGCCAGTTGACAGTCAATTCTCATAATTAAACCAAAAAGATAAGCCAAAAAATATTAAAATGATTTAGTTGAAATATGTTTTCATAATTCCCAACAGAAAGTCTGGCAGCATTTTATTAATTCGATTTTGTAATTGTGTTTAATAAGGTGTGACCACATTCGAGTTTTTTCTTCTGCCTATCTGTTACTTTTTATTTTTGTGTACGCCCTCTGGGATTTTGTGGTTAATTTGTACAATGTTAAATTGAACAAAAGCGCAAAATATGCTGCTTGTCGCATTATGACAATGCACACACACATAAATACATATATATATATATGTATATATGTATGTATGTATGTACATATAGACAGAGCTGAATTAGTCGCACGCACGCACACACACATACACACACATAGAGTTAACCGCAAGCAACAACAAACAGTACAAAGGCGGCGCAATAAGGACAAAGGCAGCAGCTGAGCATAAACACATTACTCCAGGGCTTTTTCAAATTATGCGCTTATAAAAAATTGCTTGCTGATGGCGCTGCTGTTTTTTTTTTTTATTATTTATTTATTTTTATTTTTATTTTTTGTTATCCTTTACAGTGCGAGCAAAAATCCCACAAAGGCTTATGTGTGAAGTCAAGTAATTTTTGTAATAAAAATAAAGCTGTGCTTTTTGAGCAAAGTGTCAGCTCTTCACTTGATTGATGTGGCATTTATTAGCATTAGTCTCGGTCTCGGTCTTAGCAAACAAAATGTGCACATTCTAAACTGTTTTTAATGCCTTAAACAATTTCAATACGATCTCTAATTGCTTTCGAATTGCTGCTCCTCACACACACACACAACATGTCCATTGCCAACAACTGAATGCAATTAATTTACCACATTTGCTTGAACTGCTTCTGACCATTTAATTACAAATATGCCATGTGAGTTTGACTAATACAGTTGAATACCTTGACATGACACTAAATAAATGATTGAATTCAAATCTGATAACTCGCAAGGGAGCAACTGACACAGTTTATTATTGCTTACTTTGAGGCGGTATCAAATTCATTTATAATTGCGCGTTTTTCTGGTTTCTGGTTATCAGAAAATATTTGCACAAAATATTTCGGGCGAATTAAATTTAACAACATGCTGAAATTATTATTGTCGCCATTCTGTGAAAATGTTTTGATTTAGTGAGCTGAGGTGCCAGCTGCAAAGGTATTCATTCGTCAACAAGAACTTTGGTTTACACAACTTTTGGCCTTCTGGCTTTAACATTGTGTACACGTTTTTTTTTTTTGTCAGCGGCATCAAGTCAACTGCAACAATTTCTAAGTTTGAGGGCCAGACAGAAAGACGTTTGCTGTTGACAGAAGACCATTTATTACGATTTTGGGCAAACGACCTATGAAAACACTGGCCCTTGGATAATCGTGTTTTTTCACGTATTAAAAGATTTAAATGTTGATTTTATTCTTTTTGTTTACTTATTTAAGAGTCGTGTGGATGGAACACTGCTTATTCCCTACAGTTGTCTAAATCGTGCTTAGCATTTCGAATAGAAATTCAAACTTTATTACCGCAGCAGCGTGTAAATTTGTTGTTTGTTTGTTGTTAACTTACTTAATTACTAGTTACTTAATTATTTAAATATATGCCAATTATTCAGAATCGAATTATAAATTGCTAAACTAAGCTTTTATATTGCTAATAGCAAATTTTGTATGAAAGGCTATTATTTGAAATAAATAAATATTCTCTTTTGTTTTAACTGCTAAATGCCAAGTGCAGTAATTTCGAATTATTCAAACATATTCCTTTTGTTCAGAATCAATTAAATCATTGCTAAACTAAGCCCTAAAATTACTGATTTAAAATTTTTTATAAAATCCTATTCTTTTCAATAAAGCACTTATTTAAAATTACACAAGTAAGTATGATCTCGGGATCTCGACTAGAGGATTCCCTAAATGCAAGTTTTTACTTATTATCCTTATCATTATTATCTCAAAGTACATACATTATTAAACAGCAAACCATATCTTCAAAATTATGGTCATTATATTTTAAATTTTAAATAGCTTTATTACCACTGAGTTCATCAAACTCGGACAGACTGACACTGCTGGAGCGAGTTTGAAATTTATAATTTACTTTACTTCAGCCAAGCTTCATTCCTTTGGTTTTACCATATTACTCTAAATAATTATCTTTTTTTTTTTAATGATAGACCAACAACTTCTAAGCAGTTGAATAGTAACAATCCACAAAAACTTTAAAAGGGTATCTGAACGAGTTGTAACCAACAAACACAATTAATATTTATCAGATGCAACTGCAAACTCGACGCTGAATACTCGTCCCAATTCCAGCAATTAAAAATGCATATATATTTTTATATATTATGCGAATAATTGTAACGAAATCTATTTAATTGTGAGCATGATATTTATTTATCCTTTGCATATTGTTAAACCTTACACTGTAATAATATTAAATTATCTGCCCCATCTCTCAACATCATTTTGTATCATTTTTCATTGTAAAATAAATAAATCCGTTGCAGCCTTTGGAAGATGAAAGGGCCTGTGGAATTCAATTATTTTCTTCTATTTCATTAAGTACAACAAGAGAATATAAAACATGAAAATTATTGCATTGTTATTTTCTGCATCTCCTCTCCTTGCAAAATGATTTATAGTTGTTATTTAAGGTTGTTTAAATTTGATACTCAAAGCACAATTTGTGTCGAGCACAGAGTCCTTGGAATTTGCACCTTAAGCAACAGGCCTGCATCCTGTACCACTATTCAGATAAACAAAAAAAAAAAAAAAATGAAAGAGAAAGAGAAAGAGAAAAAAAAAAAATATTCGCTAAAGCCTTTGTCATGGTAGCATATGCTGATGTTTGTCTTATATATATGGTTTGTTGGCTAACTGGGTGGTTATCTGACTGGGCTGCTGGGGAGTAGAGTTAGTTTGCTGTCGGTAACTCATGCATAATTAATCATGTTGTGACGCCAATGTCTTCTCCGCTCGAGGAATGCGCTTGTCAGTTGACATCGTCGCACTTTTTTTTTTTTTATCACTGCCAGTAGAAAAGTTACGCTTTATTTATATTGTTGCTTACACGACCAGTCCCAATCCCCTCCGTCGTTTGGTAGCGCAATAACACAGAAATCTGAGACACGTTTCCGGACGAAGCCTCCCGGCCTTCCTCTGCACTCGTCATGGTAATGTCAAGTAGGCGCTCGGCACGTTCTGCTACGATAATTGTTGACGTATATCACAACAAGGAATACAAAAAAAAAATATAGCGTATAGAGAATATAAAAAATACAAATACACTACCCTGAATAGAGCAGGGGATCAGTGATGGGGAGCAGTTAACGTAAACTGCCATCAAATGGGTCCTGAATGTTGATGTGGCAACCGTAGCATATTTTTTTGCCTAACAGCATCAACATTTTTTCTTTACAATACTGGTGGTCTTTGAGTTCGCATAATTGAAATAAATACTACCTCCATGACTGGATTGCGACGCTGAGCTTTATATTTATTTTTCTTTAACGCACTTGACTAGAAGACCATTATTTTTATTGTCGCCGGGTGTTTTTCTACTAAATCTAAATAATATTCTAATGGATGCGTAGAAGCATTTCCTTGAATTTTAATTTCTATAAAGGCGACTACAAGGGTACGTCATAGAATCATCCATTATTGTACATTAGCAAGTAACGAAAACTGCAAAGTGCCTTGGTTTGTGCGGTCCACTTATTATGTCGTGCGTTAACATTAAATTGTATTTCAAAATTATTTAAAACAATTGCTATGCTTGAAGTAGAGGATAGAAATACGTTGCCAATTATTTTTTGCCACAAGAAATTATAAGCAAAGACACATATATTTTATAATAACACATTTAATACTCAAAACGTTTTTCGTTTTTGAATTTTTCTCGTTTAGCGCGCTTGCGTCGCAACAATCGTTGCTAAATGCCAATCGATATTTGTCTTGACATGCGCACAGTCATCGATACCCGAACAGCTGTCGATTGCGTGTATGTACTCATACAATATGGCGTTGTTTTGTCAAATTAAATAAATGTTTGGGTTTGCTGCTGAAGCGTCATAAAAAAAACAGAAATTATAATTAAATAGCTATTTACCAGTTTCAATCAAGTGTAAGTTATTAAACAGAGAAAGAGAGCGCAATCGTTTTACTGCTGTAAAAGAGAGAGAGAAATAGAGAGAGGGAGAAAAACCGAAATTTTCACATTGAGCTGTTTGCTGGGGCCGGCGTATTTTTTGAAGCGCCAAAAATCGACAAGCACAATAAAAAATGGATGAAGAAATATCGACTGTGGCGACCACAAATGGAGTGGCCACAAATGGCAAGGAGACCACAACAGAGTTGGAGGTGGCGCAGACAGCGTCCTCCCCAAATGTGTGGGAAGCAAACAGCGCTGTTGAACAAGAACAACAAGAAGAAGAAGAAGCAGCAGCAGCAGCAGCACCAACAGCAGTAGCAGATGCTGCCGATATTGATGTTTACATGGAGGAGGTGCGTTGCGAGTGGGAGGGTCTTATGAAACTGAAACAACTAAACACGCATAACATTTTCTAGGGTAACACTGCGGCGCATGTCGAACCGCAGGCGGTGGCAGGAGCTGTGGAGGCAGCAGTAGAGGAGGTGGAGGAAGAAATGGGCGAAGCTGAATATCTCGAAGATGAAACGCTTGAGGATGAGTACGAGGATGAAAGAGAACTCACCGAGGTTGACGAAGAAAAATCGGAAAAAACAGCAGAAGCAGCAACAGCAGCAGCTGTTAATAAAAACAATGCGCAAAATGAGCAGGAAGAAAAAGCAAGGGGTGAAGAAGGTGCAGCAGTGGCAACAACAAAAACAGCTGAGAAAGAACTAAGTGTGGATGAGGAAGGACACACAGCTCAGGAGGATGCTGCAGATGAGGGAGAAGCAGATGGCGAAGAGGAAGAAGATGAGGAGGAGGAGGAAGAAGAGGATGAGGAAGATGAGGGAGAACTCATCACTGGGGATGATGCGCAGGCCGAGCTTGGCACAGCGGAAGATCAATCAGAAGACGCAAACGCTAGAGCACGATCGGGTGCCCGCAGCCAGGAGGAACAGGTGGATGAGAATCAGTGCCGTGTGTGCACCACCAAAGAGCAGCTAGTCAGCCTCTTTACGAAGTCAAGCGAGACAGGCAGCACACCGGCTGACATGCTTGTGCTCATTTGCCCCAGTGTGTCGATAGCGCTCAAGGACTTCATGCCGCAGTTCATATGCAACAGCTGTTTGGCTAGTCTCATCGTTGCCATAAAATTGCGCAAGCAGCTGGAAATCACCGAGCAGGATTTGCGCAAGCGTTTGTCGCGCAGCAAGAACAAAGTGCGCCGGCCACGTGGCTATGTGGTCATCGACGCACCAGTCTCCGATTCGGCCAGCGACGAGGATGAGGAGGAGCTAAACGACGATGTGGAATTTAAAGTCTCCGATGTTGCGGGCTCCACCAGTGCTGACAGCGACTCTGCCGACTCGGACATTAGCGAGAAACGCAAACCAGGCCGCCGACGTGGTCGAAAGAAGGGCATGAAACGTGCGTCCGGCTCGAACAACAGCTACGACGAGGATCAACCAAGGAAGAAGAACCGTGTAACATCACCATCCAGCGCCACAGCAGCCAGCCAGGGACCCTTCGAGTGCGACCAGTGCAATTTAAGTTTTCAACGCAAGCAATCCTACGTGATGCACCGCAAGATGCATGATTCTCGCCAAGAGTTCCACTGTCAGATATGCAACAAGAAGTTCAAAGTGCGTGGCGCCTACAAGACGCACATGGAACGCCACGCGGCTGAACGTGCCCAGTTCCGTTGCGAGCTTTGCGCCCAGGTGTTCCGGCTGCGTGCAGAGCTGAAGCGGCACATGGCCCTTAGCCATGATGAGCATGGGATTATCTACGAGTGCAAGCGATGCCAGCGCACGTTTCTCACACAGACACGACTGCAGCGCCATCAGAGCACGAATTGTAATCGCCACTCGGAGCAGAAGGTCAAACGGCAAAACATTGAGGGCCATCCAAGCCAGGGCAGGGATCTGTTCAAGTCGGTGGCACCCCTGACGACAACCTACTGGAGCGACAGCTTCTCCGACTAAATTTCCCGGAATTCAGTCAAAATCTAGTTTTAATCCGATCGCAGTTTAATTGTGTAGTAAGAAATGCGGTGCATCAAAAGTAAAATTCAATCTTAACTAAAATTGTGTATAAATTGTACACCAATTGACAAAAAGTCCCGTGTTTCATTTCGTACGTATTCCTTGATTGGTAGTAACAAGATAAATCACTTACATTATATATGAATATTACAGTTATTGTATGCATTTAGAATTCAAATTCTACAATCTATAAAAAAAAAAAACAAAAAATATGCAAATTAAATTATGATATTCATTGTATAATATAATAAAATGATTGCCTCAGTTACTGCAGCAAAACTAATCCCTGTGCTCTAATCCCTTGTGTATGTTAATATGTTTAATGGCCAAATCTCTGAACAGTATTGAATTAATTAATATTTATGGGATAATACAGAATATGCTATTATTAGGCACACAGTTTATAATGGAAGAGAAAGGGGGAAAAATTGCTCGTTAAGTAGAATTAGGCTTTGATTTGATGCTGGAAAATGAAAACTGAACGTAAATGTGGCAAGGGCATTGTTATAAACTCCATTTGCAGCATAATAATAACAATAAGCTAGTTGCATAATGTGTGCAATCACAATGTTAACTTAATGTTTGCAGCTAATGCTGCCATTGCCACTGCTGCCACTGCTGATGTTGCCACTGCTGCTGTTGCTGCTGCCTTGTGAAACATTTGGAGTGCCATAAGTGCTTAACTGCCGGGATTATGTTCTCCAAGTTGCTGCACACTTGTGTGGCAGCAGCTGCAGCTGCGTGTTGCGTTCCCAAAGCCACAGCAACAACCGTATCTGTGCCGAGTAGCTATTGTGGTCCGAATTGGTTAAACCCAAGGAAAGGGCAACATGGGGCAGTCTTTAACTGCTGCTGTTCGTTTGTTGCCACAATTACCGCACACAGAGCATCATATAGTATTCGCCCCTGTGGCAACCAAAAGTTGCCACTGAAAAGATAGTTTTGCTTAAATGCAGAATAAAACTGTTTGTACAAAATTTATTTACAAATGCAAATAACAAATAACGATGGACATTTTAAAGAAATTGAAAAACATTTTTGTTTTTGTTTTTGTTTGTGTTTTTTTTTGGACGCATTGACTATATTTGAAGTCCATCTGCTGAAGCTGCTCCAGTTGCTCCAGCTGCTGCTGCTGTTTAGTAATGGTGATAGGAATGGTAGGTGGGCAGATGATAGGAAATGGGATGGTGCGCAATGAGTGGTGCGTGCGAGATTAGTGGAGCATGCGAAATCAATGGGGCATGGTGGACGACAGTTGGTGCAGACACATAATGCGAATGGGTGACAATTGGGGCGTGGTGGTAGCCAAGGCCAAGGGAGAGGCCACGCTTGGCCTTGACAGATGATTCGACCTCCTGTTGCTGCTGCTCCTCCTCGGCGACAGGTGCGGCCAGGATGCAAGCAATGCCAGCAATCAACAAAATTAACTACAACATCCAATTTGCATTTTTTGTTTTTTTTTTTTACCCATGGAATTTTTCATTTGCAGCAAATTGCACAAGACATGAAAGAAAATGAAAATGAAACAAATTAATTAACATTCAACAAAAAGATTCCATTTAATTTAGCGTAGCAGCAATGCAAATATTTTAATGCATATTAATTGTTCGAAAACCTTAAACAGTTTTTTCTACTTTATCATAAAACTTATCACATTTCACAAAAGTTTTTTTTTTTATCATTATTATTATTATTGCTGAACTTTAGTTTTAAGTTTTAAGTTTGACTGTTGGCCTGCGGTGTTTGCAGAATAAAATGGATTTTAAACTTACAGTGAATTTCATATTGAAATATTTTTTATTTTTTTATTTTTTTTTATTCGTTTTTGGCTTTTACGCACTGGACTGAACTGCAAGTTGTCTAAATTTGAACTAACGATATTTGCGGCCAGAATCTGTTTATTTATACAGTGGATTTTCTGCTAGAAACTCACTCAAAAACTAAGTCAAACGCACTCATTAGGCAAAAACGATTTACACGCCAAAAAAAATGACAAAAATGAAAAACCAAAAAAAAAAAAAAAAATCAAACTAAATACGAAAAACTCTAACGAAAAACACGCACTTTGGCTGTAAGTATGCCCACATCAAGTCAAAATTATATCAAACAAGTTGCGGCTTGCCACAAAGTGTGTGTGCGTGTGTGTGTGAGTGTGTGTGTGCGTAAGTGTGTGTGTGTGTGTGTAATCTGACAATCGACTGGCAGTCAGTCAGCTGCATATATTGAATTTGGTTTGTAATTGGAATATTTTTTGAAATACAGCACAAATCACTCACGCTGAGTGTTTTGCCTCGCATAAAATGATTTGTAATGGATATGGATTGGAAATTGATCGTAATTTATAAATCAAGCACAACACAAGTAAAACATGCGTAAATATTAACAATGAATAATTTATATAGTTAAATAAATAACATAAGATTATTTGTCTGCTCTACTCACCAGCTGCACTTTATGCTTTAGTAGCTAAAATTAATGCCCACAATTTTTTTTTTTATCAGAAAATCTAAAGTTTATCGTACATGAGATCCTTATGCACAGCTTTAAGTTGAATATTTCATGCAGACAGTCAATTAGGCATTGAATACATTTGTTTATTCACCTTGAAAAATGTGAATTCAAAGTTTAAAGACCTTCAAGCCGTATTGCAATTTATTTTTTTTTTATTTTTTATTTGATAAATCAATTTGTGCAAATTGCACAGGCTGTGGAAAATGGGCAGCAACAAATGGTTAGCACTTTTTTTTCTCTCAATTTGGCATAATCAAATTGAATTGCAAATAGGTTTTTGTGATTGGATGGATGAATGGATGGGTTGGGTGACACCTAAGTTTGTTTGTGCGTGAGGAAACTGCTCAGTTTTAGTTCTCATATGGAAAGCACTTGGGCGTAATTACATTTTAATGGGCAGCATCGTTAAGGCAATTGACGCTGCGGGACTCAGCTGGCAAAAGACGAGCATCTTCCTGACAAGACAAGGAAATGCTCTTCTCGAAGCTCTAACTTTGCTTATGATTATGAGCAAAAAATTCCAAGTGTGCGTGCTATTGTGTGTGCGTAACGGAACATTAATTAACAGCACCATTTCCAGTGGCAACAAATGTTTATCTGCAGTTGTCAGTTGGCGCCATTTGTTGTGCGAGTGTGTGTGTGTGCGCGTGTGTGCCTCGCACTATGGGGTTTTTCCTATTACGTAACGCTACCTGGTTTTTCCATTTCCCGCCGGAACTTTCCACAAGCCGAGAGACAAAAAAACTTAACACTCTGCTGAAAAAGAGCTATAAGCAAATTGAACAAAAAGTGAGTTTTTTTTTGCCAAGTTACTCACATATAAAAAAAAGGATAATTGCTTGGCTTTGATTAATCGAATAATGTTCGATATGTTTTCACTTAAATCAGAATATTTAACTTAGCTTACTTGCTGAAAGGTAATATTTGATTTATGCAAATTAATAAAATTTTCTGATTTGGATATTAAAATATTCATTTCATTTTCATATTCGTTTGTTTTAAGCAAACTGAACAAAATGTGAATTTTCTTGCAAAGCTGCTCACATATAACAAAAAGGCTAAATGTTTTCCTTGGATAAAACAAATAATCAATAATTTCAATATGTTTGCACTTAAATCAGAATATTTAACTTAGCTTATTTGCTGAAAGGTAATAATATTTGATTAATGCAAAACAATACAATTTGCTGAGATGGATATTAAAATATTCATTTCATTTAATTTCGTTTTCTTATTTGTATATTATGAGCAGATATACAACTTTTCCGTCCATTAAACCAAATTATTGAAAAGCCTGTTGAATAAATAAAACTGAAAGTGCAGCTCAGTAAAATACAATAATTGTTAATATGTTCATTTTGCTGTTTGGTTGCAGCAACAATTTGCTTTTCGTGCTTGTTGTTGACGTCTGGCATATCCATCAAAATCAAATATATATATATATATATATATATATATATATATATATATTGAGAAGTTGATGCAGGCCGAGTTGGCAGTTGGCGACTGTTGTGTGGCAATCGTCAGAGCAGCGGAGGCAGTTACTCAAATAAATTTGAATTGCAATTGCAAAATTGCGGTGAACAGGATTTTGATGTCTTGCCCCCTGGACCTGCACCCGGACCCATTAGCCAAATGCAACACCTTCGTTGACATGCTGAACATTTGGGTCGAGACTTTGATTTGCCAACTTACCAATTTGACTGATTTACGATGTCGCCCAAATGTTTCTCACACCAAAAAGTTGCAGTTGCTCTTGGTTTTTTTTTTCATATTTTTTTTTCTTTTTTTTTCTGGCATATATCATTAGCCAATTAACTGCTACGCCCAGTTTACTGGCAACTGTAACAAGTGTGTTCTGATTAATTATACACTGGCCAAAAGAGTCGCACAACTTTGTCATCCAATATGTACATATAAATATATATATATATATATATATATATATATATATATATATGGGTATTTGCTGTGGCAGATTAGCGTACTTCATATTCGGTGTCTTGTTGGTGTTTCATCTACTTTATTTGCCACATTAAATTTTCAATCAATTATCGTTGTTGGCCAGTTTTGTTGGCCCGGCCTGCTGCTTGTTATTGCCAACATTAATGTTGCTCTCAATGCGGTTTGGCATTTGGAAATTACTTTGGTCTGCAATTGAACATAAAGAGAGAACGTTGATATTCTCTGGCAGCAGGTTGCACATACACAACATATGTGGCATCTGCCTTAGGCAATTTAATTGGCCAGCCGACCAGCCACAAATGATGAAATAGCCATCAATTTTATGGGCCAAAACCATTTAACGTCACTAATAAAAAAGTAACTTTTGTTTTATAGCTGTCTTAATTTTTTATACGCTGTGCATGTTCTCAAAAACTTTTACTTTTAAAGCTAATTAACGTTTTTTGATAAACTTATTACTGATGGATTTGTTGCGTGAGGTTTTTTTTTTTTTTTTTTTTTTTGGTTTACTAACTGGTTCTCAACACGCTAATTGCGTCCTTTGTGCCAGCTTCGAGTGTCTAACACGTAATTTAATTCGATTCGTATCTATGACAAATTAGTTGACCTCCATAAACCGAATTTGCTTAATTGCGTTAATTAAGCTGTCAATTTAATAATTATTTTTTATCACTTTTCACACATTGTAGCAACAATTTTGAACAACAATTTGGTCAGCATGGTTTGAAGGAAAAAAACAACCAATAATTGAATTCTATAAACTATGCGGGATACAAATATGCCACAATCACAGATGGATGTGCAGGTGGGGCTGAATGAGACGCTGCTCAAGGATCTGCACATCTCTAGCAGCGATGTACAGGACTTTGTGAAAATGCTTGCCGGTTTACAAAAGAAGAATCACTCAGCTCAGCTGGGCGAGTGCCAGGGCTACTGTCAAGGCGAGATCTACACCTGGCTGCGGGCCTACAATGGCATCCATGGCTATGTCTCCTTGCTGGTAAGTTGCCCCAAAAATTATGCAAATTTGCACAGTTTGCAGCTCATTAGGAATTCTGTGTGTCTCTGATTGTGATTGTGTCTGTGTGTGTGTGTGTGTGTGTCTGTGACTGTGTCTGTGTGTGGCAGACAGAGTGCTAATTATCCTGATGTCATCGTGTCGCCAGCGAAGACATTTTTCACCTTAAAGCAACCCCTTGCCCCCCCCCCCCCCCCCATCTTCACTGCTGTGCCAAGGAAAATTAATGAAAGCGCCGCCAAAATGTCAGCGAATGTTGAGCAAGTGAATCCGAAAAGGTTCATTCTTTGTCCGCTTTTGAATCTTGTGCGGTTCTCTTCACTTTTGGACTTTGACAGTTTCCTTTTGCAGGCGTAGAAAACCGATTAAATAAATTAGTCTGTTTACATAATTCATAAGCTTTAACCCAAAAATAGGGCTCACAAATTTAATAGCATTAAATTGGATTGAGCAATTAGTCCTTAAAGATGACGAAACATAAATGGTCAACAAAATAATTCAATTATAAATGCAAAAGCAACCAAACGAAATAAAACTGAAAAAAAGAAAGATTAAGTTAAATGAAGATTTTTTTATTTACTGACAGTTTAAACTAGAAAAAAACAAATTTAAAACGTAAAGCAAAATTTGATATTGAAATTTGTTTTTTAACAAAATAAAGCAGAAAACGTTTGCTAAAGATTTAAATATAAATCACATATTTATCATGTGGCAGAGTCATGAATAAAACATTGTACACATAATGTGTGTTGGTGTGGGTGTGGCATGTGTGTGTGTGTGTGAGTGTGTGTGTGAGTGTGTGTGTGTGTGTGTGGGTTGTTTCAAATGAATTTTCCATCAGTTTGGGCTTTTCAATCTATTCTGGTCAGCCGAGCTGGGGGTTTGTTTATTGTTGTTGTTATTGTTTGGTTTGATACACTTTTACCCATTTACCCTTTTACAGATTTGCATATTTGGCACAATAGCCAACATTTTGAACATAATGGTGCTGACCAGAAAGGAAATGGCCAAGGCGCCCATTAACAACATATTGAAATGGCTCGCAGTGGCCGATATGTTTGTCATGCTGGAATATATACCATATACCACCTATCAGTACATCTATATGAAGCCAGGTGGGCACATTCTCTATATAGAGTCTGATATCTGATATATATATATTTATTTGATGTATTTTTCAACAGGTGAAAAGGATTTGAGCTATGCGTGGGCTGTGTATTTGCTGGTCCATATGCATTTCACACAGATACTGCACACAATCTCGATTGGATTGACGGTTACGTTGGCTGTCTGGCGATATGTGGCAATAAGGTGAGTGCCTGCCACTCAGCGCTGGTGCCACCACACGGCATGGCCATCACCTCAAATGGTGCAACTTGTTTGTTAAATTGGCGGTTATACATTGAATACTAAGGCGAAAAAAATGTGGCTTCTCTTCCTCTTTTTTTCTTCTTCTTCTTCTTCTTTTTGGTTTCTGTTTTATAGCAAAGTATTTCCATCTCTTATCCACAGACATCCAAATGGGAGCTGTGCCAATTTTCTGCTTGCACATTCCAAAGAGGCGATCCTCTTCCCCTTCATCATATCGCCCATCCTCTGTCTGCCCACGTACTTTGTGTTCAAGGTGCGGGAGACACTCGAGGTGACAACCAGAGAACATGAGGCCATGTACCATGTCTACTTTAACATGGACTCGATGCTCTACAGGTGAGCGAGTAGCTTTGCCTGCTGCTGCTGCTGCTGCTCCCTTTTTCTGACTCTCCATTTGCAGATTTAACTTCTGGATACATTCCGTGATTATCAAATTGTTGCCCTGCTTCATTCTGACCGTCATCAGTCTTGTCCTCATGCATGTCCTGTGCGAGGCATCGCGCCGCCGTCTCAAGCTGAAGGATTACGAGAATCCCACCAAATATGCCATACAATTCAATCTGAACGAGACCAAATCCAGGCGGTAAGTGCAACTGCAACTGATTCCCATTTGATGGACTACCTTTGAGTTCTTCCCTCTGCCCGTAGTCCGCCCCGCTGTGATCGACGGAATGATCGGACAACGCTGCTGCTGGTTGCTGTCCTGCTGCTGTTTCTGGTGACGGAGTTTCCACAGGGACTGCTGGGTCTGTTGTCGGGCGTGCTGGAGAAGTGCTTCTTTGCCCAATGCTATCCGCCGTTTGGGGAATTAATGGATCTGTTGGCGCTGATAAATGCGGCCGTTGGATTTGTCCTCTACGGTCTCATGTCCAAGCAGTTCCGCACCACATTCAGATCGTTGTTCTTCAAGCGGCACTTTGGCAGCAGCGAGATGACGCGCCTCACCCGTGTCACCACCACCTGTGTCTAGGAGCAAAGCAAGACGGAGGAGGGGGAGGAGGCACAGGCAGAGACGAGTTGCGTGCAGAGTGGATGATAGAATGGGTGAAACAGGGCATGAAGGCATCTCAAAGATGACTTTTGAGCCGAATGAATTTCTAAAACGATAACTTTTAAAAAGTTGAACTGAAACTGGGCAGCGGCTAATAAACGATGGATCGGTGAATCTCATCGTAAGCCAACAATTATAAAATAGGTTTTTTTAAGTGCCATTTCTAAAACATATAATTTAAGATTTAGTGCGAAAATTGCGCTTGTCTATGAACATAATTAATTATTAACTTGTCAAAACTGTTCCTTAGGCTGACGCAATTCAACTATTTACGAAATATGTATTTTTAAAACTGTAAAACAATATATATATATATATATATTTATGATTAATATGCCAACTGAGATAGGGAAGGAACACCAGCGTTTATTTACTATAATTATTATCTAAGAGTTGAATACAATTTGTACCCATTCAATTTGTACACATTGAAATCTAAATATTTATGTAAATAGAACTAAATTTATAAATTTGAGTTGAAAACGAATTATGTGTTTCAACTATATGTTAAAAAAAAATATATATAAATTTAAAAATTTGAGTTGAAAACGAAAGTTGTGTAAAAAAAAAATAATATAACAATTTCAGTTGAAAATGAGATTTGTGCTTCAACTGTAAAGCGAAATTGAAATATTTATGTAAATAGAACTAAATTAAAACATTTGAGTTAAAAATGAGATTTGTGCTGCACACATTGAAATAAAAATATTTATGTAAATAGAACAAAATTGAAAAAATTGAGTTAAAAACAAAATTTGTGCTTTAACTGCGAAATGTGGAAAATGCGACAAGAGAATAAAAAGCCGACGAGCCCCAAAGCTTCTTTGTTCTCTTGTCCATTTAACACTTGAATAATAATTAAATTTTTTTTATAAAATTAAACAGTTAATAATTCATAACACACACACACACACACATACACATACATCTATAAATATATATATATTAGCAAATAAGTTAAGAGTTAAGTGCAGCTAATGGATTTTTCATTGGCCTCAACTATTGTTAAATTGCTATTTGATTAAACTGATTTTAAATTGAATTTGCGAATGTTCAAATAAATATTCGATGTGAGTTAAGCAGCTGTTGTTGTTGATTTTTATTGTTACCTCCCTCCCTTCCCCCCCTCTTAGTTCTCACTGACAACGGCAACCACCTCCAGCGGCATCTCCTCCAGCTGCTTCTGCTCCCGCTCCTGCTGCTGCAGCTGCTGCTCCAATCCAGTTGGATCTCCATCCATAACATCTCCCAGTATGCCATGGCTATGTGTTGACAGGCGGAGCAGAGATTTCAATTTGGTTGCCTGGAATTTAAACTGGCAGAGAACAAACGCATAAGCAAAAATGTTTGTTTGTTTGTTCCTCGAGCAAACAAATATCCACATTAGCACAGAATAATCTGGATTAAATTTTCGAGTTTGTTGTGGGGTAAACTTTCTGTGAAATTTTGCACAATATTTACATATACCCAAAAGTAAATGCGACTGTGGTAAAAATTCACTTAATTAATGCTCAGTTTATGACAAGCAATCTGCTTAATGGCATTTACAAAGCCTCAACTTATATGAAATGAAAAAGCATATATTAAACAGAAGGAACCATCTCTGATACTCTTTATATATATATATATTCTTGATCAGCATCAACCGAGGAGTCGCATTTCTGTCCGTCTGTCTACATTAAATAGCGGATCTGAGAGACTATATAAATTTGGAATTTGGATTCAGCTTATTTTAATTTATCGATAATCGATTAATATCGATTTTTGACTCAATTAAATGTCACACTTGTAAAGGCATCAATTTCCAATTAGTGATTAATAACTATGTTTTATATGTTTTTAAATCGTGCAGGGTATCTTCAAGTCGACATCTCTCGACTAGTTCATTTTAAGTTTTTTAACACTATGTTTTATGCAATTTGGCCAACCCTTTTTATGGTTTGTATATAAGCCACAAAGTGAAAGTGCTTTCATGTTAATTTTGAGCAGCTAATTAAAAGTTTTTAATTTAACTTTGATTTAATTTGGGGATTTTTTAATATTGCAAATAACACTTTAACATTTTGAGAAGGCTACAGAAATGCTACGCTTTCAGATTTTTGTAAGCAAATAATTATTTTGAAAGGCATTTTATTTGTGTCGAATTTGTGCTAATCAGTTGGCACCACCAGCAGCCATTGGGCGCGCTGATAGAACTCACGACTTACTTCGGTGGGCAGCAGGAGGTCCTGGGCATGGCTCATGAAACGATTGTAGTGTTCCGTTGCCAGGGCCACTCGCCCAGTCTCATAGCAGAAGAGGGCAAAGTTGAGGAAAACGAGCGGATGTCGCATGCCACCTTGCTGCCCATTGGCCAGGCGGCTGGCCCGTTCGAGTGCCACAAAAGCATTCTCCAAATCGTCCAGCTTGCGCAAACACACTACAATGAAACAATTCAAATTAGGCGACACACATAGGGTTTTCGTACAAAATGCCATTTGGGTGCCATTGCCATTGCCACTGCCCCTGGCCCTGGCCCTGCCCCTGGTATTTTGTATTTGGTGGCATCACTTACAGCCCAGCAGCATGTAGCATTCGGCATTGTCCTTGCGCAGGTTTATGGCTGCGGCCAGCGTGTGAAAGGCGCTCGCGTATTGTTCCGCTGCTTGTTGTTGTTGTTGTTGTTGTTGTTGTTGCCACCAGGTCAGCATTGGTTCAACAATAAAATGTAAGTACACAACAATAAAAGCATTCCAAGCAAACCACACTCACACACACACAAACACATACACACACAACGCAAACAATAATAACAACAACAAAAATGAATGTTAAAAGCCGAGTTGAAAACAGTCCTTGAATTGATTAGATGTTTTTTTTTTTTTTTTACCTAGTTGTTGTTACTTTTGTTTTTTTGTATTTATAAATAGACAAACCCCTAATTTCACCATTTTATTTTTTTTATTATTTCCCTTTTACTTAGTAAATATTGTTGCTTTTTAGGGGCAAGTCCTTTTAGTGACCCAAAATATTTGTGCTTAAGGGTTGCGCAATTCACATTTAAATTTTAAGCTTTACAAGTGCAATTCTATTTCTTCAGATTTAATCTGCAAATATGTTTTCCTCTCTTGAATGAGAATTTTACATAAAAGAGTATTTAATACGATGACTGCTGATTAATTAATTTCATTAAATCTAAGTTCAATTGAAAATCGTATTATTTAATCTTTGCAATATTTTACTCATATATTTATAAATTTACAAATAGAATTTCTGAACAATGGAATAAAACTTTCATTATGAGAATTTCACCGAATTTTCCTAGTCAAAACTACGCGTTGATTAATTGTTGTGCAATAAATTGCAAAAATTGTTGCAGCTGTTGCTTTTGCTGTTATTGTTATTGTTAATGTCGTTTGTGTATTTCATGTTGTAATCCATATCGGATTATGTGGGTTTTCTACTCACAGGCAATATATATCAGACTTAAATTGTAGAGAGCATTATAATTGAGCGGCGATAGCCAAACGGATTTGCGCAATGATGAAACCGCCTGCAATCGATTGAATTTCATATTTCATATTTCATATTCATATTTTTTTTTTTGTTGCATATTGAAGTTTGTGTGTCTCTGCAGCTGCTTACCACAATGAACTTTTGCTTCTTGAAGAAGCAGAGGCCAATATTATTCCACAGCTCAGCAATTTCCGGCTCGGCATCTGCAATTTGGCTGTACTTGCTCAGGGCGGCATCCACATCGTTGCGCGACTGTCAATTTGAATTGTAAATTATTTGACAACAGCACGAAAAACTTAAAAAAAAAATTCAGCTGCAAATTTGCTTGAAATTGTATTGAAAATAAACTACAAAAATATGTGTGAAAAACTTTTAAAAAATTCAGCAGCAAATTTACTTCAAACAGGCAACTAAAAATATGTGTGAAAAATATCAGATTACAGCTAAATTGAATTTATGTTACTAAATATGCACAATGAATAATTTAGGTGCGATGCGATTTAATGAGATTAAAATGCGGAAAAATTATTTCATAATATGTAAATAAATATGCACGAAAATTTCAATGAATATTTGATGCAATATGAATTTAATTGGGAATAAATACATATTTATTGTAATGCCTGCAGATACAAAGTGTTTGTAATATGTAATCCGTGTTATATTCATTAATAATAAATATAGTAAAAATTGTTTTGGTCAACTCAGTTTTAGTTTTTAACTCACCTGCAGAATGGCGCCCAGAGCCAGCAGACCTTTGGGTGCACAGTTCCGTTCGATGTTGACCACTTCAGCCAGGCGATCGTAGGCCTTTTGGGTCTCATTAATTTTCAGATACAAAACACTGATTTCAGTTAGCACTTCCGCATTTTCGGGCGTCAAGCTGACAAGTCAAGTCAAAAGTTGGATACGAAAACAGTTATAACACATAAAATATTAACTTGATTTTGTAAACATTAAATTGTTTGAAAAACAGATAATAATAAAATAATAATAAAAGAAAAGGTTTTTTGTTCTTCACTTCGGTATTTCTTATTCCATCTTGATGAAATTTTTTAAGGTTGACCTTTAATATGTCAAAGTATATTTTATATAAATGGGAACATCATTTCTTGATATATATATCATTTAAGTAAATTCAATTTGATTTTCGCATGATAAACAAGGAATTATATGCCAAATTTAAATACAAAACCAACTCAACTGTTCATATATATATATATATATATATATATATATATATATATATATATATATATATATATGAAGTTGAAGATGTTTTCTGCTGCCTGTTAAAACTGCTGCAAAACAGTATTTCTTTTTCCATTTTTTTTATCCGATTTTAATCGATAACATTGCAATCAAAGTCATAAAATGTGCACTCACTGCAAACATGCCTCCAGGACATCGATGGCCTTTTGGTATTCCTTCTCCTTGCGATACAGCTCGGCCAGGCGCACATAGCTCTCCAGTTTCTTGCCTGCCTGCACGGCCAGCTCGAAGTAGCCCCTCGCCTCCGTCTGCTGCGCGATGGCCAACTCCAGCTTTGGCTGGCAGGCTGCGGCACGATAGAGCAGCTCACCCAGATAGTGAAGGATCTCGTGATCCTTGCGCGGACTCTGCTCCTCAGCATCGCGGAATACTTTCAGTGCCTGGTCAAAGCGACCCATGTTGTAGCTGCAAGAGGATTAATCATTGTCATTGCTGGATGATCGATGGATGGTAGTGATTCACATACAGAGTGCGTCCAATTTCCTTGAATGTTTCAATGTTGCGCGAGTTGAGTTCGGCAGCTTTTTGGAGATTGCGCAGCGCCTCAATATTATTGCCATCTTCGCGTTCAATTAGGCCCTGGGCAGAGGAAAGGCCACAACATATTTGAGGTCGTCACACTTGCCACACATGCCACACACCACTCACCTGGACAAAGTACAGATACTCGGCGTTCAAATGACGATTCAGTTCACGTTCGATGAGCCGGCGACATTTCTCGAATTGGCGACGTGTAAAATAAATGTGCAGCAGCCAGTCAATGTTGGTGTCTGATGGCATTTTGGGTGCTAATTGTGGCAGGCGAAAAGGTCACTAAAAGCAAATCCTCCCACTCATTGAAATTCGTATTATGAACCCACCTGCTTTGACCACCTCCAGCGAGGGTAGCTGAATGACTGCTCCGTTGCAGTTAATCTGCTCGGTGCCTGCCTCGTACATTAATTCAAGTCCTGCGGCAGCTGGCTGCTGTGTGGCAGAGCGGAAAAAAAAGCTCTTTGCGAAGTTGAAAGAATTGTTTTGGCTCTTGGTTATTGTTGCAACTAACAGTTGGTTGCCTTGGCTACAAAACTACAGCGTGGGAAGTTTTTGCCAAGGGTTGCCAGCTCAGCGTTATTTTTACACATGTTCCTTTTTTTTTATATATATATACAATTGTAGTATGAATAATTATATTTATATATATGTATAAATATATATATATATGTTATATATATATATATATATATATATATATATATATATATATATACCTCATTAGTATGTTTTCTACACCACTTGAATTATTCAAGATTACTTTTTAAAACTGTGTAATTCGTTCTGAGAATGCTCAAAAAAAAAAACTAAGAGAGTTTTGAGTAAAACAAAAAACTTTATAAAATTTAAAAAAATAGTAACTGGTTAGGTATTTTCTTAAAGTAAATTAAATTTATAAGCTATTTCAACTGTTTGTATTTGTTATACTTTAAAATACAACTATAAATTAATAATTATTTAATTATAAAAAATTAACAGAGTAAAAAAAACTTTGTGATTTTAAATACTCTTTTTATTTGTTAGAAAATTAAGCATTAAAATTTAAAAATCGATCAGTATAAGAAATGTATTTTCTTTAGGAAGAGACGAGGTATCCTTTTAGCCAAAAGTAAGAAGATTATCTAAAATCTAAGCCAAATTTGTATTCAGTGGTTGATAAACTTGGCTAATTGACAGATCTTCTTCTCAACCAGCTGTGTTGACTGTTTTGCTAATTATAATCTACTACTTGACATTAATTTGGCTAATGGAATTGTTGACCTTAAATTAATGCACGTGTTTTTTGTTAGACGCCGCTTTGGTCAAGCGTGTCACTGGGCCAAAAATCTTAAATGGCATTCGAACAAATTCTAAGCGGTGTTTTTTTAATTAATGGACAACTAAAATGTTGACCCCTTTTGGAAACCAATTCAAATGCAATAAAAACAACCTAAAAATGGGATTTGGCAAGGTAAAATATTTGACGAACAAATTGCAATTGAGACACAACTAAAAACAGACAAAATGCTCTGTAAAAAACAAATCCACAAAAGAGAGTTGACTGTGTCTACATCTCCCTCCCCCCTCCTTCCTTCTTCATCTAGTTCTCTTCCTCTTTCCGTTGGATCAGGTGTAATCACTCAATTGGCAAACTTGCTCCGTTTGCTGGCCATTTGTGGATGTGCAGCCAAATCTGATCTTGAGCCACATTAATAATTAATTTACACTCAAAATATAAACCAAACAGATTTGTAGCTCAAAGCTCAAAGACATTTATTTGAAGACCAAAAAACCAAAAAAAGAATAGAATTTTAGAATTCATTTCAGCTGTTCGCATCCAAATTTAAACACTGAAAATAACAGTTAATTTAAGCACAGCTGTCGCTTTTTGTCAGCTGTCCAAAATAGTAAATCGACTACGTGACTTGAGTGCTTTATTTGCAAGGAAATCAAAAAATATATCATTTTACTACTGACAACATTTTCGAAAAATCAATAACAGAATTAAAGCTATTTTTTTTAAATTTGTAAAAATCAATAACTGAATTAAAGTTTTTTTTATTTTTTTTTAATTTGTAAATATTTATATTTCGAAGAATTGAAAAAAAAATGATTTCTAATTTCTTTTTGTAATGCTAAATTCTAGTTTCAATTCCCAATTCTAATTCCTAACTCAAATTCGAAATTTCCCCCAAAAATTACCCACATATCTACAATATTCCCCAAACTGTGTTATATTTAAATTTGCGTTTATCAAAAAGGTTTCAATTTTTGTGGTCACTGTGTAAATGCCTCAAGTTCTAGTTGCACTGCTTGATTGCTAGGTTTGCGACTTGGCTAACAAAGTTAACAACACATAAAACAGTTGTGCGCACATAATGGCGCCATCTGTGTGTCATGACTTGGCACTGCGCCAAATTTGAAAAAAAACAAGTAAATTTAATTGCAAATAATTACAAACTTTTTCTGCTCTTTTTTTTTTATCTGTATAGTTCAACTTGTTACGGACCGTAATCCTGTTAATTGCATCCCGTTTGCTTTGTTCAATTCACACAACTTGTCCGACAAAAGAAGCAATAAGAAAAAGACATTTTTGTCGCTGTCCGATTGCAATTACAACAACAACAACAGCAACGCATGCGTGACATTTTTGGGATATTTGTCGGCCGTTTCCCCCTTTCCATTTTCAAGCGAAAAAGAAACAGAATAGCTGCAAAATGATTTACAGCCATTAGCAAAAAAAGATGGACTCAGACTTTGACTCTCCCTCTCTCTCTCTCTCTCTCTCTCTCTCTCGTTCTAACTCTCGCTTCGACTTGCTCTCACTTCTGAATGAAGTGTGTATGCTTATGTTGGTTAGGGGGGGTGTGGGAGCGGTTCTTATTGCAGTTTTCGAGTGTTGGTCAATATCGAAAAAAATAAAGGGACAGGCAGTGGAATAGGTTGGTGCAGGGTGCCGGGTGCAGGAGGCAGAGAGGGGTGTGGCAACCGGTTTATAGCAACTGCGCAGTTTTGGCTGCATTTTGTTCCTGCTGCTTTTTTTGCGCGTTTTTTTTCGGTTGTTTTGCTTTTTATTATTTTGGGGCGCTAAAAAGGAAAATCAGCCCAAGTTGCAACAAGAATCAGGGACGCCTCTGCTGCTGCTGTTGTTGTTGTTGTTGTTGTAGCCGTCACCCAGATTATCAGGGAAACTGGAGTAACCAGTTTTTATTTTTTTGTGCTTTTTTTTTTGCGTGCTGTTTGCTTGTGGCATGCAACCTAAATATAGAACCGTATAACTTGCAACTTCGGCCACAAGCCACAAACTGATCATATTCCACAGCAACAAATTGCGACTGAATTTTGCCAAAATGCCTGCAAATACAAATAAATTTCTAAACTTCAAAAGTGCGGAAAAAACACATAAACAAAGAAAAACAATCGAAAATGATTTTGAAGTATTTCTACTTGACGTTTTCGTTTTTATCTTATCAGTCACACACACACACACACAGAGAGACAGACACATGCTCTGGCGCAAGTGCGCTATGTGTGTGTGTGTGTGTGTGTATATGTCTTCTTTGTGTGTATTTTCACCTTTCGTTTACCTGTTGATTTTAGTTGCAATGCGCTCTCCAAAACAACTCTTTCGCTCTCCCTGTCTCCTCTCTCTCTTTGCTGTCTGATTGTGTGGGTGAGCGTTACCTGCATGTGTTTGCCTGCATGTGTGTGTGTGTGTCTGGCAGCGACTTCAGCGCTGGGATCGTTTGCCCTCGGCTGCGCTTGTGTCATTCGTTTGAAAGCAACGATCGCGCGCTGTTGTCGTATTTTCGCTTGTCGCTTGGCATCGGGATACTCATACTCCATTTACAGAAGTTTACTCATTTCTGTGTCATTTGTGAATTAAAGTGATAAACAACAACAAAAACAACAAAAGTGAGTGTTGCGCAGTGCGTGTTTTATATTGATTATTGCTTATTGCAAATATCATGGCTAATACAATGACTTGAGTTTGAGCTTGAAACCGGCTTCATTAAGAGCCAAATGATTCATAAATATCTCGTTCGGCCTCAGTTTGCGCCATGGCCAGTTTTTGGGTACCCTTTGTTGACTCACACAACATCTCAAATTATTAAAAAGTATTAAAAGCAATGTATGCATTTTTGTGTGATTTTCCAAAAAGCTGTTAGCCAGCAATTGAAATTATACGTTAAAAGAGACACAGCTAAGTCTACATTAAAATTCGCAAAAAAGCAAAAGTGTAAAAAGCTGTTAAAGAAATTCGTGAATAAACAAAAAAAAAAAGAAAAGAAATAACAATAAAAAATAAATATTGTATAACTGTTGTCTTCGCAGAAAACCGCAAATCGTAAAACGAGTGACTTTAATTATCTGCTTATCGGCAACATTAATATTTGGGACTTTAATTACCGCCGTCAGCTTGTTTAGTTCATCAGTTGAGCTGTGAAAAATAATCATTGGAAATTACGTAGTATAAATTTCATTTACAACGAGTAGCTATTGCTTTATTGAACATAATATTCTTCACTTCCCTCTCTGTCCATCTCTTGTACAAAATATTTTTGTTATTTGATTGAGTTACGCAGAGATTTGTTATTTATTTATTTTGGTTCATTTTGTTGTTTTGCTAGTTATTGTTCTCTGTGTGCAACATGATTTAATTAAAATGTTGAAACTGTTTTTGTGGCTGTCAGAGTTTATTAAATGCAATATATTTCTTTATTATTATTTTTATGGATTTTATTGATATTGCTGGTGTTGTTGCTTAAATCGTTTGAACTTTTTATGCACCCAACTCAACCCCAAAACCTCAAATATGTTTTATATGTTCTGTATCAATATATTTCCTTTTTTGTTTTATATATATTTATATATTTTATATTATTTGTTTTTGTAAATAGCAATAAAACATTTTTAAGAACGTGCATCATTTAATATTCCACAAGGGGATTATGATTGTTATTTCAAATTAAAGTTGCATTTTATTAAAATTCCTTACAAAATACATTGCATAATTTTTCAAGTTCGATTGCTTTAATTTCATTTCATATCGACCTTGCAGAGACCTCATTTTAAGATGTTTTTCTTTTTCAACAATAGATTGCTCTGGTGTTACCTAATTTATAATTACATTTGCTAATAGATAATGCTTGGCTGTCTTTTCATATGATGTCATGTTCTCCAGGCACAAGCTAATTTATTTTGCCAAACATATATGTTCAAGCTCTATTTTCAGCCAGATAATATGTTTCTTTGCTAATCTCTTAACTGATTAAAATAATTTTTTCTTTTTAATACACGTGCAAGCATTGTAAACATTTAAAAAGCGAATTATTTGGCCTTACATTGATAAATTTTAGATTTGAAATATGCTGCAGAGTATAGAAAACTCAAATATTTAAGAGATACATTTAAATTAAATCTAAATGAGAATATGCGTTGAAATTAATGAGTGCTGATAATAATCTGTAGTTTATCTTATCTTTATTTTATAATTTAAGTGTTTCTATTCAAACTACTAAATGTGGTTGTATTATAAATTTCATGGTTGTATTAGCAAATAATTTAATATTCATTGTTGTACCACATTTGTAAAATATTCACTAACAGTTTAAGTGGGGTAATTTGATCAGTACAGAAATGTTTTCCCCAATATTTGTAATCCAGAATAAATAAATAGTATTAGTACAGGCTGATTACAGGTAATCTACTAGTCGAGCACACTTCTACTTCTTCCATTTCCTACCTTGAAGATTTTCGAAAATACAAACACAGGAGTAAATGTGTTGTATATATATGTTGCCTATACAGCTTATCATTTGCCCTTTTGTACGAATAAGCAGTTCCAGATTAAGGAATATATATAACGGGAAATTAGGATTGAAATACGGAAACGAAAGCATCTGATACAGTTGTAAACAAATGTTCGTTTGATGTTTAGAGACTAGAAAGCAATGTAAACCAAATCCAAACAATTAGCAAAATAATAAAATACGTACACACATATAACTATGTATTATATATATATGTATATACATATACAGACACATTGCGATATGCACAAGCCAAACCAACAGCAAGAACACAACCACAACAGATTTCGCCAGCCGCTGCTCCTGCCTCTGCTTCTGCCTCTGCTTCTGCCGCTGCTTTTGTCTCTGCTGCTGCTGCTATATTTTTTTAGTTTGATTTTGCGGCTCTTCTGCTTTCGGTTTCTGCGTCGGCCTCAACGTCTGGGCGTAGACGAGCACAACATATAGCGGCCATATAGTTGAGCAAAAATACAAAGAAAAACACAAGATTGACCAGGCAAAGATAAGAAAGCATGACTAACCAGATACCCTATGCCCTCTCATGAATCATCTATTTTGTATTTATTGAAAACAATGTTTCAACGTTGCAAAATATAAGTTCGCAAAAAATAAACAAGCAAATAAAATCAAAATTTGCAATTGAACATGCCTTGTGTGCATGTGTGTAACACACACTTTGTGTGTGCTGTGCACCTATAAACAGAAAATGCTTCGTATGCGATTTTATGGACAACTTTTGTTTTCTTCATAATATTTGCACAGTTTATCAATATTTGACCAATCATAAATACCACAAAATACTGATTCAGAATATGTTTTGGCAAAAAACAAATTCATATTTTTGCTAAAAATATAAACTGTATTACAATTTTTACTAAATTAATAAGTTTTAACAATTTTGAAATATTAAAATCCATTCTTTGGACAGTCATGTTTTCTGTTGTTTGTGTTTGTTTAAGTGTTGTTACGGGTTATTTCATCTGCACAACTGCATGATACCCTTTTTCGGCCATTTTTTTTGGGTCCAGGGTATATGAATACTGTGGCATGGCCCCAAAATGCAGGCAGCGTTCTCGACAGCACCGTCGCCTGCGACGTCGGCAGAGCTGCCACTTGCTTGAAAAGATTTTTAGTTCGAAAAACATTTCACATAAGAATTTTCGGTTTCGGTTTTTGCTTTAGTTGAGAGAAAATCGTCGCTTAGTTAACGTCGCCCCAAAAAAAACACCTCGAACAGACCGAAAAAACAAAATCAATTAACGAAACCATCATCAGCAAAAGTGTGTATATAGATCACATCAATATCTAATCTTATATATATTTATATATATATATCTATATCTATATATATATATGTGCATGTTTATTTTGTACTCTCTATAAAATTCAGAAGTGAATTCCAACATAAAACATACAGATTACAAGCAAAAAAGAAAAAAAGAGTTAATCAAATGAGTAATTGAGAGCTGACATCATCAGCAATAAAAATAGTATCGATAACAATAATATAATTTCTGTGTTATCAATCATAAAAATAACGTAATCAATCAAATTTCCCTCTCTCTCTCTATCTCTCTCTTTCTGTCTGCCTCTTTCTTTCTTTTTTAAGGCCTAACTAGTGCTTGTGTTATTGTAAATAAATTTGTGTAAGTTTCTGTGCATGGTTTCTGAAGGTTAAACCGAAAACCCAGCAACAAAATTATATATACACTCATTTAAATATATATTTTCTATATAAATATATATATATATAAATATATATATAAACATATAGCTAAAACCCTTACGAAACCAAAAGACTCGCGTATAAAAATTAACCAACAGTTTCGAATTCTTCTACAAAAACAATAACAAAAAATATTATAAAATTTTCTTTTGGCACTCGCTAAACGGTGGCTATAAACAACATCAACAACAACAACAACAGCAGCATCAGCATCAGCAGCAGCAGCAACAACAACGACAACAACGACAACGACAACAAGTGTGGCAGCAGCAAACATTTTTCTGGATTCTAACAGCTAGAAAATTTAGTACGTCGTATCAGTTTTGGCCAGATCACAGAAACAGATACAGCGGACAGACAGCAACAGCGGCTGAATACAGATAAAATATATTCAAAAATTTGAAGAAACTTTTCAAGGTGAGTTTATTTTTAGCAACTTCGAAATGGCTGCGCGGATTTCTTTCAGAAATTTTCTTTCTCATCTCCCCACAAAAAAAAAAACATATTTCTCTCTTTGTTAGTTTTTGCGCCGTCAGCTAGATATCTGCCAGATACATATATATATATATATATATATATGGCTAATAGTTACGTCCCTCTCACTCCCTCTCTCCCTCTCACTCACACTCGTCACTCGCCACTGGCAAAATGCATTCATTATTTTTTGCTGTTGGTGCCATAATTTTATTTTTATTTGTAATATTAAAATAGTCGAGATTCTGTCTCGGCGCTTGTTTCTATATATTAGATAAATAGGCGCCAAAAAGATTATAATGTATCTCTAGGTCAGCGCGAAATGTATCTTTGGACTAATGTTGTAAAGGAGCCTGATTCATTGCCCAATCGGACAGCTTGTGCGACTTGTCTTTGACTGTTTGGCAGTGAGTCTAGTCCGTCTGGCTATCTGAGATTATATATATATATATATATAATCAAATTATTTGACTGTACAATTTCTCGATTTGCTTGCCTTTGCTTGCGATGGCAATTGCGCTTCTCTTCACTTTTTTGCTTTCGAGTTCTATTCTGCTTGATCTATTTTCAGCCAGCAGTCAGTCAGCCAATACTGTTTAGCCCCACCTCCCCTCGCTCCCAACCCATTGGTTTTGCCAATAGACTCACATCGCGTATACGCATTGCGCTTTGACGCTGTTTCTGCCACAATACTCATACGTAATTCCAATTTTCATTTTCATTTTCATTTTTATTTTTATTTTCATTTTGCATTTTTCCAATTTTGCTAAAGACCACCAAGCAGACAAGTGATGTAACGCCTCCGCCCACATCTCTGGCTTATACAATGTTTATATTTGCAACATTGGAATTATGCCTTTGGCCACGTTAATATCTAAATTCTTTGCCCTGGCATTCCACACGTTAATTCCAATTCTCTCTTCACATTCGAAGTTTAATGAACTCTGAGGTAGCTCGTCACAATCATTAATCACCTGTGACATGCGATATTTATTTACTATTTTGTAGTTTTCGGTTTTCTATTGAATATTCCTCATATCACTTTTTTTTTTTTTTTGATATTCTTTGTGTATATTTGATTCATAAACCGTTAAGGCTAATCGCAACTCATTCGACCTTTGAACGCTGCAATGAATCAAAGAGAATTCGAAGTATTGTCGCTGATAAGCTTCCAATAACAATTTAAGGTCTCATTCATTATGCCACTTCAGTCATTCCATGAATATGTCTGAACAAGTGACGAACTTTATAAAAAAAAAACAGTGGCAATTAGTATTGCGGCAATCGGATTGTATTTCCTCCCATTTGCAACTGGCACTGGGAATGGTGAATGTGAATGGGTTGCTTTGTATATTGCCCACTTGAGCGAATGTATATTTTTATCAGTTGGGTGTAATTAATTAGAAACTCAGAACCGAAGACGATGACGTCAGTTACATGGGGCATGGTATGAGTAGTGGAGGAGGGGAGGTGGCAGCACTCGAAACTGCAATAAAACTAATGCAAATCAACTCATAAATTACGAGTCAAACAGCAGGCGTCTGTCGCCGAGACCAATCCGTGGCAGGGGACAGACTTTTAGGTGTTTGTGGGTTGCCTCTGCAATCGGGAAACTTGTGTGGCGGCATTGGAGACTGCGTAATGGGTGCCGGAAAAAAGCGTCACGCAGCTCTCATTAGAAACGTATTTATACTGGCGTCGAATGACCGTCTGTTATCCCCTCACTTCCCATATACATCATCCCCTACCCCTCCATTGCAAGAGCTGTGTATCTCTCGCTGTGCGTGACAATAATTCATGGCTTAAAAGCGTACAAAAGTAGAACAAGTAGATTTCCATTTCACAGACAACTTAAACGCATGTTTAATGCTCTGAGACCAGTTGTAATAAATGCTGAAATGCTAAAGATTGAAAAGTATTAAAGAGGCCGCCAGAAGGTGTGGCATGGGCGTTGCTTGCCACCTGTATACTCCACTCTAGTCGGCTCCTGCTTATTAAATAGATTTTATTTTCACAACTTTTCATTTTTATTATAAATAAATAAAAAATTCAATATGCATTTCTACTTTTTTTTTTTAGCAGTGTATACAAATATAACATGCTCTGACAATTTCAGAGGAGCTTTGCGTATGTTTTAATTATTGTCAACGTTAAATGCGAAAATGCAATAAAAATATTGCTTTGCAGTGGCAAAAAGAAGAAAAAATAAAAGACAGAAAAAAACCAAAACAATTTTGCAAGAATTTAACCTTCATGAACTGTCATGCTAGATTGCCTTCCATTTAAATTCTCTCTCTCTCTGTATATATATATATATATATATATATCTGGCTGTCTTCTCTCCCCTTACCTGTTTTGCTCTCTCATTTCTCAAGTAGTGTTGCTGATGTGTGCATATTTCAGTTTTGCTGTTTCAGTTTTCAGAGCTCGTTTGTCACTCAGAACATTGGCAAACAACGCGAACATTGCAAACAACATCAAAAGTCCATAATTAAACACGTTGCGGTTAAACTTAAACGACTGCTTAATACTCTGGTAAAAGATACTTTCTTCAAAACACCAGATTTTATAAGAAATATATATAAAAAAATTATATATATATAAGTAAGGCTGAAAGCAGCTTAAACTCAAACTGACTTGTTTACTTTGTCGTACTCCAATTCCAATTGCATTAACAAGCAAAACACACTTGCCCAAAACTGGTCATAACTATAGAGAGGGAAAGCGCGGGGGGGCAGTGGCAGGGGCACAGAGCTTACACAACTCGGTCAGTGAAATTTGACTGTAAAGTAAACACGTCGCCCTTTCGCAAATTATATAACAATCACAATGCGTTCAAAAAATTAAACGCCCACAATAATCGCAAATCGTTAAAGATGATCAGATAAAGTTGTCTGCCGCCGCACCGCAACACCCCACTTCACCCCCGCGCTGCATGGTTTTTGCACCACACAAAAGTGACGAGCAAATGTACAAATTTTGACTCAAGCGCAAAAGTCTCATTGAGATTGGGTTAAGTGTCGGTCTGCTTCTTAATGTCTGTCCGACTGACTGACTGACTGATTGATTAATTGACTGACTAAAAACCCGCATAAACAAAAGCAGAGCTGTAGCTCTATAAAAATTGTAATAAAATATGATTATGTTGTTTGCTGTCTAAAAACGTGCTTTGCACAATTTCCTCATTTTCGACTGATAGAAAATCTATTTTCGCACACACAAAATTAAATTGGTTAATCAGACATTTTTTTTTTTTTACTTTATAGAATTTCTTGAATGGATTCCTATAAATAAATTAAAAATAAATGTATACTGTTGGTTAAGAAAAATAATGTGTTATTTGACTGTATTTAAAAATGAGTGCAACCTTTAAAATTTTGTATTGTATGGCTTTTGGTGGCCTTCTAAAAGTTGACTTGATGCAAACATAAATCTATTTATTTGTACAAGATTTCAATTTATTTTTACCACCAACAGCAAATAACTATTTCGATCGACAATTCGCTCAGACGTCAATGCCAAAGTCACATATCAAATTTGATTGTCACATTTTTTGTACGCATTTTTTCAGCTATGTTGCTGTTGTTGTTGTTTTGTTTGACGAAACAACGAAAGTGAAAGAGAACCATCTCAATGAAAATTACTGGCGTTGCCTGCCTCCATTTTTACCGAGCAGACCTCGACAATTTGTCCTTACCCTTGTCGGTTCGCTTCTCGCCGGGGGGAAGGCCAGTGCGGAAATTGGGCGAAACGTTTGCAGACTTGTGAATATTATTCCACTTGATACACAAAAAATATATCGCTCATAATTTCTATAAATTGTGCCAGCGAAAATATCTTTCAATGAAATTTCAAATGTTACATATACAAATGTATGTTTTAGTCTTTACTGGGCCTAAACGGCACGAAAATAAATTATAATTTGCACACGACTTGCCGAAAAAAACCAAAATCAAAACTTGGAAGAAATGTTAAAATTGTGTAGGCGTTTGACAGCAATATTTTTATATTTCTTTTTTTTTTTTGAAGAAGAAGAACGGCAGCTGCAAATTCCATATGAATAATTACGATTGAATAATGCCATTTGACATATATACACAAATTCCCAAAGAGATTTTGTGGCCATTGACTATGTCGAAGTGCATCCCGTCTATTGCAGCAGAGCAGCTCGGATTACCAGAGAAACACAAATTGAGAAAAGTGCTCAAATTGATGCAAAGAACAGCCGGCTTTGACACTTGAAATAGTTGTTGGCTGAAATATAAATATGTTTTTAAGTAGACCAACATACGCAGCAACAAATTGGGGATAGGTCGGTGGATGGGGATGGGGAGGGGGAGGGGTGTAGCTGTTTGTCTTTTGACACTTGTCGACGTCCATTAAACAAACTGACAAATTGGAAGTGCTGCCAGCTCTAACATAAAAGATTTGTCGCAACAACAAATGGGGCAGGGCAGGGCAGGGCAGGGCAGGACAGGTGTACTACCAACTATTGGGTATACCCTATAGAGAATGTTATATGATATGATATTACAGATAAATTTCATTTTTGATTAATATGCAAGCATC
The DNA here is from genome assembly GCA_035042045.1 of Drosophila melanosoma. Taxonomy (NCBI): domain Eukaryota; kingdom Metazoa; phylum Arthropoda; class Insecta; order Diptera; family Drosophilidae; genus Drosophila; species Drosophila melanosoma. Next base: position 134,742 of record JAWNLY010000188.1, on the reverse strand, counting down.
CACAAGATATTTGGCACGCATCTGTGTGTGCAGTGTGCGTTGTGTCTTGATGTGGCATGGTTAACAAATTCATTTAAGTGTTTTCACTGTTGCCATTACAAATTTGCCAGAGCCGCCTTTTTGTGCCGTGTATAAAAGCCAGCAATTTGTCAACTTAATTGCTGCACTTTGTAAACTGTCACAGCATCGACAACGGGCCAAAGCACAGCCAGAACAGGACGACTTGGATAGGACACCCACTCGAAGGCATTTGCCATTGCCTCTATCTGTGCCTCTGCCACTGCCACTGGCACTGCCTGTGTCTCTGTGCCTGTCGGCAACTGCCTGGTTTGGCAGCCAAATTGCCTTACCACAATTTTTGGTGGGTGGGTGGCATGCAACAAGTGTTGAGCGCCTGCAGCTGCTTGCCATAACTCAAATATAGGCACCCATAAATGTTTTCCAAATTTGATTGAGAATTATGAACGGGCCTCATATAGCGTAGAGTTGCATAGATAAGTATGTATGTATGTATGTGTGTGTAAGCGAGCAATGATGTGGCTGCCACTTAAGCCTTTTGCATTGCCCCTTTTGGCTGCCACAAGAGCGGTTTATCAGCATGCCCCAATCTAGTGCCTGTCAGCCACAAACAACTAGTTAAGCCCAGTGCCAATGCCAGTTAGATCAGGATTAGATTTAGCCAGCTGTCAGTTGTCTCTTGCCACTTGCCTCTTGCCTCTTTCCTCCTTGTCGTGTTGCATCTGAGTCCGTGCAGCACATTTGCACACATTTGCATATATGCAATTGCATTTCGGTTAATTGCATTTTGTTTGCATTAAAGCCACAAATTATGCACAAAAGGTAATTAAAACTAGTTTTAATTTAATTGCATTTGTTTATGTTAAATCAAATAGCAAAATGCAATTCGCTGACTGCGTAATGAGGCAACAACCATTTATATCTGCCTCCGACGATCTGTCTAAAATTTGGGCATCTTTCTTATTGCGATTCCTCAGTCTGATTGAAATTAATCAGTTAAACCATATTTATTCAATATGTACCGAGTACTCATAGTAATTCAACCAGATATTAAGCACTTCTGACAATGTTTTTTGCATTATCAACATCAATTTGATAAACAAATCAAATGTTCATTTCACATACGCAAAAAGTCAACAAATTTCCAGCATAAAGAAATAGAAATACAAAAAATATATATATATATGAATAAATATATAATTGAATAGTTTTGTTCGGCTAATTAAATAAGCTCAGTGGTAATTACGCTTTAATAGCTCAAAGAACTAATATGTCATTAACTATATTTCAGTGGCAGATTATTTATTTGCATTAATTTCAGTTCTGTGTGTGTGTGTGTGTTTTTTTTTTTTTTGTAACATTGTTTAATTCTGTGGTTGAAGCAATGACATCAAATTTAATTTATGGAATTGGTTTTTTGATTGTTTTTTTTTTTTCTGTGTTTAAATTATTATTTTTAATTACTTTATGTGTGTGCATGGATATGTAAATAATGGTGATGGTGATATATTTAAGCAAATTTTATTGCACATACAAACAAATCTTGGCAAACAAATATTAAAGTCATTTTTAAATATAAAAAAATTATCGACTTATTGTACTGATTTATCTTTATAAGGCATAGAAAAAGGTTTTTGATTAGAAAATGCTTCATTTTTGTTCTTACTGTATTTTGGGCAATGCCCGATTTTCAAACAAACAGAGAAGATAAAATAAGAAAAAATACAACATTTAATTAAACAGTTGTCGAACAGGTGATGACTAAAACACAAAAAGAGTGTTTTGAACAATAACATTTTTTACACTTACTTTTTTTTTGATTGTTCTTTTTATATATTTTTCGATTGCCTTAATTATTAAATGTATGTATAAATATTGAAATATTTTAAGCCTGTGTGAAATATGCATAAAAAGCTAAAAAAAACTGAATTTAAATGTTTGCCTAATGCATTTTTAATACAGTTGCAAATAGCGTCATATAAAATTAAAATTGATTTGCAGTTTAAACTTTGTTAAAGTATAAAATTTGCAGCGAAATCAAATTGCAATTTATGATTTATTTTAATTAAACAATTTTTGTCTCAATTTTTCTATTTTTGGTGATAAAAACGTTATTTCCATTTGACGGAATAATTATAATTCTACGCCATCGCTGCATTAATTATATGCAATCAATATATGCAGATTCTCAGCTCTGTCTGTGTATCAATTTACATAGTGTCAGAATAGGTAATATTTGTTGCCAATAACAGCAAAATGCCAATTTCCATTTTTGATATGCACATCTGATAATTTAGTTAGAAATACTGCTATTATTGAAAGGATAACTGAATGTACTCAATATATATAAAATATTATTTTATTTTGCAAAAATCACCCGCATGAAATTCGTTTTGCTTTCTGGCAAAGTTTTAAACTTAAAGTTCCATCAAAGGCATTATCTGATAAACTGGCAAACTTTACGGCTTACAGTGCTTACAGTTGGTGTCCAGCGTCAGTGTATTAAAAATTATATAGAGTAAATTGTAATCATTGCAACTTGTGCACTTTCAAAGGACAGACATGGATTACATTGTGGTAATGAACTTATCACACGCCTGTCTGACTCCCAGTGGTCTCTGGACTATCAATGCCATCCAGTCAGAGCCAATACTAAAGGAAACACAGGGAGAGAGAGAGAGAGAGAGAGAGAGAGAGGGGATAGAGAGAGAGAGAGAGAGAGAGAGTTGCCCACCCACCTGTGCAGCAGCTGTTGCTGGCGAGGATTGTGACAAGTCAAGGTGAACAGTGCGTGGCCATTGCCCGGACAGATATAGAACGGGCAGAGCAGAAGATGTGTCAAGCAAAACTTTAAATGATTTACAAAGATATCCACGACTGACTAAAACACTGACTAACTGACTGACTGACTGACTGACTGACTGACTGACTGACTGACTGACTGACTGACTGACTGACTGACTGACTGACTGACTGACTGACTGACTGACTGACGGACTGACTGACTGACTGACGGACTGACTGACGGACTGACTGACTGACTGACTGACTGACTGACTGATGGACTGACTGACGGACTGACTGGCTAGATGCCTGGCTATTTTATGGCATCTGAAATTGGCGCATTCTCAATGTCACTTGCAGTCCGTGTTGGCATCGCTTTTAGACGTGCTCTTCGTGGCTCGCCAGTTGACAGAGCACTTGAAAGCGCCAAGAAGCAAAATAATCACACAGAAACCAGCTAAAACAAAACACACAGGCAAAAGCAAGGTGTCACTTTTGTCAGCTGAAAGTGTGTGTGTGTGTGTGTGTGTTGGTGTGCCACGCAAAATATGAGCAAAAAATGTTAACGAAAAATATCAAGCCAAACATTACGTATACGCCATATACAACGGCACAGCTAAAAACTGAAAGTTAACAGAGAACGGATGGAAAAAAATGCACTTTTCGAATACTCAAGTGTTTTGATGGACTGGCACATGGAGAATACTTTCAGTTGTTGTTGTTGTTGTTGGTTGCTGTTGTTGCTGTTGCTGCTGAGTGAAAAACTTTAGCGTTTTTGCAGCGCTTGATAAGCGCCGCACACAGCAAAAAGTCGTCGAGCCGTTGAGTTACGCCCATTTAGCACGCGCATTGCATTAGACAGACTGAAGAGCCAACAGCCAACAGGCAACAGCCAACAGGCAACAGGCAAACAGCCAGCGGCAGAGTGGTCCATGTCCTGGAGTCGGAGTTGCATCACGCACACATATGACGTCACGTGCATGTCACGTCGCATCAGCGGATGCCTTAGCAATGGACAAAAGCGAAAACACTAAAGCGACACAAAAAGCAAAAAAAAAAAATAAAAAAAAAAATAAAGAAGCAAAACTAAAAATCACTCGACTCCCGACACAACTTCAGATTCACTCTAGCCAAAGTTTAGTTCGGGCAATGCCAACAGAAACGCGTCCCAAAAAAAAAAAGAAGAGGAACTGAAAAAATCCAAATAAGTTGGCGGGCAGCAAAAAAAAAAAACGAGAAAAAAGAGAGAAAAAAAAGCAGCCGCACAGTTTGAAGTGTACGTGAAATTTGCATAAATGCGAAATCAACGCGTTCGCTACTTGGCGACTGGCTGGCCCCCGGGAGTAAAGAGATCCAAACAACACACACACACACACACTCACACATATATAGATGTTTGTATGTGTGTGTGTGTGCCATTTTGCTTGGCTTGTTATTTCATGTCAGCCTCAAAAGCGGCTGCTGCGTTTTTCTCTAATTTCCCCTTGGCAGTTAGTGGGTAAATGTCGCAGCGATGACACGTCACACGACAGCCCAGAGCGAGTTAGAGACAGAGAGAGAGACAGAGAGAGAGAGAGAGAGAGAGAGAGAGAGAGAGGGAGAGACACACATAAGCAACTTCACTTTTCTTTGGCCCAAAAAAATCAACATCAACTACAAAAGCAACAACAGCCAGCAGCAGAAAATATATTAAAATAAACTGGCAAAGTTGTTTTGCTGCTTCTTAAGGTTTTTGGCTCAATGCAACTCGGCCACTTGAGGTGCACACTCGTTGCAACATCAACCCCCCCCATCCCATTGCAATGCAGCAGAGCACCTCTGGTTACTCCCAGCAAGATTTCAGATCTCGTTTTGGTTTGGCACTCTAGAAACTCTGGATCTGACTGTGGCTCTGGCTCTGACTGTGGCTCTGGCTCTGACTCTGGCTCTGCTTCTGGCTCTGGCTCTGACTGTGGGTTTGCCTTGCGTGCTGGCACAGGGTCGAGTGGCTTTTAATGAGCTGTTGCATATGCAGTTTATTAATGTGTTGAAAATCCCCCAACAACAACAACAACAAAAAAAACACAGTCCGAACAGATAGATTTTTGTTGTTGTTCTTCTTCTTCTGCATCTTGTTTATTATTTTTCTTTTTTGTGGCATGCCTGACCAAAGTTTGTCTAACTTTGAATTTGTTTAGGGCCATAAATTATTCAAAAGCGCTCACAGTTGCACCACTTGCAATTAGAGAGTCTCATTAAAGCTAAAGATTTTTCCATTTAATTTGTTTTTTTTTTTTTAGTATTAAAAGAATGCAATCAAATTTCTTTAAACATTTATGCAAATGATTTGTATTGATAGTTGTAAATAATTGTGCGTGGTTAAAAATAAACTCTTTGTTGTGGTGATTATTTTCCATACTTAACTCTGCATGTTTCTTGAAATCGCAAAAAAACCCATTAATAGTTTAATTAATCTGCAATAATAACTAACTTGAAATCTAAGACGGAAAGATACCCTGTAATACTGTTAATTTCAACTAAGCACTGCTGACACAAACATTTCAATTCTTTATTGTGATTTGTGCGTTTTCTTTGGTTGAATATACCCAATCTAATAACTCAATGAAGCATTGTGCAGCATTAGGCAAAAAGGTTTTGAGCACCGTGCGAAATTGGCAAACCAAATTGACGTACCAGTTACCCTGCCCCCCCCCCCCCACTCGTTAACCACCCGTCGGCACCCGCATGACATCATCGGCGTTAAAAGAGGCAACGATCCGCGATGGACAGTGAGTGGATGCCTCAGTTGGTTTCGGTTTCGGTTTTCGTTTATTTTTGGTTTTGGTTTGGTTTCTGAGGTTTCGGTTTTGATTGCGTTTGGCTTCTAATCTTTGCTTGACTTCTATTCCCATTGTGGTTGCCACTGTTGTTGTTGTTGGTGTTGGCTCGATTAGGGGGCAGGGGCCGGTCGGTCATTCGCTTTATGCGGGTCAACAAAATAATAGTCAAACCGTTGGACAGAGAGATCCGGTCAAAGCTAAACGAGAAACGAGCTAATGGCCATAAATATTTGTGCCTCAGAATCAATTTGATGCTTGCTTTGTTTTAATAATGGAATTTCATGTGCTCTCAGCATAATTCTATTCAATTCTGTGAGGAAATCGGCTTAAATGTTTTGCTTTTCTACTCGTTCACATGCTACGCTTTGTTTAAGAAATTATTCAAATAATTTTTCATGCAAAATGCCTTGCCCCAAAAAAAAAAAAAAAAAAAAAATGATTTGCCATAAATCTCCAAAACTACCCAATGCAAATTGATTTGTTGCCGTCGCTGAATCAAATAAAATGAAATGCAACGGCTGTTGTGACGCAGATCATGTGACATGTTCCGGAAGGGGGAGGGGGGCACTGGCTAACTGAGGCAGGCATTTGCAAAACAAGAAAAAATTTGTATTGTATTCCAGGAGCGGACTATATGTAAAATTTATGGGTATGACTACAACTACTAACAACTTAACTCAAAAAGAGAATTCTTAAAGTACCTCTCGATAGATATAGAGAGAGAAATATATATATATATATATATATATATATAAAGAGAGAGTGATGTATATAGTGAGAGAGTGAGCGTGTTGAATGTTTACCTTAAAGTTAGCAATCCGCTCCTGACTTTATTTGATACTCCTGAGTCTCCCCTCAGTTGATTATTACCGTTTGTATTAGCAGTCACTGATGGATGTCTCATAAGCATTTTGGCACTCCGCTCCTGAGCAACATAAATACCAATACCAATAGCAATATAAATACGAGTACCAATCCCAGCCTCAACAGCAATAATAACACTAGCAGCAACAACAACAACAACAACAACAACGACAACAACAACAACGACAACAACAACAACAATAATCGGCATGCAAAATCAGCAGCAGGCGCAGCATGACGAATGGGAATGTGTCGGTTGCTCTCGACTCGTATAAATAAATTTTAATTTGCCAATTGTGTGTAAAACTTATTAGCGATAAGTTTTGTCGTCGCTGTCACAGGCTACAGGCTGTCACAAGCTCGTACACATTTGTATCTACATGCCACACACACACACACACACACACACACACACACACACACACACACACACACACACATGCATACTTTGTTTGCATATTTTTGTGCAAAATATATCTGGCTGTGTATCGCATGAGGAAACAAAATACGTGTATCCGTTGCAAGTCAGCTGGCATTTTGCATTATTAGTCATAAAGCTGCAATGAATTGGGTATAAGCCCATAATGATAACTGTAAACCGTTGGCCAACAAATTAAGTCTGACATGCAGCAAAATTTACGTGTTTCCGTTGAGCACAAATTTTTTTTTTTGTTGCATATTTCTTAAACTTTTGGCCAGGTTAGATAAGGTTAGCAAAGGGGGGAGACAATGACAAAAGAGGTGCAGGATTAACTTCTATTGTTCTACATCTACAGTGGTCACTATGAGCAATGGACAATCTAGTTGCATGCAAGTGTGTTTGCTAATGAACTAAAGAGTTGTTGAATCAACTCTTCAAATTACTATTCACATGGATATTCACCGACCTATCCATATGTTTTTGGTTAGACCATTAAGACCCATTTCTAATGCCAGTAATTAGCCTGCAAAACACACACACACACACACACGCACACACACACACATCCACACACACTCAGTTGTAACTGACTGAAATCACAGGATCCACTCAGATGGCGTTTATGTTTAGCACACTTTCGTTTTGTGGCGCGTTGTGTGTGGCACTTGGCGCAGCTCTTTTTGGCTTTTCACATTTATTTAATATTTTAATTAAATTATTTCAGTGCATGTTGCAAACGTTGCCGGCCCAGCAACGGCCCAGTCTAATGGGCCAACTTCGCATGGCAGGCAAAGCATTTACATGCAAATGCTGCCGTGTTATGGGCCAAGTTAAGGCGCCAGTACACATATCTCCCACACACACACACACACACACATGCAACACACACACACACATACACATGTTGTGCATGTTGTGGACTTCTCAGATCGAGCTGGTGCCATTACCACCCGCACTTAACGTTAATTAAACTGCTGTGTGTGCTAAAATGTGTCTCTGTCTCTGTCTCCACAAGCGTGTGTAAATACGTGTGTGTTTGTGTGTGTGTTGTGTGTGTGTGTGTGACGCAACTGCCTGGCATATTCTGCAAGTGGCCGTAGACTCGTTGCCGTGTCCTTGTCCTTTGAAGCTGGCAGCTGCTGTCGTTTTAATAGCTTAATGTAGTTACTTCCACTTTGAGTGTCTTCCTGCCATGCTGCACTGAGCCAGCCAACAACCAACAACCCAGTTACTGGCAAGGGGGAAGGGGGTCTGGTGTGGGTGGTAAGCGTTGGTGTCGTCTATGGGGTGTTGGATTTGTTGTTGATTTTTTTTTTTTTATTTTGTGTTGAGCATAGGTTTTTGGTGTGCGTCTTTGCTAATAAAAAACACAACACTCAGCAAAATTGTTATGCAGCAAACTAAATCAACAGACAGACACAAACACACACACACACACACACACACACACACACATATTACACACACGAACACTCGCAGCACACACACTCACACACACACACACACACACACACGCTGTACAAATTACACAGCAGCAGCCATGACGACTATAACCAGGAAAAAGCCATGTAAGCCACACTTACACATACAACTGCCCCTGCCCCCCCTCCCCATCCCCCACAACCGTTTTCATGTGCACTCAATGCGTGCATTTTTTGCACACACTGTAGTTGCTGTTAGATGTGTGTACTAAGGGGGGGGGGAGGGGGCGTGGGTGGCGAGGGGTGCGCACAGTGGCACAGTCTGTGTGCGCGATATCTAACAAAGTTTAACTCGTTTTATGCTTTTGCCTGTTTTTAGCTGCAAATACTTTTTGGGGTATATCAACTGGCTCCACTCCACTCTGAGTCCATAGCATTTATGCAGATAATTGTTATGACTGCCACTGTCTCAATGTTAGTAAGGGTATTTAAATAGTGTACTCATCTGGACGTAGAAGTAGTTGGAACGTAGGCGAAAGTATGTTGGCAGTTTGGCACTAGAGAAGATTTTTTTTTTTTTTTTGCATGCGAGAATGCGCTGGCAGCTGCAGATGCCACAGAGAACAACGGCAAACCCAGATACAACGAGGAGGATGAGCAGGAGGAGAAGGATTAGGAATTGGGTGGGTTTGTTGCCAGGATTACCATGTTGTATGCGAATGCATGCATGCCTGAATAATGCCTTTATTAGTGGTGCCCAGAGGAGCTCGAAATCGTGTTGGTATTTTTCCAACATATTTCAGTTTTGTTGTTTTTGGCAGTTGCTTTGTTGATTTTATATTCATTAATTAGTCATCTACGTGATATCAAATATAGACCTACACAGCATATATATATATATATATATATATATCTACCATGTTGCGGTTGTCGCATTGTATTCTCACCTACGTGTCGTTTTATTCTTCTTCTATTTACAGCACTAGCAACTACAACAACAACAACAACAACTACAACAACAAATTCCGGCTTAGTGCAATAGGAAAATGGCCCAACCACAATTGCTGCAAATCAAATTGTCACGTTTCGATGCCCAGCCCTGGGGATTCCGCCTACAGGGCGGTGTGGACTTTGCCCAGCCGCTGTTAGTGCAAAAGGTGAGTGCCACGCCCATTCGCCTACAAGTGGGCGAATGTTTTACACAGATTCAATTATGCTCAGATTTACTTTAATTTCAACTGTCGGCCACAAAACACAGTTGCCAAAATGGAATTTTATATGCTAAAAATTGGTTGTAAAAACGCTTGAAAAAGATAACGTAAAACGAAACAAAATTGTTTGTTGAAAAGTTAATTAATTTGTGCATTAAAATGTCGAGTTTCTTTCATAGACTGTACCCATTAAAAGCGTATAAAACTTAGATATCATGAAGTGGTTTCAGTTGGCTTTAAGAACTTGAGCTACAAATTTGATAAGTATGTTTTTGAGTAGATGCAAATTGAATATTACCATTAAAAATCTTATACCTTATCTTACATATATTTAATTTTATTTTATCTATGCTCTACAGTTTTATGAAAATCTAACTACGAATTTATGTTAGGATTGGGTACAGGGTATTTTTTTTTAAAATAAATTTGTAGCTATTTGCTTTTTTCGGCTCGTTCGGCTTTTGCGCACGGAACGCAAAAAGTTTTACCAATTATTTTCCAACAAAATTTCCTTTGCTGCCATTTTGGATATATATGGTGTGCTCACATCGGGATGAGTCTATATGTATATATAGAGATGTGGATATAAATGTAGATATTTATTATGTGCATACTTGTATTATTTCTAATAATTATACATATCCGGCGATACGCATGCGATTTTCAGCAAAACATTTAAATATTTTGGTAGCCAAAAGGGAACTTTTTCTTTCCTATTTTAAATATAAATATTTATCTACATATCTATATTTTCATAGTTTTTATTAAATATTTTTTTTTATAGATTGTGTGACTTTTATTAATTTTAGATTGTGGCAGTTAATGTTTGCCATGAGAAAAAACGTGAAATATAAATGCGAATTTGAGTTATGGTCTAGATTATGTTTATGACTTATGCAACTGGGTCAGGCCGCAAATGGAGCATTACATTTTTAAGTGTCATTCAATTTTTCTTTTTTTTTTGAATAAACCACAAATCTGTATTTAAGCATTGCTAGTTAATGGCACTTCAAATTTAAAGTGAGAAATAGAGAGAGCTTAAAGTGGCATTACTTGTTTGCAGCCATTAAACCTCGAAAAGGGCTTTGAAAGCAGCGTTTCAGCAATTTCGAAACTAATAAAGTAATTCAGTTTTCGAAACTATTTTAGAGCCAATCTCACGCCATTTGAGTTTCAAGTGTTTGAAGTGAATCGCAATCGAATGACTGCAATTTGTGAGCATTCGAATTCGCACTCAGGCATGCATCCGAGTGGACACATGAATCATTGAATGATTTTTTGACCTCCTTCCTCCCCTCCACTGACAGAGTTGTTGACCAAATGGGAGACTATGACGAACTGAGTTTCGCTACAATCATGAATGTATTTTTGGATTATTCGAGCTTGACATAATTCAGCTCAGCTCAGTTCAGATAAGGCTTTTCCACATAATAAATAAATATAATAATAATAAATGTTTACGAACAGCCTTTAAACAGAAGTTTTATTGTCAACAATTCTTATTGATAAAATTATAAATAGTCGGTGATAAAATGAGCGCCTTAATTCCAAATTGTGTGAATTGGAAAAATAAATATTCTATTTATATTATTTTTGCTTATCGTAGTGGGGCAGCCACAACAAAGCTTTGGTAATTGTTTGAGCGTGATGCAAGCGCCAATGTGCCAATGTGTAAATATTTTATTATGCCACACGGAATTTATTTCGTTGACATTTTCAAAACGGCACCAAAAAAACAACAAATTTCTGTTTACTTTGGCATTACAAATGAGTTCAGCTGCTAATGGCGACAAAGTGGGCGTGAATGGTTGCAGGTCGCCGTATTTAGTGGACGGAAGGGATTGTTAGGCAAGGGGAAAGTGGGGGGGTGGTAGATGAGGGGGGGGGGTCTGTTAGCGATTTCTATACAAATGCGCAATTTCTATTTGAACAGCCGGTTTCATTGGCTTGACTTGTGTCAATGCTCTGTCTCTCTCTCTCTCTCTCTCTCTCTCTCTCTCTCTCTGTCAGTGGCAAAGTGACATTTTAAATTCGATTCCATTTAAAAGCTGCACAAGTGCTACATAATTGCGGCAAATTATTGAATATGTATAAAAGAAAATAATATATAGACAACTGTTTTATCCAGCAATTTAACGATTTTATAGTGCGGCTGCCTGCAGAGCGTTGCATATTTTAATTGCTCTTTAAATCAAGGCTGAAAAATGCATGCAAAAATGTTGCCCAGTCGCCAATTAGTGCATAAAATAATGACAATGCATGCTGACGTCAATTAAGACCACCATCAACTTGACAACAAACAATGTTTTCGGACTAACAAACAACAACAACAACAACAACAACAACAACAACAACTATAACAGCAAAAACACCGCAGCAGTAAAAGTCATTAGCAACTACCAGATTTTATTTGGCCAATTTAGCTGGCAAACAAAATGTGTGACAGACTTCGAAGAGGCCTCATTTTTATACATATATATTTATTTTATATTTTATAAACTGAATATTTTTAATTTTAGCTATGCTTTCATATTGTCACTTGCTGTTCGCATAGTCGTATATATTCTGTCTGTGCTTTTGGTTAGGGTAAGCAACTGCAAATTTGTTGTAATTTATGCCAAAATCAAGCAGCGTAAATTTAACAAGAGCTCGAAATGTTTGTCCAATGCACAAAATATATTATGGCTTAACTAGAAAAAGAAAAAAACAAAAAACTGAAAATGGAGCAGAGCCTGTAAACAGATTTAAGTGCAGTCCCAAAACTCCAATCAGCTATTCCCAAAACCCCGACCCGCCTCCCCGTATCTCCGTCGCCTCCCCTTGCTCTTCCCTTTTATTTGTTTGTCTGATTCAGTTTTACACTTTGCTGCAAAAAAGGTGTCTGAGCCGGGGCTGAGCTGGCTGCCAGTTATCTGCATCTTGCTCTCCACTAAGTCTCTCGGAGTCTGAGGATCTTGACTGCTGCTGCATCCGCCAGCTGCACGGCTTGGCGCCTTTTGAACACTTCAAGCTCAATTGAATTTAGAATGGGCCACACTTGAGCCAGGTGCAGCACCAGCAACAGCAGCTGCAGCAGCTGTTGCAAGTGCGTTAAAACTTTGCTGCCTCGTCGAAGCGGCACGTAATGAGCTACCATTGCCAGGATGCCAGCGATGCGTATGATGAGCTTCCATATGAGGTGCATCACCCAACCACTTGTAACACTTGCTGACAAACTCAACTCTAATCCGAATCACGTCAGCTGATGTTGCACAAACAAAATTGTTGTTTGCTAGTCGCAGCTTTTTTGCTGGCCAACAAGGTGCTACCTTTTGGTCTGCTACTGCTCCACAGTCCACAGTCTGCTGGTCATTAAATGAAATGAGCTCCAAGCGTTGGGCAAAATAAGCTACTCAGCTGCTTAAATCGGATTAATTTATGATTTCTCGCTGGAGCTCCTATTATTATTATTATTATTATTGCCAAAGAGCCACGTCGAACGTCAAATGAAGTGCTCGTTGTTGCCACCGCTGTCCTTTACTAGATTTGTCTCCTCTTTTCTTTTTTTTTTTTTTTCTTTTCGTTTTTCCCTCGTCAGCGTTTTTCTTTTTCTTTTGTTTTTTTTTGTTTTTTTTTTTGGTTAAGCTTTATGCTGCCGGCTTTTCGTGGCCACAGGCGGAGGCAGAGCAAAGAGACAGACGGCAAACTCTCTCACATATTGCCACGTTTATATTTCATTATCAAGTGCAGGGTCGACTGGGCATGAAAAAGCGTCACACAAAAGCCCAAAGCCAACAAGCCAAGAGTCCAAGTCCACACAGCACACAGCCAAAATAAAAGCGAAAGCCAAACTCAGCCAGGCCAAGAGTTCGCATTACACAGTCCACAGTGTCCAGGGCTCCCCCCCCCCGTTAGTGGAGAGCAGCTCAACGCAGCGCCCTGGTTGACTTCATCTGTACAAATAATGGAGCCAAATAAGTATTACAAAAAGCGTACAAATTTGCTGGCCAACAACGAGAAAAAAGAAACAAAACCGAAAAGAAAACAAAAAAACAAAACAAAATAAAAATAAAAAATGAAAATGAAAGAATAAAAATTGGTACAACCAAATTTCAAAGAGCTACTGCTGAAAGGATGCAGTCTCGGCTATTAGCCAACTTAAAGTCTAGACATGACGCTGTGCTGGCATGGTCGGGCTACTAACAAGCTACCGTCGGCATCCAAGGCAACCGACGAGCAGTTACACCCCCTTCCCATCCCACCGCACCATTTTCCCCCCTCGGCTAGCTGGGCACATGTGTCCCACTCCAGTCCAAACTCGGGATTCATATTCATTCAACTCGGCGTTTTGTGCATGCAAATCTGTTTTGCGTGTTTTTGTTTGTTTTGTCGCTGTTGGTTTTTGCACAAGTTTCCACGTTTTGCTACCTCCTCCTCCCCCTAATGCTCCATGGCGTTCCATGACTCTTTCCCAACTCTGCCCGACCATTAATTATTTGACTCCTGTCTGGCGTTCTCGTCTGCTTTGGTGTTTGTCTTTGTCTCCAACTATGAAAATTCATAATTTTCAACTCGCTTTTTATGCCCTGTGTGAGCGAAAAGTAAACGGAGTTTATCAACCACATTTAAGTCTAATCCATTTATGAGACTCCACTCTGCACTCAGCTGCAACAGGCACTTTTCTACAGGGTATTTACAAGTTGAGCATTATTTGCCGGAAGTTTGGTTTTTTTTTATTCACACCAGGCTCTTGTTAGCAGCACCCACGTCTCTGTCGTTGATTTATGATGGCTTCCTTCCATTTGCTTGCCGCTGCCAAAAATCAAAACAAAAAAAAAAAGGATTATTACGCAATCCAAATGCAGAGATTCTGTTTTTAGGTTCAGTGTAATTGAATCTGCGTTCAAAGAGCGCCGGTTGCCCTGGCAACAATTGTGAATTGAGCTTAGTTCAAATCGATTCGATTGAACTTGTGCATTTCTTCTCACATACCTACACATGTGTGTGTGTGTATGTTGTGTGTGTGCTTGTGTGTATGTGTGACCACAGGAGATATGTGCAACCGCAATGCGCCACACGTCACAACAGCAATGTCAAGAGTTTGGTCTCAATTTAGTTGGACTTTTTTTTATTAATTGCACAGCAATTGCAAAGTCAACTGCAACAGCAGCAACAGCAGCAACATCAGCAACAGCAGCAGCAACAGCAACAACAGCAACATCAGCAGCAACAGCAGCAATAGCAGCAGCAACAGCAGCAGCAACAGAAGCAGTGGCAATAATAATAACAAATTACGCAATCAGCAAATTATGCAACATGACTCTAAATTGTTCAATCAATTGTAAATCAGTTTTCACTGACCACACAAAACCAGAGAACTATTTGCATTGTTGTGGTGCAAATTTGCATTGTGGTTTTTTTGGTTTTGGACTCAAGTATCACAGCGACTATGACATATGCCAAGGGGCAAGCGGCAAGCGGCAAGTGGCTGGCGGCAAGCGGCAAGCGGCAAGCGGCAATTGGCAAGCGCAGCGACAGAAATTATTGTGTAGAATTAAAACATTCAAAATAAATACTTCAATCTGACCACAAAGTGTACACAAAATGTTATCTAGCCAATTGATAAATGGCATTTTTTGCAGTATCCGGTTTAGATTTAGCTGCGGATTGAAACTCATTTCGCTTGAATCACTTTGGCAATTGAAGCTTTGAAGCGTTAATTGAATTGAAAGGGGGCAGGTGAGATAACTGGAAATGCGTATTGCTGGACATTGATGCAATGGGCTAACATCCTGTGATTCATCATTGGGACAGGGACAGCGCTGTCAACGGCCAGTCACAAAGGCGTAATTGATAAAGTTGAGGCCACGTTCAGGTTGGAAAGGATAACCCAACGGAGCGGAGCAGGAAGTGCCAGATACATTGATGCCACACACACACAGCTACAGACAGTGATTAAGTGTCTCTGCATTTTCATTTGATTGATTATCAATTTTTACCGGTTGCTCTGCCAGTTGCCGGTTGCCAGTTGCCGGTTGCCAGTTGGCTGTGTGCTTTAAGCTTTCTGTTTCAGTTGTAGTTGCAGTTGCAGTTGCAGTTGCACATTTAAAAACGTGTGGGAAATTGATTCAACAATTTCATCAGCTGCACTGTGAGCCATAAGCGCTGCTTGGTTTCCGCTTCCGCTCAGCTGGCAGCGAGAACGGCACCAAGCTGCATGCAACATGCAGCCAGTTGCTTGATGAACAGCACACAGCTAGAGATAGCGAAACAGAGCAAGTTCGTTGGGATAGAGCGAGACTTGCTTCCGTTTATGTTGCATGCCTGGACAGCAGCCGCAGGAGCAGTCAACTATAGATGAGCAGTAGTCGTGTTTGTGGCAAATGCTCAGCTCAAACGTAAACTTAATGGAAAGAAGAATAAGTCCACGAACAAGTCCAACTCGTAATAAGACACACACCCACACACACACACACACACACACACACACACACTCATACTCACACTCATAGTCGCATTGCTATTCAATTGCACTTCGATGCACAATTGCTGCGGGCTTCGGTTCAGGATTCTCGAGCACGTCTTATTTAGATTTATCCCAGCTGCTACGCTTCAGTTGAGTTGTCTATAACATCTCTCTCTATCCCCCCCCCCCCCCCCATCTTTCCATCTTTATCTATCTCTCGATAGATATATGTATATATGTCTTTAATATATTATTGAATATTTTGTGGCCTGTGCCGGAAATAGTCCTAATGTCTGTGGCATACTACTTCAGCCACCCACCGCCCCCACCCCCCCAATCGGTATCCACATGCAAAAGTCACATAAATTTTTCGAGTGTGTGTCCTCGCCTAATCCTTGTGCTTCGCATATTTTTCTCAATTGTTGTGTGCTGGGTGGATGCTGCTGCTGCTGCTGCACTTACACATATAAGGATATATATATCGCTGGTGATGCTGTGGCTGCTTTTGGTCCTGCGGCTCCTTAAACTCGTTTAGCTTCAGCTTCAGCATTCGGTTTTCGCCTTTATTCGCTATCTGCAACCGTTTGTTGTCCTTGCTTTTAAGTTGCATGTCACTGCACATAAATCCCTCAGTTGAAAATGCTTGCTTCGCTGCACACAAAATACTTACACACACACACCCACACTCACACACACCCACACACACACACACTCAGCAGTTGCACGCTTGAGTTACGAGCGCTGATAGCAACAGCAGCAGCAGCAGCAGCAGTTGGTCTGAGTTGGTAGCACAAAATTATTGGCCAAGCTCAACTCAACTCAACCTTAACTCGCTGCATTATGTGTGCCATAAATATTTATAAGTTCTAAGCGTAAAATGCGCACACTAAAAAAAAAAACCCAGCAAACTGCAAACGTTTTGTAAACGTTAAAGCGCTTAACTTGGCCAAAGATACCAGCCAACGAAGACAGCCAATACAGTTCCCAGTGCTCTCTCTCTCTCCATTAGTCAGCTAATGGCAGCTGGTTGCCTTAGATAGTTTTCTTGATGTGGTTGCTCCTCCTCCTCCTCCTGCTCCTCTTCCTCCACCTCCTCATCTTTTTTACCTGATGTCTGATTCAGTTTCAATTTCTACCTGCCACTTGTCTCTGATGATGTCCCAATCAAAACGTATTCAAATTTCAATAGAAACAGCGATGACTCATTTCCCAGAAAAGGCAACCAAAAATTTGAATTGAAATTTTCATGATTCATTGATTAGGTTACACAAAAAAGTGTTTCCACTGCTCGAAATATTTTGCATGTATATATTTTTCAAAAAGGGTACTCAAAGCATAGATTTAAACATTGATTTCAGTTTGTGATTTAATTGTTGCTTACGCGATTTGGCCAGTCTCGGAAATGTGGCTAACAAACGGTAGCTAAACGGAAACGGAAATTGTGCGCACGCTTATCGCAAATGTATGTTTGCCGGCATGTGTGTGTGTCGGTGTGTGTGTGTGTCGGTGTGTGTGTGTCGGTGTGTGTGTGTGTGTGTGTCGGTGTGTGTGTGTGTGTGTGTGTTTGTGTGTAAAGCTGCGTGTGCTTAAAGGATATTTCAGCGCATTAAATTGCGTGCTGCGGCGTAATCGAAATAAATTATGAGCCCAACTTACGCTGCGGCCAGCGCCGGCCGGAGTTGTTCTGGCAACAACAACTCCGGTGGGGTATTTTGTGGATATCCGGCTTTGAGCCACTGCCCATCTGTTCGGACTCTTAGTGCCTTAGCGTGTGCTTGACCCTGAGACAGAGAGAGAGAGAGACAGAGACAGAGGGAGATGGAGATGGAGAGGTATAGTGAACGGAGTCCTCTTCTTTGTGGACGGGAAACTTTATGGAAACTTACAGCTGCTGTTTGTTTGCACTGCTTTTGACCTGCGGCAGACGGTTTCAGGTACCAGTTTAAGATTAAGCTGACAAATTAGTTTGTCGGTTCTTAATCAGAGATTTCAAGCATCAAGTTTGCCACTCTACGGCTAATTGATAGAATCGGTTTGTGTCTGAGTTCTGCTGGGGCAAGTCAATAATACAGTTGTTATTGTGCAGTGGATGCCACACACACACACACACACACATATATATCTGCCATATGTAATCATTTTATTATTATTCCCATTCACATTTTATTTGCACTTTTTTTATGGCAGTCTATCGGGCCAGCGGGCACGTATTAGTTATAACGATATGTCATTGATTCTCAGTTAAGAGCCAAGTCAGACGCAGTTCTCCCCCTCCCCACCCCCCTTTTGCCCCTTGACAGTCATTATGTTCCCTTGTCCTTCTGCTGAAACTTCGTGCTGTCTCCGCTTGCCGCTGTGCGGCTCCTGCGTCATCGTCGTGTCCTTAGCTTCGTCGTCAAGCGCCTTTGGGCCATGATATATTATGGCCTGTCGCCTGTCTTGTTTATTTGCGTTATTTAGCAAAACGTGGTAACAGCATTTCATGGCTCTGCTGCTGCTGCTGCTGGTGCTGCTGGTCGCATTGTTATTGTTGTTGTTTATAGGGCTTGGAGCATTTTTTTTATTTTTTTTTATTGTTATGACGCATATTTTGTTACCCCCGGAAATTGAGACATTTTTTATGATCGTTTATATTTTTGTGATTTATTGTATTGGCCTCAGTCGCATGCATTTCAAATTGATTGAATATTTAGCAAAATGTCTTTTCGCATTGCCTTCTAAATTGTTTACATCCAGCGGAAACTTGACTTGTCTTGCCACATTTTTACTACAACACGGCTCGAATCGATTTTGCCAGATCCCATTCGAAAAAAAAACCCGTCAATTTCGTTAATCAACACGAACGACTTAATCCAAATTGAATGAACTCAACGCCAAAGCGGATCAGCAGCGTTTTAAAGGCAACAAGAAAAAAAAAATGAGAAAAAAGAAGAAAAAAGAAGCTTTGCTAAAAAGAAAAACATCAACGAAAATTTACACATTTTTCGCATTTTTGGGCCCGAAAAACATTTGCCAATAGATGATGACTACGCAGCAACAAGCCAAATCGGCTCAAGGCCCAGGTGTGCCCAAAGGGCCTAAAAAGCGAAAATTGAAAAACGCAGCAGCAGCTGCCACGGCCATAATAAAGCCAAAGCCAAAGCCAAAAGTCCAACAAAAAAAAAAAAAAAGATGAGAGAAAAAATAAAGGAAATACCAATGTGAGTGAGTCAATCGAGACTATCGAAGGCAGCCAGGCAGACACCATGTGTGTGCGAGTGTGTGTGTGCGAGTGTGTGTGTGCGAGTGTGTGTGTGTGTACAGGGGGCGTGCCAATTGCCACGGCCGGAGCTCAGCCACGCTTGAGGTGATAATGTAATAAGCACTTTTTATGACCCGACAGGATTTAGACCTGAAAATTCCATCTACACATAACGGACCTGACCCTGCGTCTGCGTCTGCCTCATGCGGCATGCGGCATGCGGTGCTTCGCATTGTATTCTCTCCGTCTGTAAAAGTTGGCAGCTTCATGTTCCAGCTAAGTCCACAGCAAATTCCAAATGTTCTGTTTTCGGTTTTGTTTCTTTTTTTTTTTTTGTGTATGTTTCTGGTTGAAAGGATTTAGATTTTAGCCTTCAGTTGTTTTTGGCTGACCGAACATATTGTTTTTTGGTCAGAAGCCCAGCTTGGCCAAATATCAACTGCTAATTGGTAGCACGCAATGCTGTCAGCACATAACAATCAGCAGATTTTCTGAGCTGCTGTTCCACCAAAAAACTCAGAGAATATTTTAACATAAATTTTAATAGAAAAAATCAACTGAAAAGAAATGAAATATTTACAGAGAAAAAGAGTTTGGCTGAAATGATTAAGGAAAGCCAGCGATGTCATTAATTTTTTACAAAGTAAAGGAAAATTACCTTTGTCATGTCATTTACCATTACAAAAAAAAAAGAGTAGGCTGGAGCGGGGTGGGGAGGGGGAAAAAGGTACACTTTACAGTGTTGCCTTAAGTGCGCGCATCAAATTGAAAAATGTCAATGATAGAGAATGGAAAATCACAGAACAATACGGCGGCATTCCGATTGAAAATGAGAATGAGAATGAGAATGGGATTGGGAATGGGAATGAGAAGGAAAAGGAAAATAGGGTCGAGGTGGACAGGTAAGCATTAAGGTAAGGTAAGTGTGCCTGTTGCCGCCCACCTCCAATAATGTCTGCTGCTGCTGCTGCTGATCTGAGCTGCTGACTGGGTCCGAACTGAATTGACAATCGACAAATGGGCAAAGATAATGCACAACATTAATATTGCAACCAGCAATTTGTCAGCCCAGTTTGCGACGTGCAAGGAGCACAACTTGTGGCAGTTGCAGTTCCAGTTTCCAGTTTCCAGTTTCGAGCATTGAAAAATGCCAAATGCAGTTCAAATATTGTGTCTGGCAAATGGAGCAGCTGCTCTTGGTTCTGGTACTGATTCAGCTTGTTGCAATTGCTTGTGTGTGTTCTCTGTTCCCTGTTCCCTGTTTGTCCTTGCCCTGCCCCTTGCCCCGTCTGTGTGGCAGTGTCAGTGTCTCTTCTAAACGTTGCTTTCATCAATTAATTTACCATTTGCGGGCTATCCGCATTTTCACATTTTCCCCATTTCCGCAGACGCCGCACATCTCGTACAGCATGCTCATTGATGGTCAGCGCGTGGGCTTGGCATACTTTTATTTACGTTTTTCCTGATATTTTTTTTTGCTCCATCTTCTGCTTTTTTTTCATTTGCTGCCCCAGTGCTGCATTCAACGTGCAGCATTTTGTAGCCGTAAATTGCATTGGTTGCCAACTTGTTGAAAGGCTGGGCAAGAAAATTGCGCTGCAAATGTGTGTGTGCGGGTGTGTGTGTGTGTGTCCGTGTGTGTGTGCAACTTAAATGGTTTTCAGTGTTTTTGCCAATGCGTCGTGCATTGGGAAAAATGGAAAATGTAGATTGCTGCTGAGTGCGAAACGTGATCCGGCTCAATGGCAAAGTCACCGTTTAATGCTCACAATTTAGCTTTTAATTAGATCGACAAATTTGTTTTCGAAATCATTTTGCACGCTCAGCAGCAGGGCTGCTATAAATTTCCCATTGGACAACCGCCCCCCTAACACCCCCCCCTACCCTTTTGAACAATCTGATTTTGTTTGCGGCATTTTTTTTGCCGCTTCCGGTTGGAATTAGAGTGCTTACGGTTTTTCATTTTAATTGTTTTGTACGGCAAACGAAGTGTTTTCTGTTTCTGTTTCTGTTTCTTTTTTTGTGTTGTACTTTTTTTTGTCCGAGTTGATTTATATATTTCTATTTGGCGTATTTTATTTTTACAAAAAAAAAAAAAAAAAAAACCCCCAAGCAAAGCAATTGCGGCAGCCTCAGCTGCTGCTCCCATTTACTCTTGCAATCCCCCCTTGCCACCAACACCCACTCATGCCATCCCCTCCCACCCCCTGGTGGCCTCTAGTGCTGCGACTGTCTGCGTGCCATGCTCTAGTTTTCTATTTTTGCTGTCCGCCGTAATGGCAACCTTAATCACGTAATGATTTTGAGTGAGTGAACGGCAAGCGGGTGTCCGATTCTTGGCCAACATTGTTGCTGTTGCTCCTCCTCTTCTCGATGTTGTTGTTGTTGTTATTGTTGCTGCTGCTGCTGCTGCTGATTTTATTGCTATTGTGTGATTGTTGTTGTTGCTTGGCGTCTCTTCATTTTGTATTTTGCAATTGGCACAAATCTTGCGCTCAGCGCTAATGGCTAAATTGTTTGGCGCTAATTGAAATTGCATTTCTTAGAGTAAAATATTTAATTAAGAGTCGACAGCAGTTTAAAGCGCTCTTCGTAGTCAAATCATAAACACATTTTAAATCAATCATTTTCCATCTCTTAAATTATGAAAAGGAAATTTGTGGCACATTTTGAAAAGGTCAAATGTCAAATGCATTTCGAAAAAGATATAAATGAATCGCATTTTTAGTTTCTCGTCCATTTACAGTAACTTCGTTTATCATGCCACATGCCCGATATGTTGCTGCCTCGTCTTTGTTGTTGCACGGCATTGGAATAAGCGGATTCTTTGCCTTTCATGTGATGTCCCAAGAGAGGTGCGTCAAGCGGCACAATTGCACAGTCCCAGCTCATTGACAATGAGACAATGTGTCTGTCCCCAATGACGACAATGGCAACGACCAAGTGAAACTGCCACTCATTGTGGCACAGTCCCTGTTTAGGATTCGCCACACGAAGCGTCGCCGAATCCTAATTGCATTTGTCTGATTGCAGCTCCCGATAACTGCCACAATCGCTCTCTGCACCTGGGTTCTCTGTTTCTGTTTCTGTTGCTCAATCTGGATCTGGGCATATGCAACAGAGGCCTACCACTGCCATGCGCTGCTCCTCCGTTGATGGTGATTCATTAAAGAGGAGCGAATGTGAGTGGAGCGATGGGATCGATTGGATTAAGTGTGTAGGGTGGGGTGGCGTGGGGCGTGAAAGGGGGGTTGGGGTTGTGGAAAGCACCATTGTCTTATGACAGCGAACATGTAAATGCCATTTACAGTTCTTGTTGCCTTTGTCGCTGTTGTTGCTGTTGTTGCTGTTGTTGCTGTTGCTTGGGCATTGTCTTTTCATCGTGGGGCGCATGTTTTGCTCGTCGTTGCCTCAATTGAGATTCCGTTTAATGTAATTTGATTGCCATCATTCATATCTGTCTCTCTGTCTCTCAGTTGTCCCACTGTCCGCTTGTCTGGCACTCGCTCCGATAAGAGGCGGGCAGCTGAATTGAACCAGCTCCGTTGCTCAAAGGCTGTTGGAGACTGCAGCTGAGATTGCTTCTCTTTACATGGATTTCATGGATGTCAGAATTTCGTTTGCACTCCGCCTGCTGATTGATGGATTGTTTAATGACAGTGGTGTGTGTTTAATGTTCCACTCTTTGCCACAGCATTCGCTAGTCCATCCATATAGATATATACACACACATATATATATATATATATATATATATACGATATGTACCTACATCGCATAATAAAGATGTTACAGAAATTTCACAGCATCTGTGGCAAATGAAAACATCAAACAGAAAAGAAAGAGTGAAATTTGGGACGGGGCAAGCGACATGCAACCGACATTTCCTGCTGGCAGAGTTTATTTTAGTTTTACAGCAATTTAGGCCTGGCCCAATTTCTAGCCCACTGACACAGTGATTTCAAGCAAATGGAACAAACAAAACAAACAAACAAACAAACAAACAGACAAAACAATGCATTAGTTGCAGACACAAATGCGTTGCAAGTTGCAAGTTGCACGTTGCAGATACTTTGCTGTCGGGGATTCACATTTCGACACGTACAAAACGACTGCATCGCAATGGATGGAATTCTCTGTCTCTCGTTTCCAGAACTCTGCGCACGCAAATGTAAACAACGTGCCACATGTGCGCCTCGTGCGTATGTGTGTGTGTGTGAGGGTGTGTGTCTGGAAAAACTCCGCATCACAGGTAGACGTTAATAGGTTTCCCAACACCCGGACACGCACATGTTGATATTTGCGAGGACCAGCAGTAATTGCTTTAGTTTGCCAACTTCTTGCACTTAGTGTTATGAGAATTTCCCACACTATTTCGCTCTGCCTCCCTCTCTCTCTATCTCTCTCTCTCTCTCTCTCTCTCTCTGAGGAATGGCCACTTAATCACCTAATTCGGCGAATAGACCTTTCCACATGTGCTCAGCAATTAGCCAATGCATGTGTATGGCTTATAAAGCATTAGGCCATACAACAAAAAAAAAACTCTAAATGAATTTCTTATATAGCTGGAAAAAGGGTTGTTGTCTTCTTCTTGCTTCATTAGATAAATAATACAACAACAACAAAATAAGCAAAAATAATAATAATAATAATAATTTATGCATGCTTTTTACACAATGCACAAGGGGTAAACTGTACACTGGGGGACCATGGATAACCGCATGCGATGACAGTCGGTGACGAGAGAGGACGGCACTAATTAAACTTTTTTGCCACCCCCCACACACCCACTCACCAACCCCACTCACCACCCCCAAGGCGACAAGGACGCGAGTAACGAAAAATGAAATCAAAAAAAAAAAAAAGGTTGAGTTGTGGCTGTGAGGCGTTTCGTATAATTCCCAAAATAACGGCGCTCACCTTGCAACCTTTCAACCTTTCGGGCGACCGAGGTCGACCTTGTCCGCGACGGGCGAAGACCATTCAAAAACAGTGACGCCCGACCACCCATTGATGATGTTGTTAATGGAAAAATCTCAACATCCCTTCAAAACAGCCAACACACACACACACAGATACTAACCCCTGCACACACACACACACACACATATACACACACAAAACAATGGCGCGTAATTTGACGAAATTTACATTCCTTAATTAATCTTGTTTGCGTTGCGGCAGTTGCCTGTTGTTGACTCGCTAACTCAGTCCGCATGCCACACACACACACCTCCCATTTCCCACTTGCAATATCATTCTCTCTGGTGTATTGTGTGTGTGTGTATGTGTATGTGTGTGT
Source organism: Drosophila melanosoma (assembly GCA_035042045.1). Taxonomy (NCBI): domain Eukaryota; kingdom Metazoa; phylum Arthropoda; class Insecta; order Diptera; family Drosophilidae; genus Drosophila; species Drosophila melanosoma. The sequence goes on along the minus strand of JAWNLY010000188.1, from coordinate 110,216 downwards.
GTGTGTATGTGTGTGCTTTTGCAGTCAGCCAGGCGCTTTGGCAATATTTACTGCGTGCTTCGCAACCCGGACTACTAATACCCCTTGGCAGCAGCAGCAAGAGGAGGAGGAGGAGCAGGAGCAGGGAAACACCAGCAACTCTAATGACTTTTAGCGCACAAGATGCTGAAACCATTTTGGAGCAGCTGGGTGGCAGGTAATAAGTGGAAATTCTGTCATCCTGCGACTGTTGTCACTTTAGCGAGTCTTGTGTCTTATTAACCCATATCCTGCTGGTATCCTGTTTCCCGCAACCATTTTGCCTAATGAACCCTTCTCCCAGCATTACACATTACCTGTGTGTGTGCCCCTGCCGCAGGCACTCGTTAACTGTTTCTCAGTGTGTGTGTGTATGTGTGTGTGTGTCTGCTGGTGGCATTAGCGCGATTCCTTGACTCGACCCGGACCCAGTTCGACTTGGTTTAATCAAGAAATTTAACGCCCTGGCGACATGTGAGAATTATTGAAAGTTTAGTTGCAATTGTAAAGCGGAGACAAACTAATCGCAACGTGAGCAAAATCTTAACAGTTACAGCAAATGCTTGAAGCTGCTAAAAAAGCGCAAAATGCACTGAGCGAAATAGATTAAACTTATTAAACGTTGAAGAAAAAGAAATTAACTGAAATTATGACTGATTTTAAAGAGATAATTATTATTTAATTAAATATGATTTTTTTATTAAAATCCTTATGATAATATATATTATTCAGTATGTGTTTTCTCTCAGTGTAGAGATCCATTCCATATTCGCAATGTTTGCTGGACAGCGATCAGTTTTCAGGCAGCGTCTCCCGAGGCATTTGTAATTTTTCAGTCACTCGCAAATGATTATTCATGTGCCGCTGCTCAGCGATATTTGAGTGTGCCACACATGCGCAGCTGTCAGTAAACCTACCCCCCCCCCCTCTTACTCTCCATCCCACTGCTTCGACTCGTAAGATAAATGATCTGCAGTTGGAGTTGCCGTTGCTCGAGCCACTTGGGAGGAGCTGCTATTCAGCGCCCACGCAGCATATGGAATGACCAAAGGCGAGAACTTTGCAGCGGGATGGGGATGGGGGATGGGGGATGGGGGATGGGGGATGGCCATGCTGCAGACATGACAGCCTGCCACATGGCTACTGACTGCTGACTGTTGGATGTTGAATGTTGAATGTTGGCTGTTGGCTGTTGAATGTTGGCTGTTTACTGCTGACTTTGGGGCCAGCTCGCATTCCTAACTTTCATTCATTAGCTGAGCACAAAATTTCCGCTGGCAGCGGCCACAATAATTTCATTGTGCAAAGTTTTTCCATTACGAGTTATGAATATGCACAATTTATATAAATTGCCATATTCATTGTGTGTGTGTGTGTGTGTGTGTGTGTGTGTGTGTGTGTGTGGGTAACTGCAACTGTCATTTGAGCCAAAAAAAAAAAAAAAAAGGTACTACAAATAAAAGCAACTTGCAACTTGTTCGCTTGCCCAGCGAGCGCTTTGTGCAACTTGATTGCAATCATAATTTATAAATGTTGCCAACAGTTTTGGTCTCCCCACCAATGTTGCGCGTGTTGTTATTGTTATTGTTGCAATCGTTGCTGTGTGGAGCTCTGTCAATGTTGCCAGGATTGAACTTCGTTTCGCTTAGTGACTCCTGCTGCTGCTGCTCCTGCTGCTCCTGCTTCGTGTTCCATTTTTTTTTTTTATATATTATTTTTATTTGGTTTACTTTGCCATTTTTTGTGTGGGCAATAAATAAATAATTTTTGTGACGCTCTGCGCTTTCCGCTCAGCTCTTGAGTCATACAAAAAAAACATAAAGAAGTAAAAAAAAAAAAAAAATAGATTAAAAGTGGTAAGCAACTTACCAAGTTGTTTGGCCAGGCCAAGGCGAAAGCCAGCAGCGCAGATTCGGCAACTTTGTCCGTTGTAATTGATGAGCTGAGCTGGCCCAGGGAAATTGAATATGAATACTTGAGTGTTATCCCATTGAACTGTACTGCGAGACACAGCACAGTTAAATTAAAACCAGCTTAAGAGTTGCAGCACTCCATTTGTGGCCACTAACTGCAGCAATGTTGCAACATTGTATTTGTATTTACTTTGCCGCATTAACAGCTCGCTGAATTTGATTGTTTTCGTTGGCTGGCAGCATTTTATAGACCTTAAGGGCGGGTTGCGGGGGTGGTGAGGCATAGTCACTTCATTTGCCAAGTCTGCAACTGCAACAATGTTTTTTTTTATTTATTTTTATTTGTATTTTTTTTCCAGCTTGTTTTGCAGCAGTTTGGTCAAGTGCTGCGGCCAACATTTGTTGTGGCAGAGCAGAAAACCGCAGCGGCTTTGGGTGATTTAGAGCGGATAACAAAAGGGAACACACATATATATATATAAAGGGGTAAATAGAGAGAGAGAGAGAGAGAGAGAGAGAGAGAGAGAGATATATAGAAAAAAGAGAGAGTGGTCTAAATAGTAGGGATGGTTGCTTGGGGCGTATGAGTGATGACCATGCATATTCATACACATTGAGATTCATTTGGTATTTGGTCTGCATTTCCGCAGTATTTTGTATTTTATCCCAACTCTGAACTCTGCTCTTCAGCCGGAGACTCGCAGCTCTTCAGCGTTGTTCGTTCTACTTACGAGCATTTCCCATTTTGTTTGTCGACTATTCGGTTTCTGTTTTTTATGGCACATAGACTGCAGCATATTGGGGAGGAAAAGAGGGGGGGGAGTAAAGAGTAAAGATAAACAATGCAAAAGGATAACCCGAAACTGTTGCCTGGCAAATGGAGTTGTGGTTTTCTGTTAGGTTATGTTGCCTTTAAACTGATTTATTTTCAATTAAACAACATCATAACTTGGCTAACAACTTGCCATGTATTGTGCCCCCCTTCCCCCCTCCCCCGCTCTCTCTCTCTCTTACACTTTCTTTGCTTGTTTCTCTTGGTACTTGGCTTTAGTCTTTGTTTTGGCCTAAATTTACGCCACAAATTCAATTTATTTTTAGATACACCTAATCCACAAAAGTAAACTTGATTTATCAACATAAATATTTTGCATACTTCACTCTGCAAACTGTGTGTTGTGCGTGTGTGTGCGTGTGTGTGTGTGAGTCTGGAGTGCATAGCTTATGGCAAGTCTTGTCTGTGTTTTATACCTTGGGAACTATAGTTGAAGAGTGTTAAAGGATATGTTCGTCTCAGACAAGTGTGTGAAATTGACAAATGTGGGCGGTGTGGTGGGCGGTGTGGTCAGGGTAACTGCCAACCACATTGGCTAGTTCCGTTGACTCCACATCCTTGGCGGCCTTTGCAGGGCATCTCCCCAGGTCGGAGTAATCATGATGATCTGCTCAGTGCTGTTATTGCTGTTGGGCTGCTAAGTGAATTTCAATTTGAATGCACTTGAATGGATTAGTTAACTTGATTACGAGCATTTTGCTGTCAGGCCATTAAATTTAATTTGCTATATGGATTTACTGAGAGTGGCCCTAGACATTTGCAAACAATGCTTTTTGCCCATTGTCTTGAGGGTCAGGCAAATAGAGTTTTAAATTAAATATCCAGTGACAGCAGTAATGGAAATATTCTCTGGCCCAGTTAAGGCCGTCAACCAGCATGAAAGATGCATTTTCGGCCAGGATCAGGACCAGGACCAGGACCAGGGCATGAATGAGTTCCGAGTCGACTGAAAAGTAATTGCTTAATATTTGCTGCCCCGTCAAGTGCTCAAATAATGCAGATTTGCAGTTAAAATATATTTTCACAGCATTTGCTGTTTTAGCCGAGTGTATTTTATACTTATCAGCAGCTGGAATTAGAGTTTGCCCAACAGCTTTTGGGAGCTGCAAACAGTTGCCCCAAAAGCAAGCAAACACACACACACACACACACATTCGCACACCGGCAGCAATTGTGGCATAAATCATCATTTGCCCGACCCTTGTTATGTAATGTGCTCCAAAAGGGGCGCACTTATGTCCTGGCTGGCCTCCAAAGGGCGGAAGAGCACAACAACAGCAGCGGCGCGGGGGGAGACTGTGGGAAATGGAGCACTCGCCGCATAGCCGGGTTAGCTGCGACTCCTGCCTAATATATTAATGTGGACATGTTGGCCAAAAAGAGTTATGGCAATTTAGTTGGCCTGCTTGCTGCCTTAGAGAGCTAACCTACACTGGCTGTGTTTGATGCCATCGGAAAACCGCGAACACACTCGTAAGTCATTGAAAAACAAATGCCTTGTCAATTGGCGGCTGGCCACAAATGCTATAAAGCTGACAAATGTCTAACAAGCGCACCGCCAGAACCAGCACAGACCAGAATCAAACAGAGCCCATTGAAACAAGCGGCCAGACTACCAAGCAAACATGTCACTGATGGGCGGGGGAGGGGGAGGGGGAGGGGTGGGGAGGGGTGTGTAGTTGTGTTGATCACAGGTACTCATAAAACTGTCCAAATGTCAATATTCCAATGCCACATACACTCACACACACACACACACACACACATTGACAAAAGCTGAGCGCACTTTTGTGACATGCAATTTGCACGCAAACTGAAAAAAAAATTGCTGTGTTCAACTTGAAAGTTGACTGATTTGCTACACTGTAACATAAAACTGGGTTAAATCTTATTTATGCTAGCTAACTGTGTGTGGCTCAAAAGAATCGAGTTGCTTAATTAATGATATTGTTTTGTTAAAAGTTATATGCATTGTGTGTGCCACAAAAGGGTATACAACATTTGTGGCACATCAATAAAAACAAAGTACTTTGATTGTCTCTCCCTCTCCCTCTCCCTTTTTCTCTCCCTCTCTCCCCCTCTCTCTATATATATCTGCCTCTGTTCATGGCACTCTTTGCCTGTGGGGGTAGAATTCCGTATTCGACCAATTTCCAAAAAAATGTTCGACAGTCGCAACAATGCCGAGCACCGAGCAACGAGCAACGTGCAACGTGCAACGTGGAACGAGCAACGAGCAAAAGTAACAAGAAAATGAACATGTCAACAGCAACCATTGAAAGCACGCGCGATTTTGCTTCAATTTTTGGTTTTGCTGTCGTTTTGGCTTTGGTTCTGCTTCTGCTTTTGGTTCTGGTTCTGGTTCTGGCTCTGATGCGGGCCCCCCTCTCCTTCCTCACCGCTTCCTCACCCCTTACCCCTTGCTGGCTTGTGCGGTTCAGGTTCGTTTGGGGTTCAGGTTTTTGGTATTTGGTTTTTCGGGGCGCCACATTTTTAGCAACTTTGTAAATATTACAAAATTTAGGTGTCTCGCTTGGCAAGCACGCCAATGAAATATTTATAAAGCCACTGCACAAATACATGTAAAACGTATGTGTGTCTATGTGTGCCTATGTGTGTGTGTGTGTGTGTGTGTGTCTATGTGTGTCTATGTGTGTCTATGTGTGTGTGTGTCTATGTGTTTGTGTGTGCATATTTGTTTTTGCAAAGCGGCGCAATTTTGTGTAAATATAAAAAGCCAGCTACAGACGACAGACAGGAGACAGGAGACAGGAGACAGGAGACAGGAGACAGGAGACAGGAGACAGGAGACGTCGGACGAGTGGCGACTGACTGAGCTGAAAGTCTGATAAACAGACAATTTGGCAAAGTGGATACGTGCATGGCGCGTATAATTCTGTGCCGCACACCTGCGCCTAGTGGCACGTGGCAAGGGGCACAAGTTGAGCCTAGACACCAGCTAAGTGCAACAGGAGTAACAGCGCCATTTGGCCCACATTTCAGGCTGGCTGCTCATCTGCCTGGGAGAGATTTCGATTGCTTCATTTACCTAATAACCAACAAGCTCAACAAATTTCATAAATTAAATTCAAGGTGTGGCATTTGTCTATTCGATTCGGACATTTGTCTAACATTTAGTAATTCCTGCAATGCCCCAAATTATTGCAAAACTTACACTACCCCCACCCCCCCGCCCCACCCGCATGAGGAATGCAAACGAAATGCAGCGTCTGGTTGGAAATTTTACGATTTAATCGTCGGCAAATTTATGGCTTTCGGTGCGCACAATTTCCCAACAGACGCGGCGGCAAATAAATAAATGTTAACAACAAAAAAAAAAAACACAAACAGACAGCAAAAAAAAAAAACAAAAAAGCGCCTATAAGCTAAACTTGGCCCCGTCAGCAGATGTTGTTGTTTGCAGTTGTTGTTGTTTGCAGTTGTTGTTGTTGTAGTTGCTTAAAAAAAAAGAATGAAAAGAAAACTGGCCCAAATGCGGCCACTGGACGATTTTGGCTGCAAATTGAGATTTGGGCTTCATAATTCTTGCAGCCACCACATAATAAATTCATTTACTCTCACTGGTTTTTTTTTTTTTTATATATATTTTTTTTTTATTTGCTTTGTTTTTTTTTGTAAGTGGGCTTGAGGCCTGGTCAGTTGAAGCGTCTGATTTATGTGAGAGCACAAAAATTAAATTGCTGTTGGCAATTGTCAAATGGCGATGACAACTTTCGATCTGGACAACAACAATTGTTGGAGTCTGTCTCTGTCTCTTTCTCTTTCTCTGTCTCTTTCTCTGTCTCTGTCTGTTGATTGATTGGCTGATTAACTGTGATTATTTTTCTGTACAATTGCAGGTCAATGCGGGCAGCCTTTCGGAGCAGGCTGGCATGCAGCCCGGAGATGCGGTCATCAAGATCAACGACGTTGATGTCTTCAGTCTGCGCCACAAGGATGCCCAGGATATTGTGGTGCGCTCGGGCAATAACTTTGTTGTCACAGTGCAACGGTAAGTGCTGCCACACAAATTGTCCCTAATGCAATCCATTATAGCAACTAACCCGACCTCTCTCTCTCTCTCTCTCTCCCTCTCTCTTTCTCTGCAGTGGCGGCTCCACCTGGCGTCCACATGTGACGCCGACTGGCAACGTGCCCCAGGCAAACTCACCTTATTTGCAGACAGTGACGAAAACTTCTCTGGCTCACCAGCAACAGGATAGCCAGCACATTGGCTGTGGCTACAACAACTCGGCTCGTCCATTTGTAAGTCAACTAATTTGCAATCAAAAACACTCTCAAACACACACACACACACAAGCACACACATACAGGCGGAATGTGTGTGGCATACATTTTGTGGGGGGGGGCAACAACAATCATTTATAAAATTTTATAAACTCTAAACTGGTTGACCAAAAACTTAAAAGTTCTTGAGGCACGTTTTTACAAGCTGGCATTTGGTTGGTCCTCCGCCCACAATTACACAAGTGACACTGACGTGCTGATGACCAATGATGTTGATAGTTGGTCTCCAGGGTAAACACTCCTCTCATCACACATTCGCTTTAATTCTGTATGTGTGTGTGTGTGTGGGTGTGTGTGTGTTTCATTGTTGTTGTCTGTGGGTTTTCATATTCATTCATTTCATTTTCGGTAGGAATAGAAACTTGTCTGTTTTCTATGAGTTGACAACATTTGCATTTATACGATGTCTGCTCCATCGTCAGTCCCTCCCTCTGTCCCTCACTATATCTGTCTGTCTGTCTGTCTGTCTGTCTGTCTTTCTGTCTGTTTGTCTGTCTGTCTGTCTGTTTGTCTATTTGTCAGACTGTTTGTGCGTAGTTTTGAAAAGTGTCAGAATGAGTAATGAATATGAGTGCTGGGATTATTTGCTGGCAAGAATTAATGTGCAAAGGGCTCACATTCACATTTACATATACATTCACACACACACCCACACACCCACACACCCACACACACACACACACACAGACACACTTACATGTGCCATGCATAATAATAACTCTGTTTGTATTTGATATGCATACATTTGCGTACATTTTATTGTTATGAATTTGTATAATAATATTAAGTCCTGCGACAGAGCAGAGCAGCTACCCAAAACATAAATAGAAATTGATTTTCTACAATTTATCTGGCGAAAATTCATTTTCACATTTTCATCTATTCTATATATATTCTTGGAACTGGACAGGCCAACGGCGGCGGCGGCGGCGATGGCGGCGTGAAGAGCATCGTCAATAAACAATACAACACTCCGGTTGGCATTTACAGCGATGAATCTATTGCGGAAACACTCTCCGCCCAGGCGGAGGTTTTGGCTGGCGGTGTGCTTGGGTAAGTTATTCCATTTTACCTCCCTCCCCCAACCCCCACAACACTACTGCTCGACAAGTGTTGTTATGGCAACAAAAGAATATCTCAAAAAGAAAATATCATTTTGGGTTTTCCCTTCTATGCGTAGTACATCTGCTGTTCCAAGGTATAGCCTACATCCGCAGGCATTTCCAAGATATTCACTGTTTTCATACCTCGAACCTAATTTTAAAACGGTTATGTTCCGAATATAGGGAATACAAAGAGGGGGGAATTTTGTCGAGAATGCTGCGTTTTAGCTGTGACAGGCGAATGCCACAAAACTTTTACTTTAAAATTTGTTTTGCTTATTTCTGCGCTGGTTCGCTGACGTTCGTTTTATTGCTGCTGTGCCTCCTTTGGCAAAATAAAAAAAAAAAAACAGAAGAAAAAAAAAAACAGAAGAAATAACGGAAAGGTGGCTTGCAACGACCGCACGAACGACCGGCGCGCCACCTTAGTGCCACAGGCTGAGTGCAATTCAACTGAACTGAACGATAGAAAGCCTGGTCTGGTCCACCACCTAACTTCCTTTCTCCCCTTCTCCCTTCCTTCCACGCAGCACATCCCGCTGGGCGGCCAAGTGTTTTTCAGATGTGCCAGTTGTCCAGTTAGGGCTGTTTTTTACAAAACGCACGCGTGGGATTTGCACGCTTTCTGCACTTAATTTCTTTGGGGGGATATTTTTTTATGTTCTTACAGAGGCCATTTTTATTTTTGTAGAGCACTGAAGTAAATACATTTATAATATATATATATACTATATATATACATATATATTTATATCAGAATATGAAAGCTGTAATAGTATCGTTAAAAAACATTTTTTCTTTTTTGTACAACTTTTTTTTTGACTATAAACACATTTTTTGGCTCCAAACTAAATTATTAAAAATTTACTATACGCATAAATATATATGCTAGGGTATATAGTCAACGGCTCGTTCTTTATTTTTTAGTTTTTTTTTGTATTGTTGTGTGTTATCTTGAGTCGCGTTGCTGTGTGGCCAACGTGTCGGATGGGCAACAATGTTAGCCGCACTCATTTTTCACAGCATACTTTTACGCGCATTGTGCCTCGAATGGTGGCAGCTGCAAGTATGCAATGGAAAGTGCAAAAGTGTGTTATCTACTAAATTAGACTAGTTACCAGTTACCAGTTACCAGTTACCAGTTACCAGTTATCCATGTTAAATTTCTTCAACTTCTTTTCTGCTTGCAGCGTCAACTTTAAGAAGAACGAGAAGGAATACCAGGCCGATCGCTCTGAGGTGCTGAAGTTCCTGCGCGAGGAGGAGACTGGACAGTCGACACCAGGTAACCCACCCAACTTTGAACTGGCCCGTTTGCTACTCATCCTAAACGAGGGCGCCAATCCCTTTATATGCGACACTTTGACCGATTAGCTTAGATGATGATGAGTTAATCCAAATGGACTTACACTGGGGGGGGGGGGGGGGAGGGTGTGGTGGGTGGGTGTAATATTACCCATACAGTGTGGGACAGTGTCTGCCAACTGAGCTGGTTGCGCAGTTTTGCTTGTGCTTTTTTGGCCTTTGGCTTATAAATAGCATTTACAGCAGCGATTTTCTTTTTTAAAACACACATTTGAGACCTTGAAACGAGCTTCTTTATTTAACTAAAAATATATACATATATATATGTATATATATATCGTTTTGCATCAGTCGAGCCCTTAGCTTTTTTTTTGTATTAACTTGTATATTCTTTAATGTATTTTGTTTATTTGCTTTATCTTTTTATTTATTTTTTTTTTGTATACTTCTGTTTTATGTGCGCCAAAACTAAGACAAACACAAAGAAATGGACTTTCGTTTCCTATATTTAAAAACGCATTACTAAGGCAGCCCACACAACACTGAATACTCAATCACCTCTATCTAACGTTTCTACACTTAAAAAAAAATATATATATATAAATATTTATGCATATAGTCAGTAGATATTATTATTATTATAATTAGTTATTAGGCAAATGCAAAGCAAGCTGCAAAGTACATTTCACAATATTTGAAAGTTTTGAATAGAAATCACAAAAAAAAAATGTCACATTGTATTAGGAAATGAATGTTGCTTGTTGCATTTCCTACAACACTTTTTTTCTCTCTTTATGTTTAACTCATGTTTTGTGTTTCGACTTTTTTCCATGCGTGTTACCCACATTTAACCCAACAACAAACGAACAAACAAACAAACAAACAACAATACAAAATGGCTGCTCATCAAACACTTTTAACAGCATTCAACAACAACAACAACAACAACTACGAGCATGATGCACCACAACAACAACAACAGCATCAGCAGCAGCAGCATCAGCAGCATCAGCAGCAATACCATCAACAGCAGCAACATCAACACCAACATCAACACCAACATCAACACCAACAACACCAACAACACCAACACTATCCCCAACAACAACAACAACAACAATTAAACAACAACAACAACGCCACTCGCCATGTTAGTGCGCCCATCAATACACCAAAGCCCCCAAGCACCGGCGGACTGCCAACTGGGCAAAACATTTGCACTGAATGTGAACGTCTCATTACGTAAGTGTTCCAACGATTAAAACGTAAAAAAAAATTTGCATTTTTCTACTAACAAAAAGAATAATAACCATAATCGTAAAAGTCACATTGTCATTAACACAAACATTAAAAGGCTGTCGCCTGGCATTAATTCCATGGGTCAATTAATTCCATGGTATTGAAATGGACTCAAGTTGGTAACAATAATTGAGGATGAGGGTTTTTAGGGATGGGGACTGTTAGTTGGTGGGGATTTGCTGGGTTGCCAGGGCTACACACATAACTAGCAACTTACTTGTCAAAGGCTGTGTAAAACTGATTGAACTTTTGTTGCTGTCAACAACAATTTTGGTGCAGAGCCGCACAGTCCGGCCAACTTCTACTGGACGCAGAGCCATGCGATTGGCGGCAACGAGCGACGCACGCCGCTGCCACACAAACAATTTGAGTCGCCGTCGCAGTTGGCGCAGACAGGTGGCCAGGATGAGCGCATCGGCATCAATTTGCAGCAAAATACATTGGCGCCGGCGGCTACCCACAGGCCCAGTCTGCCTGTTGCAAAGCAGCAGGAGCAACAGCAGCAGCAGCTGGAGCAGCAGGAGGCAGCCGATCCGCGCATCATTGTTATGCCCATATGCCCGGCGCTGCAGGGTCCCGACTACAAAGCGGATATGGATGCGGCTACAGTGGCATTGGCCAGCGGTGCTGGTGCTGGTGGTGTGCGGCCATTGTCAGCCAGCGGACATCCGGCATGTCAATTGTGCGGCGTGGGCATTGTGTAAGGATTTGTGTTCCATGTTCAATGATAATTCATGCTCATCTGTGTCTGCCCGTCGCGCGTCTGTCTGTGTGTATGTGTGTGTGTGTGTGTGTGTGTGTGTGCACGCATTTTAATTTGCTTTTATTTTCGAAGTCAATTGTTTAAATTTATGCAGTGTACATGATTATTATGCAGACGCCTCCAACACCTGCGACTGCGGCCAGCGCAGTGAGTCCAGCTGCGTCTACTGCTGGAATCCAATTTGGTGTCATGGGAATATCATCATTTGTATTAATTTGTATGCCAATTTAATTGACTGCCATTGACGACTCATGAGCTTAATTCGATAATTCATTATATAGATTTAACATACATATTTTATTTTGCATTTATTTATTATACCCTGAACCCATTAAAAGATGATCAACAAAAAAAAAAAACAAAACAAAAGGAGGGTTTGCCTGAGTTCTCCTTAAAATATTTATAAAATCTGGAATAATTTGGAATGATTCACGAATCAGATCTAGATTCCTTCAATTTATCAGCATTACTCAACTGGTTACAGGGTATCTGCTTGTCGGGCTCGCTCGACTCGAAAATTAATATTTATTTTTATTTAATTTATCATTGACTAACAGGTTCGTGCTTCAAGTAACCACATATCGAGTTTCCACCACATAGAACATATAATAATAATTTAATTGTTAATTGCCATCAATAATACATAAATAAAAATGTCAATTTTTTATCGATTATAATTTTTTTTTTTTTTTGAAATTTATTTCCATTTGAATATTAGTAATTAATATTTGTTTGTATTTTTTGTTATTTAGCGGTGTGTTTGTGCGCATCAAGGACAAGAACCTGCACGTGGAGTGCTTCAAGTGTGCCACTTGTGGCACCTCTCTGAAGAACCAGGGCTACTACAACTTCAACAACAAGCTCTACTGCGACGTCCATGCCAAGCAGGCGGCCCAACAGCATCCACCATCTGGCACCGATGGCTATGTGCCAGTGCCCATTCAGCCGTAAGTTTCCTAAAAAATTAACAATATTTAAATGTAAAGTTTATCAAAATTAAAAAAAAAAATAGTTTCAATTAAAGTAGACATATTTTAGCTTAAAAGTGCATTTATTGTCCAATTGTAATGCTGCGAATTGAATATGAATGGGAAAGTTAACATGAATATGAATATTAAAATGCAATGCAAATAAATGCATATCTTTTACCAAATGCCCAAAAACACGTTTGACATTTTGGCGGGGACAGCCAACAAAAGAGCGCAACTATGTGAGGGAGGGGGGGAGGTGCAACAGAAGGAATTCCCAATATTTTTTGCCTGTTCGCTCTTAATTGTTGCATCTGCTGTGGACATGCAAACTGACAACTGATTGCCGACGTGTCAGCCGCGAACATTTTTCTACACTGTTACCAAAACTATTAGAGAGTAAATAGGTATCTGAGTGTTTTAACTTTCGAGTTGATTTTACAGATAGTAAGTGGAATATACATATATTTTATATATCTATTTATATCTGCCACACTTATATATCTGCCACACTACGCAACTGCCACAACTCTTGTTCAACGCTTTTCAGTTAGTACCAAAATGGTGTCAGAGTATTGAGTAGTCGTTGACATTTGCCACTCTTACCTGATATTTAATGCAATTGCAGCGAAACAACACATATTCGATATAAAACGAATATATATATATATATATATATATATATATATATATATATTCATATATGTGTAGAGATATGTTAAAAAATCGTAGTCAAACAATTTCAAGCAAATAAGAGCAAAAAATGTATATATTCATTGGGCTGACAGCAGCTTGTGAATGGCAATTGGGCATTGGGATTTGTTTGAATTTTTGGCCAAATGGCCAAATCGCACTTAATTAAAGGGCTCGCTCAATAAATGGCCAGGAGATGTACACCCTTGGGGGCAATTAAATAGCAGCCAATTAAAGTGAACTACATGCAAGGATTTTTGTTAATCAATGACTAAAACTCCACCGTTTGAACACTTTTTCCAGGAACACCAAGCTGAGTGCCAGCACAATTTCATCGGCCTTGAACTCCCATGGCTATGGCACCAATGGCTACAATGGTAACTCTGCTCCGGCACCGGCACCGGTAAGTAAAAGTCGCTCTCAACTTGTTAACTGTTCTGTGTACCCTGGCGTGCTAAAACAATCTTGTCAGACAGATATATACACACAAACACGTACACACATACACACGCGCACACACACAAAGTAAATGGTTTGAGCCAAGCAAAAAAAAATGCAAAAGGGGAGTGAAAAATAAAACAGCAACGAAAACAAAATCCACAAAAAAGAGAAGAAAACCAACCAAAATTGGTGGCTCATACAAAGATGGCCCTCAAGTTGGTGCTACATCTTCTTCTTCTTCTTCTGCTTCTTCTTCTTCTTCTTCGTCTTCTGTGCAGCACTTGCACTTCAGCTTTGCCTTTTTGTTTTTACATCCAATTTTATCATATTGCTAGCAAAATGTTTGCATAAATTTCGTTGTATAGTAAATTTCGCTTGCGGCAGACATCCATATGCTAAAACTGTAAAAATCATTTGGCCAGAAAGAAAAATGCAATGCAATGCAGAAAGTTTCAAGGCAAGCCAAAAACCAAACCAAAAAAAAAAAAAAAAACGAAAATATATAGAAAAAAAGCAACCAAAGGGAAAAAGAACTTAAAACGATTTCTTTTCTTTTACATTTTCCTTTTGTTTTTGTTTACTCTTCTTTCTTTTTTTTTTGGCTAAAAAGTGATAAGACGGTAAAATGGAAAAGTTTATGCATTTCTGTGTTACTGATGTCTTTTCACTTTTGCACAAGTGTGTGCGTGTGTGTGTGTGTATGTGTGTGTTTGTGTATAAGTTTCATAATTTCGCTTATTTTTTATTACATGCATGTTATTATTATCAATTTAAATTGTGCTTCAGCTGAATTTGTTTATGGCTTTAATTGAGCAATGCAAAAGTGAGTCAGGAGTCGATTGTTGCTATGAATCAATGAATTATATTTAGTATAATTTTTTATGTTGCGAAATGTATTTGTCAGTGTGGCACATCGAACACGAGACAATTGACAATTGAAATTAGGGCTGCATTGACCACCCACAAAACGCAAATCTTAAAAATAGATAGTCAACTGCAGTAATTTTATGCTTGCGACAATTTATCGCAAATATATATATATATATATCTAGATATCTATCACACAGTGCAATAGGCACTGGCAACTGGCAACTGGCAGCTGACAACTTGCCACTTGCAACTGGCAATTGGAATCACAGCCAACTGTGGGCGCTGTTTTTTGGCTGCTGCTAGCGCAATTTCTAAATGGCCGAATGGGTAAATGGCTAAATGCTAAATATATACCTTATGCCAAGCGCTACTTTTTTTTTATTCTTGCTTATTTTTGTAGCATTTGTTTTTTTGTTTTATTTATTTATTTATGCAAGGGCTATAAAAAACACACAGCTGCAGTTGCAGTTGCAGCCACAGCCACCGCAGTGGAATCCGTTGCAAATTTGCGTTCAGTTTGCGTTTTCGACTCGTGTTCGCGGCACGCTGGCAGCAAATGCTGCAAAGTGTAGTTTCGACATTGTTAAATCAAACATAACATAACAAAATAAAAGTGTTGTTTTTTTTTTACTCCTCAAGGAGTAAAAAGAAAGAAAACGCCGTACAAAGTGTATTGTCAACGAATAAGTCATTATTTATTTATGGTGTCACTTGACATTTGATTTGCAAATTGAATTTTCTAAGTTTTTAGCTCTTGAATGTTGCATAATGTGACTGCATTTCGATACGAATATAAATGGTGTATATACATATATATATATATATATATATATATATATATATATACCAACTTGGACAGTTAATTTTTATTTGATTAGGGGGCAGGCTAAGTTTAGACAGCGAATTGACCTTGACCTATTAGCTATTTTTAGTGCAAACTTGCCTCTGCATTGCTCATACGCCACATCGCCAGCTGCAATACTGTTTTTTTTTTTTTTTTTTGAACACAATTTAAAGTCACTCACACTGAAAACCAGCCAAGACGCACTCGTGTTGGCGAAATTTCTGCTCTGCATTTTAATTAACTGCCTTTATTAACTGTGCATCAATTTACATGCTTGTTCCCGCTACCCGTTCTTGTGTTGTTGCTCACATGCCCGATGGACACCCATCCGACCATCCGACCACCCGCCCGCTCGCCCGTTCGCCCGCTCGCCCGCTCGCCCTGCCTATTAACACGCGTACGTATTAACACATTAGTCCGAGCCAATGCCAATGCAAGCGCCAGAGCCTGAGAGCAGCAGCAGCAGCAGCAACAGCAGCAACAGCAACTGCAACAGCAACAGCAATGAGCTGCCCCTGCCACCGCCACCTTCACCCACACAGTTGTTGCAATACGAGATTGAGGAGCTGCTGCTGCTGTCGCCCCAAAGCCAGACACAAACCTCAACAGCAGCATCCTCAAACCAAGCCCAAACGCTGCAGCAGCAGCACCAGCACCAGCACCATCAACAACAACAACAACAACAACAACAACACAGTAAACACACACGCACAAATAGCAGTCTCTCATCAATTTCGAGTGGCTCATCGCATACATCGTCGTCGGGTGTGGGTGGCAGTGCTGCACTGAGTCCAAGCAGCCTGGTGGCATCCAGTGCATCGACACTCTCGCTGGACACGGAAAACTCACCGATGCATTCGCGTCAGGCCTCTGGTTCGTGCACATCGCTGGATGTGGGCGTTGCACAGGGTCCGTTTGATAATTATACATTGTCAATGCCATCACCGCCACCACCACCGCCGCCACCACCAGCAACAGCAACAGCAACAGCAACAACAACAGTATCCGCATCAGCAGCAGCAGCAGCAGCAGGACAGAGGGCCGCACATCAGAATGAAAATGACATGAACACGCAGAATAAGAGCCACAATGCGTATAATCAGCTCCTCAAGCAGTATTCCAACAAGCTGCAGCATAACCAAAACAACATAAATTCAAACACAACAACAACAACAACAACAACAACACCAACAAAAACAACAGCAGTCACACAAACAAACAGACAAAACAACAACAACAACAACACGGTCAAGCCATTTGCAACAACAACAGCAACAACTACGGTGCAACTGCAGCCCCATGTGGCAGCGTTGACGGCAACCCTTGCTAATCAATTGAAATTTAATTCACATCAGGCAACAACAGCAACAACAACCCCAACAACAACAACAACAACAACAGCAGCAGATAACAGTGCCCCAAATCAGGCACAGTCTGAAATAATGTCAGCCAACGTGGCCGACGAGCAATCATCAGCCATTTATGGTCAAATCAACACCAACAACTATAACTATAACAACAACAACAACAACAACAACAACAACATCAACAGCGATGCAGCTGGTGTCACAATTCCGCTAAGCCAGGTGGCATCCTCGGCGCCTGGCTGCGATCAGCCACCGTTTGAGTATGTCACCTTGACCGGAAATGTGATACGCAGCGTGCAGCCGTCTGGTAAGGGTGCCGGTGCCAACTATCGGGTAAGTAATCTCTGCCCCCTGCCGCTGCCCCTGCCCCTGCCTCTGCCCCAACCCCGCACGGCGCTCAGCTTTAGGCCAGCCCAATCACTCTTGCTAACATCTAACGTTTTGTGCGTTCTTTGTTAATTGTGTGTTGCACAGTTGCACCAATCCCGATTAATTCCAACACTTTGCATTTTCAATTTTCCAATTTCGTGCAGGTCAACCAGGGCTACGCTCGTCCCTACGGCGCTAACCAGCCGCCAGCGGCAGCGCCCAAGTCACCGGTGCCGGTCTCGTATCCACCACAGCAGCAGCATCAGCAGCAATCGCCACGCCCTGCTGGCAATCCGTATGCAACATTGCCGCGCACCAATGTTGGCCAACAACAAGGTAAGACGATGACGGCTGACGATGAGTCAAATCAGTCTCTGTCAGAAGGTGAATGGGTTTAGTCCACATACAACAAGAAGCATACTCATGTTCTCAACAAACTACCTTACTACTTATGGGCGTGTGATATATATATATATATATATATATATATATATATATACTATTTACTATATATACAAAAATCGAGCAAGTTTAGCTGCTTTGATTTTTAGAGAGATTTTTGGGGGGGTGCCCAGTTGTCCAGCACTGGCGTCTCTAGTATTAAATGTATACTTTATCTGTTGTTAAGTTAAAGATGATATTCAAGTTTTTTTTATTCAAATAAATTTTTTTGCTTATAACTCAAAACCAAAACAAGACCAACTAACAAAAAAAAAAAAAAAACAAAACTGTCCCCAAATTTCGAAATGCCGCCTGCTTAATTAACTTGAAAACCAAAAAAGCTGTAATTTAAGTGGATGCAAAAGTCTCTGTATATATATGAAATGTATATCTGTATGTGTAGGTCGTAATGTACAAAGGTACAACAGCATCAACAGACAACAACAACATCAACAACATCAACAACAACATCAACAACAACAACACCATCAGCAGCAGCAGCAGCAACAAAAGCAACAATATAGAAACTCATACCCAATTGGATCAAGCGATAAATATGCTAGCTTGCCTCACACTCAGACCCAATCCTACAGCAGCAACTATAGCACTTCCAACAACAACAACAACAACTATAACAATACCTACAATCGAGGTAAACCACAAGTGTTGCACTTGCCTCAAACAGCAGAAGCCTGCAGCAGCATTTTCTCCATAATCAATTTTGTTGCTCCGTTTGATTTGAGTTACTTGATTGTTGATTGACACACACACACACACACACACACACAGACACACAGACACACATTTGTTGCTGCCCTTAGGCTGTGTTCCTCTTAGAGGAATCGATTTGAATCGATAGAAACTGAAACTGGTTGCAGATGTTCAAAAGTCATTTAATCAAGTTAATCACAAACAGCAAAAAAAAAAAAACTCATTCAGCATTGCGTTGACAAGCCCAATTGATGATAGGTGAAGGCATTGTAAGTAAATAAGTTATAATATGCCCAGACAGGAAATTAAAACCGACAGCAGCAGCAGCAACAGCAACAGCAGCAACAGCAACAGCAGCAACGGCAACCGACTTGTTGTCTTTGGTTGAGAAGCTGGCTGGGGGAAAGAGAGTGGAGAGAGAGAGGGGGCAGGTGGCCAGAGTGTTAACATTTTCAATGCCAATGCGATTGCGAATGCTGCAATTGTTGCTGGCTGTTGGCAGTTTTCAGTTGGTTGTTGGCAGTGAATGCCACCCGCTTCCGGCACATTGCTGCATTGCATTGAAAGCCAAGCCCAAGCCCAAACCCGAACCCAAACCCAAACCCAAGCGCAAACCGAAACCAAACAAAACCAAACGAACGTTGCGTATACGTAATGTTGTAAAACGAAACAATTCATGTACGCACGCATACATACGTAAATACGGGAATAAAATAAATGATATAAAATGTATTTCGGTTCGGCATTGCAACGTTGCAATATCTGCCGCGCCACCCACCACACTCCCCACCCTCCAACCCTCCACAGACCGCAACAGAGAACCACTTTGAATGCAACGTATATCCCTGTATGTGGGCAGAGAATGGAACATTCTCTGAGACACTGACTGCAACAATTTGGTGCACAGCCACACAAGAAAAATGCAAGCTACAAATTTAAATCAAGTCCAACTTCATTTGCACTCGACCAACAGAAACAATTTTGTTAAAAGTTGCTTTTCAATTTCAAGTTTTTTTTTGAGTAGAGAGTTGGTTTTTTTTTTATCTTAAATAATTGAACAAGCGACGGATTTAATTTAAATAATTCTCCTGGCACTTTACAATTTGGTTTAATTAATGTTTGATATTTTAAATGAAAAACAAATTTGGTGTTCAAACATTATTTGAAAAACAAGACAAACAAAACTAAATAACTAACAAAAACAGAAATTTCTACAGAGAGAGAGAGAGAGAGAGAGAGAGAGAGAGAGAGAGATTTATATATGCATTGCCTTAGAAATACTTTGAGCTGGAAAATAATTGGATTTTAATATCCTGGATAAATTCCTGGATGCAGGGTAACTTCTTGTCAAGTCCTCTCAATAAGACAACTAATGTTCCCGATGTTACCAAGAATTTTTCAATTATTGGTATTGATATAATTTGCTGTTTTCCAAAATATATAAACTAAAACAACCAATTTGTTATTCCCTCAAATTTAAGCTAAAACCTCGACTTGTGATAATAATCTGACTTGTGTGTAATTATTTTTGGCACTCACTGTTCGACTACAAGTCGAATGCGTACTGTTCACACCGATTTTAACCATTTTTCTTTACACACACAGACACACACACTCACACACAGATGTACATATTTGTGTATGCAAAATAACATACATATGCTGACATATGCGAATGTGTGTGTGTGTGTGTGTGTGTTTGTATATCAATTACCGCGTCTGCATTGTTGTTGGGTTTCATAACGGAAATGAATTAACTGCAAATATGGCGAACAGCCGTTGTTGCAACAAATACTGCCCGAAATGGTAACAACACAATTTATTATACAACTTTTTGTTTTTTTTTTTTATCGCTCATGCAATTAAAAATGGAATTTTTACATGTCTAAAGTAAAAAGTTGTATCCGTTTGAGCCGCAAGGATCGACCTTTGAGGCCACAAGTGCTAACAATGTGAGCCGCACCATCGAAAAACAAAAATCAATCTCCTAATCAAAGTGAGAATCACGCACAGCCGCAACCATTATTCGAATTTCTCTCCGGGCTCTCGAGGGGGCCGAGGGGAGCATTTTGGGTTTGTGGTTGTTGGCTTGCTTTTTGGCGGCATGCCGCCAGCAGCAGCAGTTTGCCAACGAAAAGTGCGTCAGAGGCAGCTGGCAAAAGCCGCCAAACACATAAAAACAAATCCAGTTGGCAAATCCCACAACAACACAGAACGTGTGTGGTGGAGCGGGGCGGAGTTGGGGTTGGGGGAGTTGGCAAAAAAAATGTGGATGGCAAACAAATGTTTGTACTACACATGCCAACACGCACGCACGCACAACCAAACCCTCCCTCCCCCCTTCCCCACTCGGCAAACCCACACAACAATGTAAACGAAGCCAGATAAATTACCAGTCATTATTATCCAAACAGGCTGACATCCTCTGCTTGCTGCTCCTCTCTCTCTCTCCCTCTCCCCCTCTCTCTCTCTTTTGCTTCATCTATCTCTGTCTCTCAGTCTCAGATTGAAAGCGTGTCGTTCGTCCATGCATCAAATGCCTCGAATTCCACATAGTTGAGGTGGCACAGGGAAATGAATTCTCCATTGAGCCTTCTTCAGCCTTGTAATTCATCGTATGCATTTTATGCTTGAGAACTTTTGACTTACATTTACAAACAGTAAATTTCTTTATTTTAGCTATTATTAATGAAAGTATTGAATTTTGATCAACATTTCTGGTTTCTCTTTTCGCTTCTTTTAGGTTACGGTTACCAATATTCCTATTAGAAAGCCCCCAATTGTCCTTGTAGACAAAAATACCAAAAAAGCGCAAACCTGGTGAATTTTTGGAAAAATTTCGTTTGCTCGTACAAAAACTATTTAAACATATTTTAACTCTGTGTTTTTTTTGTCATATATTAACAGGAAATTTTTTGAAATTATACAATATGATTTTTTTTTAATAAATTGCACACAGTAGTGTTGCACCAATACAAACTTATGATTATATATATATATATATATATATATGTATTATTTTCTATATAAATTATTTGTGTACTCGTACTCACGCTAAACGCTTCTCGCTAATTAATTTTATTCTATGTGCAGGATATATATATATAAATATATACAAGAATATGTATATTCAATACTAATAGGAATGGCATTCTTTTCAATTGGCCCTCGCACATCTTTGCATGCCTATCTGTAAACATACATAAATATACATACATACCTATATATATATATGTGTGTATGTAAGTATACTTTGTACCAGGGCCTGTTTGGGGCCTCTTATTATTGCCAGCAACAAATTGCGACAGTTTCGAAACTTTTTTGTTTCTGTTATTGTTTCAGTTTTGTCTTCTGTGTCGACACAATTTTTTTTTTGTTTTTTGTTTTTTTTTGATATGATAAAATACTTGCTATTATTTTATTTCGAAATTTCTCCACCATCTTTTGTCATTTATTTTATCGTACGCATTCTCATCCGGCTCTGTTGTGTGTGTTTTTTCCCGAGTTTCTGCCATTTTCAATTTCTGCAAAATTACAGTCAATATGAAATTATGCATAATAAAAAGCAATGACTACCTGTCGTCGCCATTTTGCCTCCGCACAGACGTGAGTTCCCATAAAAAATACGTACACACACACACACACACATATGTGTATATATAAATACGTGTATATATATATATATAGTCGATGTGTGTGTTTATTGTTGTTGCGCCGTGTCTGAAAATAAGAAATGAAAAATTTATTTGCTCCGGCGCACAGCGTATAAAATGTTCCTGCAATTTCTGCGTCTATCGAATTTAATTTTTTTTTTTTTGCTTAACTTTAAAATATTGCAAGTGATATTTTTTGCTTATATTTGTGCCAAAAAAAACTTTTCTCATTAAGTTTTTGAACAACAAAAGTTTCAAAGTTGCCACAATTGATTAACATTTTTTTTTTAAGTGACTTTTCAGCTACAATTAGCCATTAATTGGCATCAGTCTCAGCCAGTTTCTAGTTTATTATTTGACTGCTTACAACTATTTTACACATATCACATATCACACACACACACATCACACACACATCACACACACATCATACACACCTCAACTATTCGTTGGAAAAAACGTTTAGACTGTTTTTTGGTAACACAAAAGGAGTTTGCTGCTTAACCTTTGAACGAGTTGGCTTATTTGGAATTTGACGTGACTGGTTTGCAAGGGCCGCCACTTGTAGTTAGTTTTAGCCCGGCTTAGTTCTTTAGTTGTTAAAATCCATTGTTGTTGTTTGCGCCGCCTTTTGACATCTCAGTCGTATTTGCCACCGCCAATGCCTTTGCCACATTTGCCACACTTGCCACCGCCAACACCAGCGACTTCGCCAGCCGCTTTGCACAGTGCCAACGACTAACAAGCGTTTGCATTTATTTCTTTCTGCTCTTATATTTGACCACCCCCGTGCCACCCGCCACGCCCCCTATTTACAAACTAACCAAACGCACACGAAACGCATGCGCATTTCCCCCCGCCCCACTACCGCACTTGCCCCTCTTAGCCGCGGAGGAGGAAGGCTTGCAGCCGCAGTTTGCCGAGGAATGCTGTTGCGAGGTGGATGTCGAGGTCGCCCTAGCTGCGGCTCGACGTTCGCACGGCTCAAGTTTCTCGTGGCCGCCGCCACAGGATGAGGGCCATGCGGCACCTACCGCTGCCCCACTTTACATAGCACCACCTGAGACGCAGCATGTGGTGGTGGCAAATCCAGTGCAGGAGGTGCCTCCCTTACCGCCGGGCAGTGCCACCTCACGGCTCGATCCACAGCCGCAAGCGGAGCAGGCGTCACAACAGCAGCCACTCCAGTGGCAGAGCTACTCGGCGCCACAGTTGACCAATCAGCCAATTAGGGGGCAACTGCAGCAGCAGCAGACACAAATGGAGCAGGAGTCGAGCTCGGACAGCTACACGTCCACGTCGACAACGACGACGACCACCTCCGAGGAGTACCAGCGCATGTATGCCGCCCAACTTCAGGCCTATCAGATGCAGCAGGCCTACGAGCAGTCCGGCTCTGAACTGGACTACCAGGTGGACTATGGCAGTGGCCAGGACATGCATGAGTATCCGTCGGGCAGGCGGAGTGCAATGGAATGCGTGGACACGCTATCAGCGCCACTAAGCACGTACAAGCTCATCGATATGGTAAGGGAGGTGACACCCAGTCCCGTTCCATACCCAGAGCCGGGGGCAGCGCCTGCCGCTCGCCATGTGGCGTTCAACGATGAGCCCGAGATCAAGGAGCTGCCCCAGCTGACCCAGGTGCACACAGAGCTCGAGACGATACCCGAGTCGGCTGTTGAGACCGAGCAGCCAGTGACAGACTGGGCAGACACGGATACAGCCGACGATCGCGAGGGTCTCATCATCGAGCAGCGTTGCCAGATCCTTGAAAGTGAACGCATGTTTCAGGCAACGCCAGAGATCTGTTTTGAGATAGCGCCAGTGCGTCCACGTCCAGCGCCTTCCAAGATACCCAATCCCTCGCCCAAGGAGTGGATCAATCCGATGATTCGGGTCCTCACCACAGCCCCGGATGTACCCTTCCATCTGCTCGAGTGTCCATACCCCAAGCCCTGCGGCGATGACTTTGAGGAGTCAGCAGCTGCAGCTGCCATGGCTGCAGCAAATGCGCCTCTAGCCCCAGTTTTCGTACCTGCTCCTCCTCCAGCTCCAGTTCCTGCTCCTACTCCGGCTCGTGCTCCATCCATTGTTGCCGCTACCATGGACAATTACGGTTCTGAGCTCCTACGTGAGTCTCCGCCCAGAGGCACACGGTTCAGTCAGGCAATGGCAACTGCACCCGAGTTTGAGGTGCGCTTTGCACCGCCAGGCGCGGACGATGTGCCACTCCCCGAAGAGACAGTGCCCTATTTACCACCGCCCATGGACATGAAGCCCTATCTGCGCGAAGATTACCGTGCCAAGAGTCCATTTGTTAGCGCCCTAACCACCGCACCCGAGCGTCCCTTCGAGGGTCACTTCGACAAGGACGTACCCATCCATGGCTTAGACCTGCCCACACCCAAAGAACACCTGAGCATGTCCGATGCCCTGGTGACGGCACCCGAACGCGGCTACACCCCACTAAATCCCGAGAATGCGACGCAGCGCTTCGATGCGGAGCAAAAGCAACAAAAATTGAAAAAATATGAATTTCAGGTGCTCGATCGGGAAGAGGAGCTGGGCATCAAGCCGCAGCCACCGGAAACTGTGCAATACTACACAACAGAGTCCAAGCAGCAGCAGCAACATCAGCAGCATCGCAAGTCCTCAGCATTTGCGGCAATGCAAGCATTCCAGCCGTCTTGTGAGCCACTTTCCTCCTCCAACACGAACACGCCACGTGCCTCCATCTCGTCCCAGTCCAGAGAGCACACAGATCTTGAGTATCAGAAGTACTGCAAGGCGCAGCAGCGCAATCAAAAGCGACTCGACTTCTTTCACAAAAAGGAAGAGGAGTTGCAGACCCAACAACAGACCCATGTACAGACCCAAAACCACACCCAGCTGATCCACCAACAGCAACAACAACAACAACAACAACAACACTTAGAGACTAACTCGAATTCGCTAGTTACCGCATCCAATGCGACTGCTTCCTCTGACTCCTCTTCCACAGTCCAACAGTCCACCACCAATAGCAACACCACCACCACCACCACCAACTCCAACATCTCCAACTCAGCCTACGTCGCCCAGGCCAGCCACCGATCCTCCTTTTCAGCCACAACCGCCACCAACCAGACAGCTGTAAATACTGCTTGTAAAATTGAGGCACACGATTTAATCGAGGAAATTGCCGAGGAGCTCGAGCACTCTGAGATCCTATACCCACCGCCGTCTCCGCTCAGCCATCTCAAGGGTAAAGCCGTACAGTCCGGTCTGCACCGGCCCGAAACCATACCAAAGTACCAGCGCAATTGGACAGTGCTGCCAACCCAGAGTCCCATACGCACACCGGAACCACAAGAGCTCCGCGACAATGTCCCGCTTGCTTTCGTTGATGCCCCCAAGGCCAATGCGGGTGGCGAAACCGTACACAGACCCATAGCTCAGGATTTGCGGGGTGCTCCAGCGGCTGCCCGTGATTCGATTGCATCGGCAGCGAAGCCAGAGGTGCAGCCGTCGGTGCCCATTATACTTGAAGATCGCTCGTGTCCAGTAACGATGGCTTTTCAATCACTAGATGAATACGAGCAAGCCGATCAATCGCTGACGTCCACCAGGCCCTACACGCCCTCCTCCTTCTCGATGATCAACAAGCCGGCACCGATCATACCCTTCTACCAGACACCGGAGAAGCTCCTCTTTGACGAATGTCCAGCTACGCATGCCCGCGATTATGCGCATCTAGCTGCCTCACCCTTTCCAGATCGGGCACGCTCGCCGGCCCCAGGACCGCCACCGAATCCGCTCTCGGCCATCAGGGCGCCACGCATGAAGGAGCCGGAGTCGGCACTTCTCCCACTTGGCGGGCCACCACGCTTGCAGGCGGGCTCCATTACCACGGGTCAGAGCTATCAGGGCCAGTTGCTGGCACACTCGGAGCAAAGCACGCAGTCGGGAAGTCAGAGCTACACACAGCAGCCAGAGACGCTCACCGAGCGAAAGATCGGCAATCTCAGTGTGCAACAGCGGGAGCAATCATCGCAGCTGCAGCAGCAGCAACAGTCCCAGATGCAGAGCCAGACCAAGACACAGATTGGCAACACACAGATCGAACGCAGGCGCAAGGTGACCGAGGAATATGAGCACACGCAGAGTGCCAAGACCATCGAGATTCGCACCGGATCTCAATCTCAGTTGCAGTCACACTCCCAGTCTCAGTCGAAATCCCAATCTCAATCGCAATCCCAGTCTCAGTCTCAGTCTCAGCTAAAGCAATCGGAGTCCACAGAGCGTCGTCAATCGTATGGACGCACTGGTTTTGTGGCCAATCAGATGCGCCGTTTGTCTGGCCTGGAACAGGAGGTCAGCAACCTGACCACCCAATCACAGGCCATCAGCGCCAGGGCGTCCACGCTGGGGGAGAGCACCTTTCCCCAGCTGCGCTCGCCCACCTTTGACACCAAGTTCCCAATTCACCCGCCGACAGCTGATGCCGTCGCACCAATCTCAGCAGCAGGAACACCTACATTGCCTGCAGCTGCCAATAAGCTGCTTGGTCCTCCACCCGGATTCATGAAGCAGCAACAGCAACAGCAGCAGATACAGCAACAACAACAACAACAACAGTTGCAGCAAAGGTCCGCCTTTCAGTCAACATCTTCGGTGGTGTCCGCATCTCAGCAGCAGCTGCGCTCCCATGCCACCAACACATCGCTAACATCAGCAATTGCATCTACATCAACTGCATCAACTGCATCAACTGCATCATCTGCATCTAGGTCGGCGCAAGCCAGTTTAACCAAAGCTTCTGCTATTACTACCACGACTAATAACCAGGCGTGCAACGCCTTTAGGGCCACTGGAGCTCCCATTGGCAACTCAAAGGCCAACAATAACATTGCAGCTGCGCTGGCCAATCTGCCAATTAATAATAATGGCCAGCGGCCGAATGCTTCAAACGCAGCTCCAACGGTGGCTAAGCCAACTGCTGCCGCTGCTGCAACAGCTGCTGCGCCGGCGCCTGCCTCATTTCCGCCAAATTTAAGTGACTTTGACTCAAATGTTGATGGTTCCACAGGTGCTGGAGGCAAGGGCGGCGCATTTGGTGCCACATCGGCGCCAAAACGTGGACGCGGCATTCTCAACAAGGCCGCCGCACCCGGTGTCCGCATCCCATTGTGCAACAGCTGCAATGTGCAGATCAGGTGATCCCAAGTTTCCCCTTGTTGTTGTTGCTCATCTTTGTTGTTGTTTCTGATTAACCTAGTCATAAGATTTGTAGGCTTACTGATCCACAATATCTATCCATATAATCCAGCACTAATTCCAAGCATGATCTTCGCTCTAATCCTCTTAACCAATGTTTGTCGTTTCTCGTTTCGTTTTGTTCTGTTGCAGCTGCCCCCTCCTCGTCCGCCTCTTTTCTTGCCAAGCCCAATAACTTGCATGCTAACCAAACTGCCACAATGCCACGCCCCCAGAAAGCAACTGACAACACGGCAAGTCATCATTTGGCTACGGCAACGGATGTGGATGCCACAGCCATGCTGTCCGACTCCATTGGCAAGATCGATATGGGGGAGCAGACGAATGCGTTTATGCAGGAGGCCGGCAAGATAATATCCAGCATGCTGGAGGCTCGCCTGGCGACCAATGGCAATGCCAATGGTGCTCCACTCTCGCATGCCGGCAGCACATTGAGTCTGCGCAGCAACAGCAATTCCAATCTCTCCAAGAGCCCAATGATTGTGCGCAAGCGTCTGGATCTGGATGATTTCAAGCACATTGATCCCACACAGCCGGTGGCCTTGCACTCTGTGGTGGCTGTGCCGCCAACGCAGCAAAAGCAGCCAATCCACGAACTGGGCAATCAGAGGGCGGAGCCACAGGTGGCTCGGGTTGAGTTGACGTTGCCGGCTCAGCATCCCATGGGCAAGATACTCGATATGTGTGATAATGGAGGCAAGATGCCAGCGACGACGATGACGACGACGACGACGACGACGATGACGACGCCAACTGTGGCGCAGCAGGCACCCGAACCGGTGGCCTTTAGAAACAATTTGCGACGCACTGGTGCCACACATGCGGCAGATCGTCGCTCCTACATTGAACCCAAGCAAAGCTCCCCAAACAACAACAACAACAACAACAACAATGAAAGCAACATAAACAGCAACAGCAACAATAGCAACAACAGCAACAATTGTCAGCCAAATGCGCCCAGTTTCAGCGTTAGCGTTCGAGCACTGGGCGATGCCCAGGGACCCATGTCCGAGGAGAATGAGAAGGCTGTGAGTCAGTTGCTCAAGGATGGTAAGCGTCCGGTTTGCTGTCAGTGCAACAAGGAGATTACCTCGTAAGTAGCCTGCGCCTGCGCCTGCGCCCTCGCCCGCCTGCACCTATCCCACTACTCACTGCTGCTCCCCTGTTTTACTGCCTCTTCCAATAACTGTTGACTAATAAAAACCTTTAATCCGCACAGAGGACCGTTCATCACCGCTCTGGGTCGCATCTGGTGTCCCGATCACTTCATTTGCGTGAACGGCAACTGCCGTCGTCCGCTGCAGGACATTGGCTTCGTTGAGGAGAAGGGTGATCTGTACTGCGAGTACTGTTTCGAGAAGTTTCTGGCGCCCACGTGCAGCAAGTGCAATGGCAAGATTAAGGTAATCCAACACACACACATACAAATCTCATACAGCTTTAAGCTACATCTTCTTCTTCGGTTTCTCCCGGCTGCAGGGCGATTGCTTGAACGCCATTGGCAAGCACTTCCATCCGGAGTGCTTTACGTGCGGCCAGTGTGGCAAGGTCTTTGGCAACACGCCCTTCTTCCTGGAAGATGGCAATGCGTATTGTGAGGCCGATTGGAATGAGCTCTTCACCACGAAGTGCTTCGCTTGCGGCTTCCCCGTCGAAGCCGGCGATAGATGGGTGGAGGCACTGAACCACAACTATCATAGCCAATGCTTTAACTGCACTGTGAGTACTCTCGATTATATGTTCCCTCTCCTATTGAGCTGTCTATAATCATTTTTCCCTAATCCTTGTTTAGTTCTGCAAACAAAATCTGGAGGGTCAGAGCTTCTACAATAAGGGCGGTCGTCCCTTCTGCAAGAATCATGCGCGTTAAGCGCACTAAAGGATCATAACAGATCTAATCATGGCTCGACTATGGACTTCAGGGATTACGCACACTAATATGTAACAACAACAACAACAACAACAACAAAAACACCGATAACAAAAACAACAAACAACAACAAAAACAATCAAAGAAAGAGATAAAGCGCTAAACAGTTCTCAAAAACTGAGCTTATTATTGCAATTATCAAAGTAAATCAAACCTAATTATTATGCACACTTAATTTCATTTTTATATTTTTATTTGTATTTGTTTTTAATTTAATTTTTTTGTATTTTTTTGAATTGTGCAACCAACTGTTATCCTAATTTTAAATAAATAAATGAATAGAAAGAGAGGAAAGGAAAACAAAGAATGCAAAAAATGTAAACGACACTAAATCGAATTAGACAACAGACAAGCACAAGCAGAATTATAATTTATATATATATATCTATATCTATATCTATATCTATATCTATATCTGTCTACCCATTTACGATTATATTATTTATTCATCATGTCATAATCGAATTATTTACGAGTACCACACACACACACACACCCCTATTACACCTATTATGTATATGTATGTATTTCACAAAAAGTTATTTAGTTCAAGTTTGAAAACGATACGGTTAAAAAAACCAACCAACAAACTAACAAACAAATTGCGCGAAAGGATTTCAAAAGGATCCAATCCGACCGATCCGATCAACAGGAATATGGCCACGATGAAGGAACGCAGCTTGTCAGCAGTAAATTCATCCATATAAATTTATTAAATTAAATATAAATTTAATTTAAAAACGCTACTTTAATTTATGTTGTATACCGAATCGAGAATTTAACTAAAATTGATTGTTCATTATAGCAAATCAGATCAATAAATTTCGAAATCTTTTTCGCGTTTAATTTGAGTGAGTTTTTTTTTTGGTTTTTTGAACCCATCGATCTAGACTCTTTTCGACTGTCAGCTGGCCAATTTGCATGGCTATAAAATACATGCTTAACCTCTTCAAATAACTTGCCACAACTTCTTTTAGCCAACTTAGAAGCAATGTGCAGCTGTGAAGAGCGAATTGCGGCAATCGTTGACATATTCCGGTAAGCTGCTCTCACGTATTTCGTTGACAGCCGGAAAGTATGCAACAGCTTTTGCTTTCTTTACACATGCACACACCACACACACACACACACACACACACACACACACACATACACACGCACACATATCGACGCACTCACACGCTCCATTTCGACAGCCAAGAGCAATTTCATGCTCAACCAATTTTTGTTGTTTTCATTTGGCATTTTTCGGGGCGATTTACAAACATATCGTTGGGGGGGTTGGGGGTTTGGGGTTTGGGATTGGCGGCATCGCTTTTCATGCCGTTTTTCCTCCTATTTTGTTGGCCATTGGAATAAGGTGTCAATTTTTGTGTTCGCTCCACATTTTTGCGGGCTGGGCGTTAATCGGCGGACCACTTAAAGTGCCTACAAGGGCTGCACGGTCAATACAAATTTACGCTAGATTAAGCAAGATATACGACCATGTGTGTGTGTGTGTGTTGCTGTGTGTTGGTGTGTGTGTGTGTGTGTGTAGCTCTGTGTGTGTGTGTGTGTTTACTTTTGAGTAAGGCTGCCACACCACGCCCTTTTGTTGCTAAACGCTGCCAGGCAGAAAGAAAAACAATTTGCGGTTTTTGTGGTATTTTTCAACAATACATTTTTGCAGATGTTTTGCTTATTTTTTTTTTTTTTAGTTTATTTAGCCTTGCACACGGATACAGAGGACTTTAAGTTGGTATTAAGTATTTCTATAGTATATCATTTAATTTTCGTACGGTTCTTATCCATCTTTATCATCGATCTTTACCAGTATCTCATAATTTTAACACACACGCATTTACCTTCGCGCCTAGCAACTACAATTTATTCGTAATTAGTTTTATTTTAGGCTTTTTTTTATTAGGTTTTTTTTTTAATTTTTATTTTTGTTTTATCTATTTATTAATTTGTTTTTTTTTTTCAACGCATTCAGAAATCAGTTTCACTTTCAATTGGATTCATTATTCGAAAATGCGCGCAAAATTTGTCACCGTAGCGTTCCGTCGCGAATTTACATATATAGGGGTTTTTTTTTTTATATAGTACATAGCTTCATACACACATATATATATATATATATATAGGTAGGTATATATATATATGTGCATGTAAATTGGGATAGGGAAAATCTTTACTTAACGCATGCTAGAAATGCACTCGAAATTATTATTTACAAATCTTTTAGGGGGTTTAAACCTTCTCTTATGGATGTGTGTGTGTTTTTTTTTTTGTATGTTATATATTTTCAATTAGGTTTTTTTGGAATATATTAATACTTGTACATATGCATATGCGATAGTTCGTAATAGATATGCTTACAAAAATAAATTCAACACATTCAAGTACAACAAACATATCTTAGTATCTAAATGCCGCTTAAAGTATATATGAAAGTATATTTAGAGTTATAGTACTATATAATATATATATATATATATACACACATATATATATATATATATATTTATTCATGTAGGAGCAGAGTTTTAGTTTTTTTGTATCGTACAAATAAATACCTTTGGGTTAACGAGTGTTTAAAATTAACAAACAAATAATAAACAAAAAAAAAAGAAGAAAATTAAATGAAAACCCAAAAAAAATACGAAAAAGAAAACTGAACATTGGAAATCCATTTGGATTTGGCAAAATGTTCGCATCATTTTC
Organism: Drosophila melanosoma; assembly: GCA_035042045.1. Lineage (NCBI taxonomy): Eukaryota > Metazoa > Arthropoda > Insecta > Diptera > Drosophilidae > Drosophila > Drosophila melanosoma. The sequence continues at coordinate 78,423 of JAWNLY010000188.1, read as the reverse complement.
CGCTTGAGTTAAGATTCACTTATTCGGTCTCTGGGAGTTGGGGTCGGGGTTGAGTGGGGGCTACAAGTGCGCCAATATATCGATCTGGTCGAGTGCACTGGCCTGTCCAGCCGTTTGAGATTGAGATGGCACCTGTGCCTGTGCCTGTGCCTGTGCCCGTCCATTGCCCGTATTGCTGCTGTTCGCCTGCGATATGGTCACAATGGTCACCAGATCTTTCGCCTTTGCTGTACTCTTTGTTGCTGGGCTTTGGGCCTGGCTCTGACTGCGATTCCTTGACTCGATTTCCACAATGGCCGATGTGAGCAATGTGTTCGACTGCAGCGCACTGTAGTCGGGCAATTGCTCCGGCGATGGCTCCGGCAAATCCTCATTGGCCAGCAGCCGACCCGATGGCGCCGTCTCAATCGTTCGCTCGCTGTTTAGCGTCAGTGAGGCGGGCGTCGCATTGCGGGAACGGTAACTGGGTGGCAGACTGTACTCGGAGCCGCCCATGCTGCTGCTAATGGTGCCACCGCCACCACCACCACCACCAATGCCCGAGCGCAATGTGGTCAGAGGTGCCCTGCCAAAAAAAAAGAAGAAGAAAGAGATGAAGTCAGTCAAGGAAGGAGCTTGAGATGTCAATGAAATAATGTATGCATTATTTGCGCAGTGGCCAAGACAAGAGACAATGTCAATGCACAAATTTGCATATGGAGTCAATGTATCTAGCAATGTATCTACGAGCATTTATCTATTTATCTATTTATCTATGTATCTACGAGCATCTATCTATGTATCTAGACGAAGTTGTTGCCGTTGTCTGGATTCGACTTTGTCAAATGTAAATAACAAAAGGCGTTTGGGCAATTGTTGCCAGTCAGTGTGTGTGCGGGTGTGTGTGCGTGTGTGGGTGTACATATGTCTGCCACATATTCACACTTCAGTCAACAAAATGCATGGCAAATTCCGAGGTCGGCAAAAATTCAAATTTCAAAATTGTATAAAGCAATTTGAAGTATGTAAAATTGCATTTAATTGTTCCCGACAAAGATTCAATACAAAAGGAAACAGGAATACGAAAGGAAGATGAAGCTCCAACTCTCTCTCTATATATATATATATATATATATCTGTACAGCGACATAACAGGCAATTTTCACAGGCAGTAGGCACTTGGGCCATGTCTTTGTTTGTTTAATTGACTTGGCTAACAGCTTCGCCTTGCAATTGCTTGGGCTCTACACTCAATGCTGGGCCTAATCCTTGCCCGGCCTGCCTGACGCAGATTGCCTTTTAATACACACACACACACACACACAGAGTACACACACACGCGTCGCTTGTTATGCAAGAGAACACCGAGTGTGTAATAGTCTCTGTGTGTGTGTGTGTGTGTGCGCGCGTGTGTGTAAATATTTTGCAGAATTTCACAGATTTCTTTGTTGGCTCTTGCATCATTTGAATATGCCATAACACACTGGCTGTGTGTGCCTGTGTGTGTGTGTGCGTGTCAGACAGACTGAAAGCAAGACTGCCTAAAAGTATGCTCTGATTCACTTACCCCCCCCCCCCCACACACACACACACACCCAAACACACACACTTTCACATAAGTTTTTGCTTCTTTGCATACTTCTCTGTCACTTTTTGCACCCTTTGTTTTGCGAGGCGCCTTCAAGCGGGCATATTAGCTCACAAATTGCTATAAAATTTCATACTAAGCTTAATATTAATATGCATATTTTGAGCACCTTTCTTAAATGAATTTAATATTAACTAAAATTGTAACGTATCTCAGTTTCGAGCTTTGTTTGATGAGCTGCAGACATTTTTCAATTGTTTTCCACTGCTTTAAGCACTTCCTGGCCAACTAAGCTGCTTATATGTATGTTTTCCAGGAATTGTTGTTGTTGTTGTTGTTGTTGTTGATATGGTTAGTGTGGTTGCTGTTGTTGACTTTTGATTTCCATTATGTGACATAAATATTTAAGTGCATGTGGCCTTGTATATCATTACAAGCAAATTAATTTGCCATACATTTGCATTTTGTCTGCTGTACGAGTATTCTGACTCAAACTCACACTCACACTCACACTCACACTCATACTCATACACACACTCACACTCACACTCACATTCACACTCATACTCACACTCACACTCGTACTCAGATTCTTTCTTGTATTTTCAGTGTTCAACAGTGCGTAAATTTTCGAGACTCGACCGCAACTCAATATTTTTGTAACGCAATAAAAAGTAAACTTTTCTAATTAGCGGCCATTATGCGATCAAAGCGGCAATTATCCGCCACCCTACCCCCCCCCCAACGAATGGTTCTGTCACACTTTCCGGACACACTGGTGTCCTGGTCCTGCTGGACTGCTGCCTCCTCCTCCCCTCTTCTTAATTTTCATTACAATGGCGCCTCATCTCGTTGTCGGCGTCATTTCAATTGTTTCAATTTGCTCATTGTCTATCTGATGTCTCCGGTCTCTCCTGTCTCCTGTCACCCGTCTTTGCTCCTCAGTCCCCTGTCTGTTCTCTGCTATCTGCTGTCCTGTCGTGGGTGTGGTCATCTCTCCTGTCCTGTATATCCTCCCTCTTGCTTTTGAGTGGCTGGCAATTGGATTGTTGCGTATTTAAATTGTTTGCCATTTCGGCTGGCGACTGTTTGAAGTAGTCGTTCGGTGCTCAATTCAATTAACTTGCAAATTCCTCTTCGACGCCCAACCGAAATCAACAAAAAATCATTTGTAAAAAACAAATAAAACCATTGACAGGCTTCTAAAGTTTTTTTTGGGCTGTTGCCGCATTAAAAAAAATGGCCAAAAGTTTGTGGGCCAACCCCAAGCAATGTGTCAATGTTAGCACCAACCCGGCAAACCGCACAAAGCCAAACCGCTGACGTTTCAGCTGATGCTGCAACCCCCAAAAGCCAGCCCCCCCCTCACTACTGCCCTTGGCACCTACCCCCCTCCCCGCCCAAGCTCATTCCAATTCCAACCTCAAACTGTGCGTTGTAAACATTTTGTGGTTGCATCGCTAAACTTTACAAATAACTCACGAGGGGGCGTTGTATTTTAGCATGCCAAGGGCAAAATGGTAAAGGAAGGGGGAAAAAAAGGTGGGGGTGTGGTAAGGCTAACACTTACCTCAGCAGGCTGCCGGCATGAGATCGATATGTGGGTGGCGGCGAATTGCCACGCACCACTCCATTCTGACGATCACGGTCCAACAGTAAAAGTCTGCAAATAATCAAAAAAAAATAAATAAAATAAACAAGCAAATCAAATTATTAACACAAAAAATATATATATAAATATTTGCACATGTAACACGATCCATCACTGACCCAATTATTTAATTAATTAATAAATCATCCACTGAAAACAGCATAACAAAAGAGTAATTTTTTTTTATTACAATTTGAGTAATTTTTGCGCTTGCAGAATCATTTTTGATTTATTAACAAAGAAAACAATTTTTATTGCTTTAATCAAATTATTCTTACAGTTGAACAACTCAGCCAGAGTGAATAAATATAGTTTAAAATGATTACTTTCAGATATATTATTGGAGATATTAAATAAATAATTCCATAAATAAACTTTACAGTTTATATTTAAGCTTCTCAAACTAATTATTTTCATTTCAACAAAAACTCTGAGCTGCATTTTAAATAATTTATAAGATAATTGCTTCAAATTTTAGGCTGCTTCCTGCCAGGATTTATATTGCTGAACAAGTGAATAAATATAGTTTAAAATATATGATTAATTGCAGATATATCATTGGAGATATTAAATAAATAATTCCATAATTTAGTCGAACTTTACAGTTTATATTTAAGCTACTCAAACAAATTATTTTCATTCAACCAAAAAAACTCTGAGTAGCATTTTAAATCATTTGTAAGATAATTGTTTCAAATTTTAGGCTGCTTCCTGCCAGGACATATACCACATGAAGGGCAACGCACACAAGGGTCAAAATATAGCAAGAAAAAGGCTATTTTTTGACCAGTGCATAATTATATAATGCAATTAATTGCCCAAGGACATGCAAGCGGATGTGGTTAGCCGAGCATGTCCGTCGCTGTCCTCCATGCTGCCGCTGCCACACACACACACACGATTTATGCGTCATGGCTTGGTTTTGTACCCACCTCAGACGATACTCCTGCATGCTGGCCTGGTAGGATGGCGGCGGCGGACGGTGCTGGAACTCCGGATAAAGCAGTCCGTGTGGCGCGCCGCCGCCACGAGCGCAGGGGCGTCGTCCGCAGCGTGCTAAATCGACGGTGGTGCCCAGTCCAAGGCAGCTTTGGCCACCCGGCGCTGTCATACGCCAAGCCGCACCGCTAACGGTAACCAACACGACGCCAACTCCTGCAAAGACACAAAGACAGACATCAATTTGAGTTATGTGCAACAAAATAAAAGAAACAACAACAACAACAACAAAGCAAAGCATAGCAAATCCATTTGGCGATGGATAGCAAAAGCAATTGTTAAAATGAGCGTCCAATTAAGTGTTTGCTTTTGTAATTGTGCTGTTAAATTTAATTAGACGTCAAACGCTACGTGGGCGTGGCACCACTACTACTACTACTACTGCCAACCCACTTAAAGCAAATCGAGCGGAGTGGGACACAAATTTCAATCTGAAGGGGCAAAGCCCCATCGACTCAGTCTCAGTAACAGTCCCAACCGACTCTGTCAATCTTGGTTCCAGCATCCACTTTTACTTTCGCCAATCAGGTCCGGTCCGAGTCGAGGCTTTCCTTTTGACAACTGACAGCTGCATGGGGCACGTCTAGTGGCACCGACAGGGGGCAGTGGAGCGTGTCATCATCATCATCATCATCGTCGTCGTCGTCGTCAGTGAGATCCCAGACCCCCAGTCGTTGTCGGAGACAACCTGAAGCTTTTTGACCGGCAGCTGATTAAAGCCAACAATAAAGGTAGGCATTATTTTTATTAGACAAAATTGTCGTCGTTTTATAGTTGTCGTTGTTGACGCATATTTTCATGAGCAATTTGCGCTGAGCAACAAGAAGCAAGCAAGAAGAAGAAGAAGAAGAGCCGCCAACAAATGACTGCAATTTGTGCGTTTTCGTTTATGAGTGCGACACAAGTCGAGGGGCAGTGGCAGTGGCAGGGGCAGAGGCAAGCATTTTATTACTAAGCGACATATGTGTATAGCTGAGACGAGTTAAGTTGAGTTGAGTTGGAGACAGTTGGAGGCTTGATTGCCATTAAATTATGTAAAACTTTGCGTTACAACTCAACAATTTTTGGTAATTGCCGGGCTGAAAATGGCGCAATGTCACGCTTCGAGTGCCCCAACTAAACGCGACTGGCAATTGATTAGAGCATCGTATACATAAGTAATGCGCTCCGACCCCCAGCCCTAGTCGAAAGTTAAAAAAAACGGAGACGGCAAGGGGGTCGGGAACGGACGCAGTTGCGGAAGTTGAGATTGTGGAGCGCGACGTGGTCGTTTGCACTTGGAACCACTTTTATGTTACGTGTGCCGCCGCTGAACTCTGTGCAGAAAGCGAGCAAGAGCCAGGAGTACTTCAATGAGTGACTCATGAGGAAGAGCTGCAAACATGACAGTTGGAATTAGAGGCGCCTCAAAAATATTTATACAAAATGCAAAAGCAATTGTTACTACACTCGAAATTAACTATTTGTTTAAATATGACAAGCATAATTAATATATATTTTATTTGAGTTATTATATATTAGATTAAATATATATTACAGAACGAATATTAGGACTATATAACTTCATAATAAATAGTTTGAGCAAAAGCCCGTCAACCCCCTAATAAAGCATAATTAGAATTTGATGACTATATTGTTAAACAAACATTTTTTTTTATATTATTTATTATTTTATATAATATAATAATATAAAAGAATTTATAGTTCATTTGACAACTCTTATATAATATAGTATTCCGATCATCTTCGAAATGAAGCAAGCAGTCATCAGCTTGACTAGGGATGCATATATAATCCATATAATCAGAGACGGCTCCTTCGAGAAAATTCTAATATAAACCCATATAAAATGCATTTAACTGATTTTCGTTTATTACAAAACTTTTATTTAATTTTTTAGATTTGATTTGATTTGAATATCTAGTTAAGCAAACATGTTTATTATACTAAAATACATCGTTTATTTGACAACTAATATTAAATAATATTCCGATTTGCTATGATTTATTTATTTCTAACTTGCAAGCAGTCATCAGGAATGCTGATAAGGAACATATACTCAATATATTCGATGACGACTCCTTCAAGAAAATTCTAATATAAACCCATATAAAATGCCTTCAACTGTTTTCCTTCATTACAAAACATTTTTACTTATTTTTTCGTAATCAAATTGTGCATAGTTTGTATTGTAATTTGGGCCCAGTCTTAATGGCTAATCGTTAAACGTTAGTCAAGTTAAATGTTGTTTATATAGAGATAAACTATCTGTGAGCATTTCCCACAGATGTGTATAAGAGATAAGCGAACCAACCAGGATAAACCATTGGACGGGACAGTGCCAATATTTGCCAACTATCTGTGTTGCATAGTGGAGCTGATAAAACTCGTAACCGGAACTAAACTGCTCTTACAATATTGACACATTTTGTGTCTTTACAAATTTGTTTGCTCCCCAAACTGGGTCACACAATCGCGCCAAATACAAAAGGGCAGTAAACACACCACAAAAAAAAAAATAGAAGAAGAAGAAGAAGAAGAAATAACAAGCCAATAACAGCAACAAAGCAAGCTATAATTGTAGAAATTGTTTGTGTGGGAACAACAACAACAACAACAACAAACAACAATAACAACTATTTCACATACGTAATTGCAACAAATGTGCGACTTGTGTAAACATCATGAAACGGCGATGTTTTAATGCCATTTTTGTGACCCCAATTAATTGTCAGATATTTACACATGCATATACATACATATACACATATAAGTATGTATATATATATATAGATAGTTACGTAATCGAATTGTGTATTCTTACTTACCAATCATTAGTAGCGCAGCCGTCAGATGTGAATTTGGCGGACCCGCCAGTCCCGTGGCACCCAATGCTGCACCACCAAGGGCGCACGCCACGCCCCCTAGGGCAACAACGGCAATGAGAGCGCGCAGCGGTGGTCCAGCAAACCATTGCCCGCAGCACCCCTTGCCGGACCGTTCCGACGGCGATCTGCAAAGAATAAACAATTCTTTTGTTAGTTTCTGCTGGCAGCTGTAAAAATGAACATTTTTGAGAAAATTTCAACAAACATTCTAACACAAATGGTGCACAAGTCGGACAGCGCTTTAATTGTGCGCAGGTGGACACTCACAGCAAGGACACTTGCCACGCCACAAGCCGTAGCAACTGCGGCAGCTGCTCTGCGTTTTCGTGGCGCGTGCAAATTGCTCAAAGAAAAGGGCAAAATTTAACAAAAGCGCAGCGCGAACCGAGACAATTGTTGTAATGTTTTTGATTTATGAGCTGAAAGACAAAAAATTTGCGCACCGAACACAATAAAACAGACCAGACGACCAGACGATGACGATGAGGATATGAATGAGCTTGTGATGTGGAATGTGGGTTGTGGGATGTGGGTTGTGGGATGTGGAGTCTGTGGATGGGCAACAGCGTAAAATATTTTGCGCATTTTCCAGCCAGGCATTGAGGAAAGCAGCAGGCACAATTTATGTAAGGAAGACGCTGCGGGAACCAGAAAACCAAAATCAAAAACATCAATGCACAGTGGGCTCAATTCGCAAAATATTATGTACAAAATTTTATTTATTACATTAATGTAGACCAAAAATGCAGTCAAATATATAATTAAAATAATAAATAAATGACAAGTTTTTTAATCTTTAATTAGTTTAGTTTTAGTTCAAATCCGAAACAAACAAAAAAAGAAAGTTTAAATTATAAGAAAAGTTCACTGAGCAATTAACTAATAATAAACAGTTAAGTTAAAATTTAAAAGACAACAAATTATATAAAATAAGTTGGAATATTAATATATATATAATATATATCGAACATGGACTTATCACATCTGTATTTCTTTTTCTATTCTATCTATGTATATATTTTCTCTTTCTATTTTATCTATATATATATATTTCTTTTTTATCTTTTCTAGTAGTTCTATATAGACCATTTTTTACTTAAAGTCAGAGTCAGAGATGCCTTAAAGCTGAACGGCAGGTGGGCCAACAAAAAGACAGGGCTATATCGATTCGGCTGTGGGCTGATGCTCATTGTAAATACATGTATAATAAATATACAAACAAATTGTAGTAATAAATAAGTTCGAGTACAGTGTACCAGGGTGCAGGACTGACGACAAGGACGACGTGTGTGCGTAAATTCATTAGGACACAGATACAGAGGACAACTCGAACAAAAGGCGTGGAAGGGGCGAAAGATTCGTTTAAGGATACGGACACTGGAAACGTTTTATTTATGGCCACAGACTTAACTTAACTGTGTGTGTGTGTGTGTGTCTGTATGTTTGTGTGTGTTGACAACCTCCTCGCAGAGATTGGGGGCAGCCATTGAGCTCGGGGCTTGCCAAACAATTAGACGCCGAAATATTTATAGGCAAACAGCTGCGAACTGAGCCCCAAACCCCAACTCCAATCCCAATTTTGGAGTCCCCAACCCAACGTATCCAGTGGGACGTTGCCCACTTTTGTGTCATCGACGCAATTTAAGCAACCGAATGATAAATTGTTGGAAAATTACGTGCATAAAAAGGCAACCGGCTATGGCCGGAAATTTATGTTTAATAATTTTATGTTGTCGCCGGAGGCTGCCAGAGGATTTTTATGATTCGCCATTAAATGTACACAACTCACTGGCGAATGGGAAAATGGCAGCTGGGTAGCAAAGGGTGCATCCGCTCGAGGCCTCACCCTGTCTATCATCGACTAGACCTAGAGCCACATGAGCATCGCGACACGTCTCCCAGGTATACAGTTGAGTTCAGGGGCCGCGGTGTTTATGTTTCATCAGCTGTCATGTCGTGTCATGAAAAATAGGGTCTTCTTAGCGGAGCAGCCATCACTCACACGCCAAAGGAAATGAGTGCGCAGAATGGGCAGAACAAGAGGTAAAATCAGCGAAGACAATGAAACAAGCGAATTCACTCAGTTTTCATTTCTCAGCTGGGTTTGTTTTGGGTCTTAAGTGAAACCGGCTTTATCATTGCTATTCTGAAAGCTGATTAGTAGACAAATAACATAGGAAAAGTCAAAGAGCTACTTAAATTTACTTCTTCTATTTTTTCTTTTCTTTGGTTCAATCTGTAAATGCTGTTCGCAGCGTTTTATTGCCCTTTGTAGCATAAATGTTTCGATTATAGCCTTACATATAAATAGCCTTATTATATAAAATCGATATGCCCATAAAATCGATAAGAAAAAAAAGTGGATGTATATTCAAATGTTTATACACATTATTCATCTAAAGTGGGTATTTTAAATCAATTATTATCAACTGTTTTAATCAGATTATTATAAATTAAAAAGATGAATGTTTTATGCTAACGCTATAAGAAAAAAAAAACAATTAAAAATATCGATTATCAGTCGATTTCAGACACACGTTTTTGCTCATACTTTAAGAATATTCAAGTTTATAATATAAATAAATAAACATCTAAAATACCATCGTAAAGAGGAAAATACGCAGAAGCGCAATTTCAAAGAGTTAAATTTTTCTTATGAATTTCGTTTATTGCAGTTTAAGCAAAATCCCAGACATGTTCGTCCATGTCTACGGGGGGTGTCTATTATATTCGCATAAATTTTCATGTTTTATTTATAGTTTAACTTGAAACTGAAAGCAATTAGAGATACATTACCACACCACTTTATGGCCATTAAACTTTCGCCCTCGCGAAATCGTTTTGGGGGGTTTTTTTGGCTCAATAAATAAACTGAAATTGATGCAATTATTTATCGCATCGATTAGTCGACGCTCTTAAGATCCTAATGGAGCGGCGGAGGGGGGGTTTGCAATTTTATTAATTTATGGCTGGCTTTTATTATTCATATATACTGTTAGTATGCACTTGTGCGCAGCTGTTGTGCTTATTACGCAACTGTTGTGTTTAAAAAATGAAATTTTTAATCAATTTTTGTATTTTATTGCAAGAGTGCTTATCTCGAAGGAAACTGTACAACAACTTTGGCATTGGCTTTTTGTGTTTTCTCTCGACAGTTGTTGGGAAAAACTATAAGCTATAAAATTGCTTAATCAATTGAAAATTGCGCAGTCGGCTGTAAATGTCACGCTGACAACCGGAAAAGCCGCTATTTAAATGAAAACTGTTGCAGAAAAAAAAGCAACATTAAAAAAAATGAAAGTTTTCATTATATTTTTTTTTTTTTTGTATTTAACGGAGCAAAAACTGTGTCAATGCTGGCAAATTACAATTACAAATTGCAATTAATTAATTAAAAAAAATTATAATGCAGCCGCTGTTAATGGTAATGCAGATTGACTGACTTACCGATTGACTGACTGAACTTAACTGACTGAACTGACTAACTGTCTGACTGACTGACTGACTGAATTGACTGACTGAACTGACTGACTGACTGACTGAATTGACTGACTGAACTGACTGACTGAACTGACAGCTACTGCTGTAAGTAGCATTTCAATAGACTTGTTTGCTAAGTTGCCCCTGAACTACTTTGGGGCAGACACATCAAAAACGGATAAGCTGACGTCGAGAAGCTTACATCTAAATGCGACTAGCTGCCATATCTATCACCTATACGATATATATATAAATATATAGCAAATAGCAAATGCGCATTTAGCCAGTTACACAATGCATCTTCGATTTTCTAAGTGCCATTTTAGTTCTGGCTCATTTGCATCTGTATCTATATCTATATATGTATCTGTATCTGTATCTCAAAGTTCAGTATTAGGTACTAATTCTATTCAGTTGCTTGCTGTGAGGCTAATTCTACGTTAATCAATCATCTTGTTGTTGTTGTTGTTGTTGTTGTCGTTGACTCAAAGTGCCAGCGGCTTCTTTGTTGTGCGTGTGTTTGAGTCTGAATAAGTTCTGGGGTAGGTGAGAGGAGGCGGAGGGGTCGTTGCCACCTCGACATGGGGCCCTGCAATTTGGATTCTCTTTCACAATTCAACTCAGAAATCAGTCGCATCACACAAATGTGCTGCGAGTACACTTACAGAGTACGGCTTAACGACAGGGGGTAGGGGGAAGAAGTTTTTCATATACATATATAATACATATATATATATATATAACACGTATATGCAAAGCAAGCTGTGAAGCTGTGGGAAACGCCGGCGCATAGCGAAATTGAATGAGTTTTTGCCACATCAAAGAGAATGATTGACATGAATTTCAAAATGATATTGGAATATTTCAGACAGATCTATGCGGAAAGATATGACTTGCTTAACACGCCCAGTGAAATGAGTCTGTTTTTCTCCATGATAAATCCAGAAATGAGTAGTCCGAAATCGGCAAATGCAACAGCAAAAAGCGAACTGGCTCATAATTAACACGTCTAAAAGGAAAAGTGGCCAACAACACTGAGAAAATCCACAATGAAAACTTTTGCCAGACCACGCGAAATCGAAAGAAGCAATTGGGGGCGTGGGAAGTGAAATGCAAGGGGCGTGTCAAGGCGGCTGGCAGCAAATAACGTGCAAACAGCAACTAATTAAATAATGAGAAAATTAATTCGCAAAACAGAAAACGAATTTTTTTTTATTAAATAAATTAAAGTATTTTATTTGTTTGCATTTCTCATTTTCATAATTTTCTCTTTCAGTTGTGAATGCACTTTTCTCTCTTGCGTAATTCAAATTGAATAAACTTGAAGAAGTGAGGCAATTGGCAAATTAATACATATATCTACTTATATAGTACACACACACACACACATATATATATATATATATATATATATATATATATATATATATATATATATATATATATATATATATATATATATATATATTTGTAGACTCGTAATTAGTTGAAATATTAGCAAGCAGCTACAGATAATAACATTGGCACATTTTGCTAGCCGGCAAATGAGATGAAGAAGAACAAAAACGAAAATGGAAATAGCAAATTAAATAATGATTTTTTCACAAGAGCTGCCCAAACAGATGAATGAATGGACGGATTGGTTGGATGGACGGACGGATTGGTTGGTTGCTTGGATGTTTGTATGGTTGGCTTCAATTTGAGTTTTAGGCCGCTGACAAAGCGTTTTCTGTATTTGTTTCGCTTTTGTTTGCCTCAATCCAGAGCCCAGACCCCAACCCAGACCCAGACCCAAACCCAGACCCAAACCCAGACCCAACACTAGACCTGTGCTGAGTTTTGGGTTTAGCATTAGATTGCTTCACTAAATGTAAGTTGGTGTTTATAGCGCGCAAAACGCCAAAAAGCTATTTTCAACTTTCAATCAATGCCCCCCTCCCTCCGCCCAGCACGTCGACAGCCCGCAGAACTTTACAAAAACCTGAAACCATAATTACACCGCGCTTTTCAACTTTACCGCAATTCTGATTTGTAATGTACTTTTTTTTTGGTGAGTATGTTTTTTTTTCTTTTTTTTTTTGGTGTTATGTTTTTTTGTTGTTTTCTTCATTGTATTGTTGTTGGGGGCTTTTGTAATTTGGCATGAAATTAAAGCACCTTGATTTGATATTTCCAAATTATATTCGTAGCTGAGTATGTTTAGCGAATTGAGATGATTGTTGAGCTAAAGTGAAACCGTGACAAGGCTGCCAGAACACACGCGAACTGTGCGTGTGTAGAAATAATAAAAAAAAAAAACACTTTAATCACAGATACTTTCAAGTAAAAATTAGTTAGTAAAAATAGAGTTAAGTAAGAATGACTCAACTCGACTAGGAGATCACACATGATCAGAATTGTATGACAAGATGTATCCATTCTTAATTGAACACTTGTATTGCTATTAATTATCGATTTATATCGATATTCGACAAACTTTCAGAAAGTTTAGTGATATTTAAACATTGCTAATTACATTATAAATAACAATTACAAACATTACTGGTGTCAATCTGCTCATCCAGCGCTGTTCCTTTGGCTGACTACTATTAAAACATTAAGTCAAATGCTGCCACATGTTTTATTTATTAGATCTCGTTGAAATTGTGAACCAAATAAGATTCCAAATAATTCCAAGTTGATAAACGACATTCTAATTCAGAGACAGTTAATCAAAATGACAGTTTTAATTAAGCAAGCCCATCAAATTCCTAAACAAGAACGAAAATATGTTTTATGCTCTCATAATATCGTGTGAAAACACAAAAATTATCTTTGCATTAATCACCAGGATGTGAACCAGGCATAAAAGATGTGCTCAGGTGTTTTTATTAAATTTCATGACACTGCGACAACTTTAAAAACTTCAGATAAAACCCGACAGAGACAGAGAACAATACAAAGAGAGTATAATGCCCAAACTTGTCTGCTGATGTCTGGAAATGTTGGTGAATTTCTGTGTCCACAGCTGGCGGAGTCTACAATCTACCTACAATGTACTTACTCATGAAACTGTCTGTCTCTCACTTAGCCGCTCCGCCGGTTCTGTGGTTCTGAATCTGGTACTGGTTCTGGTTCTTTTGTGTCTCGGCGAGTGGGGGTAAGCATATAATGAAAACCAGTAGCTACATGTGGACAACTGGTTGGGGGGGGGGGAGGGGAATGTAGCATTAGACTCTCAGAACATGACATTCACCTAGCATTAAAATCAGAGTCGTTGCTCTTGTTTCTCCTCTTGCAGCACAATATATAAATATAAAAATGAAAGCAACCAGACGGCCATAAAAATAAAATACAAAAATACAAAACAAAAAATCAAGTATCCAAGCAAAAGAGACAAAGTCACGTTGCCTTTTGTAAAATTTAAAGAGAGGGTAAAAATATTAGAGTAAAAGTAACAATTTCACACATAGGAAGAACAGAAACTTCTGACCTACTAACTCGCCAAGACGCCAATCTTGAAGTGAGCGTCAAAGTCAAGTAGCTTGTAGGCAGTGGGAGAGAGAGAGAGGAGTATGCGCTGAGGGGAGGCGTTCCAAACTTGGGTAACGTTTTCCACAAATCTAGACAGCAAATGCTTTGACGCTTGACTGACGCCAAAGCCGAGAGTCGAGTTTGGAGCCGGCGAGTTGAGTTCAGTTTAGTTCAGTTCAGTTTCAGTTTAGTTTAGTTTAGTTTAATTTAGTTGGGTTCCAGTTTCAGTTAAAATTGCATTGAATTCACGCCTCACAGTTTAGATTAAAGTGCCGGTGGGCGTAACACACGAGCACACGAATCTGATATACACCCAGACAGCCAGATAAACAGACAGATTGGCAGGCAGACAGACGGACAAACAGACAGACAAACAGACAGACAGACAAACAGACAGGTCGTCAGACTAGCGGACAGACAATACAAAGTTGAGTTGTTTAGTTGATGTTGCTGCTGCTGCTGCTGCTGATGTTGCTCTAAATGCTGCATGCCACATGACACTTTGCTAAAAAGATTGCGCTCAAAGTTTGGATTAATTGTGCTTTGTACAAATCGGAAATTATTGCTTGAAGCTGACACTAGAAATTAGAAAACTCACCATTTAAAAAAATGTCATTCTTTAATGGCACAAAAAACATAATATTCAGTAAAAAATTTCAAATTTCTCTATGTAAAATATAAAAATATTATATGTGTATTCATAAATATAAATAAAAGATTTCTTCTACGTTTTTTTATATGACGAGAATGCCAATTAAACCAGTAAACACAAAAAAAAAGAAGAAAGATTATCTTTGACATTTAAATTTGCATTATTAAATCGACCGATTATTATTATTGAAGAAGTATGTTAATCGTATTTTGATTCAAATGTCAAGATCTTGAAAGAACGCAAAGAACTGGTGAGTTTGGTTATGATAAGCAAAAACTCATTCTTAGAAGAAGTAATTTTTCAACAATTTATTTCTAAGGGTTTTTAATAATAATATTTTTTGTATAAAGGAGCAAATTTACATGCATTACATAAATTTAATTCGTTTGTTTGAAAATTTGGCAATAAAAATTATAATTGTCCAAATTTTACCCGTCAATCCAAGCCGCTTAAAGCTTTTCAGCAGCAAGTTAAATGGAATCTATTACCACTTTCAGCTGCTGTCATTGCGAGTTTAACAGTTTCAAGTTGCCCGTTGCCAGTTGGCCTGGTCTATTTTAAAAGCTGGCCCAAAGAGAGAGAGAGAGGGGGGGGGGGGGTAAATTTGAAGACTGTGGCACATTGTCTTGCTATCTGTTGGCATTGTGGCAAACATCGCTCGTAAGTGCGCTTAATGTGAGCGTAAAAGATTATATGGCAAAGTTGGCGCTGTTCATCGCCATCGATGGGATTTGGCCATAAATGCGGATAAAGTTTGCCAGCAGCAGCGAACGCGTTTATTGCCAATTTTTAAATACATATAACGCAATCATTGCACTGCCAACAATATCGCCCACACACACACACACACACACAAGCAACAAAGGTCAGCTGGCAATGGAGGCCAAAAAGGGCGTTGCAGCAAATGGTTGCACGTTGGCATATATAGGGCAGCATGCCAAGTGCAAAGTGCGGCACTGCAGATTTGGCGCATATAAATATACATACCTTATGCGGCACACACACACACACAAACTCACATTTATGTGTCACATATTTAAAAACACCCACACAGATTGAGGCACAAGGCACAAGTGCCACACACGTGCAGCAGGAATGGAACTGGAAAACGAAAACTTCAATTTGTGTGGAGCGTTGCATTGGGCTTGAGACATTTCTAATTTCAGATCCGTTTCTAATTTCTGGCTTTCATGTGGCGCTGCCTTGGCTGCCAAGCATCCGGGTTGCCGCAATTACTTTTACATGTTGCCAATGCGGCAACAGCAAGAGTAGCAGCAGCAGCAACAACAACAGCAGCAGCTACCACAAACGCAGTCAGCATTCGAAAGAACCGCAGCCAATGTGGCGCGTGCACACACACACACACACAAATAAACACACACACACACACACACACACATACACAAACGCGCTTAAGTAGCTGCGTCACAAGGCTCCAATGTTGCTGCTGTTGCTGCTGCTGTTTGTTGTCATATTGCATGCGACACACACAGCGGCTAGCAGCTGTCATGGATCGCCCAGTTGTGTGTGTGTGTTTGGGTGTGTGCGTGTGTGTGTGTGTGTGTGTACATAAATTAAATTCTTAAATTGCTCGTTAGCTCATCATGAGGTTTGTTCATTCATTCATTCATGCAGTTGTCGTCGTCGTCGTCGTCGTTTCTCTCTCGCAGCTCGCATCGCTATGATGGGCAACAATAACAATAATCATGCCACCAACGACAACCAACACAACAACAACAACAATAAGAACAACAACACTAACAGCAGCAACAAAAATGTTGCGTTTGCTTGCCGCTCTTGGCCATTATGTAGGTCACTTCAATTTGTTGTTGCTGTCGCTGTTGTCGCTGCTGTTGCTGATGTTGCTCATGTTGCTGTCGCCTGACGTTGTTTTTATTTTTCTTGCTGTCTAGCTATCCGTCCCTCCCCCCTCTGCACCACCTCCCTGTTTGGCTGGCATAGAGATTTCACTTGGATTCTATGCGCTTTTAATATCACGCGGATGGCATCTTCAAGTGATTTAATTTATCACCAAATGGATTTTCTGTGGCATTCTCTTTTGGGGCATGCTTAAAATATTTATTTGCGCTTTTGGCGCACACACACACAGAGATAAATATAATGTAAGCCAGTGTGCGTTTTGTCGAAAACGGAATATTTTAATATAGCAATATACATAATTTAGTACTTCTTAAATACTTTCAGACTTTCATTTGAATCGAATTAATAATAAAGACAAGATTACAACACACTTTGTCATCAAGAATCACTATTAAATTGTTGTTCAAATATGCGCATACTAATCTATATATATATTTGAGCAGTATTCCAATTTCAGTTTATTGAGCAATCGAATAGATACACCAAAATCATGCATTTTGTATGCCTGTTTACAGCTGTGAATCATCATCATCACGATTCTGGACTGGACTCGTTCTGAGTTCTTTATGACACAACAAAAGGTGTAGATTGCCTGATCTGATATGTAATATATGCCAAATGACTAATCCTCATCAGATTAGGCAATGTTGAGCATTAAATGCAATTAATTGCATTCAAATCCATAGAAAATGTCAACAAGTACACTCAAAAAAAAAAACAAGAACTTTTATTCGAATGCTGATTTTCAAATGAAATCTAATAAATATTCAAGGTATTGCATTTGCTTCGTTATTTGATGTATGTTAAAGTCATTTCCTACACATTGAAACAATTTACATTTTGCAATGCGCATTTTGAATTTATAACGATAATTTTTTCAATGTGTAATTCGTATTTGAAGTGCGCAGTTTGTGCAACTGTTTGAGCATCTGTCTGGGCATACAAATCAACACTTAATCATTAACAATTCCAATTAAAATGTCTCATTTGTTAGGCATATAATGAGATCTATTTCTGGGTCACACATACACAATTTCTATGTATGATCATTTTTCTTGATGCTCTTGTAAATTTTTACTTGAAATTGCTAAAGAATTTCGAATAAAACTGACAAGTTTACAAGATTTTATTTTGAACCGGCACTTAAGTAATTATTTAATTTGACACTTAAGGGGATTTCACATAGTGCGAAATGTGCACATTTGGCGAAGGGGTGAAAGTGTGTGTCTGCCTGCAACGACAGTTGGCATATTTGCGAACATTTATCAGATGGACTGCAGAACAACAACAACAACAACAACAACAACAACAACAACAACAACAACAACAATAACTGAGAAGTAAGCAGTCAGCCGTAAGCAGTTAGCAATAAACAGTTAGCAGTCAGCATTCAACAGTAATTAGTAAATAGTAAACAACAGGACAAAATCTCATAAGGCCTGCGGAGTGTCGGGAAAATTAATTGCTTGGCAAGCAAAAAAAAAAAAAAAAAAATAGAGAAATAGAAATAGAAATAGAGAAGAAATGCCAGTTATAAAGGAAAAGCTTTTGTGCAAGATTATTTTGATATTTGAAAAGAAATTGCATTCGCTCTTAGCTGCTCAGACCTACGAACCAGTCTACGAGAATTGCAAATTGCGGCTCAACCACCGCAAGTCCAACTAAATGTCGAGCCCATTAACCCCATTTGCGGAGCTGAGACGAGAAAGTCTCAAACTCTGAGGAGCTGCCTGCCACTGCACACTGTGCAACGGCAACTATGGCTCTGCCACTTGTGGACCCTCCTTGTGGACCTAAGACGGACTCGCCGCATCTCTCTCTGTGGGCTTCCCAATTAAAGCAAGTAATTTCATTCAGAATCAGCGCGCTGATACTGCCGTTTCAACAAATTGAATTTGCAATAAACTGAAGCAGAAAAAAAAACAGATATATATATATATATATATATATATATAGAAATATTGAAAAGTCCAAGTGAACTCCGAAAACTCAACACACAAAACCAATAAGAGCGAACAATTCAAATTATGCAAAAACTTGGTTCACAAGCGCAATTTAAGGCGGAATTTGCACAGCGAGCAGCAGGCAAGTATTTTTTTTTTTTGCCATTCAAAGGATCCACTCGACTAGCAGATGCTCTGTAAAACTAGACTTCTTTAAAAAGTTTCAAAAATTAATTTGTTAATTTTTTGTCTGCTTAACTCTGCTCGCAAAGGCTTATCACAATCAAATCCATTTTATTTAAGTATTACAGGGTATTGATATTTCTACGCTAGCCTGGCTAACTCCTTTAGCTGGTGGCACGAAGGTCACCCGAAATGGCCAATAAAATGAAATTCCAGCGATTGCCAATAAAATTGCAACCCATTCGACAACGTTGACAAATCGAACGGTGCGTGGGCAACCAAACAGAGAAAAAGAGAGACCAAGAAAGTGGAGGCAGAGACAGAGAGGAGGGTGAAAGAGAGGGGGAGGAAGAGAGAGAAGGGGCAAAGTTTGCAGCCGTCATTGTTCTAAAAGTGCTTTAGTAGTTTTGGGGGCGTGTCAGCGTGACTGCCACTAACTGCAAATGTTATGCGTAACCGAAAACCAAAATAAAAATCTTTTACCGGAAATCGTTCGACTTCAACTTGGACTTTGGGCTTTTTTTTCTGAAGTGTTGCACGGCGCAATGGCTTCAAATTGAGGTTATCCTCGTCTCGGTTCTTTTCTGTTCTGTTCTGTTGGCCATAGCCAATTTGATGTGGCGGATTTGGCGTTTGTTTTTACGACACTCGAGTTGGAAAGGGGGGGGGGGGGGGGGAGTGGCTGTGGCAGTTATCGGCAAAGGAAGAACAAAGGCCAAGGCATCCTCCCATATAAAGCGACATTTCTGCTGCTTCCTTTCGTTTTTTTTTTTCTTTGTTGTTTTTGCCGTGCTGCCGGAAATTGCTGCCATCGATAGCCGGGCAGAGTTGGCAACGCCCACAATCCGCAAATCCTCCCACAGTGTCCATATACTCTACCCATCCATCCGCCAGTGCAGACGACACTTTGGCAATTTATTTCGATTGCGATTCCTTCGTCGTCTCGGAACTTGCTACGGTTTGTCCATTTCGTTTTTTTCCTGAGCGTGCCACAGCTTTATGCCCCTGCCCAAAACCAGCGCGATTTGCATAAGCGCCATTCAGCCAGCCATGAAAATGACACAGCCAAAAAAAAATCAAAAGAATGAGAGAAGAAAAAAAAAAAATGAAGATAAAAACGAAATACAAATCAGTGCATAATTTTTCTATTAAACATTTTCCACTGGCCAGTTTGTTAACTGTGGCAGATGAGGGGTGGGAGGGAGGCTGTGGTGAATGTAGATGTGGACGTGGCATGTTGTAGGTGTCCACCTGAGCCCACTTTACAGCTAGGTCACGTCGCACTTGCTGGCGCTTCGTTGCAGGCGCAGGACACGTTTTATTTTTACGCTTAGTTTTCAATCTGAGCGCGTTTTATTTTCAATTTTTTTTTTTTGGACTCGACTTTTTTGGGTGCGCTTTAATTTGATGGCACCGCTTAGATTCTCAACTGTTTTTGCCAAATCCAGAGGCTTGGTTGGATCACATTGCAATGCATTGAACACATCCCATTCCGACACCCCTCCCCCCCACATGACCGTTGTCATGGTTGCCCAGCCCTGGCAACCTGGTAGTTGCTTCTCCATATGCAAATTGGAATTTTTGGTGCGCGAAAGTCGCGCCAAATGAAAAGCAAAAGTCGATTGAAATGAAATACACGACACAAATTAAATGAAATACGTGGGACAAAATGTTTGCTGATTTTTGTTCGTGTTTTTTTTTTCTGTTTTCGGTGTGTTGTTATTTTTTTTTTTTTTTTTTTGTCTTTTCTGTATTTTATAGTATGGCATACATACATATTCAATAACAGCAAAATGCAAATTTGCAAATGTCTAAAATGGAAAGTGACGGCGAAAACGTCAGACGAACAAACAACCAAAGGCGACATCGGAGCACGGAATCGGAATCGAAATTGAGTTGTGTATAACTTTTGCTTTCGAGAATGATCAAAACACAAGTACGAATCAAATGTATATATATATATATATAAATATGTATTATATATGTATATATGAAATTCGAACTGAACACTGAACGGAAAACACACAGCTTTTGCTAAGCTGGCGCAATTCATATTCATTCTAAAAGAAAGCAAAAGTCAGCTGAAAAGTGCTTGAGCCAAAATGAAAATCACATATTTATTGGTTTTTAGATATGAATCCTTTAAGGAAAGCGGAAATATGTGAAGCTGATGAAAGGCTACACCTGGCTTAGCATTTGCTCATAAAAAAGAAATTCCAATAAATATTTATGTTTCAGCTTGAGCGATACAGAACTAAAAAAAACTACCATATAATCACATTTTTCAATCAATAACCATAAATGTGAAGGGTGGCAAAATGTTTAAACAATAAAATAAAGTCAACAAGTATGCATTTTTCAGAGCACTTCATCAGCAAAATTCAATCATATTCATAAATCGCCACAAATGCAATGAAAGGCAAAGAAAAAGCAGAGAAAAAAACAAAAGAATAAAAATGTTTTAAAGAGGGCCAAAATGGTTTTTTGGCAAATGTGCAGAGTGCAGTGTCGATGATATCGAATATCAAGTGCCTGGCCATAAACAACTTGACCTTGTGCACGTAGCCACAACGAGCCAAGCAGCTATAACCAGCCAACAACCACTCAGACAAAAAGTGCCGAGAGCTGCTTTTCCATTTGGACACAGAGACCGGAGCGTGGTGAAGCCATGTCGTCCAGTGCCCATCGATTACCAGTCCACGTTCACACGTTTTGGCTTGGCTCATGCCTAGAGATGGCTTTTGCTCATGCTCATAAATGTGGCTAATTTTGCACAATGCACAATGGTTTGTGACTCGATTGGTTGCCAACTGGTAACTGGTAACTAGTAACTGGTAACTTGTGATATTTCGAGTACCATCATCATCATCATCATCATCATCAGCAGCAGCAGCAGCAGCACAAGCAGTGCCAACAATTTAGTCATGGCACACTGCTAAGCAGGCAACTGATTGAAATGCTTTTGACTTGGCTAACGTTGCTGACTTGTTTTCATTTCTTGCAGCAGAAGGCTAAAAGAGAAGTCAATTTGCAGCCGGGTCGTGAGTCAGCTAAAGTTACAACTCATAGGTTTATCACCTTCATCTCCCCGCTCCTCTTCCAGGCAAACCTGGCTAATAACCATTGGCCAAAAAATATCTATAAGTGTTTTCGGCACGCAATTCAGCTATTGGCCATTGCCCATTGCCCATTGGCAATCATATTTCATATTTATCTCGGTGAGTGTCCGGTGTGAAAACTACAAAAAGTATATATTTTTTTTTCTTCATATATTGCTTTTTTTATTCATTTCAAGTCATGGCCAGGAATTTGTAAGCCAACGCTTAAATTGGTTTTCAGGCAAACAGTTTTTTTTTATGATGTGTAGTAAATGCAGCCGGCTTGCAAATCGGGCATTAAAAATGTGGCACACAGTGGAACACCCTAATGGAAGTGAATGCCCCAACTGGGGCATACGCCCCTTTTATTATGCTCGCATAATTATTATTAATTTTCATTTTTTTTTTTATTATAATTTGTTTTTGGTGCGTCGCTATTAAAATGCGTTTGGCAACACAAATGGCTTTCATCACGCTTAACGGCATAAATACCTGAGATTGGCATATGCCAGAGATCATTAAGTGTCAGTCAGTGTTGCATTTATGTAAATGCTCCATTAAAGACATATACACACACACACACATACGCACACCTCGTTGAGGTTAATCGACTTACCTGAAATGAGAGAGAAACAAAATCCAAACAGTTTTAATATTATTTCAATCATAATTAAATCGATTAAATAGAGCAGATTTATTTAATTTAATTGCAAATGGTTTCATAATTTTACAAGTGCATTTTTTTTTATAATATTACGAAAGGCTTTCAAATATAATGGTACGAATACAAATATGCAACTTTAACTTAGTAGAATGTATAATTAAAATGTTGAAAAAATTGAGCAAATGATATTCCACAGAAATTTTCTTAAGATTGTTTAGTTTATAAAATGTTTTAAAATGGATCCACTTAAAAATAAAACTTTATTAAAATCCAATTGAGCAAGCAAATATAAATATAACAACTTTGGTTTGTTAAAGTAAAAAGATTATGAATAATTTGTATAATAAAATAAATGAACCGAATGATTAGACTCTTATCCGTAATTGAATTTCGGAGAGGAAATTATATTTTTAAGTCTGCTTTTTCTTTTTAGTCTTCCTTTTGACAAAATGCTTCAAACGCAAAAAATTTAATTTGTGTCCATTAAACGTGGTTAAAACGATTTTGTCGAGTGATAAAAATATGAAAACAGGCTAAAAATCCTTGAATTACTTTTAATACTGTTAAGAACCAAATTAGAGATAATTATGTATTATCCCAAATGACTTAACGAAACTATAAAAATCAACATCACATCTACATAATTTTCTGAGCTCATTTCGGTTTATTATGTAAATTCGAGTTTTTTGTTTTCTTTTCCAATTTTATGGCAACTTTACAAAAAGTAAGCTCTTCACTGAAGGCTCGACTTTTGAACACATGTGCCACATATTTTGCTCAATTTAAATGTTGCTGTGGCATTTGGTAAATTGACTTCAAAAAAACATATTTACATGTATTTATATTTGTATGTATATATATGTATTATATGTATTTATAACACATGGCATGGCAATTACGAAGGCAAACTACTTGCTATGCCTACAATTCAAATTTCGCTCTTTGCCCATTTTGTTGCTGTTGTGGTTGTTGTTGTTGTTGATGATGGTCATGTTTTTGCTGGTCATGTTGTACTTGTTGTTGTTGTTGTGGCTGTTGTTGTTGTTGTTGTTGTTGATGTTGCTAATGTGCAAACGAACTCAATTACGCAGATAAAATACAGTGCCAACCACCAACAATCGGCAACACAACACAAGTCATAAAAGTGCACATAAAACGCAAAACTGATTGAGAGTTATGTTGAGATAGCACACATACGTTTCTCTCTCTCTCTCTCTCCTTTCTCTCTCCCTCTCTCTGTGTGTGTGTTTAGGGACATCACGCCACAACACATTAAAGGAAATTGACGCGGAAACGAAGCGAATAAAACTACCCAAGAAGAAGCAGCAGCAGAAGCAGCAGCAGAAGCAGCAGCAGAAGCAGCAGCAGAAGCAGCAGCAGCAGCAGCAGGAGCAGCAGCAGAAGCAGCAGCAGCAGATGAAGTAAAAGCGGTCCAGTCAGTAAACAGCAATAGCAACAAGCAATTTACACACACACACACATACAGAGAGAGAGTCTGATAAGGACAAACACACACGCACACACACACACACACAAACACACACACATAGCGATTGCTCACTTCATTACGCATAATTTCCTGGGTGTCTTCATTCTGTATCATTTTTATTTTCTTTTTCACAGTGACACAGCAAGACTGCGAGCCACAAGAGAGAGAGACAGAGATAGCAAGAGGGTGAGAGTGAGTGAGAGAGTGCGAAGAATTCCTGACAGTTCCAGTTGCTGTTTTGGGGTTGGCCTCGGGTCATACGATTATTTTGTGCTTTATCGTTGCCATGGTTTCTGGCTCTAAATGCGAAATGAGTCGGATAATGGTATATGGGCAAGATATGCCATATGAGAATGGTATATGGTATATATATATACATATATATCAGACTATGGTATATGGCATAAGGGCCATAAGATGCATGTCCACTCGCCTCGATATGAGGGTGTCTAAGCAGACAGACAGTGGAGCGAGGGTGGGAGGCAGCGGCAGTGACTGAAAATTATATGCTGATTGCAGTTTGCCGATAAGCGTAACGAGAATTATGAGCCATGCGGGTGATATGCGGCCGACTTTGGCTGACCAGCGTCCATAGAGGGCGGCTCCATTGGATAATGATGCAAAACAGAAATTGCGCAAAAGCAGCTAAAGCCAAGGCTGCCAGCTGCTGGCAATGAAACGCATTCGATTTGAGTGAGCTTGCAACTGGAGCTGGGGCTGCGACTCGGACTGGGCTTGGGACTGCGGTTTGGTGCTGGGTATGCTGATGGGGTTAGGCGACATCACAAACTAGCCGCAGCTGTGCGAGATTCGTAAAAGTTGCGACGTTAAATGCAAAAAAAAAAAAAACATACATAAAAACAGAAAACAACAAACAACAAACTGTTTGCAGCGTGGTGGTTCGCCTTGAGTGGAAGCCCAAAGCCGGGCGAGAAAACTCAACGCAAAAGTGCGTTTAATAGTCTTGCGGTTAGCGGTTGGCGGTTGTCCCGGGTTGGGGTGCTGTGGTGTGCAAATGTGCAGGGTCTGAAGGGAATAAGACCAGCGACTATACAACTCCTTAACTTGCAAAGTACACAAAACAACACAACACAACATACACACACACACACACTAGCAAGAACAACAACAACAAAGTGTGGCGACGATGACGAAGATGACGACTCAACGTTTAGCTGAAGCGGCAAAAGAAGGAGAAAGTTTCTACAACTAGCTATGTGTGGCTCAGATGATAGCTGAGAGCCAAAAGCTGAGTGTTGCTGCCGCTGTTGCTGCTGTTGCTGTTGCAATTATTGGTGTTGTTGGTGTGTGTGTGTGTGTGTGTGTGGTTAGTGTTGCTGTGTTTGCCTTGGCTTTTCTTTGTTTCACTTCCACTTGTCTATTATTTGTTGTTGTTGTTTTTTTTGTTGTTTTTTGCTTCTTTTGTTTCTCAGCTGATTTTTGTACGCTCTTAGTTATTATGGCAAATTATTTGTTTTGACTTTAGTTTTTCAACGTCAACGTCAACTTGGCTGTCGCTGTTGCTGTTGTTGTCAATGTTGCTGTTGCTGTTGCTGTTGCTGTCGTAGTTGCTGTTGCTGTTGCCATTGCTATTGCTGCCGAGTTACTTCCCAGCTGCTTCAAATTACCGCCCTTTGTCTTGTGTGGTTGCCAGGCGACGTTTCTCATTATACGCTGTACCCATTCATAATGGCCAGAGCAGGGTATGATTAGGTTGTGCAAGTGTTTGTGACAGCCATAAGAAATCATCATCGAAACTTTAAACTGGCTCTTGACTGGCATCGCAAGCCAAGTCAATGTTGGCTCTCGCAAAAGCAATCAACTATTTGAAAATACTATTTCAAAAGTATTTATTTTATTTTATTTTCGATTACAATAAATTACGCAAATTTAAAAATCAGCATTCAATTCACAAAAGTTGCTGAAATTTTAATATTTTCTGAATTATAAATTTACTATTAAATTTTGTTTTATGTGAACATTATTTAAGCTGCTGAAAACCAAATCGTTTTTGTTTAAGTATAAGTTGAAGATCTTTCTTTATTTATATTTATAATAATACAATTATAAATTTAGTTCTTTCTTTATTTATATTAATAATAATACAATTATAAATTTAGTTCTTTGTTTATTTATATTTATAATAATACAATTATAAATTTAGTTCTTTATTATTTATATATATAATAATACAAATATAAATAAATAAATTACAGAGTATCTACGCGTCGAGCGCACTTTGAGTTGTTTCAATAGTGCTCTTTACTCGTTACTTTGTTTTTCGTATTTCGAATTTGGCATTTGTATTTGTAATTCATATTTTAAATTTTGCCCAGCAGCAGCCGCCGCAGTTGCCATTAGTTGGCCCTTTTTGAAAGTGGCTTTTTGGATTCGACTTTGCTCCGAGCACTCTCTAATTATGACCCATTGTGCGAAACGCGAACCCGAACGCGAACCCGGACCCGGTCCCGGACACCAACCCCAACCCCCACTTGACAATAACAATAGTTTGGGTGTTGGCGGTGGTTGGTGCTGGAGGTGAGAGACTTACACAAAATTATGGCAGCAAAATTTTTGGACAATTGACGGTTTTTATGGCAGCCTCACACAGTGCCACTGTCCAAGACCGATGCGCACAAAGAGTGTTCCGAATCCTTTGTGACAATAAAAACTGAGTCAGCTTAACTGAGAAGAAGAAGAACCAGAAGAGTCTGCGTCAGCTCAAAACGTGGAGATACGGAATTATACAACTGTTGTTTGTTGTTGTTGTTGCTGCCACAAGCAGTTGCACGTGACGCCAAGTAGTCCAAATCAAGAAGCATAGAATATTACGCATACGCAGCGTACAACGCTAAAAGACAAATGTAACTCGGTAACTGTAACTTTCTCTGTTTATGTTGCTCCTTGAAATTCATGGTGTGTGTGTGTGTGCACAGCTGTGTCATGTGTGTAGTCGTAATTATGAGCAATATACACGTAAAATTTTATGAAAACACAAACAGCAACAAATAACAAACAACAAGTTGAGTTGAGTTGAGCTGAGACAAGTACACCGAGAAGTATGGCAATAAATTTTGGAATTTTATTTGCTTTGAGGATTATACGAAATGTGTAAAATGCAAGCGACAAAAGGATGCGAAAACCACATCTTGTTTGTTGTTGTTCTTGTTGTTGTTGTTGTTGTTGTTCTTGTTGTTGTTAATGTTTTAATTAATTTGCTAAATAAACGCGCTTTGGCATTTGTTTTGAGCGTATCACGCCAGATTACCAAAGTTCCACAGAAGCTGTAAAAACTCCGAGCGCAAACAATACAGCGAGTGTTCGGCGTGAAATAAGGGGGGGAATGATGTGCAGAGGAGGGGGGGAAAGATGGGTTTACAAGTGACGGGTGTAGCTGTGTGTAACGGAGTATCTGTATCCGTACTCATTTCGGTGTGTGCAAAACAATTTTACAGCAGACAGCAGACAACGTACAAATAACCAGGCAACAGCAGCAACAAGGGCCAAAAAATCATTGCACTTTAAATTGAAATCAGTGAGCGCGGCAACAACGCGGAGGTGACCTCTGCCCACACGCACCCTTTCCCCCAACTGCCTGATCCACCAACACACACACACACACTCTCCAACCCCTTCCAATTCAGCATTGCTAGTTGATTTTCTGACTCGTTTGTATTCGGCTGGTATTTTTTTTTTTTTTTTTTTTTTTTAGCGCATTTTGCGGTTGACAGTTGACACAGTGTGTTCAGCAGTTGAGCTTGCAACTCTTTGTGGCCAGGCTCTGACTGCCAACAGTTGCCAGTTGCCCAAACTCTCAGCTTCACAGATTATCGCTCTTCTCTGGCAATTGGTGTGTTTTTTTTTTTTTTTTCTTTTTTGGCTGTTTCAGCTAAAATGTTGCCATTAAATGCACTTTTGACGGCTTTCGGCTGCTCTCGTTACTCATTACAATTGCGCATTTTATATAGGCAATTTGGTATTGGTTTTAATTATTCAGTGGCATTAATTTTTTTTGGGTTTTTTTTTTAAGTTTAGTCAGACTGAAAGTGGAATCCAGACAAATTGAATATAAATAAGTGCAACTGCAAAATTGATTTTGGGCAAGTAATGCATATAAAAATCTACAAAGTAATTCAAATGCCAAAGTTGTCTCTTTTCTAGTTCTCCTCTTTAATCTTTTATTAATAATGTCTTTTAAATTTAGTAAAATACTAATAATTTACATTAATTTGACTGATTTAGGTATTTCTTATGGAAATCGCATTTACTTTGAAAAACCTTTTGACTGTGGAAAGTGTTGAATTATATTCGAATTAAGTTTTTTTTAAAAGATATTCGAAAGTGCTAAGATTAGGTCGAGTGCTGTGAAGATTAAACAACAAAAGCGATGAAATTGTTCATTAAAGATGACTCTTGTCAAGCAGGTTATTAGCGGCTTTTTAAGCATTCAAACACAATTCTATATTGTTTCTGCAACTGACTTGAGTAACGTCTGCCTACAATAGAAATCTATGCATATTATTTTTTTTTTTATCATTTCTCCAAATGAATCAAGCAACTATTGCCCAACTGGTTGATGAGCGATTCAATAATGCCCACCTACTGCCAGCGTTATTCAGAAATAGATACAAAACAATCCGAAATGCAAACAGAGAAACAGAAAACTTTCACCCTAAAATGTGGCAGCTACAAAAGGAAACAGATACAAAAAACTGGTCCGCCAATATTTCTCGTATTACCTCATTCCAAATCAATAGATGGGCGGATTGAAAGGCAGCAACTAGATAAAGACTTTATTATATACTGAATTTCATCAACAAAAAAAAAAAAAAAAAAAAACCATAATCACTGCTTCGGCATTATGAAACTTTTAGCGTTCAATCCAAAAACCTGATTAATGTGTGCATTTCGAATGCAGAAAACTGAAAACAATATCAAAAATCAAGCAAATGATTTTTAATCATTTTGCTGTACCTGGCAATTTTTTTTTTATTATTATTATATAGTAGATGAATCGATTTAAAAACCAAAAAATAAAACAACTTTCTTTGGCTGCTTACTTGTAAAATGTAAAGTTTGAAAACTTAAGTCTTGATTGAAGTTTAGTCTTCACGTTAGCCTTGATTGAAAATATGAGCACTTAAAAATAATATGTTAAAAAGTGTAAAAATAGATTTAGTGAACAGAATTGCTTTTTAGCAAATTGATTGCAAGTCGATTAAAAATAGTCAACGTTATTGACCCCAGAGAGCCAAACGAATGCCACACGCCCCGCCCCGTTTTCGAGTTTAGTTGAATGCACAACAAATGCCACAAAAGCCACAAAAACAGCAACAACAACAACAACAACGAAAACAACAACAGCAATCCAGAAACCAGTCAAAATGTGAGGGTATGCAAGAAGAAGCAACTGCAACAGCAGAATAAGAAGAAGCATTAGCAAGTGGCATGCGGCAACCAACTCTTCAATGCACAACAAAACAGACTCCGATGCTTACCCATAACATGAGTTATGGACTTTTGTTTAAAACCGCAATAGCCACAATACAAAATACAAACAACAACAAAAAAAAGTATAAATAAATAAATATAAAATGCGAAATAAAATCAAATGAAAAATGGCGGCAAGAGTGAACAGAGGGGGGAGAGTTAGGGTATCTGGGTAAGGGGGGCAGGGCAGGGCAGGGCAGGGCAGGGCAGGGCAGCAGGCATTTCATTTCATTTCATTCGAGCATTTGCATTTTGTTTATTTATTATTTATTTATATGCTTATTTACAAATTATGCTCATCTGCTGTTGGCCATAACTGCCGACCTGGTCTGGTCTGGCCTGGTCTGGCGTGGCATGGCCTGGGTTGGGTTGAGTCGTCTCCTATTGTGCTTTGTGATATACAGAAAGAAAAAAATAAAAATAAAATAATAATTCTCGTAATACACATTTGTGCTGTGAGCGGCTTTTGTGCGAAAATGTCTGATGCCAGAATTCACAATGAGCCGGTTAGACTTTGGCTTTGGGCTTTGTTCTCGCGCGCCCAAATGGCATTGAACACTAATGGCCTGAACCACAAAACCAACACACAATTTAAAAAAATTAAAAATAGCAAAAAAAAAAAATAAAAATGAGAAAGAGAAAGAGTCTGAATCGTTGCCAAGTTTCGGTGATCATTTTCACAGCGCTCAAGGCCAGTGCCAAAGCAGTTAAAGACCATCTTAAAGCCCACAAAACATGGCTAATTGCATTGGCACAATTCGATGTGACGATTGCTGATCATAATTTTGATGATGGCATCTGGTTTTGAGTTTGTGGTTTCTGTGTCAATCGACTCAGCTAACGGCCACAACACAAATTCAGATGTAAACCCAATTTGAATTTCCAATTTGGGGTGAGAATTCAATAAGCCAGATTTGGGCAACAGCAACAGTTTGTCAAAGAGTTGCCACTACTTTGCCCTTTGGCAATGGCCCCTGAACAATCTCTATCAACTCACTTCTAGCTCCCTCACTCTCTCTATCAGTTTCTCTCTCTCTATCTCTCTCTCTCTCTTGGCTTGTCTTTGACTGTGTCAACGTGTTTGCAGCTCGTGTCTCGATGCGTTTTCTATTTGCTGCGACTGCTGCTGCAGCATTTTGCCGGCTCATTGCAAATTGGCCCGAATGCATTTTCTATACAAACAAACTGCACAACAACAACAACAACAACAACAACAGCAACAGCAGCAGACAGTCACATTTTGATTTCACATTGCACAGTGGCCTGAAAAACATTATTTCATTTCAACTTTTGGTGAGCAACTTTTCATGGATTGCTGAAAAAATAGCTTGCTAAAAACTGTCTTTTTAAATTTGTCACAAAACTGAGTTTATCTTGGGAAATGTTTGATTAATGATGGACATCATTTTGGGTGCAGGAAATCTATTAGTCGCGTGTCGATCTTGTCTCAAAAGCACTCTTAAAAGTCGCATTTTACTAAAATAAAAAGTTGCACTTAAAAGCTAAAAATTATTAATCCACCACTTTAAACAATTGACAATTTAGGTAAATATTGATAAAAAATATATCAGAATATTAAAAGCTATTATTAAAATTATTATTGGGAATCTTTATATGCTACTTTTTTGATATTCTCACAGAATATGCAATGTCAAGTTATGGAAAAAATTTAAATTTATTTGTTATGTTTTAAAATTTTAGCACACAAATTTTCAGTGTTTATTTGGTTGTGGCACACAGTGTTTGGTGGCTTCGCTTTGTTGTTGTTATTGTGGTTTTTGTGTCTGCAACAGCAGTCTGATGCTGCTGCTGCTGCTGCTGTTGCTGCTGCCGCATTTGAACAGCGGCAACAACAACAATTTTGTTTTATTGGCTTTATTGACTTTTGTTAAGTTCTTGTCTCGCCTCGTTTTGTTTTGTTACGTTGCAAGTATATCTCCGTGGTTGGCGATTCCTAGTTTTTTTTTTAGTGCCAAAACCGACAAGTTATTTAGCCGATTTATTTCCACTGCTGTTGTTCTTTTTTGCGGCTGCGGCTGGTGTGGTTCTGCTGGATACAGTTTGTTCTCTTATAAAAGTAAATTTAGCCAACTCCGCAAAATCAGTGAAAAAAGAGTGGACTTAGCCAAGAAGGCTGTGTCCACTCGCAGGATAGCCAAAAAAAAAAAACAACAACAAATAAATAAAAAAACTGGAAAGTTGTTTGGTCAGTTTGTCGAGTGTTTAGCCAGCTAGCACCTCTCTATATATAAATATATTTATATATATAGATATATATATATATAAATAGTTATTGGCTGTGATTGTGTGATTTGAAGCCATTGAATATATATGGTTGTTTATATAGAGAAAAGTTCGTGGCAGGTAGCTCAAAGTTAGCTGTAAATGTGATCTAGCTGGAAGAGCTAGACAAAAAGTGTGTCAACTAAGCAGGAGATGCGTGTAGCAGCTAGCCACAAATGTTGAAAGCAGCTAAACTGGATACTAAAGTGCGAGTACAGCAACAGCAACAGCAACAGCAACAGATACAATGCACAAATACAACTGCAACAGCAACACACACACACACACAGATACACCTAAGATCGAGGTGCTGCTCAAACCAGGAGGCAAGCAGCGCGTTCTGCAACTTGAAACTTGGTTTTGGTTTTCCGTTGTTGTTGTTGTTTCGGGTGAAATCTGGTTTTCAGTTGCTATCGTTTTTTTTTTTTTGGTTTTGCTTTTAGCGTTTTTTGCATTTTGAGCGTTGTGGCTAAAGTTGAATCATCCATCGATTTCAGGCGCGTATCTTGCAGATACTTTATGCACTGTATGCAAATTTTTGGGTCTTTGGACTCTCAATTTGACAGTCGCATACAAAAAAAAAAAAAAAAGAAAACCGGTTTGCCATTTGCTGTTGGCCTGTTTCAGTTTTCAGTGTCAGGCCGCACAACTCAGCGCAATTAGCCAAAGTGGCATAATTAATATGAAATACACGCATCTAATGATCTTAACTGAATTACGTTTTTTTTTTTAACGTTTTATTTTTTTGGTTTTGGTTTTTGCATTTGATTTACGACTTGTGCGTTTTGGGTTACCTTTAAGCCAAATTTATGATATTATGGCCAAGCACTTCAAGTTTTTAACCTCAAGATACAAATGCGAAAGTGAAAGTGAACGAATACTTGCACTCTCCACACACACACAGAGAGACACACACACACACACAGACACACACACTTTGAAGCAGTCGTTCGACTGTTGACTGTATTAGTTATCAAGCCACAGTTGAAGACAAACTCAAACTCAGTCAAAGTATCTGTAGCTGTATCCGTTTGTGTATCTGTATCTGTTTCTGTATCTGTATCTGTATCTGTTTAAGTGTTTTTATTACTGGGCACACTGTTTTCTTTGCTCTTTTGTTTCGCATGCTTCAAAATCAAAATTAAATCCTACACAACAAAAAAAAAATACATTTTTTACAATGACGCTGCTGCTGCTGCTGCTGGTACGTTGTTGCCACAATGTAAGTTCAGCATCACGTTTCCTTTTTATTGCCAGCTGTTTTATTTTCTTATTTTTATTATTAAGTATAGCCGCTGTTGTTATTGTTGTTGTTTTCATTTTGGGTCTGTTGGTTTTTTTTTGTTGTGTTTTTGTTGTTGTTATTTAATGATTTAAAGATTATGCACGCTCAGCCGGCCAGCGGACGAGCGGACAAACGACGACCCTTTTTACTGCTGCCCAACTTCAGTTTCCAACTCCTGACGTCCCCCCCCGACAAAACTTTCGCTTTTTACACCTTTTTTTTGCGCCCGACTTTTTTATCTCGCCAAAATAAAAGCAAATCGGACACACACACACACACACAAAAAATTGTGTAAGAGCTTGTGTTAATTTGGAGCCAAGGTTTAACTTGCAGATAAAAAACGTGGTTTACCGATTAAAAAGCAGAGCATCGGCTAAGACACAGAAACGGGTTAAAAAAGATGCGGTTCTTTTCTGTAGAATATATATGGCTAGAAAAGGCAGGTGCAAATTGTGCAGAGAACAACTTAAATTGCGTTTTGTATAAGCACTTTAAATTCAACTCAATCAAATAAAATACAAAAAAAGTTAAGGCTGCCTTCCAACTTTGACACAATAACAAAAATAACAATGTCAACAAATCTAATTTGTTGAACGAACAAAAATCAACTTGACACAGTTTTGCAATTAAAACAATAGATAAAACACAATTTAAATTCTGAAACACGACAATCTCGTCAAATGTCAAATGTTCAGAGACTTGCTATAAAAGTATTCGAATGGGAGACGTTTGCAAAGATAGTCCGCACACAGATACACACAGACTAAATGCAACAGATACAAATACAAATACAGATAGAGATACATTGGGGAAAATACGGATACAGATCTAAAATAATTTGTGTGCAATCATGAGAAAAACTGGTTTGCGATTCTAGCTCAACTTCAGTTAGATATTTATAGTAATGAATGCGTGGGAAAATTACGAAAAAAAAAACCATATATAGCAAGTCTGTCGTATATAATCTAATATATATATATATATATATATATATATATATATATAAATCGCCAGTCAGCTTGCACACAAAAGAGTACAAAAGGGGCTAAACAAAAAGCGCTAAGACACTTTTGTTACCTGGCCAAGCAAAACTGTGATTTAAGATCTGCAATTAAAGATTAACCAAAACTCATTATAATCCAAATGGTTTATAGCCGACACATGCCCCCTCCCCTCCTTCCCGCGGCAACAACATGTGTAAACAAAACATAACAACAAAATAAATAATAGTAATAATTATAACTATGCGAATGCTTGACACAAACTTTAAATTAGAGCTCATGTTTATGTTTTCTATTTCTTGGAAACTCGCTCAAACCATAAGATTAATTTTTTACCAAAAAAAAAACCATATATATTTGTAAAAAAAATAGAAAAAAAAATGTGGCTAGGCCTGAGTCTGACAAGAGAAAGAGAGCCAAATCATGCAAGAAATTTGTTACTGACATTAAAATTACCATCATTATAATGTCTGATGCTTAATGTTGTTGTTGTTGTTGTTGTTGTTGTTGTTGTTGTTGTTGCTGTTGTTGCTGTTGTTGATGTCTGCCTGGCTGCTCCCAGTTGAAACACGAAACAGGAAGACACATGGCCGGCAAAAAGGCAACGGCAACAGCAACAGCAACGGCTAAAAACAACGAATGCCGCACAAAGAGGCAAGAAGCAATGTGCGGTAATAGAAAATGTCGAAATAGACATGAACAACAACAACAACAACAACGACAGCAACAACAACAATAAAAACAAAAGCAACACAAAATAGAAGAGCGGAGCCAAAACCAAAAGCTAAAATGAAAAATTATAAAGCAGAGAATCTTTTTAAAGTGACATCAATGCAGACCTGAGATACCCTGTAATTAGTGAATTACAAACATAAACTTTCAGAAATTTATATTAAATGTAAACATTTAATTTAAATATTTTTAATTTTATTTTTTTATCTGATTAACATAAGTATTTTCCAATAATTAATTGAGGCATTCCCCAGCGATTCCTTCATTTATTTCATAAATACATGATTAAAAATGAAGTGAACAAAGTTGCATAAGATTTGCATTGACCTTTTGACATCAAAGCGTTAACAGTAACTTTAACATTAAAAACCATATTATTTTGATTTCAGATGCAACACTCCAATTTTTGTACGAACTAAAAAAAACAAAGTCAGCAAAGCAAAATAACCTTCAATTATGAATGATGAACGAAAAGCTGGATTTTATGAGCAATTTTAATTTATTAATAACATTTATATTTCAAACATATTTTATATATAATAAATAAAAACAATTTAAGTCAGTTTCTAAGTAAATTCAGAGTTCTTATTAATCTGCCTCACAAGCAAATAAATGAAATTTTTACAGGGTAATTTACAGGTATGAAACTTGAGCGCTGAAACATAGAAATGGAAATGGGAATTGGAGTGATCGATGTTGCCAGAGGTGAGAGTTGAATCTGAAAACCGAGGCGGACGGACAGCAAATGTTGCACAGCGCAACATAGTGGAGGCAGTAGTAGAAGAAGAAGAAGAAGAACTCACCTGCGTATTATGGGCAACGGCAACGTGAAGCGTCCATCGCTCATCATTGGTGCGCCACCCGGCAGTGGCACCGTCGATATCACAGACGCAAGCGGCGGCGGCGGCGGTGGTGGCAGCGACAGCGGCAGTGGCAGTGGCAGTGGCAGCGTTTGGACCGCTGCTTGCGGCTGTGCTACTGCTGGTGGTGGTGGCAAAGGTGGTGGCGGTGCAACACCGGCGGACAGTGCGCTGTACGGCGGCGGATAATGGCTGTGCAGAATATCCGGCAGAAGAGCACGTGTCAGGCCTAAAGCAGCCGGATGAGGATGCGAATGCGGATGGGGATGATGCAAGTGGGGCGGTGGATGCAACGGCGGTGAGTGCCGCTCCACGTGCAGACGACGTGGATGATGTGGGGGCAATTGTTGCTGCAACTGTTGCTGCTGCTGCTGGCGACGTTCGCGACGTTC
This sequence comes from Drosophila melanosoma, assembly GCA_035042045.1. Taxonomy (NCBI): domain Eukaryota; kingdom Metazoa; phylum Arthropoda; class Insecta; order Diptera; family Drosophilidae; genus Drosophila; species Drosophila melanosoma. The sequence continues at coordinate 42,372 of JAWNLY010000188.1, read as the reverse complement.
CCGTCGACGTTGCTCGCGTGTGCGCAACTGTTGCTGCTGTTGTTGATGATGTTGTTGTTGTTGTTGCTGGGAGGAGTTGCTGTTGTTGTTGTTGGTGTTGGTGTTGGTGTTGCTTAGATCATCGGTTTGGCATTCGGTTGAGGTGAAAGTGCGTGTTGTTGGCGAAAGATTAACATTGATTACTTTGACACTATTGTTATCAGCACTGGTCACATTCACACTACGATTATTATTATTATTATGATTATAGCTAATAATATTATTTATATTATTACTGTTGCTTACACTGGCACTGACAGCAGCAGCAGCATGTTGCACATCCACATTCGTATTATTATTATTATTATTATTATTATTATTATTATTTAGCTTATTTTGTACACTTGCACTAAACACTTTGGCTCCGGGCACACAATTATTAATTGCAACAATGCTGCTGTTGCTGTTGTTGTTGATGCTGTTAATTTTCTTGTTACTATTGGGGGTGTTGCTGATGCTGTTGCTGCTGTTGTTGTTGTTGTTGCTGCTGCTGTTGTAGTTGCAATTCACAACGCAAACACCGTTGTTGTTGTTGACGATGCTCAACTCTTGAGCTGTGTTTATCGCTGTTGCCGTTGTTGTTGTTGTTGTAACTGTTGCTGTTGCTGTTGCTGTTGCAGTTGTGCTTGTGGGCGAAGCAACACAAACCTGATTACCGTTGTTAGTACCGTTATTGTTGCTGCTGTTGTTGTTGTTGTTGCTGTTATTATTGTTCACTTGAATCGTTAGACTTGGCTGTCGCTGACAGGACTTTGTTGCTGACTGCAATATTGCAATGTTGCTGATGCTTTTGGCCTTGCTGCTGCCCCTGTCAGCATTGCTGAGAAAGACGCTGCTGTTGTTGTTGCTGCTGCCAACTGTTTGTGTTGCTGCCGTTGCAGTAAGCAGTGTCTGCAGTGGCGGAGGTGGCGTCTCTGCCACCACATTCAAACGCATCTTACCCACTTCCCTATCGATATCGATATCGCTATCGGTATCGTTATCTGTATCGTTACTCTGACTGAGGCGATGCTCGAAGAGACTTTCACTCGCGCGAAATTCGGCATACAAACGTTCGAGTTCTGCCAAACATTTGTTGGGCAGCAGCGCGTCGCTGCTGCTGTTGCTGCTACGACACGAATTGTAATTGTGGCGCCCCCGCGTTAACCAAGACGACAATGTGTTGTTGTTGCAATTGTTGTTATTGTAATAACCGTTTCTTAAACGCGCGTCCGTTGTATACGCGCCGAACGAACTCGAGAGACTGATCGCTGCCGAACGAAGCTCAATTGAACAACCACTGGCCACGGCAGCAGCTGCTCTCTCCGCTGATTCTCTCTCGCAAGCTGTTCTCTCCGCAGCTGCTCTCTCCGCTGCTGTTGGGCTCACGCTCACTGCTGCCTGCTCTCTGCGCGAGCGACTGCGAGAGCGACTGCGACTGAGAGTGCGATAGTGTACTGCTGCTGCAGCACAGGAAACAGGTTGATTGACCTGAACTCCGACAGCGACTGCAACTGTGCCTGTTTCCTCGTTTGCTCTTGTTGTTGTTGTTGTCGCTGTTTTTCTTTTTGCCATTTCTTGCTCATCTTGAACGTCGCTGGTGTCTCGGTCCTCGCCTTCGTCTTCGTCTTTGTGTCTGTTTTCATTGATAATGTAATTGGCTCTGCTGTCGATTTGATTTTGTGCACTTTGTTGTGATATTACATTCGTTGCTTTTGCCGTTATTTCAGTTTCTGCGTCGCTTGCTGTTTGCGTAAATAATGCGCAATTCTACAAAACAGGAGAGAAATATACAAAAAACGTCAGCTTTGCATTAATCAAATGACCAGATTTAAGTTTCAAGTGCTAATTAGTGTTAATTGCTAGGGGCGACTTAGCCAATGGCCAAAAGCAAAAAAAAATATAAAAAAGGTGGCAGCCACAACACAGGACCAATTCAGGATGTGGCAAGCAGGCGCATAAATGTGCGCTTAATTGAATTAATTAAGCCAACGCACAATCATAAAATCGTCACAAGTCTTGTTGTTGTTGTTCCTGCCTGGCGTCTGCATGCTGGCTGATAAAGTTATTGCTGCTCTCTCTCTCTCACTTTTTCTCACTCTCTCTCATTTTCTGTCTAATGTATTAGAGATGAGCGCTTGTCGTGCTTTGCAAATGATTTATCGTGTGTCAGCATAACAACACAACAAGTAATTTAAATCTAAAATTCAAGCGAATTAATGAAAAATTATTGTTTGCATGGTGACTGATAAAATTGTTGCTGTTGTGGCTGCATGATTTGCGCTTCATTTTCTGTTTCCTGTATTAGAGATGGCACTTGTCGTGATATCTAAGGAACATTTCGAATGTCAGCCTACACACAACAATTTAAATCGGAATTTCAAGTGAATTACAGTTAAATTATATGTGCTTTTATAAGGGTACCAATGCTTATATTATTCGCATCAAGACTGTTCATCACTCAACTTGAAACCCAAATCTGAAAGCGACGCCATCTCTGCCAAATCGCTGTCAAATCCTCATCCACATAATGTGGGCTCTAAATAACTGTTGGTGCGTACGTGAGTGCGTACGCTTTAGTGTGTGTGTGTGTGTGGGTTCTAATTATGTTACGCTGTGTTACTTGCATTAATTACGTCACAGAAATATAATGTGATTTACTGTTAGCTCAACTGCTGCTGTTGCTTTTACTGCTGCTGTTGACTTATTGTTCTAGGTGCTGCTGGATTGCCTTTGTCATTGTTGCTGTTTTTGTGTTGCTATTGCTGTTCACTCTTGTGCAATGTTTCGTTAGCGATAGTCTGTTTATTGTTGCCCCTAGTTGCAATCATTAGAGCTCCAAAATGCAACTCAACTTCATATTCAATGATATTTGTAATGAGCGGTTTTCTGTGCACATGGCTACATTTCGAGGTTAAATAGCATTATGCGATATAATAGTTTAAGTCAAAATTATCCCAAGGGGATCAATTAATCTGCCACAATATGTTTGTCATTTATTTTCGTACTCAGAACCAGTCTTAAACTGATCAAATTATGAAATGTTGCAACTTTGTAACAAAAGCTCGAAGCGAAGTAATAATGGGACACATGATAATGTACCCCGACTACCCCTACTCAATTTTCTGTTGTCTACCCCTATCTGCCTGTCACTTGAGGAGGCGACAACCCAGCTCTGTTCGTATCTGCATATGACACACATCCATATATTCAAATGCACTTGTGTGTGTGTGTGTTATTTACTTAGTTTAGTTTCGTCTTTGTTCTTTGTTCATTGCTTTGTGGTCAATTTCCCATTTCGCTGGCGCAAACAAAAGAAAAAACAAAAACAAAATTATGATAGTAGCACAGATATAAAATGTAAATGCATATTTACGAGTCCCGCAGTCTCAATATAACGGAACAACACGACAACATTCCCCGCACGCAACCCGAATTACTCATACCCCTGCAGCACTCTTGAACCGATAGCGAGACCAATTACGATGCCAGTGTCGATGTTGATGCTAGGAGACATCTGCTGCCACTGTCTCCCTCTCCCTCTCCCTCTCTAGCTCTTTCTCTATCTTTCTCTTTGTCTACTTCTGCCTGCCTGTGGCTCGGCTTTGGAATCGAAGCCGCGGGGTGGCACTCAAGGGCCTAAGTGAAACATTAGCTCTTATCGAGCGCTGTGGCAGTCAATCGAGTCGCTCGATAATGGAGCCCCTGATGTCAGCCCTGACATCAAATTTGATGGCGCCACATTAGGAGTCCAAGTGCGCAGTTGAGGGTGTTGCGCCACCAAGGTGACAATTTTATGTGACCCCCGACAGACAGAAGTGCCATGTTATACAATACATAAAAAGCCTAACAGCTGCGTAGACAGTTAATAAGCACTAATATCGTGCATATATATAAAATATAAATTTAATAATCTAATCCATTACGATGACAATGTTTGTCTTTACTGCTTTTGCCTTTAGTAAGTGTATCGATATTAATCAAAACAGCCGACACTCAAGGGCTGTGTATGATTAGAGAGAAATATATATTTCTGAGATTATTTTAGTTAGGCAACAAGTTCCATTTATATTAATATACAGCAGACTTTCGTAGAATTTAGGGATAACTTAAAAGAATCTACTTTATTTTTCAAATAGCTAACTTTAACTTTACAATTTTCCATAGAGTTTAAATCGATTTATATTGTTATACAACAGACTTTCATCAAATGCAAGATAAGGCTAACTTTTTTGATAGATTGAGAAAAGCTAAGAACTATTTAATATTTTTGACTATATATATCAGCTAGCTAAACCAGTTAAACTATTCACTTAGAGCCGGCGATTTATATCGATAGACTTACCTGCGATATGTAATCGTCTGTAAAGGAGCGCACTAGGCGCTCAGCGGGAACATTTGCCGTTAGTTTGAGTTGATCATCATCATCATCATCATCATCTTGCTGAGTGGTTTTAGTTGTTGTTGCTGCTGGGGATCGTTGCGATCTATCACATTTTATAATGTTCGGCTGGACGGGAGCCAAGCTTGCCCTGGCCGCGCCCACGCCGGAGACACTCGCCTCGTAGAGGGACTCGTACGAGGGTGGCTCCGTGATGGCCGTAGCCGCCGAGGAACACCATTGGGTGAGTGTGTGCGCCGGACTGCCATAGTAGGATGGATACGAGTAGCGATTCCTATTACCGCCACTCGAACCAACTGAATGGGCGGCCGTCTTGGCCGCCTCCAAGGCGCAACCACTTAAACTAAAATTGGGAAAAGGCACGGGAAGAGCTGCTGCGTCTGCTGGCGGTGGTGGTGGTAATGGTGGTGCAAGTGGTGCTGGTGCTGGTGCTGCTGTTATGTGGCTCAGAGCAGCACTGTTGCTGCTGATGCTGCTGCTGGTCTCGTAGCAACTGTGCGATTTGCGCAGCTTGCGATTGAGTAGCTCATCGTCATCCTCCTCATCCGTGGAGCTGGCCGTTGGCGTTGTCCGCTCATAGGGCGTCCACAGCATCGAGGAGAGCGCCTCCTCAACGTCCGGCGGCCGATGTTGTTGGGCGTTGCGGTGCGAGGGCAAGCCCAGCCCCTGGCTGGACATATTGCGTTCCGACATCGACATCGACATGGACATGGACATGGACATGGACATGGACATCTCTGCTGTGTGGACATTGCTCGCAGTTTAGGCTCCTTGTTGAATCGAAGCAGGCGGTCGATGGTGATGCTGTTGGCCTGTCTCCCTTGGCCGCATGCTGAGCCGCCCCCTAAAAAACCAATGAAAGAACGGTAAAAGTGTAACTGTAATCGGTTGTCGTGTTAAGGGAAACTTTTAACTAAGCAAATGCGACTGACAAATTAAATGCTTAGAAATTTTGTCCAAATTTTCAGAGAACTAGCAAACTTTTTAACTGGCCAACTCTTGAGCCTTTTATTTTCCAATTTGATAAATTGCGATTAAAGCATTTCAATTCTAAGGAGATGCCAAATAAAATGTATAAGAGAGAAAGAGAAATAGAGAATTAAAAGCAAAAGACACGAAACATGAAAAACAAGCTTCCGTTTTGTGGGTAAAATATATGCAGAAAAGTTTGCGACGTAAAACTTTTTGGCAGCCTCTTTTGCTAGCCGGGAGCAATACACTCTGCACCCTGCACCCGACCCCCTATACCAATCCCTATCCCAAACAACCACGCCACCATATCCTGTAAAAAGTTTGCCACACACACACACATACACACACCTACGTAGATAGTTACTGGGATATGTAGGCTGCAGCCAGGGCTGAGACTGCTTCTTATTCGGTTATTCGTATTAGAAAGACTCTTTTGGCCAAGTTTAAAGTTGACTGCCAATTTTCCGTTCGTGCCAAAAACTGGCACAGAAAATGGCTTAACAGCCATCGGACTAAACGGCCAGACATTGAAACGGAAATGGTTGCCCATAAGCGTCACTCGAATCCATTGCTGTTGATATTGTTGTTGTTTTTGTTTTTGTTGTTGTTGTTGTTGTTGCTGTGCTTCTCGATGCTGACTGCCATTCATGCAACAGCAGAAGCAGCGGCAGCACTGGCAGCAGCATTTACTGCACACACAATACCCGAATGTGTGCGGCGTTTATGTGCGGCATATCATGATAATTGCCAGTTGATGATAACAATATCATTCAAATGGAAAACTACATTTTGTTGAGCATTTCTATATACAATATATAAACGTTTATACGTGGCTTGACATGATATCAAATTGCGTACACTTATCTTGGTAATTGATAATCTGATGTTAAAAAAAAACAACTATATTTTGTTAAGCATTTCTATAAAGAATATTAAAGTCTATATAAACGATTATACGTGGCATATTATGATATCACATTGCGTACACTTATCATGATAATTGCCAGCTGATGATAACAAAAAACAACTATATTTTGTTAAGCATTTTTATAAAGAATATTAAAGGCTATATAAACGTTTATACGTGGCATATCATGATATCATATTCCGCACACTTATCATGATAACTGCAAGTAGATGATAACAATATCATTCAAATGGAAAAGTACATTTTGTTGAGTATTTCTATAAAGAATATTAAAGGCTATATAAACGTTTATACGTGGCATATCATGATATCACATTGCGTACACTTATCATGATAATTGCCAGCTGATGATAACAAAAAAAAAAACTATATTTTGTTGAGCATAGCTAAAATGCAAAATAAATCATGATAACTTTTTATCATTGCGTTTCAGTCAAGCTTGTACAGTTATCAGGTTAAGGGTCAGCGCATAAGCGTGCAGCAGAGCAAGACAGCGAGAGAGTGATGGAAAGAGGGAGATGGGGGAAAGAGAGACGAAACGAACTGAATCTCCTTGTTGGCTGCTACCAAAACTAAAGTTTTATGTGTTGCATATCCTAAGGCGCTTTGCTGCTCTAATTTTTTTTGCTCTGCTTTTTTGCTAGCCGCCTTTTTCTGGGTATTTTCAGTTTGCCACCATTGGATCTGATGTTTTTGTTATGCTTAAATAAAGATTTGTGTTAGTGTGTTTTATTGTGTGGCTGTTGGTGTGTTGCCTCTGCAATTGTTGCTGCTGCTGCTGCTGTTGTTGCTGCTGTTGTTGTTGTTGGGGCGCACTTGCCTTGTGTTTGCTCAGCAAGTTTATGTGCATTGCTGGCCTTCATTGTTGTCATTCCCATTGTTGTCGTTTGGCCCAAAGAGGAAGAAAGGCGCCAGCAAGGGGCAACACAAAAGGCAGCCACATTGAAAGCCAGCACACAAATTAATATGTGCAACAATTGAGATTGTGTGCCACAGTGTGTGTGTGTGTGTGGGTGTAGTACTTGTTATATTCATGTTACCTACTTTTGTGAGCGTTTAATTAACAACAAGTTTGCGCCTCGTACAATACAAACAAAGTGCCAAAAGCAAAAGCCGAAGCCTTGAAATCTTCAACATTTTTAGCGTAATTACAAAAAAATTTATGAATATGAGCTATAAATTTTGTAGATTATGAAATATTGCCTGGATTACATATAAAAATATATGTATGGACTACGTGACCTGATTTCCTTTGCTGCTTTACTTTTTAAATGTGACTGAATATTCTTTTTTTAATTTATCTCAACAATCGTCAATCGTCAATTCTATTGCAACACAGAATTCAAATGCTTCCACTTTATGAGACTGTCAAGGAAATCTGTTAACATTTTAAAGAGAATTCCTTACCACACAATTTGTATTTTATGGCTTTCAAGATGCGTCACCTTGTGGAAAAGCAAACTTCGACGGCAAAAGAAAAATAACGCCGTAAATCACAAACGCAAATAAATAATAAAAAACTTGAAAGAAAAAAAAATATTAAAGCAAAATCAAATGTAAATATTTTTTTTTACAAACTTCTGGGCCAAGGCAATAGAAAAATGGCTGGAGAAAACATGGCGCAATGTAAAAAAAATGGTACGCAAATGAGCAAAAATTTGGCTCAGCAGGAAATTCAATAAAGTAATTTAAGTAAATACGATTTGAAGAGTGTCCCAGAAAGTTTCATATACGCTTTTTCATTTTATATACCAATGTTTATTTAAATATAATTTTATATATAATTTTTAATAAAGTCACCGATGGTATTCAAAATTTTTTGTGAAGCTCTTATAAAAATATAAAACCAGTCTAACTTGAATATTGCCATATTTTTATTAATATATATGGATTATTCTTAAAATTTTATCAACATCGGAACACAGTTGATACCATAGTTAAACAGTCGAAAGTTGATGTTGATAAAATTTTAATAAAAATCGATAAATATTAATAGAAATTTGTCAATATTCAAGTGAGACCTAAATACCTTATTTAATAAAGGGCATAAAATCTTCGTCAAACTCAAGATATATGTTGATTTTTGTATTTATTTTTATTTGACTAGATGTGCGTCGCTCAATCAAGTTGTAAAGTGGCAAGGGCGCCGGGATACCGTGTCCAGGAGGAACTTTTTTCCGCTAAGGAATTGAGCACGCAAAAAGTTGGTGGCATGCGTTGCCATTGACAGCGCTTGTGCCACATACATAGCGGAGGCTGGCAAAGGCAAATTTTGCTGCCAGTATGTTTGCAATGCAAACAAACTTTATCTAATTAAAGAAACACGTGTCACAGACACGCCCCTACTCCCCAAAACAGCTTGCCAGCCCCAGCCCCCTATTCACAATCATCGTTATTTGGTTGCCATCTCAAATGACTTCTTCGTCATCGTCATCGACATGGCCAGTGCCATTGCCATTGCCATCGTTAGCTCTCCATCGACGTCTTCATCTTGTGAGCTGCTTTGCATTGATGTCGCACTCGAAATGGCCTTTGATGTGCTGCCCCTCCACCTCCCTCCCCGTTGCTTATTTTGCATTTGCCGTCTCGACATATCCCAGTTGCGTATCCTCTGAACGAAAGTGCTTTGCCTCCTCTAGGCCTGTCCTCTGTCCTCTATCTAACGTCTCTAGTCGCCCCGGCAAAGTCTGTCAAGTCTGACAGTCTGGTTCTGGGTCTGAGGTTGGGTCTTGGGGAGTCTGTGTGAGTGTCGAGTGCCTTTTGAGTTGTTTGTCAATATGTACACCATTATTCAATCAATATATTGACACACATTTCTGTCATCGTCCTCCTACCACCACATACAACAGCAAGCAACCCCCAACACCCCACCAACCCTCATACGGCAGCCAAGTGCCGCTCTTCGAATCGCATGCACTCACCCCGCACCCCACCTTCCTGTCCCATCCCCTTTCTGGCCAAGTGCTAATCGCAAACAAAGTAGTTTTTGCTTGAGTTCCATTCCATTTCGATTTCATTTGACGAGTTCATTCTCCCATTTTATGGCTCACGGCTGTTTGACGTTTCGTCTTCATTTTCGACCCCTCCCCTGCCCTATACTAGTCTTCTCTATTTTCGACTCCTTTGGCTTCTGTATTTTTTTTCCTTCGTCGATTGATTCCGCCGTACTTTGACACACTTCCATGCCACGGGCCCCAGGGACATTCATTTCCGCTTAACTATTGTGCCTATTCGATGCGGCACGGCAAACCCCTCAAATTGAATTTGTAGCCCGCTTTTATTTGCACATGCGTCACCAGTTTTCCCCATTTTCTTCTTGCTTCTTGTTTTCTTCATTTTTCTGTTCTTTTTTTTTTAAATTTATTTCAATGCTTTTCGCTTGGGCAATTGAAAACATTTTCGCTGTAACTAAGATGAAGGCCGTGGAAATTCGGTCAACGGATTTGCCAGAAGTCAATCAAAAATTAACATCGGACTTAGTCAGTCAGTCAGTCAGTCAGTCAGTGGAATCGTTTAGGCCATTTAGGCATTGTTTACATACGCGAGGATCTTTTAAGCCAAGGACCTGCATCTAATTGAAATCCGTGTAGTAAAGCACGTGGAGCAAGGATTCGAATTTTAATATTGAAGAAAGAAAAGTCAAGCAATTAAATTAAATAAATGGGTATGATATAAATTTAATTTAATGCTTGTTCTATTTATATTTTGTGATGTTACTCAACAATTTCGAAGCGACTATTTTAGTATAAATATAACTAAAATCAAATAAGCTTTATGCATTTGCTTTATTAGAAATTATTATATAACTTAGATTTTGATAATTTAAATTTAATTGAATTTTTACATATATGCATTTTATATATGCTAATTATGCCAAAAATATTATTTTAAAAAAATAGCAGAACATATCAGCATTATTAAATTAACTTTCATTTTATTTATTTAATTTTTTTATAATTAAAATTGAATTGAACTGTTCACATTTATTCATTTTATATATGCTAATTATGCCAAAAATATTATTAAAAAAAATAGCTCAACATATCAGCATTATTAAATTAACTTTCATTTTATTTATTTAATATTTTTTGAAAAGAATTAAATTTGAATTGTTCACTTATATTGATTTTACATAAACATTTATGAAAATACATGAACATATCATATGTTAAATTAATTATCATATTATTTATGTAATTTGTATATCTTTTTATGTACTTTATTTATTTATTTTATATATTTATTAGATTTTATTTAATTTATTTCCTTTTTATGTATTAATTATTTAATGTAAACTAAAAAACCATTATTATTTTTACAAACACTCAAAATTCATAAATGCGAAATTTACTCAAACTTTTGCCGGTTATGTACCCAAAAAAAAAAAAAGAAGGAAAACAACGCCAAGTTCAAGTTATGAACTAACTATAAACAAGCTGGCTAACAGGCAACTAGCAGCTGGACAGTTAAGTGCTGCTCTTGCTTTGGCCGTTGTTCAACTTACCTCAAAACGCAGTCCAGGCAGGTGGCAGGCGGCAGGCGGCAGGCAGGCAGGCGAGCAGATGGGGCACAACTAAGAACTTTAAGGCAGTTTTAACACTTGCGACAACTTGCTGCAAGACCTTTTTTTTTTATATATATAGGTTTAAGGGAGCCTGCCTTTCTGCAGCTAAAGTTGCCGCTGCAAGTCGGTGCCAGTTGCAAGTGCTTGGCTTAATTATGCTAAAAGCTGGCAACAACTTTTGCGCCACCTCCGTGGCCCCGTCGACTAGATAAATGAATATTTACACGGGCGGCAAGCGAGGACAGCAATGTGACAGCTGTGGGACTAGTATGTTGTCAATGCCAAAGCCATTAAATTTGTGGCACGTTAGCACAACCACTCGTTAAGTACATATGCTTACATATATTGCTTTAACTATGGTTTCCCCATTTAGTTTAAACACACAAAATGCAATAAAATAAAATGCAAACGCACAACAAGTTGATAATTTGCCGTATGGGCAAACGCGACGTATGCGTAATGTTTCGATTTTATTGCGTCAATTCGTAATTTTAGAATTTTTTGGCGTGGACGCGAACAATTCACACAACGGTTGCTGCAGCGACGCGTACAAACGGACTGTCAAAGCTGGCCCAAACAAAACCGTTTCAATCCCAACAACGAACTGCGAACTTGACTTTAATGGAAGGCCCGACAAAAAACTCAACATAACGTCGCACATTTTGGTGAGTCGACGCAGTGTGTTGCACGTGCAACGGCGGCATTTTCCAGTCTCTGCCACTGCCAGTGTGTGTGTGTGTGTGTGTGTGTGTGTGGCAATATGTTTGTTTACATTTTGCAGGCATTTTTCAGGCAACTTATGGGGCAGTCGTGTTTTGCTGCTTTACCATCAATTTGGTTTTCAAACTGGAAATTGTGCAAAATATGACTTGCATTCTGGGGATATCCTTAGACATCTAACTGCCTATCGATATATACGACATCTATTCCGGTATTTGTCTTAGCTCCTGGCTACTGGTTCCCAGCTGCATGTCATCTGTCTGCAGTTTAGTTGCAAAATTGAGCAACAAGCTTGTTAAAAATACGTGCAGAATATTAAACAGTTGCCGCAAACAGTTGCACACACTAACAACGCCAACTGAGCTGCTCCTCTTGCTGCTTTTGCTGTTGCAACGTGCAACATACCACATGCCAGACAACACCTCATACATATTTATAGAGTTCTTAGGGTTTTGCCTGCCATGAATATTCTCACTAATTTGCTGCCAATTGAATTTGACTTTTGCAGATGGCTCATGAACGTGCCACAATTATTTCAACATTTTTTTTTTGACAGCCAATAAATGAAAACGCAATGAATCGTGAATTCTATAAATTCATAATTTTAAGCTTAGATTTTTCAAAGTGACCCATCACAATTAATTTCAATAAATTAATTATTTAATGTGTAAAGAAATCTTATTAAAAATTACTCTTTTGTAGCATTTTATTCAAATAGTTTTTATTCTAATTCAAGACGAATACAAAATATATGGAAAATTGAAAAAGTATATTAAATATTGAATTGTTTAACAAATTTTTTAAATAAAAAAAATATAAAAAAAAAATTTACAAGTAAATATTAAAAACTTCAGTATATTTGTAACTTGCAGTATATTTTGACACTATTTTAATTTGTAGACTGACTTAAATGGTTGCTTCTCGCACATTGTCTTTGACACACACAGCACACACAACAAACACACACAGCACACACACAGCACACACTCTTTCGCTGCAGTTGTTAAACAAATTAAAGCTGTTGAACAGTCGCCAAAGCAAATTTTTATTGGCAAAAGTTTTTTAATTATCATTAATGAACATGAAGTGCGCTGTGTGGCATGTGCTGACCGAAGCACCACCAACAACAACAGCAACAACAACAACAATAGTAACAAGAACAACATCAACAACAACAACAACAACAACAACAAACATTGGCAACTTTCGCAATGCAATTATTTTAATGTTCAATGATGTTGCAGCTTGGCAGCCATCGCAATGATTTATTGCCTGGGACCTCGCTGAAGTTCCCGGTTTGAGTTTGGCTTTGGCTTTGGCTTTGGATTTGGCTTTGGCTAAGGTCTTGGTTTGAGTTTGAGTTTGCGTTTGTATCTATGGCTTTGGGTTTGGGCCAGTGGAGTCTTAGGGGGTCTTGTGCCCAGGCGCACGCCATTCATTGTGTGAAAGTTGGCAGTGCTGGCAATTAGACGCTGACCGGACTTGGTGGCAAGGGGGCCAAGGCAAGGGGCAGACGCCAAGCTGATAGTCCATAAAACAGCGTTTATGCCTAATGCGTTATAATGGCCATGCCACTGAGCACTTGCGTTCAAGTTTTATGGGCTTGGCGTGACAGATTCGTTTTATATAATACAAGTGAGCAAAATGTGCAATTTGTCAAGTTATTGAAAGTTTCAGTTGTCACAACAACAACAACAAAAAGTCTGATTGCAAATATTTGCTAAACTTTAACTACTATAAGAATAATAATAGAAAAAAGTTAATGGTTCTTGGCGTTTGCTTAGTCATTCCCTCAATAAATTATGCGTATAAAGTAATTTTCCTGTGATTTATGCGCACTTCACAACAATTTACCAAATGCTGCCCTCTGCCAACCCACACTCAATAAAATATATCATATCGATAACATATAATTTTAATATAGAAACAAGCAAACAAACACACGCATGAATATCTATCTGAAGCACCCACACACACACTCAAACACACACACACATAGAGGAACATTGTGCTATCTATAAATGCCACACAATTGCAGCGCACTTGCCGCAAAAACCCCATTTTCATTTCCATCTCATTTTTACAACCCTGTTTTTTTTTGTAATGGCAACAGAAACAGGCCTAAACCATACCAAGAAAAAAAAGAAATGGAAATAAAAGAGGGAACCCATGACCGGACCCAGACCGAGACCCAGGCCGGGACCCGTACCATTTATGACATATGCGCGTGAAAAGACGCACACACCCCCACACACACACACCCCCACACACACACACATACACTCACAGACCTGAGGTGGAGCAAGGCACCCCAGTGGCATGCATACAAAAAAAAAAAAAACGACGTGGCTTTAAAGTGATTTTGCAAGCGTGTGGCAACCACAAAGCTGCCACCACCACCACCGTCAGCAGCATCAGCTAGAGGCGAGGTTTTTACTTTTACGTTGCCATAGTTGCACGGTAAATGGTTGTATCAGAATCGGTAGCCACGCAACTCTCAACACACACACACACACACAAACACACACACACACACACACACACACGCACACACATTCGAATCGGTTCTTTTATGAGAAGTCGTGACGGCAACGGCTATGCTACGGCTTTCTGTCCGTAACTTTGCTGGCGAAGGTGTACGGCGCCGCATTGGTAGCCGTAAAATAGAACACGGGTTACATGGCGAACAAGGCAACGCGAAGCAGCGAGAAAATGAAAGCCAAGAATTGCAATAAAACATAAAATTGCTGACTTCAATTCGTTTGCCATTTGGGTTTTCGTTTCATTTTCCCTTTTTTCGCTACGCTGTTTTTTCTTGCTTGGCTTTTCCTCAAATGTCTGCCCCATTGTAAGGACCAAATGTGTGTGAGGGTGCAAGTATGTATGTGTGTGTGTGTTTGTGGTGTTGTGCGTGCTGCTGTCGGCAGCAACGCTGGGGCCAAGCTGCGACCGCGTTTTTTTTTTTTTTTTGTATAATATTTTATTAGGTTTTATTTGATTTACACTTGTTTTCTGTTGAAATATTCTGCCCTCGAGGCAAGTGTGTGTTGTGTGTATGGGGTTGGGTGTGTGTGCACACTTGCTGGCAATCTATAGAAGAGCAAGTACTGCACTTAGTCATCTCAAATTGGGACTGCAAAATCAGTTGTATAAGAAATAGTGATCTATGCACCGCAGCAAATGGCAAATGGCAAGAAATTGATTATGATATCCTTGGGGAGAGTCCTTTCTACTATCTGCCATGAAATACTGCGCGTACAGTGTGAAAAGGACATCAAGTGCAGCTGCATTTCATTTTGCCAAGCTCAGTTCAGTTAATACCCTTATGGTTGAGCTGACTTTACGAGCCATTTGCCAGTTGCCAGTTGCCACACAGCTCACACAAAGTACAAAATTAAAGCAGTTCGCTGCGGAAAGCTTAAGTTCAATTAATTATGCACAGACTGCAGGAGAGCAAAAGGATTTTAATTAAATTTTTGTCGAAGAAGCAGCTCAAGTATCTCTATCTCTATCTCTCTCTCTCTCTCTGTTTCTCTCTCTCTCTCTCTCTCTGTGCAGCCGTACATAATTGCTTTCTATTTTGCTTTTGCAATTTGTTTCATTTTATGCCTGAGCTGCATTTGTAAGGCTCTTAATTTAAGCCGAAAATTGCTAATTGCAGTTGGCAGTTGCACAGTTGCAGCCAAACTGATCGAATGCCATTTATTGGCCTTGCTTAACTCTCATTTAAGTCTCCTTCAGTGCTCTGGCATCATGGCACCTTGACACACTGAGTGTCTCCCAACCTGACCGGAACTTAAGCTAAGTGCGGCGCTGAGTTGCTTGCCCCACATTTGCGCCACATTTGCCCCAACGGCGCATGTTGTGGCTAAGCTGGCGAGATAAGCTTTATTAGTTTAGGCACACTGCAAACCAGGTGCGGATGCCAATCCGGATGAAAAGCACCTGAATGCCGTTCATCAAAATGTGCATGAAAAAAAAAACGAGGGGTAAATTGTTAAGTCTTTTGACTGCAGGGCCTAACTGCCAACTGGTTGCCAACTCGTGCATAGCTTGTTAGCCAAGGTGTTAATGAGTGCGATAAGCTTGAGATTAAAATATACATAATTTAACATGTTTGCCCGCTTGGACTGGGACTTAGGACTGAGGACTGAGGACTGTGTGTTGTATTCAATGAGCTGCTGGTGTTTGCCCAGGCTGGGGCAGGCTGAGGCTCTTGTGTCAAGCGTGCCACTCAATAACAATAAATTCACCTAACTTATGTTTGCCCCAAAAGCAATGCCACAATGCCCCAGGCAACAAATAACCTACGACTAAAACAAACCAATTTCAACCAACTCTCATTTTGCATTGTGGCTTATTTGAGACTCAATCGATTTATTCCTGAACGCAGATTATAATTATATTGGCTTATTTGTTTAATGTAGGCTAAAAGCAGTCAACAAACTTTAAAAGTTGACAATTTTAAGAATAAATTTGAAGTGGTAGGAAAACAGTTGAAACTATTTGCAAGTGCCTTGTTTCTCTTTGAGTTATCGTTCAAAGTTTATAATTATTGCAAAATTAAAATAAGTGTTTAAAAATTACACAATAAACTTAAGATTTTTTTTGATATGTGCTCAAATCAGTTGGAAGAGTAGAAAAACTAAACACAACTATTTTTGATGCCTGTTAAAGCAATTTAAACTTCCATTTGAGGAAGCCAAATAAGTATACAAAAATATGAATATTTATTTTGTCATATCCAAGCAATTCTTTTTAATATTTTGAAACATTGGAATTTCTGAGAGCACAATTTATGAACCGTTTTCGTATTTTATGCTTTGCATACAAATTTGCTTATCTACTCCGAAATGGCATTTATTTGAGCACTTCATTTCTAGATTTATTTATTTTGCATGCAGTTCAAGCAAAGCATTAGAAAATTTCATCAAATGCCTAACTATTTTTATTTTCCAGTCGTCATCATAATATCTGCAGATATAACTTATTTCAGAGTAAATAAATGACACAAATGCATAAGCAAAATGATAACGACAACAATAAAATCTCAAAATGCCCACTAAATGGATGCGATTTATAGTTGCAATGCAAATGAAATGCAACCAATGCAAAACACTCGAAATTTATTGATTATTTGCACGATAAATCAGTCTGCAGACAAAGTTTGGCTTTAAGACCAACGCATCAGATAAAAAAAAAAACAGCATCACACTTTACACAAGACTCAACGGAATTAGGGTCAAAACTATAAAACATGCAAAGCACTGGCAAACAAGGCGAACCTGGTGAACCCGGAGTCTGCAATCCCCGTATTCTCGTGTCCGTCACAGACACCGACACTGGACAGGAGCCCAAGCCTGGAGCTGTAACTAGAGCTGAACCTGGTGTTGTTGCCAGCTAACCTGGTCAGCTGGTGTTTTTTTTTTTTATTAGTTTTACATGTTCGCAACTGTGTTGCCAGCTGTTATAAAGAAGAGACTACAGTTAACCGCACACTCAATTGGGTTGGCCTTGTCCCCTCTCCTTCCTCCGCTTTTTGACTTTTGCATATGACTCGTTGTCTAGCAACATGACTGCACTCAGGAAAAATAATTGCACTCAATGCAAGAACATTCAAAATGTTTGATTTTCAAGTTTCTGTTTGGTTTTCTGCTACTTGAACTAATAGTTTATCTAAGTAATATCTAAGTAATTTATTAACCCACCTTATTAAGAAAGTATATATATAATTTCAATATTTTTCTTTTCTTAAGACCAGTATAGAATTTTTTTAAATTATTAAAAATTAAGCGAAGATTTATGTTATATAGAAATACATAATAAAAATAGAAAAAGCCATTTACATATAAGTATTTTTGTTACTTAAACTAATAGTAGATTTTAGTTTTTTTTTCCTTTTTTTTCACCTTATTGTTCTAAAAGTATATTTACAATATTAGAGGTATTTATTTCTTAATTTAGGTATAAAATATTTTAGATTAAATAAAAAAGCGTTGATTTGATGATAGTTTTTTTTTGCTACTTAATCTATTTATTGAATTATTATTTATTTATTTTTCATTTCTTAAGTTCAGTATACATTTTTTTTTATTGTATGAAAAAAAAGCGTTGATTTCTGTTTAAAAATGTATATGGTAATTTGTTTTTCTGAGTGTAGCTGCTTAGCCTCGGCCTTTGGCTTGCAACTTGGCGCTGGGTGTTCACGCTGTGCTCATAAATAGGCAACACTAAAATGTTCCGTTCGTCGGTTCGTTTTATCCTGGCAACGTTTGAGGCTTTTTGCTGGGAACATATTTCAGATGGACCCGGATACACTTTTATTCCCTTGACATTTGCGGTCGCACACATATACACTTGTATGGTGTGCGTGTCTGTGTGTGTGTGTGTGTATGTTTGTGTGTGCATAGGAAAGTGTGCGTGTTTAGTAGTTTGGCCTGTCTGTTGTCCATTTTGATCCCCATGTTAATAATATAAATGATGATTTATGGCTCTTCGAGGGAGGCGTCGCTTGTCAGCGGCCCCACATGCTATTAAAGGAGCCAAACAGCTGTAGGAGCCGCAGCAAGTCAATCGACTTTTGAATTATATATTAAAATAATGACATATCACAGCGAATTCAACATAATTAGCAATTATGCTTTCTTCTTTCGGTAGGAATACACTTTAAGCTGCTGGCAAACGATTTTTGTTTATTTGCATTTACTTTGATTATTTATGCATGACGAACTGACGGGGGGACAGACACAGTGCCGAGAGACTCGCAAACAACATAAACAGCTGAAATTGTTTTGAAAAAAGACAATCAAAACAAGAGCGATAGAAGGAATTCGCGACCGAGACCAAGACCAAGACCAAGACGGAGGCGGAGACTGAGACGCCAACTTTGGCTGCCAGTAAATATTTCAGGCATTTGCCGTCACATTAAAATCGAATTTTGCATAGAAAAACAAACATAAAAAACAAAACGAAGCCAACTCGGCTGCATAGAACTGGGACAAGGGGCGCATAAAAAAGCCACAGGGCCTCGGTATTGTGAGCCACACAGAGGTAAAACCCATCTTGCAATCCACCACTTCTTTTTACCAAAAAATTTATGCAAACGAATTAAATTGGCAGGCTGACTAGCTGTCGGGCAGACGGGTAGACGGGCAGACGAGGAGACGGACAGGCGGGCAGGCGGGCATGCGGGCTGACTGGGTTGCCTGGCAGGAAGCCAGAATCGCTGGCAGTCAAGGCAGGAAGCCAGGACATCATGCTGATTGCGAGTCCTCGCAAAATATAATTATATTTTTAAATTTAAAAATTAAATATTAACATACAAATACACACACACCCTCACACACACACCCTCACACACACACCCTCACACACACAGCACTGCTGTCATTTTATCGCGCATAAAGCAATTTACAGTTATCATTTCTGCGTGCCTCAAATAAAGTCACAAAATTCTAGCAAATGGCCATAAAAGCTAAACTTCAGCAATTAGCCAACACAGTGCCAAACTGGAGCAGAATTTTTCATACAAATCGAGTTAAAAAAAAAAGAAAAGTGAAATAGTCTTCGGGTTGCTTCTTGCAAAATTGAAAAATTTCACAACGATCATAACTCATAATTTCATTCATTCGCATATCCATAAGTCAGCCTAGAAATGCGAATAACAACAGCCAACAGAATGCCAACAAACATTTATCATTGTTCCAGTTGAGCGTGGATACATGGAATGGGAATGAAAATGGAAATAACTGCCTGAAGACAGCAGTAGCATTCTAGGAAATACACCCACAGCTGATATGCTACACTTAAAGATACCTTCTACTGTTTATCTTATATATTTTTGCTTTTCTTCTCGAAATATGAACTATGCAAGTGAGATTATTAGCTTCTTGTTTCGTATTTATTTTTACATTTTTTAATAAGACACAAAATCTTTGAAATCATTCTCAAAATGTTAACTCTAATGCCCTGGGAAGAATATGTAGTTGTATGTGTGTATTGGGTACACACAGAAAAAAAAAAAGTTTCTTTCGGGCTTAAAAATGAGTTTTCTTATATTCGAATTTTTAGGGAGAATTTTACGAAAATGTAGAATTAATTTGTGATGTTTTATTACAGTATTCTTATGATACTTTTCGTTTACATTGCTATTTTTTAGAAGTTTATTTCTAATAATAGAAAACTCTTTAAAAAATAAACTGAAAATACTTTAAAATTAGATGCATTATTTTCCTCAATTTAAATATAATTTCTAAAAAGCATAGCATTTGATTTTTAGATTTTTTTTCATTAAAGATTTTTTTTTTTTTAAGTGTAGAGTGAGTTTAAAAACCATTCAGCAATAAAGTGAATTGTCAACGTTTGGCGGGAGTTTCAAAAAATGCGTGAATGTGAATGTGAATATTCTTATTTTACAAATAGATAGAAAAGTTATTCGCTATGTGAAGTTCATTCATTCTCATTCTCTGTCTTCCTCTCTCTCTCTCGCTCTCTCTCTCTCTCTCTCTGTGAGACTTCATGTGGCTGTCTCTGTTGTTCGGCGAATTTTCATTGTTGCCAACATGAAAATATCCTTAGGCCAATGCATTTGATTGTGCCGTCCAACGTTGTAAATTACTCATACTTGTACAAGCCGACACACACTGACACACACACACATTCACACACATACTCACACACACACACGAGCACAAGCACACACCTGTCTGGTCTGTATGTGAGTGAGTTGCTGTGTCGTTTTCTTGACTTCCTGGGGAATTGTTGGCGGGGAACCGTTACACGGTTATTGCATTAAGCAAAAGTTGTAACCTAGATTTAAATGCCCTTTCGTCGGCCGAGGCCAGAGACCCATTCCATGGTCTACAGTCCACAGCCGGTTTGGCACCCTCTATGCCATATTTCTCCCCATTCCGCACACACGCATCGTCATTGTTTGGCATTGTCTGAGTTTGCGTCTCCGTCTCCGCCTCCGACTCCATCTACGACTCCATCTATGACTCCATCTACGACTCCATCTACGTCTCAATCTACGACTCCATCTACGTCTTCGTCTCCGCCTATTTGCGTGAGTTTCGGTCTTTGTTTAAACATTCTGCATTCATTATATTCCGCGCTACCCCACTCCCCCCTCACCCGTTACAACAACTCCCCCACTTTGGCTGCTGCATATTTAATAAAGTTTCAGTTAATTTTCGTCACTCGCATTATTTTGCGGCACATGCGTGTTAACAATTTATGCTGGCCTTAATTTAACATTTTTTTTTTTTTTTACTTGTTTTAGCTCTGCTCTAAATATTTATGAGTAGGTTGATCTTTGAAAGTGAAGCCGACAAAATGGGGGAATAAGTTCTTGAATTAATTTAAAGCGCTCCAACTGCCTAAAGCGTTTAGACAATTTAAGACTTAAAGTGAGAACAATTAAAATATGTTTTTCAGGCATTGAGATACATTTATTTTATAATTATACTTTATTTAATACTTTTCATACTAATTGTTTAGTTAACAATTTAATTAAATCAAATAAAGTCAAAAAAAGTCTGGCAAAGACTTGCCGTAATTTCTATGTATTCAATATAAAAAAACTCTTTTGGTTAACAGAGTCGATGCTTTTATCCATCCTCGATATATATACAAAAATAAATCAACGACGCTTCCTTTATTATACAAATTCAACTCATTTTTTAATTGTGTTCAAAGTATTTAAATAGTTAAAACTGATTATGTCAAAATAACATCAGTTGCAATTATTTTGTTACTTTATAAAGCTGAAAACAGTTTGCCACTCATGCGGGATTACGACAAATACATCCTGACACACATGAACACACTCTCTCACACACACACACATACACACACACATACACACACGCAACAGGCCTTATTTGTCGTGCATATAATTCGCATTCGTGCGCATAATTTGCCATTAAAAAGAATTAAGCCAAATAGTCCGCACAATATGTATAATTAAAAGTAGCAATTTGCGGGAAATGTGGAAAAGTGGAAAAGAGATACAGACACAGATACACACACACACACACACACACACAGAGCGCCGGGCGTGGCACAACCATCATATGCAACATATGCCACAGTTGCATTCAGTCAGAAATAAACCAAAAATATGCCAGACATCATCATCCGCTGCCATGTGACCAACTCAAACTCAAAACTCGAAACTCCAACTCTAAACTCAAATAACAAACCAGCTCAAAAAATTGCCATGGGATATTTTTTTGGGTAGGCCTTTGAGCCAAATATTTTATTAATTTAGTATTATTAATTTAATTAAGGAACTGAGCGATATAATCAGCTAGCATCTGGTAATGACTTGGAAAGAACTTTAAATTTGCTGTATTTAATCAAAACTTCAAAACTTAGTTTATGTCGACATAATCTTCAAAATGTAGCCATAGATAAGACCCATTAGAGACTTCAAACTTGAGCGCAGAATAATTTGAGTGTTGTTTGAAGAAACAAATTTCAAACAATATTAATTTTTCTGTATACATTAACTCATATTATAAGTCATTTAAATACAAATGAAATGAAAACTGAAGTTCCCTTTAGAATACCAAAAATTCAATTGCATGTTCAGTTTGGAAATGGTTTTTATTAATTGTTGCTGACAGGATTTTTGAAACCTTAAAAGCTGACAAAGTCGTTGACGTTGACATAAGCAAGTAAACTGTGACATTGTTATTGTTATTCCTGCTGTTGTTGTTGTTTTTGCTGTTGTTGCTGTTGTTGCTGTTGCTGTTATTTCTGCTGCTAGCGACACAAAATCCCATTGAACACTTTTTGACGAAACGTGCTTTTTGGTGGCAACTTGTGGGAGCAGCAACTGCAGGAGCAGGAGCGATAAGCAAAATGCGAAAAAACGAAAACAATGTCAAACACATCAAAGTCACAGCCAGAGGAGTATTTGAATGCAGCAAGCGCAGACCAGCGTCACCCAAACCCGGTCCAATGGGAAATGCCAAGCGAATCAACTGAAAAATCACACAAAAATATTTCACCAAAAAAAATAGAGTGGAAATATCGGAAATAGCAAGAAGAAGCCAACGAAATGGTCGAAAGGGGTGAAAGGGGCAGGGGGAAGAGCAAAGAGGATTGGCAAAAGTAAAAGCAAAATGGTTGAAAAAAAATGTGCAGCTATTGCAAAAATGGAAAACGATGTCAAATGCAAATTGACAGCTTTCAATATCAATTCCAAAACAATCGCAGCGCACGCGACGCAAATGGAAAGGCCAAAAAAGGGAGGAAAATCAATTTTTTGGCATGTCATCTGCATGGAAAATGAAACCAAGTTAAAATTTACAACGGTTGACTTTAAGCGCGACCGGATGGAACATCACGTGTACTGAACTGATGCTCAAACATTTTGGTATCTATTCAAATGCAATCAAATCGGTTGACAGGTTAAATTAATTACAACTGATTTATGCATCAATGTGTGGCTACCACTGAATGTGTGGCCGGTGCCAGCCACCCAATGGACTCTGGCTGGTCCAAGTCAGTGCTTTTGATGTGGTCTCCATCTTGACCAGCTGTGTGTGTGTGTTTGGGTGTGTGTGTGTGTGTGTTTGGGTGTGTGGTTAAGTTCATTTTGCAAATTACACTTGCGGTACCTGTGAGATTTCCTTTTGGCCTTTTGCCTTTGACTTTTGACTTTAGCCTTTCGCTAAGCATTTGCCTGCTCTGCTCGTTCGTCAGTTGTGTTTTGTTAATGACACAAGTATTTCCACTGAGAGTGAGGCATTTGCATAAATTAACTTTGCCATACGCCGGGCAAAGACTTTATTGCAACACCCCCCACACCCCCCACAACTCAAGAGTTTTAACGGCTTACGCATGCGGCAATAACAGCAGCAGTCGGCGTCAATTAACTTGCCCCACATGCCGCCTGCCGCAAGAAATGCAAAGTCTGTGGCAGGAAATCGCATTATCTAAATCAACTCAGATCCGGTTGCTCTCAAGTCTGGGCAAACATATCGAATCAGCCAGCTAAACTCGCAGTCATACCATGTACATAAAAAAAAAAATATATATATATATATATATATATATATATATAACATGTATATATACATAATGGACGATAAAATGCAGCTCAATGAGCAAATTATAAAACGAGCAGCAGCAAAATACGAGAAGGGCCATCAATTTTGCGCATAAATTTCAAAGCTCTGCCGCTGCCCCTGCAACAGCCCCCCGCCGCAGCCTCTTCCTCTGCTGGCCTAGCGCATCCGCATTTTTCTCTTATCGGAAATTTTCATGTAAGAAGGCCAAGAAGACTCTCAACAATGGGCAAACGGCAACGTTATAACAAGTGAGCCACCTGCAAATGCAATGAACGACTGCTGGATGACCTGGATGACCTGTCCGGTATATTCGGGTTATGTCATCCGGCTTACGTCATCTGGTACAGGATAACGTAATCCAAATACCGTGTGACGTAATCCAAATACCGGATGACGTAATTCAAATACAGGATATATTGTATTGGATATACTTGAAGATCTTTCAAGAACTTCAATTTAAAGAGCTACTCTAAATATATTTATGCTCTACGAAATCCAGTCTTATTTTTATGTTGTAAAATATTATTTTTTTTTATAGTTAAACAACTGAAGACATAGCTGAGAAAAGGCTTCAAAATGGCTAACATTTTATATCCTAAAAATAAGTTTATTTAAAACACAAATCACGATAACTTTATTTAAAGTTGCTAACTAATATTAAATATATGAAATGTTGTGAAAACATTTTTACGAATAAACATTAACATAAACATATCACATCCACTAACTAACAAGTACTATGTTATATTTCTCTCAGTGTATAACGCTAATATACCCATTTGGGTATTAAAATACAGCGTATACAAATTATGAGCGCACTAAAAAGGGCGGAAAACGACGTAGCGTATTGATTTTTGCCAACAAACCATCCACATAGCTCCCCCAAGCCGCACCCACACCCACTCCCGCACCACTCAACCTACCACATTTAGAGGCTGGGCAAGGCAACGTCAAGCAAGCAGTCAGCCATGGATTTGTAATTACGGGATTAGTCCTTCAATGGCAATGCGATTGGCAGTTTTTATGATTTGCACACAAACAAACCAATGGGGGATAAGCCTCCTCGCATCGCATCTGGAATCGAAAAGAAAAACACAGGGTAATGAAGGAACTGAGGCGATCTGCACGTGACCAGCTCTTTGGCCAAATTTGCAATTAGATATGTTGCCGGAAGGACATTGATAACAGCAAAAACCAAATAGCAAATAGCAAAAGGCAAATAAATTAACACAGCCACAAAAAAAAAAAAAAAATATTATTATGAGTGAACGTCAATTTGTTGGCAAATGGCTTAAACAAATCATCAAACGCTTCGCAACACACTGATGAATCCGATCCAAATTAAGTGGTCGCTGACGCACTGCGTCTTGGCTTGTATTTAAAAAAAAAAAAAATAAATAAAATACATAAAAGTTACTTGAAGGAAAGAAAAATAAAAGCAATGCTGCTTTCCGTTCGACTGCCTCGCGGGCTCAAGAGAGACGCACCCGCCCAGCCATGACGAATGTGGGCGTGGATGAGCGGTAGAGTGGGCGAGTGGGGGAGGAGGCGCCAGTAAATGGGTGGAGAATTGGGCGGAATGGAGGCTGCTGTCTGCCGTTCGTAACTTCCGTTTTGGCGTAGAAAAATTCAAATTCAACATTGTTTGTGCTGCGTTTGCCACTTGTTATTGTTGTTGTTGTTGTTGTTGCTTTTGTTGCTTTTGTTGCTTGAGTCGTCTCTTGTTTTTCTTATAATTGTGCATATGACCCTGTTTAATACAGTTCAGTGCACAATTATGTGTACGTCTTTTGTTTAACATATTTTTAGGCCTTTGACTTAGCCTCGTGACTTTTGAGCCGCATTTGAATTATGACTTCAACGCGCGATTTTGCCGAAGGGTGGCAGACATTGAATTTTGGGGGGGTGTGCGGGGAGGTTGGATTGAGTTCCGCAGAAGTCGTTGATTTGACTCGTTAAATTGGTGATTAAATTAATATCTCGAGTTATGCAAATTGAAATAAATTGACGTGAAAAAAACCTGTGACATTTATAATATTTTTAATTTAATTAATTATTATAAACTCATTTTAGTAAGAAAAATTATGACAATAAATAACTAACAAATAAATGCGGTGATTAACATTTGATTAAATGGTTTTTTTTTAAGCAAATGAAAAAATTGTAATTTGAGGAAAAGCATATTAAAACACAAATTGCCACAACCACAAAAGTTAATAAAATTTGTTGTAATTAAGCGAATTAAATTCTTTATGTTTGTACAAATTGCAAAAACAAAAGTTTTTGAATACTTTGTGGCCTGAGAGTCCCATTTGAAGGCAAAACAATTTGTTAATTGACAGCTTAAAATTTCGACAGCGCCGTTGACAGTTGAGTTAAGGATCACCGTCAAATGACAATTGATGGCTAAATAAATGGCAATTAATTGGCATTGATGGAGCAGTGGCAGCATCCGACTCAGATCAGCAGAACGGAAGAAGCAGCAGTTGTTTGGCTCAAATATGTGCCGGCAATTTGGCAAATTACTTTGCGGCTATAAATCAAAGCATTCAACCATACCCCTCCCCATCGGAACACAACCACCAAACAAACCTGAGTAACTAACTAAGAAGAGCAATTCGTCTATTGAAACCCATGCGTGTTCCCCGGACAGCTGTCAAATTGCTGAGGCAGAAACTTACGACACCTCATTAAATATGCGGCACAGAAGTTTCTGCCCAAGCAACTGGCAACCGGCAACGGGCAACGGACAACGGGCAACTGGCAGCACATCCTGTCCAGGTGGTCTCTCTGCCACAACAGCCTTTTCAATTTGGCCAACTCAGCGGATATTGTTGGCACATTTTTTGCTTCTTTTTTTTTTTTTAATCTCATAAGTGTATATGTCAACTTTTTGCACTTGGTTTGTTTGTTTGTTTACGAGTATTAGTTTGGCTTACGCACACCCCGGTGAGAGTCAATGGCGAATCAATAAAGCAAGGAAATTGCCAACAAAAAGACCCACAGCAGCCACAACAACAATGGCAACAACAACAACAAGAAAAGCAACAACAACAAAAGCAACAACAACAACAACAACAACAGCAATCAGCTGCGATGAACCCAAGCTCATTTGTGCTGTTTTTCCACATGATATTCTATTATTCATTTCATTTTGTGTGTGCGTGAGTGTGCGTGTGTGTGTGTGTGTGTGTCTATGCGTGTGCGTGTGCATGTATATGTAGGTGAATCCTTCAAAGGTACATTTTTCATCACAGTTTCGCCGCACCACAGCACACACTCAATACCACCAATACCAACACCACCAACTCCCACGAAAAAAGGTCACTAAAACTTTTTGCCCAGACGAGCTTTTAGCTTTCGCTTTGGCTTTGGATCTGGGTCTGGCTCTGGCTCTGGCTCTGGCTCCTTTATTAGATTGTCCTGCCGCCCCAGCACATCAAAAAGTTGCCAACGGCTGTTTTTGACAAGTCCCCGAACCACATCGCCCAACCCACCCATCCAACGCCACCCAATCCCGCCACCAACACCCGCCGGTGCTCATTCACAATGTGAAGTGCCGTCGATTCTGGGCAGGGGCGTGTCATAAACATGACAAACTTGTTGTTGTTATTTTAGGCTTTTTTGTTGTGTTGGTTTTTTTTTTTTGCTGCTTCTTCCTCTGTTTCAAACTATCGATGGTGTTCATTATGACAAAGTTGCTTTTATGCCGCAAAAAAAAAAAATAAACTTATCGGCAGCAAAGTGATGCGGATGTCTATGTTGAAGTCGACGTCACAGCTCATCAAATTTATATTGATTATTATGCAGCATGAAGTAAGTGCGATCCATGGGGAATTAAGTAATTAATTATGGAAAGCAGAGAATACAAATTATGTGTTCTAATCACATTAAAGTAATAACTAACTTGCCTGCATATTGAGGCTGAAATAAATCTGAAATCTATAACTAAATATATATATTAAATCAAAGATAAAGACTTACTCAGCATTAAGCTGAGTATTAGTTAAATTGGTATTAATTATTATGATACCGATTACTGCTCAAATGGACAGACTTTATGGAAAAAACCGAAAACAAAACTTTTTTTTTTTTTTTTGCGAAATTTGGGGCAAAGTTAGCTGGGTAGCCATTTTGGCCATGTTATCAGAGAAATGTAAGCCATGTTTGCCCGGCTCGTATTGTCGCTAATTGAAATGCAAATATTGATGAGTGTTAAGCAAACGAGCAGCGCTAATTTGCACAATTTTCGTTTTGTCGCGCGCCGCATAATGCGCCGCAAAGTATGCCATAAAATGCAATGCAGCCAGCAGATGCTGCCACGGCTGCCACAGCTGCTACTGCGGCTGCTGCTGCTGCTGCTGCTGCTGCTGCAACAGCAAATTTGAGAGTCAAGTCGATGCCACTGCACTATGGTAATAACATGCACTTTTCGTTACTAAAATGTAAAAATAAGTCAATTATCAAACACACTTGATTTTTGCCAGTCAATAAATAATTGTCATAATTGCAGATATATAAATATATTTATTTTGTATTTAAATCAATTAGTTAATATTAAAACTTGTAGCTTTTAATATGAGTTTGTGAAAATATCAACTTTGTTTAATGACCAATAACAAGACTTTGAAAAGTTTGTTAAATTAAGTACTTAAGCGATTTATATTTACACAGTTATCATAGAAAAAAAAGTGCATTAAATACTTTTACGAATGAGTTTTAGCCAGAGAATTTGCAATTATTACATTGTGCGTAATGTTGCCACACAGCACCGCTGTGGGCCAGTGCCTTCCTTAACGCCCAAATGCCGTCAGCTGGCAGACAAATTGCAAACTGGCAACTGGCAGAATGGCAACTGGCAGAATGGCAGCCTTGCAGCCTGGCATAGACTGGCGGCTAAATGCTTCCAAAGCAGACTCAGCAGAATTTCAAATTTATTCAAATCAACTCGTTGAGCGAAAGGGAGGCAATTCCGTCAGTGGGCGTGTCACAATGTCTGTAACAGGGTTTGCGCGTGTATACGTCTGTGTGTGCGTGTGTGTGTGTGTGTGTGTGTGTGTCGAGCAATGAGCAACTGAATGAATGATTCAATTAGGCATCAAATATTTACAGCAGACGTTTAAATATTGCGACAGACTCGATACGCCTTGGCTTTTGGCTTGGGTTTGAGTTTGAGTTTGGGTTTGAGTTAAACATGAGCTTGATTTGAGTGCCATTAGATTTACAGAGAGATCCAGCTGAGACTCGCAGCAACTTATCGGGAAAAACTTATCTAATTGGCCCCTCAAGTACATTAGTACTCAATATAAAGAGAGAGCGAAAAACTTTAAAATCACACAATTCTCATATGCATTGTAAGGGATTACAAAAGTTGCAAGCAAAGCGGACTACTTCAAATATGCAGCAGCAACAATGAACAGTGAAACAAACTTAAAGTCACCCAACAAAAGAGCAAGCAAGATAGAAACAGAGATAGAGATAGAGATATAGAGAGAGTGAGAGGGAGAGGGAGAGGGAGACAGTTGCAGCAATTGCAAATCAAGCGGAATGTGACGAGTGCAGAGAATTCAATGCAAGTTATAAATAAATAAATAACTTTGGCATTGTTTCGCTCCCATTGTAAATCTAATTCCAAATCCCAAACCCAAATCCGAGCAGAACTGGCACAACCAAAAACCCAATGTGGACTGCCAATAGTTTTCAGATTTATGAGTTTGCCCAAAGCAGTGTGTGTATGTGTGTGTGTCTGTGTGTGTGTTGTGTACATACCTGTGTATGTGCACAATTTCAATAGTTTGATTACAAAAGTTTTTCAATTGAACATTTTTATATTTTTAACGTGAAGCTTGGCAATTTTTGCCAGCCAGTTGAATCAAAGGGTTTGTTGCATGCCGCATATGCGCAATATTTGAGTGTGTGTTGTGTGTGTAGCTTGCAGCTGTCATAATATATTTAATAAAATATGAAATTAAACGCAATGATAGAAATCAGCACGACACACGACACAATAAAGTTTCATTTTATTTACAAGATTCTTTTGCTGCTTGCCACAGAGTTTTTTGTGCGGCGTATGCCAAGTTGTCGCGCCGTAGCCGTCGCAAGTTGCACACTCTAAAAATATTTTCATAATTTTTATCACGATTGTAATTCTCGCCCAAAAAGTTTTGCATTCAAAAAGTTTTGTATTTGGCCAACTTTCTGCCGAACGGCAGCGGGGCGCGGGTGAGCTGCGGTGCGGCTGCTGCTGCTGCTGCTGCAAAGGCTGTGTGACGAAAAACTTTTTCAGGCTGACAATGAGCTCACAACAGATTTCAGAGTTAATTTCCAGTTTTTGGGCACAACTTTTCGTCGACAATAACAATAACAATTTCGAGTATGCGTACACATTGCACGCACTGTTAATAAGCCTAATTATTTTGCAGTGAAACCGCCTGAAATTATTTATTACAGCCTGGCCCAAAGTGTTTCTCCTCCTTCCCCACAAGCACTGCTAATTGGCGCAAAGCGACTTTCAGCATCTTCCAAATACTTAGCACTTTATTCCAATATAAATGTAAAACGCTCGGATTGGATTCCTAATGCTGCGTTTTTTTTCTTCTTGTTTTTCTTTTGACTTGGCTGCTTATCAATGTCAAGCTGAAATGGATCTTGTTGACAGTCGAACAATGTCATTAATCAAGCTGTCTCAAGGTGCACTGTTCCAAGTCCCAAGACACACCCACAGTTTGCTCCTACTTTCGTTATAAATATCTTAAGGAACACACAATCATTGACCAATCTGTGAGATACTCTGCAATGTTCCACTTAAAAACTTACTGCAAAAGCTGCAAAGAAAAACAAACACAAAAAACATACTTTTTCGTCCTTAATCTGAGTTTTTTTTTTTTAAATTGATGCAAATACGAGAGAGACCAGCAACTCATATAAAATAAAAAAGGACTTAAGAACTTAAACAAATATTGCTAAAGCACTGAGGGAAAAGTTTGGAAAGGAAACCAACTAAGATGATATTTATCTAACTTTTTCTGCATTGTTTACTTTATTGTTATATAAAAATAAAAAAAAATATATTCAAAATTATAAGAAATACAAGTGAAAATATATAAACATTATGGGAACAGCGATATCAATAGATTTCGGCGCTGCTAGATTAAAAATCTAAGAAAAGTTTTGGGTTTATTTTTATTTTATTTTAGTTTGTTTTTTTTTTTGGATTTAAAAGTTGTAAGTTTTTGACACACATGCAACCTTATTGTTAAGTAAAGTGCAAGGTATAAAATAGTAAAATCTTCCAAAGTCTAACTGTGCTAACATGTCACACACACACACACACACACACAATCCCGCTGAGCCGTTGTGGCACAACCCACCTGCCCACTTGCCACCCCCACCCACCCACATTGGCCACATCGCATATGGAGCGACATGTGGACAGTTTTGTGCAGTAAAACCAGCGTCGAAAACAAAAAACCGCCAGGACAAAACATAGCGTTCTTTCCATGTGCTGACAGCGATAAATTCTAATGTCGGGTCATGTTGGGCCACGCCTCCGGGGTGTGGGCGTTGTCGAGCGGCAGAGCAAAGGCAGCAAAGGCAGTTGACCAAAGACCGAAGCATGAAAAATGCCAGTTTCCGTTTTGGGCTGCTCGTGGTCCGTGGGCAAAGTGGGCAAAGAAATGTGTACGAAGGAATGGCAGTTAACTGGCATTTTTGGTTTTGTTTGTGCTGTGGAAATATGTTTAGCACGTGTTTGCGTACTGCTCTTTGGTCAATCCCCCATTGCCTGGCCGCCACCTATATATATATATATATACATATATATATATATTGCCAGAGCCGGCCACATTTGTCACTTTAAATGCAATTTGACTTGTGCCCAATGCACATAAGTTTTCCTGCTACCAGTAATTTGTCGTGTGTTCCTTGGCCGCAGGGACAGCCAACCAGCCACAATACCCAAAAAAAAAAAAAAAAAAAATAAATAAAAAACAAAAGGGCCAAAAAGTGTAGCACACATTTGGGGACGCTCAGCAAAATCAATTTTAAAGCACTGCAGTGTCAGGTCGATCCAAGTGGGAACTTGGCAAATATTTATTGTCTGGCGCACAAGTGGCAATTGCTTTGTGGCACCTCAATTCAATCTGCATACACAAAACCGGCGCTAAGCCAATTATATTTGGCTGCTTCTCTGATGAACAAAAAAAAAATAAATAAATAAATAACCAGACTGCAAGTCATTGGCAGCTAATAAGCAGCTCCAGCTGCAGCCAAGTGTTAAGAGCATAAAATCTGCATCAATTATGCACAGTCGAGTTGACAGTTTCCTTCCAAGTTGCAAGTTCAAATTTGAAGCTGGCCGGTCACATTTTGTTTAATGTGCAACATTGATGGCTTCATTAGTCTGCAGCCCGTTTGCTGTTGCAATACTCTTGTTTTTGGTATTACACTTGTGTCCAAAAATAAGTAACATTAACAATAAATATATTACTCCAACTGCTGGCAGAATTTTGTTTTTAGTTTTTACCTAAATAAAAGATTTTTTTATTGTAACAATAAAAAATATGCTATTTGATTTGATTTTTAAAATGGTAATAGCCAGCGCATTGCAATATCAAATAACTCCTTAAATATTTAGAAAAATACTAAATTAAATTCAAAAAATTAAATTTTTAAAAAATAGTAGTGTAATTTGTGTGCGGCACAGAAGTATTTTTGTGTTGTTGTTGTTGCTGCTTTGGCGAGCAATGAGCCGGAAATGTCTTCATTATAATTGCATATGGCGCTGGCTGTAAAGTCCTGGGCAAAGCGGAAACGGAAGCACACAAAAATACATTTATTGTTGTTGTTGTTGTTGTTGTTGTGATGAATTTTTGCTTGCAACATTGTTACTTGTCGTCCTTTTTTTTGTTGTTGTTGCTGTTGTGCGTACGAGCGTGGTAATTTGCTCACTTGTACACAATCTCAGTCAAGCATTGACATAAAACTTCTCAACCAAGCCTCCCCCCAAGCCCTTCCCATTTCCATCTTCAGCCCCCCCCCCCCCCCCCACCCCTCACACATTGATTCTGCTCCATGCTACGCCTGAGTGATGACTGAATTCATATCAACTGACAGTTTATTTACACAAGCGCCATCATTACCAACGCCTGTGAGCCTCTCTGGCCCCGGGAGCCAGTCAGTCACACTAACGCATACCCGCACACACACCCGCTTACACACACACACACACACACACAGAGATTATAGCCGGCAAGCGTACGATATGAAAAATTGACTGTGATTTATGCAATTATGTTAACAAAATATTTACTTGGCCACAAAACTGATTGGCTTAGACACTTGGCACAACAGCTTGTAAGCGTTTCGGTTGCTTGCCTTAAACGATCCCCCCCCCCCCCCCCCCTTCCCCCATATTAAAAAGACATTAGCCTTGTTGTTTTGATGATTAATTAATGGAACACACACACAGCCAAAACAAAATCGTCCAGCTTAAAGGGATCTGACAGCCATTAGGCCGATCCAGATCTGCAGCATTGCAGCTGCCATCGCTGATATGGAAAGCTTTAAGAGATTGTCGCGATTACAAACAGGGCAACGCATTTAAACGCACAAATATAAAATAAATTAAAATTTTATTACAAAACGGATGCGAAAAACTTTTGCCATTTCCTAAACACTGTAAAAGTAACAAGTTTTCCAGCGTTTTCGTTGTGCCCGAAAATTGCTCTTGCTCTGATTCTCAGCACTGTGTTCTGTGTGGCCGCGGTACAGATTTAGGTTGAGGTTGAGTGGTTGGTGTTGTGAGAAAGCTCATTACCTTATTGCGTTTTGGCCACCAACTGGGCCACGCCTATGCTGAATGTAGGGCGGCGGCTGCTGGCTGCTGGCTGCTTGTTTATGCCTCAAATGAACGGAAATGGTGAAACTTTTAATTGAAACCATAAATTTTGCGCGCGTGGTTTTTTATGCCAACGGAATTTGTCGTGCGGCGTTGCCTACTTAGCGGCTCTCCACTACATACAAACACACCCCTCCCCCCCCACCCCGTAACTCAACCGACAAGCCCGCTTTTTAATGGTTGCCAAGCCCCAGAGTCAAATGCAATTAGCGCCGAGCAAGAATTGCACTTTTGACCAAAAGGCCAATAAGTTGGCCAGGTAACTTGGTAAACTTTTACATAATGAGACCACTGCTCCTGCTCTCCACATGCCACACTATGTTGAACAACACTAGTTTGAAGGGTTTTTTGGGGGCACTCACTTGCCAACTTGCCCACTTGCTGCATTTGGGTATTTATATCAAGTCAACTGTCGCTGCACACGCGCTGCCGGAAATGACGAATGATTAAAATGGGCGTGCCATAATTTCCGCTTGACTGATGTGTGGCAAACAGGAAATTGCAACCAACGTCGACAAACATCGCATATATATATATATAACTGAACTGAACATACATGCTACAACCATACATTGGCCAGCTTCAACTTTGAGTTTTCGTTTCATCACAATTCACACTTTCCACACTTGAAGTATCAGTTTTGCTTCGACTGATTCTTGTTACCATTTAATTGAATTTTCAGTCAACAGCGGGCCAATTGAATGAGTCCATTCGCTTTGCCAGTAACTTTGCTGTATTACCACTCCACAACTACTTCACAGAGTAAAAGAGACAGAGACAGCAAGTCAGAGAGAGAGAGAGAGAGAGAGAGAGAGAGAGAGAGAGAGAGAGAGATTCATATCACAGTCACAATTGCCAGCTGCCATTACGCGCAGAGAAGGCTCGTTTCAAAAAATTCAATTTCCTGCACTTAAATGGATTTGCAGCAAACATTCACAACTGTTGCCACGTTTTGTTGCCACTCGCAATTGCTGTTGCGAACTGCTTATTGTATCGATGATTGAATGAAAACTATTGTGTTTTAAAAGCAAATCATAAACATTTCCAGCAATTAGGAAAAAAAAACGCTTTTATTTATACAGTTAATTAGTTCATAAGCTGAATTCCTGGATGGACATTCATTTGAAAAGACTAATTAAATTTAGAGAAATGCCAACTTTTTCGTTAACCTTTGCAATGCCAAAACTACATTTATGCAACTAAAAAACAGTCAACAAATCAAGTTTTTCTTTGTGAATTGTATTGTATATTAAACTGGATATTCTAGTTGTATTTATTACAAGTCAAAAAAATTTCCAATATTTCATTAAATTGTATTTAAATAAATAACTCAATGACATAACAAAAACACTGAAATTTGTAATATTTGTAATAGAGCCAATCACAAATCAAGCATACTTTTGGTCACAGTTTTTGGCATTTGAACAAATATAAATTTTTAAGTGCGAACTGTAACATTTTTGAAATATTTGAAATAATTAAAATGGCAAAAATGACAATTTGGCAAATATGTGTAAGTAAGTTATGGCCATTCGATAAATGTATTTATTGAATTTTCAATTGAAATAGCTAGGAAATAAATTCTATGGTTTTAAAGACAAATTTGAATATTGAACACACACATTTTCTGTGTGCCGAATCAGAACACCAACCACCGCACTGCAAACGAGATGAAACAAAATGAATATTTGACATAAAAATATTTGGGTCTTTGCTAATATTTCAAATGGAAAAGCCTCTGCTTCTCAGTTGGTTGTGTGTGGTATTTTTGTGCTACTTTTGCTATTGATTTTATTTGGCATAAATGCGACGTGTGGTGCTCATTTTTTACAGTCGGAGATCCGCTTTGGTTTCTATATATATATATATATCTTTTCTTTTTTTTTTTTATTATTATTATTTTTGCTGTAGTTGTTGTTTTTTGCTGGGTGCTGGGTGCTGGGTGAACATAGCAGCCAATGGCAATATTTTCAATTTGCTAAATGGCGCAGTCAGCCAACTGAAATGCCACATATACTATGTGTATATATAACTAAGTATGTTGCAAGTATTTGTGGATAGGCGAGAGAGTCGAGAGACGGGAATTTGTGCCATGCGGAAGAAACCACAGCAGGCATTTCAATAATTCTAATGCGAATTTTTGGAGTTATGAATGGGCTCTGGTTTTTGTTATTGTTTTTGTTTTTGTTTTTGTTGCGACATGAAATACGTGCCACCGAATCGCTAGCAGTTCTATTGATAATCGATATTTGCCATTCGCTTGCAATGATATGCGGCATTCATTAGCCAATGTCAAGAGGAAGTCGACTTTCACGCGTCCAATGCGAAATGATTTATGGCGGACAATGACTACGTGCAATAATAATAGCAATAGCAACAACAACAACAACAACAACAAAAACATAGACAGAGACAACTAAACAGGGTCCTTGCAGTTGGCGGGAATCGAGTGTGTTTACTTCCGGCGGAAGCAGACGCCGAACATGGCGGCGCCACAAATAAATTTATGTATATGAAACCGCAAAGAGATCGAAGCAACATGCAAGCTCATTATCATCCTTAGCTTCATAAGGAGCTACCCATGGCATAGCTAATGGCGCGAATAATATGCAAGTTTTCTGACTGCTCAGACTCACACACACACACACACACACACACACACACAGAAGCGAGGGTTGCTCGTAAAAATAGCATAAAGAAAGTTATTACAAAATATTTATATGCATGCATTAATTTATAGCCCTTAACAAATTGTACAGAGTTCAACATTATTCATTTAATATGACCTTATCGTGACTTTCTGACCATACCTCGTAAGCACACACACACACACACACACACACACAAACTGGATACGCACACACTTAATCAGTAAAAGCAAGACGCAGAAGCGGAAGACGCAGCCATTTTGTTCATATGTTTGAGTGCTCAATGATTTAGTGCGGTAAACGCTTAAAATTTAATGCGCATAATTTATACGTTATTATCAACACTTCATTTTAGGCTTTGAGCACCGCGCGACCCCCCGCTTAAAACACACACAACTCGACGATTTTTGGCAATAAATTCGAAGGAGAGCAAAAACAAAAAAAAACCACACAAAACGAATGAAAGAAAATATCAAAAAAAAAAAAAAAAAAAAAGGGATGCGAGGGCGGGCAAAACTTTTGTTGCTTAAGTAAACTTGAAAAGTTTTCGAGACATAAAAGTTTCTTGTGAAAGTCACACGAAAGTTGAATGCAATAAATCTGAACGATGCTGCATCAGAAGCAAACCCATAAAATGTGCAATCCGTTGGCTCTCGGGGCCAAATCCGTTAAGCTTGCTCAAAAGAAAGAAAAAATACACATAAAGAAATAACACACACGCACACACACACACACACACATGCGGACACACAAGTTAAACTTTCAACGCGCTTTCATGGCTGATAAATGGCCAACTGGATCAGAAAATACAAGCACCGATTCACGATTGCATCTAAGGAGGATCCCACTCCCCGCGGCCCCCCCCCCATTGCAGCCTCGTCTGCTGCACTTGACCAGCAGCAGCAGCCAACTCTTGAAATTTAAATGAAACTGCATATATAAATATGTATTTATACTTGCAGCTCCTTTCGAGTGGGTGCACAACTTAAACTGTGCTAATTGAACAGCAATTTGCAGAAGGCAACAGGGTCAAGTGGCACAGGTAAGTTAAAGTGCAACTTCGCTTGCAGCTGCATGTGGCATGCAGTTGTGGCAGTAGCAGTAAGGAGACCCTTGCATGGGGAATTGGAATTTACAGCTCAACTCTGGCTGCCTGAAATTGTAAGCTGTTCAAGTTCTAGGCTCACTTTTCGTGATATATTTGTTTATTTTTTATCCAACAGAAATTAAATTATTGAATAACAAAACAAATGAAAACTGAAGTTTAACAAAAATTAAATTACAAGAAACACTCAAGCATTTTCCAACATAAATTGCTAGAATGAAAATATTAATCGAGGAATATTCATTGTTCATGCTTGACTGATTTTAAACTTAAATAAAATGCAGAAATACTAAAAAATTGATAACTTTATTTAGTTAAATGAAAACTGAAGTTTAACAAAAATTAAATTACAAGAAACACTCAAGCATTTTCCAACATAAATTGCTAGAATGAAAATATTAATCAAGAAATATTTCTTTGTCATGCTTGACCGATTTTAAATTTAAATAAAATGCAGAAATACTACAAAATTGGTAAATTTATTTTAGTTATTCAATAATATGTAACTTAATCATAGATTACAATTGCTTAATGTACAAAAGGTGTACCTCGTATGAACTGCAAAATGTGACTTTTAAGATTCAGCCTGCAGTTGACAGATCAGATTTATCAAAGCACTCAAATCCATTGATTTTGAACAAAGAATCGCAAAAGATTCAGTTAATTGGTGTCTGAAGTTGTTCAGGCCGTGAATGAATTCCATGTTGATCAAAAGTTTTGTTAGTTTAGAAAGTTTCAGCTTGAGCTCACTGTCAAGTCGTCTTAGTATCTGAGAAAGCGATTTGGGCCAATGCTCTAAATGCAATCTTTTGTGCCTTGGCAATTTTGCCAAGTTAGACGCGTTGTCAGCGCAGCTCTGGCTTAGTATTTAAAGGTAGCTGCCGGCTATGTTGTTAACCCAGTTATTCTGCACATCAAATACAATTTGGCTGATGGAGCGCGCTAAAAAGTCCTTGTGCCACATGCAAAAAAGAAAAAAATAAAAAAAATAAAAATAAAAATGTGGCGCAATAAAAGCAGAAATGCTGGGGCAGCAAATTATTTTGCGAATTATTTCCACACGAGTCTCAGTCGGACTGCTTAAATATTCCACGTTGGTTTCTTTTTCATTATCAAGCTGCAACGCTTAATTGCAATGAAAGCGCACTTTTCTCCCAGCAATTTGCAGTCGCCATGAAATATGCAGAATTATGACCGCAGAGGCTTCTGCTGCCTTTTTAGACCTTTTTTTTACTTGTTTTTTTTTCCGTCTCTTTTTTTTTTTTTTTTGCTACCCTGTTGCAGGCTCCTTAATCACATGAACGACACAACGGCCACATAAACTCAATCTGTGTGTGAGCCCAGGTGAGTGATTGCAATTGCAAAAAGCGCACAGCAGTTGGGACTTCGGTTCAGCTT
This sequence comes from Drosophila melanosoma, assembly GCA_035042045.1. Lineage (NCBI taxonomy): Eukaryota > Metazoa > Arthropoda > Insecta > Diptera > Drosophilidae > Drosophila > Drosophila melanosoma. Next base: position 3,639 of record JAWNLY010000188.1, on the reverse strand, counting down.
CAGCTTCCGACTTGGGTACAGGTTCAGATGGCGACTCAGGTCGGATTCATGTTATGAATGGAATGCATCAAAATGTTTGCATGTATAATGACGCGTGCGATGACGCGTGAGTTGACGCGTAGGATGACGCGTGAGGTGACGCGTGAGATGACGCGTGAGTTACGCGTGAGTTGACGCGTGAATGAAATACATTTCTCAATTAAAAAAAAAACCTTAAAACGAAAATTTCTCCAATTGAAAATTAACGCATATTCAACTTTTGATGCGTATCTAATATATATAGAAAGGACTTCAAATTGTTGAAAGAAATTCGGACCTAAGTAAATTATTACCGAAGATATGACAGATTGAATTTGAAACACAATCTAGAAGGGCACTATTTCTCAATTAAAAAACAATTCAAACGTCAGTATCTCGATTATTACCGAAGATATGACAGTTTGAAGTTAATACAAAAACTTAAAGGGTACATTTCTCAAATTTAAAAAATAAAATGGCAAAACGCCAATTTCTCCATTATTACCGAAGATATGTCAGCTTAAAGTTGAGACAAAAACTTGAAGGGTACATTTCTCAAATTTAAAAATAAAAGTGAAAAACTTCAATATCTCCATTATTACCGAAGATATGACAGTTTGAAGTTGAGACAAAAACTTAGAGGGTACATTTCTCAAATTTAAAAAAAAAGATATGACAGTTTTAAAAATGTTAAAAAAAGCGAAAAACGTCAATATCTCTATTATTACCAAATTTATGACAGTTTTAAAAATTAAAAAAGCGAAAAACGACAATATCTCCATTATTAACAAAGATATGACAGTTTAAAATAAAAAAACAACAAGCGAAAAACGTCAATATCTCCATTATTAACGAAGATATGACAGTTTTAAAAATTAAAAAAAAGCGAAAAACGTCAATATCTCCATTATTAACGAAGATATGACAGTTTTAAAAATTTAAAAAAAAAAGCGAAAAACGTCAATATCTCCATTATTAACAAAGATATGACAGTTTTAAAAATTTAAAAAAAAAGCGAAAAACGTCAATATCTCCATTATTAACAAAGATATGACAGTTTTAAAAATTTAAAAAAAAAAGCGAAAAATGTCAATATCTCCATTATTAACGAAGATATGACAGTTTTAAAAATTTAAGAAAAAAAAGCGAAAAATGTCAATATCTCCATTATTAACGAAGATATGGCAGTTTTAAAAATTTAAAAAAAAAAGCGAAAAACGTCAATATCTCCATTATTAACGAAGATATGACAGTTTTAAAAATTTAAGAAAAAAAGCGAAAAAGTCAATATCTCCATTATTAACGAAGATATGGCAGTTTTAAAAATTTAAAAAAAAAATGCGAAAAATGTCAATATCTCCATTATTAACAAAGATATGGCAGTTTTAAAAATTTAAGAAAAAAAATGCGAAAAATGTCAATATCTCCATTATTAACGAAGATATGGCAGTTTTAAAAATTTAAGAAAAAAAAGCGAAAAATGTCAATATCTCCATTATTAACGAAGATATGGCAGTTTTAAAAATTTAAGAAAAAAAATGCGAAAAATGTCAATATCTCCATTATTAACAAAGATATGGCAGTTTTAAAAATTTAAGAAAAAAAATGCGAAAAATGTCAATATCTCCATTATTAACGAAGATATGGCAGTTTTAAAAATTTAAGAAAAAAAATGCGAAAAATGTCAATATCTCCATTATTAACGAAGATATGGCAGTTTTAAAAATTTAAGAAAAAAAATGCGAAAAATGTCAATATCTCCATTATTAACGAAGATATGGCAGTTTTAAAAATTTAAGAAAAAAAATGCGAAAAATGTCAATATCTCCATTATTAACGAAGATATGGCAGTTTTAAAAATTTAAGAAAAAAAAATGCGAAAAATGTCAATATCTCCATTATTAACAAAGATATGGCAGTTTTAAAAATTTAAGAAAAAAAATGCGAAAAATGTCAATATCTCCATTATTAACGAAGATATGGCAGTTTTAAAAATTTAAGAAAAAAAATGCGAAAAATGTCAATATCTCCATTATTAACGAAGATATGGCAGTTTTAAAAATTTAAGAAAAAAAATGCGAAAAATGTCAATATCTCCATTATTAACGAAGATATGGCAGTTTTAAAAATTTAAGAAAAAAATGCGAAAAATGTCAATATCTCCATTATTAACGAAGATATGGCAGTTTTAAAAATTTAAGAAAAAAAATGCGAAAAATGTCAATATCTCCATTATTAACGAAGATATGGCAGTTTTAAAAATTTAAGAAAAAAAATGCGAAAAATGTCAATATCTCCATTATTAACGAAGATATGGCAGTTTTAAAAATTTTTGAAAAAAAATGCGAAAAATGTCAATATCTCCATTATTAACGAAGATATGGCAGTTTTAAAAATTTAAGAAAAAAAAATGCGAAAAATGTCAATATCTCCATTATTAACGAAGATATGGCAGTTTTAAAAATTTATGAAAAAAAATGCGAAAAATGTCAATATCTCCATTATTAACAAAGATATGGCAGTTTTAAAAATTTTTGAAAAAAAATGCGAAAAATGTCAATATCTCCATTATTAACGAAGATATGGCAGTTTTAAAAATTTAAGAAAAAAAATGCGAAAAATGTCAATATCTCCATTATTAACGAAGATATGGCAGTTTTAAAAATTTAAGAAAAAAAATGCGAAAAATGTCAATATCTCCATTATTAACGAAGATATGGCAGTTTTAAAAATTTAAGAAAAAAAATGCGAAAAATGTCAATATCTCCATTATTAACGAAGATATGGCAGTTTTAAAAATTTAAGAAAAAAAATGCGAAAAATGTCAATATCTCCATTATTAACGAAGATATGGCAGTTTTAAAAATTTGAAAAAAAATGCGAAAAATGTCAATATCTCCATTATTAACGAAGATATGGCAGTTTTAAAAATTAAAAAAAAAAAAAACGAAAAATATCAATATCTCCATTATTATCGAAGATATTGACGTGTTTTGCTTTTTTTAATTTTTAAAACTGCCATATCTTCGTTAATAATGGAGATATTGACATTTTTCGCTTATATTTTCTTAAATTTTTAAAACTGCCATATAATTGTTAATAATGGAGATATTGACATTTTTCGTTTCTTTTTTTCTTTTTTCATTTTTAAAACTGCCATATCTTCGTTAATAATGGAGATATATGACGTTTTTCGCTTTTTTTTCTTAAATTTTTAAGACTGCCATATCTTCGTTGATAATGGAGATATTGACGTTTTTCGCCTTTTTTTTCTTAAATTTTTCAAACTAGCCATTTCTTTGTTAATAATGGAGATATTGACATTTTTCGCTTAGTTTTTTTAACTTTTAAAACTGCCATATCTTCGTTAATAATGGAGATATATGACGTTTTTCGCTTATTTTTTAATTTTTAAAACTGCCATATCTTCGTTAATAATGGAGATATTGACATTTTTGGCTTTTTTTTCTTAAATTTTTAAATGCCATATCTTCGTTAATAACGGAGATATTGACATTTTTCGCTTTTTTTTCTTAAATTTTTAAAACTGCCATATCTTTGTTAATAATGGAGATATTGACATTTTTCCATATTTTTTAATTTTTAAAACTGCCATATCTT